>OZ020255.1:6180604-7380604 GCA_963971285.1 Astropecten irregularis
GATATACGAATGAAGCTTGCCTGTGATTGATGGTAGAATATACGTATGAAGCTAGCGTAGTGATTGATGGTAGATATACGTATGAAGCTAGCGTGTGATTGATGGTAGATATACGTATGAAGCTTGCCTGTTGCATTGATGGTAGATATACGTATGAAGCTTGCCTGTGATTGATGGTAGATATACGTATGAAGCTTGCCTGTGATTGATGGTAGATATACGTATGAAGCTTGCCTGTGATTGATGGTAGATATACGTATGAAGCTTGCCTGTGATTGATGGTAGATATACGTAATGAAGCTTGCCTGTGATTGATGGTAGATATACGTATGAAGCTTGCCTGTGATTGATGGTAGATATACGTATGAAGCTTGCCTGTGATTGATGGTTAGATATACGTATGAAGCTTGCCTGTGATTGATGGTAGATATACGTATGAAGCTTGCCTGTGATTGATGGTAGATATACGTATGAAGCTTGCCTGTGATTGATGGTAGATATACGTATGAAGCTTGCCTGTGATTGATGGTAGATATACGTATGAAGCTTGTCTGTGATTGATGGTAGATATACGTATGAAGCTTGCCTGTGATTGATGGTAGATATACGTATGAAGCTTGCCTGTGATTGATGGTAGATATACGTATGAAGCTTGCCTGTGATTGATGGTAGATATACGTATGAAGCTTGTATGTGATTGATGGTAGATATACGTATGAAGCTTGCCTGTGATTGATGGTAGATATACGTATGAGGCTTGTCTGTGATTGATGGTAGATATACGTATGAAGCTTGTCTGTGATTGATGGTAGATATACGTATGAAGCTTGCCTGTGATTGATGGTAGATATACGTATGAAGCTTGCCTGTGATTGATGGTAGATATACGTATGAAGCTTGCCTGTGATTGATGGTAGATATACGTATGAAGCTTGCCTGTGATTGATGGTAGATATACGTATGAAGCTTGCCTGTGATTGATGGTAGATATACGTATGAAGCTTGCCTGTGATTGATGGTAGATATACGTATGAAGCTTGCGTGTGATTGATGGTAGATATACGTATGAAGCTTGCCTGTGATTGATGGTAGATATACGTATGAAGCTTGCCTGTGATTGATGGTAGATATACGTATGAAGCTTGTCTGTGATTGATGGTAGATATACGTATGAAGCTTGCCTGTGATTGATGGTAGATATACGTATGAAGCTTGTATGTGATTGATGGTATAGATATACGTATGAAGCTTGCCTGTGATTGATGGTAGATATACGTATGAAGCTTGTCTTTGATTGATGGTAGATATACATATGAAGCCTGTGTGTGATTGATGGTAGATGAAGCTTGCCTGTGATTGATGGTAGATATACGTATGAAGCTTGTCTTCGATTGATGGTAGATATACATATGAAGCTTGCCTGTGATTGATGGTAGATATACGTATGAAGCTTGCCTGTGATTGATGGTAGATATACGTATGAAGCTTGCCTGTGATTGATGGTATATATACGTATGAAGCTTGCCTGTGATTGATGGTAGATATACGTATGAAGCTTGCCTGTGATTGATGGTAGATATACGTATGAAGCTTGCCTGTGATTGATGGTAGATATACGTATGAAGCTTGCCTGTGATTGAAGGTAGATATACGTATAAAGCTTGCCTGTGATTGATGGTAGATATACGTATGAAGCTTGCCTGTGATTGATGGTAGATATACGTATGAAGCTTGTGTGTGATTGATGGTAGATATACGTATGAAGCTTGCCTGTGATTGATGGTAGATATACGTATGAAGCTTGTATGTGATTGATGGTATAGATATACGTATGAAGATTGCCTGTGATTGATGGTAGATATACGTATGAAGCTTGCCTGTGATTGATGGTAGTTATACGTATGAAGCTTGTCTGTGATTGATGGTAGATATACATATGAAGCCTGTGTGTGATTGATGGTAGATATACGTATGAAGCCTGTGTGTGATTGATGGTAGATATACGTATGAAGCTTGCCTGTGATTGATGGTAGATATACGTATGAAGCTTGCCTGTGATTGATGGTAGATATACGTATGAAGCTTGCCTGTGATTGATGGTAGATATACGTATGAAGCTTGCCTGTGATTGATGGTAGATATACGTATGAAGCTTGCCTGTGATTGATGGTAGATTATACGTATGAAGCTTGCCTGTGATTGATGGTAGATATACGTATGAAGCTTGCCTGTGATTGATGGTAGATATACGTATGAAGCTTGCCTGTGATTGATGGTAGATATACGTATGAAGCTTGCCTGTGATTGATGGTAGATATACGTATGAAGCTTGCCTGTGATTGATGGTAGATATACGTATGAAGCTTGCCTGTGATTGATGGTAGATATACGTATGAAGCTTGCCTGTGATTGATGGTAGATATACGTATGAAGCTTTTGTGTGATTGATGGTAGATATACGTATGAAGCTTGCCTGTGATTGATGGTAGATATACGTATGAAGCTTGTGTGTGATTGATGGTAGATATACGTATGAAGCTTGCCTGTGATTGATGGTAGATATACGTATGAAGCTTGTATGTGTTTGATGGTATAGATATACGTATGAAGCTTGTCTTTGATTGATGGTAGATATACATATGAAGCCTGTGTGTGATTGATGGTAGATATACGTATGAAGCTTGCCTGTGATTGATGGTAGATATACGTATGAAGCTTGCCTGTGATTGATGGTAGATATACGTATGAAGCTTGCCTGTGATTGACGGTAGATATACGTATGAAGCTTGCCTGTGATTGATGGTAGATATACGTATGAAGCTTGCCTGTGATTGACGGTAGATATACGTATGAAGCTTGCCTGTGATTGATGGTAGATATACGTATGAAGCTTGCCTGTGATTGATGGTAGATATACGTATGAAGCTTGCCTGTGATTGATGGTAGATATACGTATGAAGCTTGCCTGTGATTGATGGTAGATATACGTATAAAGCTTGCCTGTGATTGATGGTAGATATACGTATGAAGCTTGTGTGTGATTGATGGTAGATATACGTATGAAGCTTGCCTGTGATTGATGGTAGATATACGTATGAAGCTTGTATGTGTTTGATGGTATAGATATACGTATGAAGCTTGTCTTTGATTGATGGTAGATATACATATGAAGCCTGCTTGTGATTTATGGTAGATTATACGTATGAAGCTTGCCTGTGATTGATGGTAGATATACGTATGAAGCTTGCCTGTGATTGATGGTAGATATACGTATGAAGCTTGCCTGTGATTGATGGTAGATATACGTATGAAGCTTGCCTGTGATTGATGGTAGATATACGTATGAAGCTTGCCTGTGATTGATGGTAGATATACGTATGAAGCTTGCCTGTGATTGATGGTAGATATACGTATGAAGCTTGCCTGTGATTGATGGTAGATATACGTATGAAGCTTGCCTGTGATTGATGGTAGATATACGTATGAAGCTTGCCTGTGATTGATGGTAGATATACGTATGAAGCTTGCCTGTGATTGATGGTAGATATACGTATGAAGCTTGCCTGTGATTGATGGTAGATATACGTATGAAGCTTGCCTGTGATTGATGGTAGATATACGTATGAAGCTTTTGTGTGATTGATGGTAGATATACGTATGAAGCTTGCCTGTGATTGATGGTAGATATACGTATGAAGCTTGTGTGTGATTGATGGTAGATATACGTATGAAGCTTGCCTGTGATTGATGGTAGATATACGTATGAAGCTTGTATGTGTTTGATGGTATAGATATACGTATGAAGCTTGTCTTTGATTGATGGTAGATATACATATGAAGCCTGTGTGTGATTGATGGTAGATATACGTATGAAGCTTGCCTGTGATTGATGGTAGATATACGTATGAAGCTTGCCTGTGATTGATGGTAGATATACGTATGAAGCTTGCCTGTGATTGACGGTAGATATACGTATGAAGCTTGCCTGTGATTGATGGTAGATATACGTATGAAGCTTGCCTGTGATTGACGGTAGATATACGTATGAAGCTTGCCTGTGATTGATGGTAGATATACGTATGAAGCTTGCCTGTGATTGATGGGTAGATATACGTATGAAGCTTGCCTGTGATTGATGGTAGATATACGTATGAAGCTTGCCTGTGATTGATGGTAGATATACGTATGAAGCTTGCCTGTGATTGATGGTAGATATACGTATGAAGCTTGTGTGTGATTGATGGTAGATATACGTATGAAGCTTGCCTGTGATTGATGGTAGATATACGTATGAAGCTTGTATGTGTTTGATGGTATAGATATACGTATGAAGCTTGTGTGTGATTGATGGTAGATATACGTATGAAGCTTGCCTGTGATTGATGGTAGATATACGTATGAAGCTTGCCTGTGATTGATGGTAGAAATACGTATGAAGCTTGCCTGTGATTGATGGTAGATATACGTATGAAGCTTGCCTGTGATTGATGGTAGATATACGTATGAAGCTTGCCTGTGATTGATGGTAGATATACGTATGAAGCTTGCCTGTGATTGATGGTAGATATACGTATGAAGCTTGCATGTGATTGATGGTAGATATACGTATGAAGCTTGCCTGTGATTGATGGTAGATATACGTATGAGGCTTGTCTGTGATTGATGGTAGATATACGTATGAGGCTTGTCTGTGATTGATGGTAGATATACGTATGAAGCTTGTCTGTGATTGATGGTAGATATACGTATGACGCTTGTCTGTGATTGATGGTAGATATACGTATGAAGCTCGCATGTGATTGATGGTAGATATACGTATGAAGCTCGCATGTGATTGATGGTAGATATACGTATGAAGCTTGCCTGTGATTGATGGTAGATATACGTATGAAGCTTGCCTGTGATTGATGGTAAATATACGTATGAAGCTTGCCTGTGATTGATGGTAGATATACGTATGAAGCTTGCCTGTGATTGATGGTAGATATACGTATGAAGCTTGCCTGTGATTGATGTTAGATATACGTATGAAGCTTGCCTGTGATTGATGGTAGATATACGTATGAAGCTTGCCTGTGATTGATGGTAGATATACGTATGAAGCTTGCCTGTGATTGATGGTAGATATACGTATGAAGCTTGCCTGTGATTGATGGTAGATATACGTATGAAGCTTGCCTGTGATTGATGGTAGATATATGTATGAAGCTTGCCTGTGATTGATGGTAGATATACGTATGAAGCTTGCCTGTGATTGATGGTAGATATACGTATGAAGCTTGCCTGTGATTGATGGTAGATATACGTATGAAGCTTGCCTGTGATTGATGGTAGATATACGTATGAAGCTTGCCTGTGATTGATGGTAGATATACGTATGAAGCTTGCGTGTGATTGATGGTAGATATACGTATGAAGCTTGCCTGTGATTGATGGTAGATATACGTATGAAGCTTGCCTGTGATTGATGGTAGATATACGTATGAAGCTTGTCTGTGATTGATGGTAGATATACGTATGAAGCTTGCCTGTGATTGATGGTAGATATACGTATGAAGCTTGTATGTGATTGATGGTATAGATATACGTATGAAGCTTGCCTGTGATTGATGGTAGATATACGTATGAAGCTTGTCTTTGATTGATGGTAGATATACATATGAAGCCTGTGTGTGATTGATGGTAGATGAAGCTTGCCTGTGATTGATGGTAGATATACGTATGAAGCTTGTCTTCGATTGATGGTAGATATACATATGAAGCTTGCCTGTGATTGATGGTAGATATACGTATGAAGCTTGCCTGTGATTGATGGTAGATATACGTATGAAGCTTGCCTGTGATTGATGGTATATATACGTATGAAGCTTGCCTGTGATTGATGGTAGATATACGTATGAAGCTTGCCTGTGATTGATGGTAGATATACGTATGAAGCTTGCCTGTGATTGATGGTAGATATACGTATGAAGCTTGCCTGTGATTGAAGGTAGATATACGTATGAAGCTTGCCTGTGATTGATGGTAGATATACGTATGAAGCTTGCCTGTGATTGATGGTAGATATACGTATGAAGCTTGTGTGTGATTGATGGTAGATATACGTATGAAGCTTGTATGTGATTGATGGTAGATATACGTATGAAGCTTGCCTGTGATTGATGGTAGCTTTACGTATGAGGCTTGTCTGTGATTGATGGTAGATATACGTATGAGGCCTGTCTGTGATTGATGGTAGATATACGTATGAAGCTTGTCTGTGATTGATGGTAGATATACGTATGAAGCTTGTCTGTGATTGATGGTAGATATACGTATGAAGCTTGCCTGTGATTGATGGTAGATATACGTATGAAGCTTGTATGTGATTGATGGTATAGATATACGTATGAAGATTGCCTGTGATTGATGGTAGATATACGTATGAAGCTTGCCTGTGATTGATGGTAGTTATACGTATGAAGCTTGTCTGTGATTGATGGTAGATATACATATGAAGCCTGTGTGTGATTGATGGTAGATATACGTATGAAGCCTGTGTGTGATTGATGGTAGATATACGTATGAAGCTTGCCTGTGATTGATGGTAGATATACGTATGAAGCTTGCCTGTGATTGATGGTAGATATACGTATGAAGCTTGCCTGTGATTGATGGTAGATATACGTATGAAGCTTGCCTGTGATTGATGGTAGATATACGTATGAAGCTTGCCTGTGATTGATGGTAGATATACGTATGAAGCTTGCCTGTGATTGATGGTAGATATACGTATGAAGCTTGCCTGTGATTGATGGTAGATATACGTATGAAGCTTGCCTGTGATTGATGGTAGATATACGTATGAAGCTTGCCTGTGATTGATGGTAGATATACGTATGAAGCTTGCCTGTGATTGATGGTAGATATACGTATGAAGCTTGCCTGTGATTGATGGTAGATATACGTATGAAGCTTGCCTGTGATTGATGGTAGATATACGTATGAAGCTTGCCTGTGATTGATGGTAGATATACGTATGAAGCTTTTGTGTGATTGATGGTAGATATACGTATGAAGCTTGCCTGTGATTGATGGTAGATATACGTATGAAGCTTGTGTGTGATTGATGGTAGATATACGTATGAAGCTTGCCTGTGATTGATGGTAGATATACGTATGAAGCTTGTATGTGTTTGATGGTATAGATATACGTATGAAGCTTGTCTTTGATTGATGGTAGATATACATATGAAGCCTGTGTGTGATTGATGGTAGATATACGTATGAAGCTTGCCTGTGATTGACGGTAGATATACGTATGAAGCTTGCCTGTGATTGATGGTAGATATACGTATGAAGCTTGCCTGTGATTGACGGTAGATATACGTATGAAGCTTGCCTGTGATTGATGGTAGATATACGTATGAAGCTTGCCTGTGATTGACGGTAGATATACGTATGAAGCTTGCCTGTGATTGATGGTAGATATACGTATGAAGCTTGCCTGTGATTGATGGTAGATATACGTATGAAGCTTGCCTGTGATTGATGGTAGATATACGTATGAAGCTTGCCTGTGATTGATGGTAGATATACGTATGAAGCTTGCCTGTGATTGATGGTAGATATACGTATGAAGCTTGTGTGTGATTGATGGTAGATATACGTATGAAGCTTGCCTGTGATTGATGGTAGATATACGTATGAAGCTTGTATGTGTTTGATGGTATAGATATACGTATGAAGCTTGTCTTTGATTGATGGTAGATATACATATGAAGCCTGCTTGTGATTTATGGTAGATATACGTATGAAGCTTGCCTGTGATTGATGGTAGATATACGTATGAAGCTTGCCTGTGATTGATGGTAGATATACGTATGAAGCTTGCCTGTGATTGATGGTAGATATACGTATGAAGCTTTTGTGTGATTGATGGTAGATATACGTATGAAGCTTGCCTGTGATTGATGGTAGATATACGTATGAAGCTTGTGTGTGATTGATGGTAGATATACGTATGAAGCTTGCCTGTGATTGATGGTAGATATACGTATGAAGCTTGTATGTGTTTGATGGTATAGATATACGTATGTAGCTTGTCTTTGATTGATGGTAGATATACATATGAAGCCTGTGTGTGATTGATGGTAGATATACGTATGAAGCTTGCCTGTGATTGATGGTAGATATACGTATGAAGCTTGCCTGTGATTGATGGTAGATATACGTATGAAGCTTGCCTGTGATTGACGGTAGATATACGTATGAAGCTTGCCTGTGATTGATGGTAGATATACGTATGAAGCTTGCCTGTGATTGATGGTAGATATACGTATGAAGCTTGCCTGTGATTGATGGTAGATATACGTATGAAGCTTGCCTGTGATTGATGGTAGATATACGTATGAAGCTTGCCTGTGATTGATGGTAGATATACGTATGAAGCTTGTGTGTGATTGATGGTAGATATACGTATGAAGCTTGCCTGTGATTGATGGTAGATATACGTATGAAGCTTGTATGTGTTTGATGGTATAGATATACGTATGAAGCTTGTCTTTGATTGATGGTAGATATACATATGAAGCCTGCTTGTGATTTATGGTAGATATACGTATGAAGCTTGCCTGTGATTGATGGTAGATATACGTATGAAGCTTGCCTGTGATTGATGGTAGATATACGTATGAAGCTTGCCTGTGATTGATGGTAGATATACGTATGAAGCTTGCCTGTGATTGATGGTAGATATACGTATGAAGCTTGCCTGTGATTGATGGTAGATATACGTATGAAGCTTGCCTGTGATTGATGGTAGATATACGTATGAAGCTTGCCTGTGATTGATGGTAGATATACGTATGAAGCTTGCCTGTGATTGATGGTAGATATACGTATGAAGCTTGCCTGTGATTGATGTTAGATATACGTATGAAGCTTGCCTGTGATTGATGGTAGATATACGTATGAAGCTTGCCTGTGATTGATGGTAGAAATACGTATGAAGCTTGCCTGTGATTGATGGTAGATATACGTATGAAGCTTGCCTGTGATTGATGGTAGATATACGTATGAAGCTTGCCTGTGATTGATGGTAGATATACGTATGAAGCTTGCCTGTGATTGATGGTAGATATACGTATGAAGCTTGTATGTGATTGATGGTAGATATACGTATGAAGCTTGCCTGTGATTGATGGTAGATATACGTATGAGGCTTGTCTGTGATTGATGGTAGATATACGTATGAGGCTTGTCTGTGATTGATGGTAGATATACGTATGAAGCTTGTCTGTGATTGATGGTAGATATACGTATGACGCTTGTCTGTGATTGATGGTAGATATACGTATGAAGCTTGCCTGTGATTGATGGTAGATATACGTATGAAGCTTGCATGTGATTGATGGTAGATATACGTATGAAGCTTGCCTGTGATTGATGGTAGATATACGTATGAAGTTTGCCTGTGATTGATGGTAGATATACGTATGAAGCTTGCCTGTGATTGATGGTAGATATACGTATGAAGCTTGCCTGTGATTGATGGTAGATATACGTATGAAGCTTGTATGTGATTGATGGTAGATATACGTATGAAGTTTGCCTGTGATTGATGGTAGATATACGTATGAAGCTTGCCTGTGATTGATGGTAGATATACGTATGAAGTTTGCCTGTGATTGATGGTAGATATACGTATGAAGCTTGCCTGTGATTGATGGTAGATATACGTATGAAGTTTGCCTGTGATTGATGGTAGATATACGTATGAAGCTTGCCTGTGATTGATGGTAGATATACGTATGAAGCTTGCCTGTGATTGATGGTAGATATACGTATGAAGCTTGTATGTGATTGATGGTAGATATACGTATGAAGCTTGTATGTGATTGATGGTAGATATACGTATGAAAGCTTGTCTGTGATTGATGGTAGATATACGTATGAGGCCTAGGGGGCACTACTTAATACTGGGGGAACTACTGGGGGAACTACTGGGGGCACTACTGGGGGCACTACTCCATACTGGGGAACTACTGGGGGAACTTCTAGGGGGCACTACTAAATACTGGGGGAACTACCAGGGGAACTACTGGGGGCACTACTCCATACTGGGGGAACTACTGGGGGAACTACTAGGGGGCACTACTAAATACTGGGGGAACTACCGGGGGAACTACTCGGGGCACTACTCCATACTGGGGGAACTACTAGGGGGCACTACTAAATACTGGGGGAACTACCGGGGGAACTACCGGGGGAACTACCGGGGGAACTACTTGGGGCACTACTCCATACTGGGGGAACTACTGGGGGAACTACTAGGGGGCACTACTAAATACTGGGGAACTACTTCAGAGATTGTACAAGAGATCATTATGCAATGTCCAGAACAGTTTAATTAATCACTCCATGACACAAACTCTTTGATGCTTGTAAATTTATTTCAAAGTCAACCTCCACCGTCATGACATTCGAATTGTGAAGTTTATAAGCCATTAAAACGAAAATCAATTGCTGGTTTGGAACCAAAATAAGAGTTGCCATTCATTATTTGTCAGTATATTCTCTGTATAAAGGCAATAAAATAACCTGACTGAATAAAAGACTGCAGGAACTCCCTTTTTAAATGAAGACAAGTTACAATGAATAAGAATTATTTTGGTCTAGTGGTTAATTTTTAGCAGATCCAGCAAACTAGAATGTTACAGTCAATGATATCAAGTCATTAACGGATCGGAATGAATATGACGGACATAGTATCCATAAAACGAAAAGGAGTGCTAACTTCTTTTCATTTGTGTAGTTTCTTGTGATATCAAGTCAAAACATTCTACCAGAAATTGCAATTTGGCATGATTGTTCTTTTACCGTTATTTTTGTTCAGTTACGAGAACATGTAGGCATATATTACGAAATAGCCGTTTGAGGATAGTGCTTTGATTGTGGAAAATATAACTTAACACTAGAAAAACTACTGTTAAAGGTAATATCATACTTTGGTTTTTATCAAAGAAATACAGATTCATAGGCACAAATATCAAGGAAGATACAGTAACAGTCATCTGTGAAAATTTCAGTACCATACGTTGCCCAGTTTTTGAGAAAACAGTGACAAACAGCCACAGTATTTCTTAAGTCTTTCTCTTTTATTTTTGATCTTTTTAAAGATCAAAAAGATTTTTGGTCGTTATTTGACTAATTTCTGGATAAATGCACCATTTCAGGCGGAACAATTTTAACGGTATGTTTCTACCAGCACCATATTCATACCTTGTATTAAAGGTATGTAAATCTGTGAACATTTCTGTTTTAGTTTCTTACCAAAGTATGATACTACCTTTAAATGAGGTAAAAGCTAAATCGTTGTCGGAATTATGCGGTGTATCCGTACATCATGATGTTCCTAACTCGTCCAGCAATAACAACATCTATTGAGAGATCTGATTGGCTCAAGGTGATGGTGCTGGGGCTCCGAGATAGGCTACATGAAAAATATACACAGAAAAGAATAAACGAACAAATAAATGTAAATAAATGCACTGCTTTACAAATGACATTTGCCCCTTTGTTGTTATTTCCAGAGTGAAAGGGCTATAGGACTATACGGGCGATTCCAAATAGTGCACCCTCAAGAGTTTGTAATGCGCAGAATATTTATTGACTCAATGCGCATGTGGACAGATTCTGCGCATTGTGGACAGATTCTGCGCATTTTAATTGGCCAAAGCGATGCAAATCATTTTTGCAATTTTGGATTTGCCTGCTAAACTGCGGCAGTATAGGCCTACATTCAGTCGTGTTTTGAATTGCTCTCACATTTTCATCAGATCGAATACATATAACTTTATAATTTCATTTCATTTTGGATTTCAGAAAGCAATAATGATTGTTGTGACACATAGCCAAGTGATGATTCTGTAAAGAATACAACGGACTGTGCTCGATTTCACGAAAGGCTAAAACAGATCATAACAAGCTTATCGTTGCTAATTTAATAGCAAAACGTGATGTCACAAATTACTGTGGAAACATGAACAACTAATGTAAAAGATGAATCTTAAATCTCTGTGAAATCGACAACGTTAAGTATCTGTGTGTGCACACTGTGTGGAAGCTAGGTTCTGTGTATGGCCACAGTGTGGGGACACCGATCTGTGTATGGCCACACTGTTGGGACACTGATCTCTGTATAGCCACACTGTTGGGACACTGATCTCTGTATAGCCACATTGTGGGGACACTGATCTGTGCATGACCACAGTGTGGGGACAGTGATCTCTGTATGGCCACAGTGTGGGGACACTGATCTCTGTATAGCCACATTGTGGGGACACTGATCTGTGCATGACCACAGTGTGGGGACACTGATCTCTGTATGGCCACAGTGTGGGGACGATGGTTATTCCAGATCAAGTATTAAGATCAAGTACACAATGTTTCTTTTACATCATGTATGTGCGTGTTTCTACTTGGCAAAATGGACAAAATAACTGACTGAAATTCTACAGTTCAGTTTACGCTTTTTGGGGTTTTTGAACATGAGCCAAAGGTTCGTCCCTGTTTTTTCCTTTTAACGGTTGAGGGAAATTTGTAACCGGATAGTTAAAGGGAGCATATAGGATTTGCAAGGCCTCCCCAAAATAAAATATTGAGTTTAAGACAGAAAATGGACTCAACAGTTCGTAAAGAGTGCAAACAGTCACCATGGGAAATCTTGGTTCATCAGATGCTGGGTTTTTCAAGCAAATCAAGATTTAGTGTCTTTTTCAAAGATTGTTCGTCCGAACGATTTGTGGAACAAACATAAAGTAAACTTTTCTTCATGTTTTATAAGAAAAATCGAGTCGGGTTTTCGCTATTTTCTCGTGACTCAGATGTCCGATTGAGCTCAAATTTCCACAGGTTTATTATTTCATGTACATGTTTGAACAGACAAAGTATGAGTGCAGTCCTGTGACCTTTACCAATCATGTATTGTACCTTTAAGCCGGTTAATCTCTAACCGGATAAAATGCCCAGCATTAGGCCTAAAAAAAAAATTGTTGTGTTGCCCTCAAGTGGAAAAATTTGGGGTCGGTCGGTTGATTTTTTTTAATTTTTGGCAGACTTTCAAACATTTAAGAATAAATACAGGATGTATGGTCACCAGGGCTTATAAATGAACAGTCTTGGGTCCTTTTCAGGAAACACGCTTTTTTACTGCTAAATCTTACATTTTCTGTCAAAAATTGTGAGTTTTTATACTTTAGGACTCAGAGAAAAGAAAAAAAAAGAAGAAAAAAATCCCGACCCAAAGTTTTGGCATTTTACGGTCAGTCGCTGAGGGCAACACAACAATTTTTTTTCTTTAGGCCTTATACCCTGGTCAGTGAGCCACATTTGTGCTCCTGATAAAACCATCTCAACTTTGTACAACACTGACCGAGTTGAACGGACAAATATGAGGAGATGATGACACCACGTTGATTGACCTCCGTTACAAGGAACTGAGTCCCACGTTGTGAATCCGAACACTGCCATCGGAGCTGCAGCTGGCTAGCTGAAGATGTGACCCCTCACCTTTGACCCCTGGGTCATCGGTCAGCTTTGGCCGCCACCTAAGCCTCTTCACGGTCATCGTGTGACAGAATCTGTTCAATGACCAAAAAAAGAGAGAGAAATAAGTCAAACGTTAATTTGAAGTTTGACTTCTGGGGTATTACCCATTCCGGACAGGTAGCATCTCTAGTGTGGTTTCGTATCCAGTGCAAAATGCGGTTGTCGCCATGACACATGACACATGACACATGGGGCGCGCATTACATTACTCACAGTGTGAAATTAACTATGCATATCATGCGCAAGACGGCAAAGAAAGGTGGCGCAGGAGGAACATCGAACATCAGAAATCTGCACACATTTTTATTTGTGTGTTTTTATAGTGGCATGTTTTTTTCTGAAAAATCTTGTCTTGCTTAAGTTTATGATAATTAGAAATCAAGTGAAATGTACACAAAAAGTTATTAAACAGCGGTCAACTGCCGCGAACAGCACAATAACGGTATGCAGTTAGTGGTTGTGATTCACCCATAATGTCATGTGTCATGGCGGCCACAAAAATGCGTAAGGACACTATAGCAGTTAGCCTCATGGCATGAGAATATTCATGATTGCTTTGTTATTTCCATTGAAATACATTGAATGGGGGTACTGTCTGGAACAAGAGGTTCAATGAACCTTTATTGTCCCAATAAATGTGCTCATTGTGGTACATTTAGGCCTACCCCTTGATTTGCATTTGAATAGATTTGCATTTTCGAGCAGACCGCAATCTGTGAGCTTCGAACACAGCTGCGGTGACATCGATTACATCCATCGGGAATTCGGGATATTGTCCGGCAGTATTCAACCACAGTGTGTGTGCAAGGGGTCGATTTCATGAAGCCCTACGATAGGTCGTAAATCGAGTTACGAAGGATAACCCATCGTATCCTACGTAGGGCCAATGAATGAGGGTAAGTTACGATGACTTTTGTGGATTTGACCCCAGGATTGTTAATGCCTAGCTCCATGTACACATGGCCCGGCCAGATGACCTCTATTTGACTGGTGACTGATAATAATAATAATAATTTGGGAGGCTAATCATCCTTACTCGCAGCTGGGGTGCTGAATTGCGAAGGATGCGACTTCAACGTGATCGAGTAGCAGGCTTTCATGGGCGCCCTTAGTTTTTGTGGAGGGAGGAAAACCAGATCACCTGGAGAAAAACCCTTGTAGCATAGGAGAGAACCAACGCACAACTCTACTCACATATGACCCAGGCCGGATTCGAACCCAGGCCACATTGGTGAGAGGCAAGTGTCTATAAACGCACTTGCCACCTATGCCCCCAAATGAGGCCGGTCCAAAACAAAACCCAACCACGCACCCTGAATGGTTTTTTAACTAGCTTGACATTTTACGCAAACCACACGGGTCCCAGTAGCAAGTACTTGAGGGTGCATTACGAACTTACTGAGGTTCAAAGTGAAAACAAGTCTGCCAGTCGTTGGGCTTTTCCGAGCTCCACTTCAACACGGCCATTGATCCTGAGTCCATTCCAACTGCTATAATGTAGCTGAAAAAAGACCAAACAAAAGAAGTGATAAACTGCTGCAAACTGCTCATCAACCAAAACAATGAACTGAAATCAAATTCTTGGAGTTAGGAGGGGCTGATGTTTTGATCTCAAAGGCTTTCTCAAAGGCCTTCATGCCTGAAATCCTCATTTTGCTAAGCTCTAAACTTCAAAACAATGAAGCTGCTTGATATGATCAATATAATCTCCCAATTAAACAAGCAAAGTGATGTTTAATTAGGATTCTACCGATGCATTACCTACATTCAGACTCACATGAGATTGTATTGTTTAGTAGCTAGAGGTATGCCACAATTGGAAGAAAAAGAATGCCTGTGTGCCCCTATAAAAGCCCTCTCCACAGGCCCGCTCACCACTGTATTTTTAGTGGCTATCGCGCGTACATCGTGTGTACTAAATTTCCGCAGCACTATACACAAGTCACATTGGAAGTGGACCAGGTGCATGGCCAGTAGTATGATGATAAATGAACCGGTTTTGCATATTAATCCCTCAGAGGATGAGGGACTCATGGGTCAACTGGATGAAGAATTGTCATTGCTGACTCAAATACCAATGGCTGAAGCTGCATGTTCATCCGCAAGCAAACCAACGTCGCCAGCACCTACAGCAAAAAAGCGATGTGCTATTAAGCGAAAGAACCTAGAGCAAGTGAACACGCTGGACGAGTCAGCCGGCACTAGTGCAGCGAGCGGCAGGCCCAAGCAGATGAAAGATCAGAGCGGGAACAATCTGGATCAGCGTAAGGCAGTTTCCAGCCTCCAACAAACCGTTGTTACTCTTTTCTGCAGCGCAGCAACCTCAGTTCCAGCGGCTACTAAACAATACAATCTCAAGTGAGTCTGAATGGAGGTAATGGTGAGGTAGAACCTGGCTTCTGGATACTGTCCGTGATCAATGTGGACTCAACCTGTCAATCAGGTTTAGTGCCAACTATGATCCAGGACACAGCAGGGGCTTGAAGTTGATAGTTCAAAGCTAGGGATTCTAGAAGCCCAAGAGCCCAACCAAAGTCTTGGGCACAATTTCACGGAATCCATTACCATAAGCAAAAGTTCTTCACTTACGATAGCAGAATTTTTTGCTTAATACAGTTAGCATATTACACAGGACTGTTTTCTTTCTCACTATGTTAAGCAAGGACTTTCTGCAGAATGCATATAAAAGCGTGTTAGCAAACTAAAAATTAAGATTAGCCTAGAAATGTTTCGCTAACCGATTAAGTGCTAAAAGTTGGATTTCAAGAAATAGATTTCACGCATAGCAGTGCCTGTAAGCACAAAAATAGGCCGTAATGGATTCCATGAAATTGGGCCCAGGCCTGGGCCAGGCTTTTCAGTGGCTGGGCCTGACCAGTTTTCAAGTTTCTCTCCCTAACATCTGAAAGTACTTGACATTGAAGCCATGGGTCTCAAAGTTCTACATTCTTCATGAATGATAAATAAGCATTGCCAATGATAATATTTTGATGAAGTTGTCTGTGAAAGCTTAAAGGTAGTATCATACTTTGGTAAGAAACCAAAACAGAAATGTTCACAGATTTACGTATAACTTTCAGGGTATGAAGATGGTGCTGGTAGAAACATATCGTTAAAATATTTCCGCCTGAAATGGTGTATTTATCCAGAAAGAGTAAAACCAAACACCAAAAATATTTCTGATCTTGGCAAGATCAAACATCCTTCTTTATGTTTTATAAGAAAAATTGAGTCTGCTTTTTGCTATTTTCTCTGGACTCAGATGCACGATTGAGCTCAAATTTTCACAGGGTTTTTATTTCATGTAGATGCTGGATTAGACCATGGAAGAAGGAATAAAAGGAGTTCAAACAAACCAGAGATCAAACGACCCCCTCGCCCAAAGCAATGTCTTTTCAATTCTTCCTCCATGCTCCAAGTGTCTTTGTGCATATAGCACCTCGCCGCTCTGCGGTCACACTTGAGCAAGGAATTGTTTGATGACGTATGACACATCAGTCTCCAAAGTAGTATTTTTTTTAGAAAATAATCTCAGATTAACCTGTTTTTTTTTTGCAAGAATCGGAGACACCCGGAAATAAATTAGAGTTGTTTTGGATCGCCAACAGGTTTCTTTGTTCATTCGTGTGTGTTGTTAGATGGTCCGAAATGGTCCATTTTTTTTAATTCGGCAAATAAAAATGGATGTTTTATACATCGTAAAATTATCGGCTAATTTGTTCTCGAATGCACTGCGCGCACCGCTATATTGTTATATGCTTGCGTGGGGACAGTAGATCACATCTGGGTCCCTACATTCAGATACAGATTCATGGGGCACAAATACCAAGACAGATACAGTAACAGTCATCTGTGAAAATTTCAGTCCCATACAGTGCCCACTTTTTGAGAAAACAGTGAAAAACAGCCACAGTATTTCTTAAGTCTTTTCTCTTTTATTTTTGATCTTTTGTAAGATCAAAAAGATTTTCGGTTGTTGTTTTACTCATTTATGGATAAATACAGCATTTCAGGCGGAACAATTTTAACGGTATGTTTCTACCAGCACCATCTTCATACCCTGTAAGTTATAGGTAAATCTTTGAACATTTCTGTTTTGGTCCATCTTACCAAAGTATGATACTACCTTTAAGTTTCTTTCCTTATGTGACTAAAATTAGTGTGAATTTGAAAAAGAGTCCTTGAACCAAATGGAGGAACTATGGTACCTTCCGTCCTGACAACCGGGCACAGGAGCAAAGTCTACGGCCGTCACCGCATCCTTCATATCAACAGGAACCGAGCATGCCCGGTAGTCGCCAAGGCAACCTGGATCCACTTCCTGTCCGCTGGTTGACCTCCGACCCCACACAATAACCTGAAAGTCAATTGAAATGAACGTCTTTAGAAATACCTTCGAAATTGAATACTTGGTGAAGAAAAGCTTAAGATTTGACGCCCTAGCCCTTTAAATCTAATCGGTTTGGGGTGATATGAGTAGTCTGAGTGTTTAGGGCACATCTTAAGCTGCAGTTTGATACCCTACTTGTTGCCAAGGACTCAAAACTGTTCAATGCACACACCATTGTTTGGTAAAAGGTACAAAACCAAAAGTTGCACTTTTAGCAATACAGTGTTGTAGCTGTGCGAAACCCATTGCGACTCAAACAAGCCTTATGCAATGTAGCGCATGGTAAGGTCAACCTGTATACCTAAAAGTGCAAATTTTGGTTGTATCGAACAGTGTTGAGTCCTTGGCATCAAGTAGGATATCAAACTGCAGCTTAAGATGTGCTCTAAACACTCATTTTACCCCAAACCGATTAAATTTAAAAGGGTTGGCCGTCAAAATCAACAGAAGTTTCTTTTTTGCACCTTTTATATATGGACCAAGCAAGAAAATGACCGAAATGACCGCAAAGAAGGTCGGAGGGGTTCAATTCAAGCGGATGGCAACTTACTTTCCTGTCCCTGGAACCGGTGGCAAAGTACCGGTCATCATGTGACCAAGCACATGACCAGATAATGCGCGTGTGAACTGACGTCTTCTTGTCTGTACATGCAACCAATGCATAGGGACAACCTGCACACACTAAACAACAACAACAACAACAACAACATCATTAGTTTCATGAATAAAGCCAGCTTGCTTCAAAATGCCGGTGGCAGGGAATCCGTTCTCCTGCCGCCTTCGATGTTTAAATAAATTCCTCAAAAAAAGTTCTGCAACTATAAATATAATAATATCGGCATTTATATAGCGCTCTTACACACAAGAGTGGTATCACAACGCTTTACACTATTATTATCCCTGGTCATCGGGCCCATTTATATTCCTAGAACAATCTCAGCTCCCTGGGGAGTATACAGCCTCGTGCTACCATAAGGTGCACAGAGGCTAATCAAACCACAAAGCCATCTCTACCCTCGCAGGTACCCATTTACACCTGGGTGAAGAGGAGCAATATGTGACAAAGCGTCTTGCCCAAGGATGCAAGCACCAATAGCCCATGGCTGGATTCGAACCCACAATCTGTAGATTGACCACAAAGAGACCGACACGCCAGACCACTTGGCCACGGCACTCCAACTCAAAATTGAGGAATGATATCTTTTTTGTTACTGATCTATGAATAATTAAATTGATATCGTTAGAAAGCTTGATTATCTGTCTTTACAATGATGTGTTATTTGTTATACTAATGTAATCGTGGAATGTCCTGATGAATATGCAGCAATGTCCAAAATGAAATGTTGCAGAATTTGTTGTTTTCAGTAGTGAATCATTTTGAGGATGGACTGAGTATGAAGAATGGTGTTGATGTGCTGATGCGGTGCTGATGCGGCATTGTAAAGAGGAATAATGAAGCTTTCCAATGATACCAGTTTCACCGTAATAAAAAAGATATCATCCCTCAAACTCGAGTTGCAGAACTTTTTTTGAAGGGATTTATCTCACCGTTGTTCTTGTCCTGCTGAGGGCCTTCGGACTCCGTCGCGGCAGCCGCAAAGACGGACCAGGTCCTGTCCCTAGACACAGCCAGGAGGCGGGCTCCGTCGTGGGAGAAAGCTAGCTGGGTCACGGTGAGGGAGTGGCTGGTCAGCTGGCCCAGCTGACGCCAAGACGTGGCATCCCAAAGGATGATGGTCGCGTACTCCGGCTTGGAGGCCTGGCGAATGAAAAATGAGAACCCATGGTTTCAGGGTTGGAAACAAGAGGGAAACGTCACTTGAGGAAGTCATTCTCAAATGCGGGATTCAGGAGCGGATCCAGGATTTTTCAAAAAGGGTGGGGGGGGTATGTGGAAATAAAATGTGACAGATGCATTTCGGATCGATCAAAGGTAGCTAATTTTGTCTCCCCTCTTTTTCTTCTCTTTTTGAGTCTTTCTCCCTACCAATATATTGTTTTTCCTCTTTCTTTTGTTCCCCCTTTTTTCCCCCTTTTTTTTGGCCTTCGATAAAGATCCTGCTAGGATCGAAACGCATCAGGCCCTCCTAACTCTAAAATTTCTTTTTTTTTTGCTGGAAGAAAAGGGGGGCGTGTGCTGGAAGAAAAGGTGGGTGTGTTAACCCCCACGCCCCCCCGGATCCGGTTTGGGATTGATACATACAGATGCATAATTACTTGTGTTTGAAGTGTGTTACTAACATAGACCTATATCAAAATTACTAGAGCGCTAGCTCTATATTCTCTGTGTAGTAGATGCTTTGAAGCCGTCCTGGGCGCATTCATTTTGAATTTGTGTGCATGTCTGTGGAACAAGAAAACTTTGACTGGATGTCTTTCGAAGAATGTATTCTAAATGCAATGCGCAAGTACACTGTACGCGCGGACGTTACCGGAAGCGCGTCTTGAAGGTGTGTCAGACTTTGGGCGTATAAAACACAAACGCAGATATGCAAATAGACAACCAAAAGACGTACACAATTTTGTGTTTTCCATAGGTTTGTGCACAAACATGGATGCGCTCAGCAGGCATCACTCTGTACACGGAGCTAGCGCTCTAGTAATTTTAATAAAGCTCTATGATTACTATGTGCTGTACGTTATACACTAAAATATACGTCTGGGTACTGTGCAGCTCGGTATAGTACATTTGTTGCCATGGAATAGTATACAAATAATGAATGTTTATGAGTGGAATGGTAAAAATAATTTCATGAGGTGACAGATGGACTGTCCATTTCACGAGGCGAAGCCGAGTGGAATGGAACAGTCCATCTGTCACCTCATGAAATTATTTTATCCATTCTACGAATGTGAAACATTCATTATTTGTTTTATATAACATCTAAGTAGATCTTTGTCATTTGATTTTGATTGGAGGATAACATTTTAAGAGCTAGCGAGAAAAAAAAAGCTTAACATATTGGCAAACTATGCTTTTATTACAGTAATGCGCATTGCGCGTGCGCGCCAATGCACGCGGTAACAAATAAATAGAACGCTGCTTGACCAATCACGTATTAGAGTCCCTGGCGTGCAATGGTACAAATTGGATGGAACCAAAAATGCACGGTGGATGGAACAAATTTCAAAGGTTGTGACGTAAGCCATGAAATGGTCTATTTATCAAATATCACGTGACATAGAATCCTCCAATCAAATGACAAGGGTCTACTAAGGTGTTATATAATACATTTAATAGTTGCTTTGAGATAATACATTGGTTAATCCCATTGGTGATCGTGCTTTCGTAGTCACTGTACCCAGATTATGGAACACTCTGCCAACCTATATCCGAGCAATCTCAACACTGGACAGTTTCAAATCATCACTTAAAACCCACTTGTTTGATCAACATTATTCATAGTGAAGTTTAAATTAGCAGATACAGCACTGTTGTTGTAATATGTTTGTTGTCCTGTGTATTGTTATATTTATATGCTTAGAAACTTTGTATTAAGCGCTATATAAATGTAATTTGTTATGTTATGTTATGTTATGTTGCCATGGGATAGTACATTGGTTGCTATGGGATAGTCAGCCAGTCTAGACAGACCCTTTCAAACCTCACCTTGCAAGCTGATGCTATGATCGTCCCTGCTGGGTGACTGGCGATACTGAAGATCTCGTAACTGTGTCCGTACAGCTTCTGGGACTCGGGCCACAGGGTGTTCTGAAGAAGGTGCTCCTCAGTGGGCGGAGCTGTGAGGAGAGAAAGAAGGGGGCGTTAGGAAAATAAAATGAAAAAGAAAAAGAAAAAGTAAGCACTGTGCCTATGGCACTCCACGAGTGCCATGCCACTTAATATCCAATTAGCCACATAAAATATCTAGCTATAAAGTCAACCTTCTAAGAATTTGAGGTCATCTTGTTTCCATAATTATCTCAACAAGATGACTTTTAGTGAAAACGAGAAGTCGACTTATCCTGATAATTTATCTGGCCAAGTCAATGAAGTGCATGTTATTATTTGTCTTATCCTGATATAACTTCATCCCAGTTTAATTGCGCCGTCTTTACAAGAAAACTATCAGGACAAGTTGACTTCCTTCTTTCAGTAAGTCATCTTAGAAAGGTAATTTTCAGAACATATTGACATCTACCGGTATCTCGTTCTTGTACTACAAAATAAAATCTGTCATCCATATGCTGAAAATATACGTTGTGGTTAATCATTGAAGCTAAAGCTCTGTTTTTCTTTTCAAACCAGAGAATCTACTTCCGAACCGCAGCCAAAAGCTTCTATTTTGAAACCCATTATTTTAGAATGGATTCACGGAATCAGAATGGAACAGAAGCCTGAGCCTGAGCCTAAGACCAAGACTATACACCATGCTACTGCCATGCCAAACTTACATCAAATCAGTGCAGCAATAGCACGGCAGTAGCGCGGCAGTTGCGATAAACACCGAGCTTAATTGAAAGTGTCGCGCCACTGCCGTTTCGAATACCGATAGCGCGGCAGACACTGTCGAGCCAAAGAGCTTGCCGTGCCGAACTCAATTTGCCGAGCCAAATTCACGCTAAACGGCGTTTAGCCGCGCCAAACTTGAAAATGTTAAATTATTTGAGTTCGGCACTGCAGTAGCACAGCGTATATTCTAGGCCTTAAGGCCTTTTCACACAACGCCAAAAAAACTCTCAACCATTGAGAAATTCTCTCAAGGTTGCGAAATCTTACAAAAGTGTCATCGTGTGAAAGGACACCAATGCTTGAGAGTGACCGACGTCCCTTGAGAGATTTTGACCGATGTCCAGACTTACGACAAAATCTTCCGCTACGGAAGATTTCTCAAGGGACCCTTGAGATCTATCATGTGAATAGAGAACAGCCCCTTTTGTACAACGTCCCTTGCGAAGTGCTTTCCAATGCGCATGCGTGGTACACCGGTTTCATGGCCTGTGCATACCACGTGCTTTACCCTCACCCTCATCGTCACGTTGGTACTAGCAGCGTTTACATTCATAATATGCATAGTTTATCGATTACCCGCGTTTCGTCTCAAGGGAGGCTTGCGAAATGTTACACTGTGTCGTGTGAAAGGACGCAAAAGCAGCTAGTGTAAACCGTTTTGTAAGATTTCGCAACCTTGAGAAAATGTCTCAATGGTTGAGAGTTTTTGTTGGCGTCGTGTGAAAAGGGCTTTTGCCTCTGTTTTGTAAACACCCTATGTCACTAGTGGAGCTCCTTACCTGCGAGATCTAACGGGCTGAAGTATATCTCGGGATACATCTCGCTCGGGTTGGAGATGATTCTGTCGGTGTTCGGCATCGCTGAGTCTCCTTGGAAGACGGCTTTGTTGGACAAGCCCAATGCCGGGACGCTCGCCCCCTCCGGAACGCCACTCTGCATCTGCCAAAGAGTGCATAGGAAAGGAAATTATTGTCTGGTTCGAATCCCACTCATTTCTTCAAAGCTTCTTAAAGGTAGTATCATACATACCTTTTTTACGTTTTTGTCAAAGAAATACAGATTCATGCGCAAAAATATCAAGGATGATGCAGTAATAGTCATCTGTGAAAACATCAGTCCCACACGGTGCCCACTTTTTGAGAAAACAGTGAAAAACGGCCACAGTATTTCTTAACAGTCGAGTACCTTAACCCTTCCTTCCTTGTCAAAAAGGCTAATGGAGGTTTCCGCTTTATTATAGTCACAGCCTTCTCTGAAGTTGGCCGCTATAGTAAGCCTCAGCCAGCCCTCATGCCTGATGTCAATTCCACTCTCCGTCAAATCGCAAAGTGGAACCATGTCATCGCTACCGACCTCACCAGTGCCTTTTACCAGATTCCCCTCGCTCGCAATTCTATGAAGTACTGCGGAGTTGCAACCCCCTTTCGTGGAGTACGTGTATACACCAGGTCAGCAATGGGTATGCCAGGC
Organism: Astropecten irregularis; assembly: GCA_963971285.1. Taxonomy (NCBI): domain Eukaryota; kingdom Metazoa; phylum Echinodermata; class Asteroidea; order Paxillosida; family Astropectinidae; genus Astropecten; species Astropecten irregularis. The sequence goes on from OZ020255.1 coordinate 6,204,508, forward strand.
TCTGAAACTGCACTGGAGGAGCTGATGTGCCGTGTTCTTGGAGACTTGTTGACGGAGGGCATAGTTGCCAAGATCGCTGATGACCTTTACTGTGGCGGCAACACATACAGTGAACTCTTGCACAACTGGAGACGAGTACTGCACGCACTCTATCAATGTGACCTACGTCTCTCCGCCAAAAAGACCGTGATATGCCCCCAAACCACCACTATCTTTGGGTGGATCTGGTCACAGGGCACCCTTCATGCCAGTCCACACCGCATTGCCACTCTTGCTTCATGCTCTATCCCAGAGAGGGTTGCAGGCCTACGTTCCTTCATCGGGGCCTACAAAGTTCTTGCCCGTGTACTCCCCAATTGTGCCTCCATCATATCACCACTCGATGCCATCGTGGCCGGTTGCCAGTCGAGCGATCAAATTCAATGGACAGATGCAACCAGTGCAGCCTTCTCTAATGCACAAGCCACAATATCCAATGCCCGCACAGTTACCCTGCCTCGCCCCAATGACCAATTATGGATCGTCACCGATGGAGCAGTGAAAAATCACGGTATTGGGGCTACCTTGTACATTACACGCCACAGTTCCGTATTTCTTGCAGGGTTCTTCAGTGCCAAACTACGTGGGAGGCAGCCCACCTGGCTCCCTTGTGAAGTAGAGGCTCTATCAATTGCCGCAGCTACTAAGCACTTCAGCCCCTACATCATTCAGTCGAAGCACAAGACATGTATCCTCACAGACAGCAAACCGTGTGTCCAGGCGTATGACAAATTATGTCGTGGGGAGTTTTCTGCCAGTCCCCGCGTGTCTACCTTTCTGTCAACTGTCAGCCGCTTTCAAGCAACAGTCCAGGACTTGGCAGGATCAGCGAACATCCCTTCTGACTTTGCCAGTCGAAATGCTCCCGCCTGCAATAACCCAACATGCCAGATTTGCTTGTTTGTGGCACATACAGAGGACACAGTCGTCCAGCTTATCTCTACTCAGGACATTGTGGCTGGAAAGGCTAAGCTTCAATTCACCAGCCGATCTGCCTGGTCTAGCTTGCAAGCAGAATGCCCTGATTTACGTCGTACACATGCACATCTCTGTCAGGGCACTCGTCCATCTAAGAAAGCCACCAACGTCAAAGATGTCAAGCGCTACCTCAATGTTGCAACTATTGCTAAAGACGATCTCCTGATCGTCCGCCGCAATGAGCCTCTCGCCCCCACGCGTGAATGCATCATTGTCCCACGTCAAGTCCTGGATGGCCTCCTCACTGCCCTTCACATCCAGCTTCATCACCCCTCTTGTCACCAACTTAAGAGCGTTGTTCATCGCTTCTTCTTTGCCCTAGACCTCGACAAGGCCATTGAGAGGATCTCATCCAGCTGCCACCAATGCGCAGCCCTCCGCAATGCCCCGACTTCCTTGCAGTTGCAGTCTACGTCCGACCCACCTGATGCTGTTGGGGTATCCTTCGCTGCTGATGTAATAAAGCGTAGTTGTCAGCTCATCCTTGTCGTGCGTGAGACCGTTACCTCTCACCAAGTGCATCGAGCTCTGCCCATTGGACGGCCCTCCTGCTGTCATCCGCACAGATCCTTCTCCGGGATTCAAGTCCCTCGTCGATAATGACCTACTCCGCCAGCACAGGTTGTCCGTGGAGATTGGCCGCATCAAAAACGTCAACAAGAACCCTGTTGCCGAAAAAGCTGTTCGTGAGTTGGAGGACGAGCTACTGCGGCAGGACCCCATGGGAGGCTCAGTGTCTCCACTGACTCTCGTAGTGGCCACATCTTGCCTAAATTCTCGCATCCGTGCTCGTGGACTGTCCGCTCGTGAGATGATGTTTCAACGAGACCAGTTCACCAATGACCAAATTCCCTGCACCGACCAGCAGCTCATTCGTGACCAACATGATCTTCGCACCACCAATCACCCCTACAGTGAGAAATCTAAGACACCATCAGGCAAAAAGGCCCCTGACACTGTTGTGGCTATTGGTGATTTGGTGTATCTCCACAGTGACCGCAACAAAACCGCAACATCCGGAAATTCACCGGCAATCAGCTCAGAAATACCTCCTACCGTGTCAAGCGCTCCGAGTGTTTCTGCGTCCCCTCCCTTTCTGACAGCGACACAGCGTCCTACCGGCCAGACAACCACGAAAGCACTGATGATGAGGACACCCCCATCAAGCCGGTTGCTCCACCGCCACCTACCATCCCCGCTGTTCTATCTGCTCCTCAGCAAGACCCCAGCTTGCCCCTTCTGGACATCACTTTTGAACCTCCCGAGCAGCCCCTTGAGCAGCCTCCTATAACACCAACCCCACAGTCAATAACTCTTACTGATGATTTGACCGCCGTTGGCACTTCTGGTGCCCGCACACCACCGAGGCGCTCTTCCCGCCAACGCAAACCACCATCATAACTAGATGATTACTTGACTTGACTTTATCCTGGCCTCTGACTTTTCCAGTTCCCTTGTTTAATTTTTTTCATGCGCTTCGCCTGTTTTTTGTGCCAGAGTGTTGCCTTTGATTGGCTTTTTTTTTTTTCGGCCCTTTTATTTCACTTTTCGTGCCTCTTTTTGAATTTTCCAGCTGTTCATGCTCAGTGTTTTTTTTCCCGCTTATTTTCAAGCTTTTCCCTTTTTGAAAGGAAAAAAAGAGGTCACGCCAGTGGTTGTGATTACGCCCTCTTACGTCCGTGACCTCTGACCCGTGTGGGTCGTCTTTACCGTTGTCCAATTAAAAGACGGTTGCGTATTTTACGTTCTCATTAAAGTTACTCAGTTATCTTGACGAACTGTTCTACAGTTGTGGTTTATGTGTGTCAGGAGTTTCCTCTCCCTCCTTACTGGCGAAAGTCTTTTCTGTTTAATTTTTGATCTTTTAAAAGATCAAAAAGATTTTCGGTCGTTGTTTTTAATTTCTGGATAAATACAGCATTTCAGGTGGAACAAATTTAACAGTATGTTTCTACCAGCACCATCTTCATACCCTGTAAGTTATACGTAAATCTGTGAACATTTCTGTTTAGGTTTCTTACCAAAGTATGATACTACCTTTAAACTATTCATAATTTTGTGTTTATAATTGTCTACAGTCATCAAATAACCACAAGGGAAACTGACTGGATTAAATTTAAGTCATTGAAAAGTGAACAAAGAAAAATTTACTGGAGCGGGATTCGAACCGGCGACCTCCTGAATACCATACAGGAGCTCCACAAACTGAGCCATCCAGCCCTACGTTGGTGGTGACCCCAATAGTCAACCATCTTTGTTCGTTTGGCAGTCAGAAGCCATGAAACCCCGCACACACCGCCACACCCCAGGGATCGTTTCAATGATACACGCAACAATGCTGCAACCTGGGAATGGTACATGGGGGTTCACTCAAAGAGGATACGGCTTTTTAATTAATATATTCGTGAAGTAACCACAAGGGAAACTGACTGAGCTTAAAGTCATTGAAAAGTGAACAAAGAAAAATAGTCTGGAGCGAGAATTGGAACCGGCGACATCCTGAATACCATACAGGCGCTCTACCAACTGAGCCATCCAGCCCTACGTTGGTGGTGACCCCATTAGTCAACCATCTTTGTTCGTTTGGCAGTCAGAAGCCATGAAACCACGCACACACACCCAAACCCTAATCTTATTAAGATGAGTTGTCAATATCACCATGGTGATTTGCATTGTGACATCACGCTTTGCTTAGCAATAAGCCTTTTGCATATTAAATCTGACAAATATCTGGTACACAGACTTCTTTCATTGCACATAAATGCCATAGTTTGAATTTCCCAGACTAAAGACACTGTTGCTATATCACATGCTACGGTGCAAGCTTTTCCTTGGTTACATAACAGACGTCTTGCACCAATGCACTGTTCATAATGGATAAGAATGGCACTAAGGAACCAGTCCATTCCAGAGATGGGTATCGCTATGCAAAAGCTTGTACCGCAGTGTCTTAGTCTGGGAAATTCAAACCAAGGTGTTTATAATGCAATGAAAGAAGTCTGTGTACCAGATACTATTCAGAATTAATGTGCAAAAGGCTTATTAAGATTGCTTCATGATTTAAGATTGATCTTAGTGCTTGGTGAAATCGGCCACTGGACTGGTTTTTTAGTGAGTTTGGGGGTCGCTGGTTAGAATCCCGCTCCAGTCAATTTTTCTTTATTCACTTTTCAATGAATTGTCAATAAATTAAAAGTCATATGATAATACTAACAAATGTATAAAACAGGTACATGCAGCTTATCGGATGAGGGTTCGATTCCAAACCAACTCTTCACCTGTTTTTCAGAGCCTGTATGTATAGGTTATGGGTTCACATCCCATCCGGCCCTCACTCTGTCTCACACAGCAGCTCTGACAAACTTATTTAATACTATCAAAAGTAAATGTTACAGGTTCAAATCCCTACCAACCCACCCCTATACTTAATACGACCCACAAGCCAAGAATACTTGATGTGAAAAAACACTGGTCACAGGTTCAAATGCCTACCCTATCTTCCAGAGCCTCACTGACGTCCACGCCCGATATTCTGCCAAAGTTTTCTATGAAGTTCCTCGGACCATCAAACACTCTTAAAACCTTTTGGAGTCAAAAAAAGTAGAGAAAGCAAACATGAATTAAAAAGGTGTTCTCATCTTAAAGGAAATATCACACTTTGGTTTTTATCAAAGAAATGCAGATTCCTGGGCAAAAATGTGAAAAATGTGAAAATTTCAGTCCCATACGGTGCCCACTTTTTGAGAAAACAGTGAAAAACAGCCACAGTATTTCCTAAGTCTTTTCACCGTTATCTTTAAAAAGATCAAAATTGATTTTGGTCACTGGTTTTACTCTTTTCTGGATAAATACAGTATTTCAGGTAGAAAATGTTAACTGTATGTTTCTACCACCACCATAGCCTGTAAGTTAAAGGTAAATCTGTGAAGATTTCTGTTTCGGCATGCTACCAAAGTACCCTTAAAGGTAATATCATACTTTGGTTTTTGTCAAAGAAATACAGATTCATGGGCAAAAATATCAAGACAGATTTTTTGTCAAGTGCGAACAAGGCTTTTTAAGAAGCCTTCTCACTGGCTGTCGAGGCCAGATTTGTTTTCAATTCTGCAAAAATCATAACCCTGGTCTGTGGCAGGGTTATCAGCTCTCCCTAGGGTAAAGTGTTGATAGATTTTTGTTCAGTGTGAACAGGATTTTTTTGACCAAAAGTAAGGAGACAAACCTTCTCATAGGCTGCTGAGGCCAGATTGTTTTCCAACCCTACAAAATTCTTAACCCTGGTCCATGGCAGGGTTCAGGTCCCCCTTGGGTAAAGTCTTGATAGATTTTTGTCCAGTGCGAACGGAGCTTTTCAAAAAGTGAGGGGACAAACCTTTTCATCGGCTGCTGAGGCCAGTCTGTACCGGTTGACCAGGGTGAGACACTGCATGTCGTAGCCATGGACCTGCGGGCGAGCGATCTCGTGCCACGTGGTCTGGAACAATCAAGGGTAAAACAGGAGGAAGGTAAGTAGCTTAGCAATTTAACGAAGACAACAATGATGAGATGGAGTGTTCTTTAATAAAGACCTAGTAAAACGAATAGAGAAATATAGATTTTTTCCCCATGAATGACTATTTGAATAGTTTTCTTATATATACGTAATAAGAACAAAGAAGCATTTCCTATCCCGGAAAAAGTACCACAAATTTACCGATTTTGAGCCGGGCCAAAGACATTTGGAGCTAGAATCGACTGTCACCCTCAAACCATGTGATATTTGTAAACTATAAATCTGATTGACAGATTGAGTCTGCATTGATCAGGACAATATTCAGAAGTCAGGATTTAGTGACTTTTGGCAGCGCTATTGGAGGGACGTTCATGGCTGACAAGAGTAGGGTTTCAGGCCTGGGCCTGACCATGTTTTTCAATGGATGGGCCTGCCTAGGAGCCAATTTCATAGAGCTGATTAAGCACAACATTTGCTTAAAGGTAAGTATAATATTTTGGTAAGAGACCAAAACAGAAGTGTTCACAGATTTATGTATAACTTACAGGGTATGAAGGTGGTGGTGGTAGAAACATACCGTTAAAATATTTCCGCCTGAAATGCTGTATTTATCCAGAAATTAGTAAAACAATGACCAAAAATCTTTTTGAACTTTTAACAGATCAAAAATAAAAGAGAAAAGACTGAAGAAATACTGTGGCTGTTTTTCAATGTTTTCTCAAAAAGTGGGTACTGTATGGGACTGAAATTTTCACAGATGACTGTTACTGTATCTTCCTTGATATTTTTGCCCATGAATCTGTATTTCCTTCACAAAAACCAAAGTATGATATTACCTTTAAGCATGAAAAGTCTTCCTTGATCAAACAAGATTACCAACCTAATGTTCATGTGATGTTTTACTGCTTTTGACTTTTGTATTTGACTATTGTTTGCTGAGCATAACATTCACAAGTAGTTTTGGCTGATTGATTTTACTTACCAATATTTTTGGTGCTTAAAGGTAATATCATACTTTGGTTTTAGATTCATGGGCAAAAATATCAAGACAGATACAGTAACAGTCATCTGTGAAAATTTCAGTCCCATGCAGTTCCCACTTTTTGAGAAAACAGTGTAAAACGGCCACAGTATTTCTTGCATCTTTTCAGATCTATAAAAAGATCAAAAAGATTTTCGGTCATTGCTTTACAAATTTCTGGGAAAATACACCATTTCAGGCGAAAACATTTTAACCGTAGGTTTTTACCACCACCATCTTCATATCCTGAAAGTAATATGAAAATCTGTGAATTTTTCTGTTCTGGTTTGTTACCAATGTTGTACGTGCCCTTTAAATACTAGTTGGGCGACTTGGGCCCAGCCACTGAAAAGCCTGGCCAGGCCTGGGCCCAATTTCATGGAATCTTGCCTATTTTCGTGCTTACGGGCACTGATATGCTTGAAATCTATTTCATGAAATCCGACTTTCAGTGCTTAATCGGTTAGCGAAGAATTTCTAGGCTAACCTTGATTTTTTTTGTCTGCTAGTTATACGTAAATCTGTGAACATTTCTTTTTTATACCCTTTTCACACTACAAATTGCTTAACCCCGAGATTTGCTGCCCCGGGTTAAAATTTTCTTACCCTGGGGTTAATTAACCCTGAGTTGCGTTCCCACTTGTTTCATTAACCCGGAGTTTTTATAAACCCGGGGCAACACTGCCCCGGGTTTACGCCGTGCACATTCACACTACAAGCAGGGTTTCCGCACAGCCCGACTTTCAGAGTGCGCTGGCTGGTCCAGCAATGCTTTTACAATCATATTCGCCGGTCGTTCGTATGTGTATACAAGCAAGCTCTAGCTGAAAATGGTGTAGTCGAAGTTCTTTTGATGATGTCGTGAAGGAAACGTCTTCATCAGGCAAGAATTAGGCAGAGGTCTGTCTGTTTTGATTTTCACATATTAGTAGCAACAACGGCGACCCTGCTTTTTGGGTTACGCAAGCGTGTAGCACTTGTAACATGAAAGTGAGCAAGATCGAAAAGGGGAAAGTCATTATGCAACATGTTGTTCGCCTTAACCTCGAAACTGTAACCCTGCTCAGTTTCACACTACAATACTAACCCCGGGGTTACGCTGTTAACCCGGAGATTGCCATCCTTAACCCTGGTCGTGAGTAGGGTTAACGAACCCCGGGGTAACGGAAATTTATTTTTCCTTAACCCGGGGCGGAAAAAGTGTAGTGTGAATGCGCCATAGCAACCACTTTAACCCGGGGTATCTCGGGGTTAAGGTTTGCTTCTAACCCCGAGATAACCCGGAGATTTTGTAGTGTGAAAAGGGTATTAGTTTCTTACCAAAGTATAATACTACCTTTAAGCAAATGTTGGTGCTTAAGCTGCAACTCTATGACATTGGCCCCAGTATCAAGTTTCGATCCCTTAATAATGTTATAAAGCTGAACAAGTTTGTGTGCCACCAGACTGGTCCCTCCTGGAATCACAGCATCAGAAATAGCGATATGAGTTCAAGTACTAGACTTACCTTGTAGCCGTTCCTACGCCATGGGGCGTGAAGCCTCGTCGTCTGGTCCAAGCCCACGCTCATCAGAAACTCTCCACTCTCAGGCTCCCAAACTATGTCCTGAACGCCCGCATAGTGACCGCTGACCACTGGGGCTGGTGACCACTGGTCACTTATCTGTCAAAGAAATACCCCAAAGAGACGAGTCAAAATGTTGTCTTCCTTTTGTGACAGGATTTTTTGTTATGATTATTGTTATTGTTTTGCTTTCTCTGCATGCAAGTCCATTGTGTGAAGTTCTAATGCATTTGAGTATAGGCTAGCAGAGGAGGAAGTGACCAGGCACCCCCTTGTATTAAGATCCATTTGCTCGGTAACAAGCGTCGTAGACAGGATATTAGTAAAGAAACAAAAAAAAAGGGTTGGTGTTGTGACTAGTGACGAGGATGGAGGCACTACAAAACCTGATCAAGGGGCTGGCGGCTACACTGGAGACACTCAAAGCCGAGAAGGGGAACAATCCGAAGGTGATAGTTGTGCCCCGTGAGCATGGAACAAAACTGGCCGGACGGCCAACGAGTGACAAGGACCCAGAAGTGCGGGAATGGGCAGAGGACATGAGCCGAATCACCCAGGACATGTCAGATGACGAAGGTGCCCAGCTGGTCCTTGACCACCTCACTGGCGGTGCTCGGGCAGAGATCCGGCTCTGTCCCCCTGCTCAGAGGAGTTCTGCGAACAGAATAATTGAGTGCATCCTCAGGACCTACTCCTGTCACGAGACCCCTTCAACCAGCTGGCAGGAGTTCTACGGAAGAGAGCAGAGACGAGGTGAGTCGGTGCAGGAGTACTCTCTGGACCTGCTGAAGCTACTCAGGAAGGTTGAAGTGGCCTCCCCGGACGACAGCCCCTTTCTCCACGGCCAGGATGCCGTCTTGTGCGAGAGATTCTCTACGGGCTTGGCTGACCCATCCTTGCGGAGGGAGGTCAGACGTTACGTGCAAGAGAACCCCGCGGTAGAGTTTGCTGACCTGCGGAACAAGGTAATGTCCTGGGATAGTCCCCCACCACCCCCTGTTGCCGAGACCCGTGCCACCAGAGCAGAAAGCCTTGACTGTCAGAGTGAGTCCAACCTCCAGAAGCAGCTGGACCACCAGGCAGCCCAGCTGAAGGCTACCCAAGAAGCCCTGAGCCAACTTCCGGACAGGTGTCCCAGCCTACTCCTGTCGCGCCAGAAGACCCCCAGTCCAGCATACAGAGGCCCGCCAACGTGCTACAACTGCAACGAGCTCGGGCACATCGCGAGACGCTGCCCCCACCTGCCAAGATCAAGAGGAACAGCCCCACCAGCAGCTCCTGCTCCCCGCCAGCACTAAGCTGAGGCCACGCCCTTCACCCCTAACCCTCAACCACCGAAGGATTCTCCAAATGCCAACCCTCCGCAGTAATGAGCCAGGCGATGGAGGGAAGGTTAGCTGGCTCAGCTAATCAGAGATGACATTTTTGGTAGAGCGGTTGCTAAGAGTCCCAGAGTTACTCATTCCACTGCGATGCATGATGTCCATCCTGGGACGACAACTAGTGGAGTGTCTGTTCGGACGACCATGGCTAGTAAGGTCCCATCTGTTACCCAAACCATACCAGCTATTCCCATGAAGATCTCGCCAAGCTACAACAGAATGATCCATTGATATCACGGTTCTGCAGATTGTGGAGACGTGGAGGTAAACCAAGGAGCCGTCTGCTGAAACATGAATCCAGGGAATTGAGAGCTCTTATCAGGAGATGGGATCGCATCGAAGCCCGTGGCGGAGTTCTGTATGTTCGATCTCATGACGCAGTTGAGGGTTACTCTTCCCAGTTGCTTCTTCCTGCTAAGCTCCAACCAATGGTGAGGGGAGCACTCCACAATCAGGCAGGCCACCAGGGACAGGAGCGTACGCTTGCACTCATCCAAAAGAGGTGTTTCTGGTCCAGAATGGCAGCAGCAGTCGAGAAGTGGTGCAAGAAATGCGAGAGATGCATAGTATCCAAAGCGCCAACTCCTGCAGTGAGGCCGTCCATGGGGAGGTTACTGGCTGAACGACCACTCGACATCTTGGCGATTGATTTCACCTTTCTTGAGAAGGCAACAGATGGCAGAGAAAATGTCTTAGTGATGACAGACATGTTCAGCAAATTTTCCCAGGCCATTCCATGTCGAGATCAGAAGGCGGCCACTGTGGCTCGAGTTCTCGTTCAAGAGTGGTTCCAGAAGTTTGGAGTTCCACGCCGCATCCACAGCGACCAAGGGAGGAACTTTGAATCACAACTGGTTAAGGATCTTTGTGGCGTCTACAAGATCGAGAAGAGCAGGACAACAGCCTATCATCCACAAGGGAATGGACAGTGTGAGCAGTTTACTCGCACGCTCCATGACCGTCTACGCACACTTCCGCCTGAGCAGAAGAAGAGGTGGCCTCACCATATCAAGGAGCTGGTATTCCTGTACAATTGCACCCCGCACTCGCCAACTGGCTTGTCTCCGTTCTTTGTCTTCATGGGACAAGAACCCACACTCCCTATTGATCTCCTTCTGAGCCCAAGGGAGGATGCTGACGGAACGCCGAACTGTGATTCCTGGGTGGAAGAACACCAGCAGAGACTACGAGCTGCTGCAGAGGTTTCCAGGAGCAGACAACTTGAGAGGAGTGAGGCGAGATGCAAAAGCAGTGACGAGAGAGCCAACGACAAGGGCATTGCAGTGGGAACCCGGGTGCTGCTGAGGAATCGTGTTCCAGGGAGGAACAAGATTGGAGACCACTGGCAGGCAACACCCTACAAGGTTACAGCAAGACCCCATGACAATGTATACGAAGTCCAACTGGCTGATGGCACTGGTCCGAAGAAACGGGTTATGAGGACGGAGGTGTTTGACACTCGAGAGGCTGTTCCAGATGAAGTGCCCCCAGCTGAGGTTCCACATTCAGGAGCTGATCAGAGAGCAGACCATGGCGATGGAGAAGCGGAGATCGACAAGGAGGAAGCCCTGCCACTGCAGGACATAATGGTCTTGGTGAAATCCCAGGAGGATGCTCAGCCAACGGTTCCAGAGCTGAGTTCCCCCAGTTCAGGGGAACCCGTTCATCCCACACCACCTGAGCTCCAGGCTTCAGACGAAGCAGCGGAGACCGAGAGTTGCTCATCGTCTCAGTCTCCACCGGAAAGTGCTGAGCCCCAGACTTCTAGCGAAGCTGTGGAGAACCAGAGTCAGCACCCTAACCCCCAGCCGAGCACTTTACCAGAGAAGATGGCCCAACCCCAAGATGAAGATGAAGCAGTCGAGACTGGGAGCCCTTCAGTGTCCCTGTCTCCTTCAGACAGCGTTGAACCAGGGATGCCGAGGAGATCCAACCGAGCGACAGCTGGTCAACACTCCAATCACCATCACCTTCCAGAGTCAGCGATCAGTGTTACCAATAACCACGCAGTCACTGAGATATCGTCTCCACAGTCTGACTTGGCACAGTTAGGCCAGGCCCTTGCCGGTTTGGGAGGGATGCTTGCCGAGCATCTTGGAGGGAGACTACAAGCAGGCTGGTCTAAACTTCGACCACGACGCTACGATGGCCACATCAAAGAACTTTAAATAGCTTCACCATTTAGGCCCGCAGTGTTTCATTTATGACAGCGTCTCCAAAGACTGTAATGTGAACGGACTCAAATTTGCTTTTGTGAGGCGTCATCTTTAGTTCATGTAAAAATCCTTTTTGGTTGGCCTACACACTGGATGTTGGTGTGGGACCCAACACTTAAGCAGTGGAGAATTGTGACAGGATTTTTTGTATTTCTTTATTATTGTTATTGTTTTGCTTTCTCTGCATGCAAGTCCATTGTGTGAAGTTCTAATGCATTTGAGTACAGGCTAGCAGAGGAGGAAGTGACCAGGCACCCCCTGGTGCAGTACTGATAAAAGGCAGACTACGGTCATGGTTGCCTAAATAGCAGCAACCACCCACTGTGAGCCAGCTATGCAGCTTTGGTGGGAGCAGTGTGGTCAGCCCTAGGTTCTGGCATTCCACCACAGATCTTCAGACTATCGACACTGTATATTTTATGCTACCGTTTTGCGTGTGCTCAGGAAAGTTCCCACTGATTGCTTCTGTATTTCTTCATTCCTTATCCTATTCCGCATCAACCCTTTTTGTAAATTTTTGTTTTTGAATAAAACTTGTATAAAGATCCATTTGCTCGGTAACACTTAAAAATGGTAGGAGGTCGCGGGTTCGAATCCAACCTGATCCAGTACATGATTTTTTCATGTGCACTCAAAAAGCACTGAGCATGCTGTGCTCATCTACGTCAGCGAAGGGCAAGCCCAATTTGCATAAATCGTTAAAAATACTGTTAATCGTCAAATAACAAGGGAAACTGACTGGATTAATTTAATTAATTCACTGAACGAAGAACAATGAAAAAATTGACTAGAGCGGGATTCATACCAGTGACATCCTGAATACCATACCAGCGCTCAACCAACTGAGCTATCCAGCCCTAATGCTGGCGAAGTAGTCAATTATCTTTGTTCATTTGGCAGTCAGAAGCCATGAAACCGGAGGTCACCGGTTCAAATCCCGCTCCAGTCAATGTTTCTTTGTTCACTTTTCAATGACTTAAAACTCAGTGAGTTTCCCTTGTGGTTTATATTTGATGATTATATTAAAAAAAAGCCGTATCCCCTTTGAGTGATCCCCCATGTATCCCCCAGGTTGCAGCATTGCTGCGTGTATCATTGAAACGATCCTTGGGGTATGGCAGTGTGTGCGTGGTTCCACGGCTTCTGACTGCCAAACGAACAAAGATAATTGACTATTGGGGTCACCACCAACGTAGGGCTGGATGGCTCAGTTGGTAGAGCGCCTGTACGGTATTCAGGAGGTCGCCAGTTCGAACCCCCTCGCCAGTTCGAATCCCGCTCCAGTCAATTTTTCTTTGTTCACTTTTCAATGGATTAATTTTAAGAACATATTTAAGCACCCAGCTCCCTGTTTCAAATTGAAGTCTAACTTGTCAAGTTTAACTTTTTTTTAACAGACAAAAAGAAATATTAATATGGTATTTGAAATATTTTCTTCGCAGAGGCTTACCGTTGTGGGGTTTATGTCACCCTTTGTCCATAAATGGAATGCTCCTTGGTAACCGTGGGCGAGGATGGCGCATCCGTCCGGGCTGAACTGACAACCATAAAGACCTAGGGTGTTACCACCAACCTCCCCGACCCTCACCTATCAAACAAAGAGACAAAAACAGGCACTTCATTAAAGTAAAAAAAATTCAGATTCGTAGGCAAAAATATCAAGTAAGATACAATAACAGTCATCTGTGAACATTTCAGTCCCATACAGTGCCCACTTTTTGAGAAAACAGTGAAAAACAGCCACAGTATTTCTTAAGTCTTTTCTCTTTTATTTTTGATCTTTAAAAGATCGAAAATCATTTTGGTCACTGGTCTTACTCTTTTCTGAATAAATACAGCATTTCAGGCAGAAAAATTCCAATGGTATGTTCAAACCAGCACCATCTTCATACCCTGTAGGTTATACGTAAATTTGTTAACATTTCTGTTTTGGTTCCTTACCAAAGTATGATACTACCTTTAAACAAACATTTTTTTGTGGCACTGTGCGTTGGTACTGCGCCTGTACTCCATGAGGACTCAGACTTTGGTACTCGGACTCGGCCCTATACTCGACCTTGAATATACTTTTGTCTCGACTCGTCAACAATGTACTCGGACTCGGCCCAGTACTCAGCCCTTGAAGTACTTGGAGTACTCTGTACTCGGACTTGAGAACTCGATTCCTACACTGTATATCACATGTAAGTATTGGTGCCAATTTCCATAATAATCTAGTTTAAAAATGTACTTGGGATGTACTCGATGTCTTTCTCAAAGTCTTTTAGAAGTAAGTGGTAAGGTAGAGCTATGAGATTGGGGCCCTGATCTAGACTCACGTGATCGAGCCAAACTCCTGATTCCTTGTCCAATTTCCAAACGATCATCGTTTTATCCATGGAGGCCGAGAGGAGGCGGGTCTCCTGGTGTCTCCTCCCACCTATAAGGGGACAACAAACGATGGACTGAATTAATGCTGAAGCAATGGAGAATACACACAACTCAATTTCCAATCTCTTAATAACCTAACCCTCTAAGGTAATATCATACTTTGGTTATTGTCAAAGAAATACAGATTCATGGGCAAAAGTATGAAGTCAGATACAATAACAGTCATCTGTGAAAATTTCAGCCTCATACAGTGCCCACTTTTTGAGAAAACACTGAAAAACGGCCAAGGTTTTACTCTTTTCATGATAAATACAGCATTTCAGGCAGAAGAACTTTAAGCATACCCTGCAAGTTATAGGTAAATCTGTTAAGATTTCTGATTTGGTATGCTTCCAAAGATAGCACCTATAACACACAAGACAAGAGTTGTTTATCACTTCATCTCTGGTAATATGTATACTATATGAATAATAATAATAATTTGGGAGGCTAATCATCTTTATTGGCAGCTGGAGTGCTGAATTATGAAGGATGGTGCTACACATGACCGAGTTGCTAGCATTTATGGGCGCCCTTTGGCTGCCAGCCACTTCAACCCATATATGATCACGGAGCACAGCCTGAGATCGAAAGTGTTTGGTTTTTGTGGAGGATGGAAAACCGGAGGACCCGGAACAAAAACCCTTGTAGCATAGGAGAGAACCAACACACAACTCTACTCACATATGACCCAAGTCTAATGCACTTGCCACCTATGCACTTAAACTAAACTGTTTAGTTCTACTAACAGATGTCATGGTACAAATGACAGTTCCACTAGTTCAAGTGACATTAAAACTGTTAAGTTTATAGAGATAGTTATACTGATGATAGTTACAGTTATAGTTACAATAGTTATAGAGACAGCTTACACATGGAGGTAAAAATAGAATAGTTACAGCTAGACTAGTGGCAGTTCTGGCAAAAGTCTGGAGAAAACTCCTAAATTATTTAAGTTCAGCATTTTCCCAAACACGGCTAGGGACCAATTTCATAAAGCTCAGCTTAAGCACCACAATTTGCTTAATCACCAAAAGCCTTGGAAAAAATTCAGTATGGCAGCCAAAACTCCTTGTGAATGTTATGCTCAGCAAACAATGACCCAATGGGAGACTTTTGAAAACCGGTCTTCAAGTCAACAGCGCATGCGCACGCAATTGTGGGCATGCGCTCGTTGTTTTGCGTCTGTGCTGTTGTGCGTGCGCCTGCCCTGTTGGCTTGAAGACCGGTTCTCAAAAGTCTCCCATTCAAAGTCAAAAGCAGTAAACATCACATGAAAATTTGGTTGGTAATCCTGATTGATCAAGGGAGACTTTTCATGCTAAAGCAAAATTTTTGCTTTAAAAGCAGCTCTGTGAAATTGGCCCCAGGTCTTGATAGAATAATAAATAACTTGTCATGTACCTTCATAAGTAGCTGGCTGCCAATGGAGACCATACACCCATTGTTCATGGCCAGCCAGTACACTCTCCAGCACCACGGAAAAGACCTTCTCCCCACCTGGGTAGAAATAAAAAGTCAACAATGTAAACTCAAAAATCAGCATCTTGTTGTGCTGGGCAAAATCGGGTAATTACACATCCGGTTTAAGTCTATGTGATAGACGCACTCGCCATACAGCGAGCAAGCGTCTATCACATGCATGCAGATTTCCTGATTAATTATGCAAGCCAACCCAGCACTGATTTCTCTAAGTTTTGACCAATCAGGGGGCATTGTATTTTCTTGTACAGCTATATATACATTTATTTACTACTCTGTGTCAAATGATTTTATTAGGTTTAAAAACTTATTGTATTTTAATATTTTTTAGCACGAGAGCCAAGATAATTTCTATTGTGTTTTTAAATGCAAATACATGTAGCAATAAATATATTGAATTGAATTGTATTGAATTGAATGAACTATCGTACCATTTAGCGAGCGCGTCTATCACGTAGACAGCTGCTGCCACGCGTGAAATTAACCAATCAACATCCTCCGTCACGATCCTGACGGAAATGTTTTCAAAACAGATCTGATTGGTTGATGTGCCGCGTTGCATAAAATTTGCATGCACGCATGTGTCAGACGTTCGTACGTAGTGGCATTGGAGTAGAATGGGTGATACTCAGACTAATCCGGGTTATGCTGATTGCAAAAAAAAATCAGATTAACACCTATGTATAAATCACGTGTGACGAGCGTGATTCATGGTATAATATGTCTTCTTTAATGTGATCGTCGCTTTCGGAATGCTTTTTACGATGTCATTTTAAGATCAAGGATTTTGATCAAGTATGTACAATGTTTCTTTTTAGATGAAGTTTGTGAAAAGCGTTTTTCTAATTGGCAAAATGGACAAAATATAAACCTACTGAAATTCAAGTATGTATCCTACAGTTTAAACTTTTTGGGTTGTTGAGCATGAGCCTAACGTACGTTTCAGAAATTTGTAACTGGATAATTAAATCACTGTCGGTTAATGTCGGTTAATCTTTAACAGGATAAAAATCCCAGCACTACTTCTTGTTGTCCTAGGTTCGGTCAATCCACAGACATAAATAACCTATAGATGGACAATAGGGGGCGCCAGAGTGTAATTTCAGGAACTCCGCCATCTTTAAATAATCATGGGCAAAATTGTGTGTCACACGACGTGCGAAGCAGGCGGCGTACGTAAACAATGATTTTATGTTCAAAATCTCGCGAAAGATACTGAAAAAGGCTAGTCGAGCACATTATCTCGCAATGGTATGTGACATACTTTAAAGAGGATGTTCAACACTCAACAAACCTTGTGACGTCAGATATGGGAGCCTTTTCTTTTAATTCTTTTAATTTCTTTTCTTTTCTTTTCTCCCATATATCTGACGTCACAAAATCACACAGATTTGTCTGCTGGCCCCATTGACAAAATTCAGACAATCTCAATTTTGGGGTTGCTTGGGGGTTGAGCATGTTGAGAGAAAAATCATCAAAAAAGACTCTCTTTCTGTGTTCAGTGTGAGATAAATATCTTTTTTTCATGTCAAGTAATTTAAGGATTATAGTTCTAACAAAATAAAGCGAGGTTTGTTGAGTGTTGAACATCCTCTTTAATACTACAGTGGGTTTAAAATGCATATTAATTCGTTTTCATCAAAAATGTCCTGTTTGAATCAATCTCCCTATTCAATCGTGTGTAAAAGTAACTTTTTTTGCCCATGGTTTGGCAGTAGGGTCATTCCATGTCAGACAAACACACTTTTTTACCTTAGGTCTTCCGATTTTTATAAAAATTGGTATGCAAGTAGGTATCAATGAGTAATGAATGCATGCCAATTTTTAGTGTAATCCCTCCACCCATGTGGCCAGTACGCATGCGCCAAAAATACGGACATTTTCATGTTCTGACACTACCTTTGCACAGGATTAAACTATAACTCGGTCATATTTCAACAAAAATATGCAAGTGTGGTATCAAAATGACCAGAATTAGATGCTCTAAGTGATG
Source organism: Astropecten irregularis (assembly GCA_963971285.1). Taxonomy (NCBI): domain Eukaryota; kingdom Metazoa; phylum Echinodermata; class Asteroidea; order Paxillosida; family Astropectinidae; genus Astropecten; species Astropecten irregularis. Next base: position 6,222,084 of record OZ020255.1, read on the forward strand.
CCACCCTAAAAATAGAGAAAAAGTAAAAGTGGATACCCATGACCTTTGACACACGAACTTTGACCTTTGACCTAGATTTAAAAAAAAGTATCATTCCGAATTTTCACGAAACAAAGTTTGCTTGATAGAACAGGTCTTTCTCTACAAGATTCCATTGAAATTTCGCTGGGCACTTGAAAATTGACGATTTTATGGCATTTTTTCTGGTTAATGCATGCGTAGTTTTGTCCCCTTTAATAACAATAGGCCACACAACTTTCTCTGTGCGGTTCCCTTTAATGTAATTTAAATTTTCCCAATTTATGTCTCATTGTCCTTTATCCTGCAGTACCTCAGAGACTGTATAAAACACTCCCAGTTACACCTTTGTTCTGTATTGAGGACCTTTGGATCTAGTATTTGACTCCAATGGAATATGTTTCTCCATTACTGTATTTGTTGGGCAGGGTTCGAATAGATAGCATGCAATTGCTCGTTGTCCTGAATAGTCTTTGCTGCAGATAACTAAACCTGAATGAATTCAGTACAATGAAGGGATAATGTGAATGTTGTCTTTTCAAGATGTCCTCACAGGGCCTCTGAAGACTTGCTTCGGCAGCTATGTTCCAGTTGCACCGACCCATCACATTGGCCGTAATAAATACGTATTTCATGAAAATTAATTATCTATTGCTTGAATTAATTGCACAGGCACTACAGCTGAACAAGAAAATTCGCATATTAGTTTGGTCCAATATAATGTCACATTGTTATGTACAGTATTTTCAACTGGTGGTTATGGATGCATGACTCTTGATGCATGTCACTCGAATAACGTCCAGAAACCCTTTGATATTTACCATGCTTACCCTATTCCACACTTAAACTCGGCAAAGGCCAGGGAATTCTGCAACGTATTTTTATTTTCAGGACAAATCATCTGCCCACTACCAAAACAGGAAGAACTGGGGCTAAGTGGATATTTTTTTGCCACGGCTCATGGTACAGAGTCATGTGCAGGCGCAGTTCTAGGTGGAGGGGGCTAGGGGGGCCCAAAATTTTGTCTAGCCCCCCCCCCCCAAAAAAAATGCAAGTGGAAAAGAAATTCTTGAAAATACTGGATTTTTTCAGTTATTAAGCGCCAATTACATTAAAAAAAACACGTTGTGTGGGCTATAATGTGCATGTTTTTCGACCCCTAATAAGACATAGCAGAAGGGAGTATTAGAAGAACCCAAAATATTGGGTCTTCTAGCCCCCCAAAATAATGGCTCAATTCTAGCCCCGGCCCCAAAAAATGTTGGCTCTAGAACCGCGCCTGGTCATGTGATCAGCTAGGTGACACAATGAAGCACCTTGCTGCCAAAGCAAGTCTTCACAGGCCCTATGAGGATCACATTTTGAAAAGAAAATTTCAAGGAATCATTTCAGTGTGCTGAATTCCATCAGGTTCAGTTTTCATGGCACCGAACAATTGAATGCGTTTATACTATCATGGTCTTCATGGAGGTCCGGCAACATACATCAACCTTTATATACTTGTACTTGTACGCAGGTTGTCGTCCCATTATTGTTTATACTGAAGATCCAACAATGGTTCTGGGCCATCATCTTGTTCATTGCTTTATTAGACCATTCCATTTCTTTCTAAGACAAAATAATCAATAATTTTTCTTTTTTCATTTTCCTATTACAATATAAGCACGGAATTATAAACACAACATGGCGAAACATATTCCATTGGAATCAAATACTTAAGATCCTTTAAATTGAAGTCCCAACACCATGAACACAGAACAAGGTGTAAATGTGGGTGTTTTATACATTGCAGAGTAAAGGAGAATGAGATACAATGGGAAATTTAAGATTACATAAGAGGAAATCACAATATTATTGCCTAGCGTTGTAAAAGAGGACAAAACTGCGCATGCACCATAAAGGTCCTCAATACAGAACAAAGGTGTAACTGGGAGTGTTTTATACAGTCTCTGAGGTACTGCAGGATAAAGGACAATGAGACATAAATTGGGAAAATTTAAATTACATTAAAGGGAACCGCACAGAGGAAGTTGTGTGGCCTATTGTTATTAAAGGGGACAAAACTATGCATGCATTAATCAGAAAAAATGCCATAAAATCGTCAATTTTCAAGTGCCCAGCGAAATTTCAATGGAATCTTGTAGAGAAAGACCTGTTCTATCAAGCAAACGTTGTTTCGTGAAATTTCGGAATGATACTTTTTTTTAAATCTAGGTCAAAGGTCAAAGTTCGTGTGTCAAAGGTCATGGGTATCCACTTTTACTTTTTCTCTATTTTTAGGGTGGCATCACTTAAAGCATCTAATTCTGGTCATTTTGATACCACACTTGCATATTTTTGTTGAAATATGACCGAGTTATAGTTTAATCCTGTGCAAAGGTAGTGTCAGAACATGAAAATGTCCGTATTTTTGGCGCATGCGTACTGGCCACATGGGTGGAGGGATAACACTAAAAATTGGCATGCATTCATTACTCATTGATACCTACTTGCATACAAATTTTTATAAAAATCGGAAGACCTAAGGTAAAAAAGTGCGTTGGTCTGACATGGAATGACCCAGTAGTCGGGTGCCGTCACGATTACAGTATCCAGACGTTGATTTCTATACGCGCTGTTGGTCTATAGGTTATTTATGTCTATGGGTCAATCAGATAGTAGGTTTCCTTCGGTCTATCTTTGATCAAATACCTTGCCACGAGACGGTGAAGCGATTCCCTTTCAGTCGCAGTTCGTCTGTGTCGTCACCGATGGCAACCTGGCCATCCGAGGGCTCGCTGGCGTTGGATACGATTCTCCAGAGACGGATGAAGCAATCCTGAGAGCAGCTTGCCACAAGCAGGTCCCCCGTGTCTGAAACGAAGAGAAAGAGAAAAGGAAATAAGCATTTTGGTGATTCAGGTGACTCCCAGTATGTAGGATGTTAACCAGTGTTGGAGTAGAGTCCTCAAATCCGAGTACAGAGTTCTCCGAGTACTTCAAGGTCCAAGTACTGGGCCGAGTCCGAGTGCATTGCTGTCGAGCCCAGGTCCTAAGTATTGAGTTTGAGTACATTCAAGGTTGAGTACAGGGCCGAGTCCGAATACCAAAGTCTGAGTCAGCGCCAGTCCGTACAGTACCAATGCACAGTGCAAAAAAATGCATTTTGTTTCACAAACATGACAAAGATGTTTATAATTTGATGTTGATCATGTTGTGCCACTCTTCTCAGAAATTAATGTTTTTCAAACCTTACAAATGACACTGTGCTGCTTACTCCATTTGGTACTAAACTCCCGATGATTTTCATACTGTATATTGGAAATCAGCAACAAAAAATTATCAACCGTGAAGTTGTAATGAAAATGAAATTTGCACTAAATGGTCGAGTACTCCCAAAACTTGAGTACATGGAATCGAGTACGGGCCAAGTACATTTAATTCTTTAGTAATTTTCATCGAGTACGGGCCGAGTATTTGTCTGTACTCGAGTTGTACTTTACGAGTGTGAGTACGAGTACTCCAACACTGATGTTAACCCAGTATGTAGGATGTGTCTCCCCCTCGAGACTGGACTCGAGACAGTTTTTGCCGGTCTTCGGACTCGGACTCAGAGGTTCATGACTCGGACTTGGTCTCTGACTCGGGCTCTGTGACTCAATGACTTGGGTCATCTCGAGTCCGGCTCGAGACCGGCAAATTTCACCAGCTTTGAGTGTATGCCAATTTCTTACTGCATAATCAATAGCTTTTTGCAATGTCAAAAACAGTTTTCTTACCACAAAATCTGTACCAAGGCTGGCCGCGAGCCACGACACGCTTAGCGCCACCATAATTCCACATATGGACATTTCCACCGTTTTGGGACATTTTGTAACTTAACTCACCTCTTTTTTTGCATATTTGCATGCATTTCAATGAGCCATAAATTGGTATACTTGCTTATGCCAATAACACATTTTTAAATTGGAGTCTTTCAAGAATGATTGATCAAGGAATAGGTCAAAGTCACTTGAGAGGTAACTTACGTTACTTTGGAAATGCCCATATGCACGTTGTACGTTCGGTGTATGTTACCTTCCCGCACTTGAGGAATCAAATAAACTAGATACTCTGTTTCCACTTTCCAAAACATAAGTTTCAGATCTCTCTACTAAAATGTTAAACTTTTAATCCCGCTCCAGTCAATTTTTCTTTGTTCACTTTTCAATGACTTTAAATTCAGTCAGTTTCCCTTGTGGTTATTTGATGATTATATTAATTAAAAAGCTGTATCCTCTTTGAGTGATCCCCCGTGTACCGTTCCCAGGTTGCAGCATTGCTGCGTGTATCATTGAAACAATCCTTGGGGTATGGCGGTATGTGCGTGGTTTCATGGCTTCTGACTGCCAAACGAACAAAGATAATTGACTATTGGGGTCACCACCAACGTAGGGCTGAATGGCTCAGTTGGTCTCGGACTCGAATGGAGTCGGACTCGGACTCGAATGTGTTGACTTGGTCTTGGTCTCGATATCGGACTCGAATGGAGTTGGACTTGAACTCGAATGTGTTGAATTGGTCTTGGTCTCGGACTCGGTCTCGGACTCGAATGGAGTCGGACTCGGACTCGAATGTGTTGACTTGGTCTTGGTCTCGGACTCAGAATCGAATGGAGTCGGACTCGGACTTGAATGTGTTGACTTGGTCTTGGTCTCAGACTCAGAATCGAATGGAGTCGGACTCGGACTTGAATGTGTTGACTTGGTCTTGGTCTTGGTCTCGAACTCGAATGGAATCGGACTCGAATGTGTTGACTTGGTCTTGGTCTCGGTCTCGGACTTGAATGGACGGACTCGAATGGGTTCAGACTCGGACACGAATGTGTTGACTTGGTCTTGGCCTCGGTCTCGGACTTGAATGGACGGACTCGAATGGAGTCGGACTCGGAGACGAATGTGTTGACTTGGTCTTGGTCTCGGTCTCCATATCGGACTCGAATGGAGTCAGACTCAAACTAGAATGTGTTGACTTGGTCTTGGTCTCGGTCTCGGAATCAAATGGAGTTGGACTCGAACTCAAATGTGTTGACTTGGTCTTGGTCTCGGACTCCAAATCCAATGGAGTCAGACTCGGACTCGAATGTGTTGACTTGGTCATGGTCTCGGTATCGGACTTGAATGGACGGACTCGAATGGAGTCAGACTTGGTCTCGAATGTGTTGACTTGGTCTTGGTCTCAGACTCGGTCTCGGACTCGAATGGAGATGGACTCAAACTCAAATGTATTGACTTGGTCTTGGTCTCGGCCTCAGACTGTACTTACCATCTGCAGTAATCTGTACTCCACGGATCCAGTCTTCATGCCCAGTCAGAGACAGACATCTTTCAAACTGATCAGCGGTTTCCGTGTAGAGATGTAGTTTGGTGTCATCTCCCCCGAGGACTAGAAGTGGAACTGTGTGAGAATTACAGAATGTTTCAATGAATGTCACAAACAAGCTGGAATGACAAGTCATCATCCAGTCATTAAGGGATTTTCGATTGTGTCGATGAGGACGCAGTTCACGTCCACAACGGACGTTCACTCAATTAGTCAACATCCGGTGTTCACCTCCTTTTGGGGGCGTTTCGTTAACAGTCGACGCACAGATGACTGTTACTGTATCTTCCTTGATATTTTTGCCCAAGTATCTGTATTTCTTTGATAAAAACCAAAGTATGATATTACCTTTACAGTTTCTCTCCCTTTTCAATAAAAAGAGAACACCTCCCTACCTTTTGTTCCAGGGAGACAATACAGTGCCACATCCAGTGCGAAGCCACTGCCGAATGATAGGCTCTGCTGGAGCGTAAACTCGCTGTTGGTCTTGGCCCTCTGCCAGATTTTTACAGTGGAATCCCCAGATGCGCTAACGATAAGCGACCGATGATCGTGGAAGTAGACAGCATCCACTGATGTGACCGCTGCAGTGTGGCCAGTCAGCTTAGCATACTGTTGGTACTGATGAAAACAAAAATAGGACATCAATGAATCGCCATTCTCCTGAACATGGTCTGGGGCCAATTTCATAGAGCTGCTTAAGCACCAAAATTTGCTTAAAGGTAGTATCATACTTTGGTAAGAAAACAAAACAGAAATGTTCACAGATTTATGTATAACCTACAGGGTATGAAGTTGGTGATAGAAACATACTGTTAAAATTCTTCCACCTGAAATGGTGTATTTATCCAGAAATTAGTATAAAAACAATCTTTTTGATCTTTTAAAAAATCAAAAATAAAAGAGAAAAGACTTAAGAAATACATTTTTTCACTGTTTTCTCAAAAAGTGGGCACCGTATGGGACTGAAATTTTCACAGATGACTATTATTGTATTGTCCTTGATATATATGCCCATGAATCTGTATTTCTGTGACAAAAACCAATGCATGATACTACCTTTAAGCACCAAATACCTTGGTAAATAAAATCAGTATGCCAGCCAAAACTCCTTGCGATTGTTATGCTCAGCAAACAATGGCTGAATACAAGTCCAAAGCAGTACACATCCAATGAAAATTTGGTTGGTAATCCTGTTTGATCAAGGAAGACTTTTCATGCTTATAAGATATTTTTGTGCTTAAAGGTAGTATCATACTTTGATTTTTGTCAAAGAAATACAGATTCAAGGGCAAAAATATCAAGGACGATACAGTAATATTCATCTGTGCAAATTTCAGTCCCATACGTTACTCACTTTTTGAGAAAACAGTGAAAAATTGCCACAGTATTTCTTAAGTGTTTTCTCTTTTATTTTTGATCTTTTAAAAGATCAAAAAGATTTTTGGTCGTTGTTTTATTAATTTCTGGATAAATACACCATTTCAGGTGGAAATATTTTAACAGTAGGTTTCTACCAGCATCATCTTCATACCCTGAAAGTTATACGTAAATCTGTGAACATTTCTGTTTTGGTGTCTTACCAAAGTAAGATACAACCTTTAAGCACCAAAATTTGCTTAAGCGCCAAATACCTTGGTACATAAAATCATTATGCCAGCCAAAACTCCTTGTGAATGTTATGCTCAGCAAACAATGGCCGAATAAAAGTCCAAAGCAGTAAACATCCCATGAACATTTGGTTGGTAATCCTGTTTGATCAAGGAAGACTTTTAATGGTGTGTTGAATTCAAAGTCTTGTGGTCAATCTACGGATTGTGGGTTCAAATCCAGCCAGGGGCTAGTGGTGCTTGCGTCCTTGGGCAAGACGCTTTGTCACATATTGCTTCTCTTCACCCAGGTGTAAATGGGTACCTGTAAGGGTAGAGATGGCTTTGTGGTTTGATTAGCCTCTGTGCACTTTAAAGTAGCCGGGGCTGTATACTCCCCAGGAAGTTGAGATGGTTTCAGGAATGTAAAGTATGGCCCAATGACCAGGGATAATAATATGTGCGCCACGAGTATCTTTAGACAGATGTGTGTGCGGAATAAATTCAGAATTATTATAATTTTCGTCATGTAGTTGTATACAATTTCTGTAAAGCGCATAGAGAATCTTTCATCATTTTGCACTATATACATGTAAGGGGCCACTCAAAATTGTCAATGTTTTTAAATTTCAACTTTTTTTCCAAATTTGTTTGACCCACCCAACCCATCCCCAACTTCGATTTAAAAAAACCCCCAGATTTTTCATCTAGTGTATTTTTGTTGAAATACATGCAAAGATCTCTGAACAATGTTATACAATAATGTTGAGGCAATGGCTGGAATGTGCACAGGTGCCCTGAGAATTTCTAGCGCTTCATTTGTTGGTATGATGTAACCAATACCAAGTTATGTCCGGGAACCCACAGATATGACTCTGATTTGGTAACAAAATTGACAAAGATTGCATTTTTGGAATGCTGGTGCGGCCCGTGCGCTGCAGTACATGTACATGTATTTCAGGCAATTATTCAGAATAAAAGAAAATACTGAATTTTGATGTAAAAAGCGAATTTTGATTAACAGTTTACTTCAATTTATTTCATTGACCCACCCACCCACTATCTTGAAAAAAAGTAGAAAATGTAACATTTTGAGTGGCCCCTAAATTGATATTATTATTATTATGTACCTGACCATCTATCTCCCTCCATACGATGAGCAGGCCGTCCTGGGAGCCGGACACCAGCTCTGTGGGTACCAGCTGTTCCTTCGACTCAGCAAAAGGGCATTCTATCCACTTTACACAGTTCACTTTCCCTGTATGTCCCCTGAGAAGACCTGTTACTCTGCCAGCTGAAGTGGATGTCTGAATCAAAGAGAGAAAAATCAACAAAATAGAGGAATTTATTATTACAATTTTACATTGACACTTGGAAAGTGAACAAATAAAATGTCCTCAAATTCAGAGTTCAAAAAACCTTATCCAGGAGTCTCTCAGTTTTTGGTGCAATACCGTAAATGGTAGTTTGAACCCTCATCTACCCAATTCTTTTCAATCTTTGGTTTGCAAATTAGGCTCGCCCTTCACCGACTGGGATGAGCACTGTATACTCAGTGCTTGTGAGAGCACGTGAAAAAATCACATGCTGGCTTAGGTGGGATTCGAACCCACGACCTCCTGCTTACTAGTGCAGATGCCATACCGCTAGGCCACCGAGCTAGCTGGGGTCAGTGGGGTGAATCGAATCCAATATCGCGGCGGGTACGCGGGTATGATTTTGGTCGGGAAATAGATAATATGCAAATATTGGATTTGATTCACACTGCAGCTTCACGTGCTCTCACAAGCACCGAGTATACAGTGCTCATCCACGTCGGTGAAGGGCAAGCCTAATTTGCATATTATCTATTTCCCGACATCATTTAATTTCCATGAATCTTTGGTTTGTTTGCCGATTAAATTTTTTGATAAAACACCCCCGAAATGTCCTTTTTCATAACCAACTTGCAACCAGTTTTCATGAAGCAACCCTCCACGTTCAAAACAATGTCCGGCCAGATTTTAAACCAAGTCTCCACAACAGTCTGAAGCACAGAACCCCCAGAATGTGATAACCCGTCATAAATAAACAATATATTAATTGCATGACCCCCCAAATTGCATATTTAAAAAAAAATTTTGAGGGTACACAGAATATGATAATCTGCTTGGCGCATTGATTTTTTAGATTTAGTGTGGTGCACCGAATAGTGATTATAAGTCAAGTGGAGCCCGCCCCCATCTTTCAGTGCTGGTCAGTTCTCTACACGAAATTTGCTCAATTATGAAAACGTTTGTTGCGTGTGTAATGTTCTTTTTGGTTTTCCAAAGTGTGTGTATACTATAGCGTGACTGTGGTAGTACTGCAGTTTTTGCAGTCTTTTCACTTGATATTCACTGCTGATTTTCACTTCGTCCTCTTGTAGTTTTGTCCTTTGTTTGATTTTGGTTTTGTCTTTTTGTAATTGCCGTTTTGTCCTCTGTTTGATTTTTTGGTTTTGTCTTTTTGTAATTGCCGTTTTGTCCTTTGTTTGATTTTTTGATTTTGTCTTTTTGTAATTGCCGTTTTGTCCTTTGTTTGATTTTTTGATTTTGTCTTTTTGTAATTGCCGTTTTGTCCTTTGTTTGCTTTTTGATTTTGTCTTTTTGTAAATTTGTCCTTTTGCCGTTTTGTCCTTTGTTTGATGAACAGGGGCCGATTTCACTAACGCTTTGCAATCATCGCTAAAGCCTAAATCCATCGCTAAACGGAGAATCGATCGGTAGCCATCTCATATCAAGTGTGATAGCGATGATCGCAAAATATCGACTTTAGTGAAATCGGCCCCAGGATCATATAATTACCACACAAACCAATATTACCTTTAACAGAAGACAGAGCACAAATTACAATTGGTTTTATGAAATGTCTAGTACAGGATGAAAATGGTGACCTCCATAGATAAGCACCATCCATTCTATGCTCAAGTTCAAACACAAATGTTTATAACAGGTGTACAATACTGTGATTTCATTGTGTGGACAATAAAGAACATTTCTGGTGAAGAGTCTCTAGATCCAGATGATGTGCTTTGGGGTGACCTTGCTGTAAAAGCTTCGTTTTTTTTTTTTTTGTCACAAAGGTCTTATTGCCAGGGGCCAATTTCATGAAACTGTTAAGCACCAAAATTTGCTTAGCACAAAAATGTCTCCCCAATAAAACAAACCACCATTGAAAATTCCATTTGATATTCATGGTCAGCGAACAACAGCCAAAGAACAATCACAAGTGATACACAACATGTGTACATTTGGTTGTTAACCCTGTTTTTATTAAGACAGAAATGTTATGCTTAGCGAATTTTGGTGCTTAACAGTTTTAAGAAATTGGCCCCTGAACTGGTAGGGACATATTGGACAGGACTGTCATAGGGCCATTTCGAAACGGAGGCTAAAGCTCCAGGTAAGGCTCCGGCTAAGGTTAAGGCTCCACCATCCATATGCTGAAAATATACGTTGAGGTTTTTCATTAAAGCTGAAGCTCCGTTTTTCCTCAAGTTTCAAACCAAAGAATCTACTTCCAAACCGCAGCCAAAAGCCTTTATTTTGGTACCCATTATTTTAGAAAGGATTCACAAAATGGAGCCAAAGCCAGAGCCAGAGCCAGAGCCTGAGCCTGAGCCAAAACCTCCGTTCTGAAAAGGCCTACAGATAGAGGAATGAATTACTCTGCTGTCATTATTGTTTTGCAGTTTTGCAGTTTAATTCAGAGTTCAATACAAATAATTACGTACAAACTTGGCTCATTTGAATCAAGTCTAAGTATTAAACAAGACTGTGAGGTATAAGTTCTCAAGTGTATGAAACGAAACATTGAGTAAAGACAGGTCTGCTGTTAACAAAGTAAACTGTGAAGAACTCAAAACTCATTTTGCAATAATTTCTTTCTTTCTGCACACTCATATTAATGTTTCTTTTGGAAGGTCATTATGCTCAGGCTTCACAGTCCTTATAAAAATAGAGACCTTATATTCTTGAGCCCTTATACTTATGTATGGCGAGTGAAAAAGAACTTGACCAAGATTGGTGATGTTTTTACACTCAAAAGTTCAGTAATGCATGTATCTAACAAGTTGCGATGATCGTAACCCTAGGTCTGACTTGAAAACTGGGACCTTAGGTCCCAGTCCCCATGTTAGACCTAGGGTTAGGTCCCAGTCCCCATGTCAGACCTAGGGTTACGATCATCCCGACTATTATTTAACAAGCACTCTCTCCTGCTTATTAGAAAAAAAGAATGAAACAAATTGATCATTCCTAAAGAGGAGTTATGTCTATTTGAATGAAAGTACTCGTTTTGCAAGCTGTCTATGGAATACTTGAAAAAACAAATGAAAGTAGTAGTAGCTGTGTATGCATAGCAAAAAAGGCATTTGAATGACTCTTATATACCCTTTGCTACTTTAATATTAAGATGTTAAGATTCCGTCAAGCATAGTTTTCATGGTTTTGGTCACTGGTTTTACACTTTTTTGGAGAAATACAGCATTTCAGTCAGAAAAAATCTTAACAGTATGTTATTACCATCATTATCTTTATACCCTGTAAGTTATATGTGAATCTGTGATGCTACCAAAGTATGATAGTACCTTTAATCCAGAAAAAGAATAAAACCAAACATCAAAACATTTTTGAACATGGAAAGATTAAAAATGAGATAGGTATTCCCACACAATTTTGTGTAATAATTGCAACAGTTTTTCGCTGTTTTCTACTGTTTCCAATGATCAATTGAGCTGAACATTTCGCAGGTTTGTTTTTTATTCCATGACAAATCAAATTATGAGCAGCCTGCAGCTGCTCTGTCACCTTTGTTTATTATGTTGTACATTATACAAGTAGTGCAAATGTGTGTAAATACCTTTTTAACACAGTAATGGCATAAAAACAATTGTTGTATTGGAGTAACGCAGGGTTGGAAAATAAGTTAGGGCGGGCGGATTTTTAATTTTTTTAAATTTAATTTTTCCTGTATTAAATGCTTTTTTTCCCTGTATATCACCGTATTTGACGAGTCAAATAAAGACAAGAAATGACATAACAACTGTAACCAGTCTGGTTTCCATCTTTTGGTCCTTTTAAGCTTTTAATCTGCATACAAATTTTTGCTGCGATTTTTTTTTCCCTGATTTTTTTTTTTATTTATTTATTTATTTTTTTTGGTTTAAAATTTTTACGGTCGGCGCATATTTTTGGGTCGGGCGGGTTACGCCAATACACAATTTTTTTATGGCCTAATGGCAATAAACAGAATATTCATCAGGGGACAATATATGCAGATGGTGGTTGCTAGGGGAATGGGTCCAGTCGATTTGGGCAGAATTTCTAGGGAAATACTTTTGTAATCATCTAATAACCACAAGGGAAACAGACTGAATTTTTAAGTCAATTAAAGGTTTAAAAAAGAAAAAATTACTGGAGCGGGAATCGAACCAGCGACCTCCTGAATACCTCCAGTCAATTTTTCTTTGTTCACCTTTCAATGAAATACTTTTGTGAACACAATGTGCAACAGTGAAAATAACGGTGCATCGTATCGAGTTGACAGGTTTTACTGTAATCAAAATTAATTTGGGAAAGGGATGGAAGTGCATTAAAATTATAGCTTTAATGCATGATCAATGACTATATAAATTTTTAAATGTTTAAAGGGAGGGTACAGAATTGGTAAGACAAATTACACTTCATGATCACAGATTCACATAAAACTTACACAGTATAATGGTGATGGTCTGTACACGGGTTTTCACTATTTTCTCGTGACCCAGATGGCTGATTGACCTCAAACTTCTACAGGTTTGTCAGTTAAGGTATATGATGGATTACATAATGTGCTTTCACTTTTCAGCAACGGTTTTGTCGCAAACACCAGTTATGTACATCCCTTTAAGTAAGTGCTAAATTTTAACCCAAAAGTAAAAGAATAAGTACATGTATGCCCCGCCCCCACAAAGTTCCTCTCGGGAACCGATCCACACAACAATAAATAATAATAATTAATAGGCCTTCATAATGATAATAATAATTGTTTCGGTGAAAAATTTGAATTTTAATACAACAGTTGAATTTGACGTTAATAAAATCAGAATTAGCACCGTTGCTTTAGTATTACTAAAATGACGGCCAAATGATACTTCACTTTTTGGGCTGAGTACCAGGGCCCAATTTCATGGAATCAGTAACGGTCTATTTTTGTGCTTACGGGCACTGCTAAGCGTGAAATTTATTTCATGGAATCCGTATTAAGCAATACCTTGCGCTTAGCGAAGAATTTCTAGGGTAACCGTGATTATTTTCTGCTGACGCACTGCCGTATGCATTGCATTCTGCACAAATTCCTTGCTTACCGTTACCAAAAAGGAAACTCTTCCGGGAAATATGCTAACCTTAACCAAAAAAAGTCTGCTACCGTAAGCAAAGAATTTTTGCATTTACGGTAACGGATTCCATGAAATTCCATGAAATTGGGCCTAGTAGGCTATCTTACGCCGCATGTGGCACTATACAGGGTGTCTCAAAAAAAACTATACACTTTTGAAATGGCTGCCAAATAACAAATTATATGATTTTTGGTGGAAAGTTTTATATGTATTGAAAGCTCAGACACCCAACTTTCATATGACATCAACAAATTCCGAAAATGATTCATGCTTGGGTGAGCACCGCTCACTTTTGTAAAGGGTATGGACATTAGGTTGCGCAGGAATTGTCCTTTCAATTTGTGATAAAAACCTTTAATGGATAGTGAAGAATTACCCCCTCCGCCTCTCCAATTCAAGTCTCCTAAGATTTGTTTTACATCTCATTGCATAACTTAATATCCAGGTGAAGATTATTGAATCTTCAAAAACGGTTTGGTGAAAAAAGGAAAGCCATATATGTTGCCTACTTATTCTTCAGTACATGGTGATAGCAACAAGTCCAAATTTGGGAAATGAAAGAATTAGGAATAAGGGAAGCTGGTCTGGATATTTTGCAGTGGATATCAATGCATATGAATCATCAAGATATGCACAATCACACCCAGGAAGGGGGAGAGACGGAGGGAGCAAAAGTCCTCTTGAGCCTTATCCCACCCAACCAACAAAGTCCTACACTATCTCACATCCCCTGCATCATGTAGCATAACCCCATCCTGCCTGACTCACATCCCCACTGAGTAATAATAATAATAATAATAAACCGTTTTTATATAGCGCATATCACAATCAACGTATGACGTCTCTATGCGCGTAGTACCATGGAAAGATAACAATGATACAATAATAAATACAATTTCTATTCACTTATGCATAAAATGTTAATCCCATAAAACACATATTTCAGTCAGCAGACCCAAGCCCAACACAATTGATCCTAATTTTGTTTAATTATCTACAATTCTGTAAGCTCCAAAGGACTTTCCTCTCACAAATTGAAAGGACAATTCCTGCGCAACCTAATTTCCATACCCTTTACAAAAGTGAGCAGTGCTCACCCAAGCATGAATCATTTTCGGTATTTTTTGATGTCATATGAAAGTTGGGTGTATGAGCTTTCTATACATATAAAACTTTCCACCAAAAATCATATAATTTGTTATTTGGCAGCCATTTCAAAAGTGTATAGTTTTTTTGAAGACACCCTATACTATCTTTGGTTGCAAGTCAATGTGAATACATACTAGTGGATCCCCAACAAGCTTCATTGAGTTCTGCCACCAAAATCTTCTGATTGAGAATGGCGATTTGTTCTTTCATTTCGTTCATCTGTGTTTCCCAGTTCATGATGTCACCCCCAGAAAGGTCCGTCTGTGTAGACTTGGTTTTGTCATCCTCCTCCAGCGATGGGTGCTCACGGAACGTTTTTCGTCGTTTGGCTTTTTCCGCTTTTTCTTGCATGTGGAGCCGCTTTTTCTTGGAATGGCCAATTGCACGTTCATATCTTGTTTTACCACAACCTGAAAAAAAAAATTCAAACACACAAATTAGTTGTTGCAAACTGCATTTTAAAGGTAGTATCATACTTCGGTAAGAAACCAAAACAGAAATGTTCACAGATTTATGTATAACTTACAGGGTATGAAGATGGTGGTGGTAGAAACATACCGTTAAAATGTTTCCGCCTAAAATGGTGTATTTATCCAGAAATTAGTCAAACAACAACCGAAAATCTTTTTGATCTTTTAAAAGATCAAAAATAAAAGAGAAAAGACTTAAGAAATACTGTGGCTGTTTTTCACCGTTTTCTCAAAAAGTGGGCACCGTATTGGACTGACATTTTCACAGATGACTGTTACCGTATCTGTCTTGATATTTTTGCCAATGAATTTGTATTTCTTTGATAAAAACCAAAATATGTTATTACCTTTATAGGTAATATCATAGTACTTCAAATGAATTTTGTCAAAGAAATGCAGATTCATGGGCAAAAATATCACGGAAGATACATTAACAGTCATCTGTGAAATCTTCAGTCCTATAGAGTGCCCACTTTTTGAGAGAACGGTTATTTTTAGGTAGGATTTGAAGCTTTACATGCATGGTGGAAGTAACATAATAGAGTAAGTTTGCGGAGACACCATGTATAATCTCTTTCGTAGATGTGTGGTTCTGAAAAGAACCGATGAGAAAACACACCTCAGAACCACACATCTATGAAAGGGATTATACATGGTGTCTCCGCAAACTTACTCTATTACCATTATTTTTCATCTTTAAAAGATCAAAATTGTTTCTGGTCATTGGTTTTACTCTTTTCTGGATAAATACAGCATTTCAGGCAGAAACATTTTAACTGTATGTTTCTACCATCACAATCTTTATACCCTGTAAGTTATAGGTAAATCTGTGAATATTTCTGTTTCGGTATGCTACCAAAGTAGTACCTTTAAGACAAAGTTCACCAATGGGTTTTGGCAAGAGTCTGAGCACTTATTAGGTGAAGCACCAAATTTTTCAAGAAATAATTATCAACACTGAATTTCTTTCATATTTTCTCATTTCTTTCTGTACGAAACATGAAAACAAACCATAGAGCTACTAGAGTGCTGACTTATGTACAAAGTGATGCTTGCTGGGCGCAGCCATGTTTGTGCACAAACCTATGGAATACACAAAATTGTGTACGTTTTTGTACGTCTATTTGCGTATCTGCGTGCTCTTGCGTTATCAAAGCCAAATATGCCAAAAAACTAAAACACCTTGCGCATTGCATTTAGAGCAGTGTTAGAGAACTCATACTCGAACTCGAGTACAACTCGAGACGAGTACCAATAAGTACTTGGCCTGTACTCGGGCATAAGTACTCGAAAAAAGCAAGTACCTAGGCCCATACTCGTAATTTCGTACTCGGAAACGTCCCCGAACAAATTGTACTCGGTGAACTCGATCCCAGTTGCAAGTACTTGAAATAAAATTCCGATTTTTTTAAAATTAATTTTTCGATACTAAACTTGTAAAAATAATGATGAATGTATTGCGTTATCATATGTACGTGCCCCTTTACTATGCAGTGCATGCACTTAATATCCCTGGTGCACATTTTTGTATCGTCCTATTCCTATGGAACACTACAAAAATACAAATTGCAACCTTCTTTCCATGGGATGCATTTTGCATTCATCAACCGCGACATTTTTTAAAAAGGCGAAGAAAGATCGCATTTATGGGGGAGAGGTTGTGCACATGTACAAACACGTCACATTCTCTAAGGGGCACATGGCGCAATGTTCTAGTTTAAAAATGTACTTGGGATGTACTCGATGTCTCTGAACTTGAACTTGGCCCGTACTTGGACTCTGAAAAGCTCGAACTCGACTAAAAACGGCTCGTACTCTGCACTGTTTGTACTCGAAAAATAGTACTCGAATTTTGGTACTCAACTACAACATTAATATAGAGTATATTCTTCAAAAGGCATTCCAGGTAGAGTTTTATTCTTCCACAGACATGAACACAAATCCAAAATGACTGCGCCCAGGATGGCTACAAAGCGTCTCCAAACTTGAGAACAAGGAGCTAGTGCTCTAGTAATTTAACAAAGCTCTATGAATCAAACACAAGCCTGAAAGAGCTCCAACAAGTTCGGGAAATAACCTTTAACCCTCCTCAATCCTCCAAAATCCTTCTGGTGTTTTGGAGGATTTCGGAGGATTCAGGATATAATGTCATTTTCAAGTGAGGACCACTTGAGGAGTTGCAAGGATTCAGGATAAACGCATTTTTTGAGGTATGGCAACCGAAGGATTCTGAAGGATTCAGGATTCAGATACCTCTCATTTTGAGTATAAGTGAGATCACTGGAGGATTATGGAGGATTCAGGATAAACGCAGTTTTTAAAGTGTGACCATTGGAGGATTATGGAGGATTCAGGATGGTACTCAGTAAAATGCCCCTAGGGGGTTAGGGTTAATACCTTGAGTGCTTGTAGCCGGAAGGGGATTGGGTGTTGATTCTTCAGCCAGTTGTTCTGGCAAACGTAAGGATGAGTATGGATGATCAGTTTTCCCTGATGCAGATTTCTGTTGATGTACAAATGAACAGTACCAAGTACATATTAACATTTATTGAGGAATATTTGCTGAACAGCCTGTTTCAAATGGCGTGTACAACATTGGTAAAGGTGACAGAGCAGCTGCAGGCTGCTCATAATTTGATTTGTCATGGAATAAAAACAAACCTGTGAAATTTTCAGCTCAATTGGTAATTGGAAATACATGTAGTAGAAAACAACGAAAAACCGTAATGTAATTGTTCCGTGAAGTTGTGTGGGAATAGCTGTTTCATTTTTAATCTTGCCAAGATCAAAAATGTTTTGGAGATTTGGTTTTACTCTTTTCTGGATAAATACAGCATTTCAGACGGAAATATTTTCAGAGTATGTTTCTACCATCACCATCTTTATACCCTGTATTAAAGATATATGTACATGTATGTAATCATTTCTGTTTTGCTTTGTTGTACATGGCCTTTAATACATAGGCCTACATTAAAGGTATAATACATGATTGGTAAAGGTCACAGAACAGCACTCACATTTTATCTGATCAAACATGTACATGAAATAATAAACCTGTGAACATTTGAGCTCAATTGGACATCTGAGTCACAGGAATTTTTTTCTTATGAAAGATAAAGAAAGTGTTTGATCTTACCCCCAGATCAAAACTGTTTTCAGTCTTTGTTTGACTAATTTCTGGATAAATACACCATTTCAGGCGGAAATATTTTAACGGTATGTTTTGACCAGCACCATCTTCATACCCTGAAAGTTAAAGGTAAATCTGTGACCCATTGCTAAACCATTTCTGTGGGCCAAGTTTACCACTTCATTTTGTATGTTCTTTCATTAAACTTTTACTGTTGGTTCCCCACATGAGTATGCGTGAAAATCCCCAATTTTTTGCAAAGCAATCCAAATGAAAACCAAATGCTAGTTTGAAACCAAAATAAGACTTTCCATTCATTATCCGTCAGTATATTCTCTGTATGAGGGCAATAAAATAACCTGACTGAAAAAAAGCACTGCAGGAACCCTTAAAATATATTCATACTCGATACCCTGGACTCGAAATTGCCAGCAATGTACTCGGCCCAGTACTCGGACCTTGAAGTACTCAGGGATTTGAGGACTCAACTCCAACACTGGCATATAAGTTTACCTTGGCAAGCGCTGGATATTTCTGCTTTTCATCAAGGTGAAGTGTTGGTTTCCAGTCTGGATTGAGATGGTCAAACAGCGTTGATGGTTTGCCTGATTGAAAATGGAGGCTGCAGATGCATATCTGGCCGGGGTTTCTCAGTTGATAATCACTGAAGTCTTGATCTGTATACATGTATGCAAACACAAAATTACAGTATGCAATATAAATTTTTGTACATGATCATGTAGGGCTAATAATAATTTTACAAAAATAATAATAGGACATTTATATTGCGCAGCTACTATATGAATATACTCTACTGCGGCTGCGAATTACAAATTTATTATAATCACTGGTCATCGGGCCATAATTTACATTCCTGAAACCATCTCAACTCCCTGGGGAGTATACAGCCCTGGCTACCGTATTCAGTGCACAGAGGCTAATCAAACCCCCAAGCCATTTCTACCCTCGCAGGTTACAGGTACCTATTTACACCTGGGTGAAGAGGAGCAATATGTGACAGAGCGTCTTGCCCAAGGACACAAGCACCATGGCATTAACCCATGGCTGGATTCGAACCCACAATCTGTAGACAGACCACAAGACTTTGAGTTCAACATGCCAGACCACTAGGCCACACACCACTTACAGCACCTTACGTAAGACCTCAAAGCGCTTTACAATGAACACACAAAAGAAAGTGATATACAAATATTAAAAATCAACTAAAAGTAAATATAACAATTTCCCCTTCAATGTGATTTTATCACAAAGTACTACTATAGTATGTAGAGCTACATGTATATCACTGGCACAGAACACAGGCCCCAATAACAGGCCTTGAATTTGGTTCTGAAAGGGGCAAGGCCACTTGTCCATTGCAAGGGGCACTTCCATTGGAAAATCCGTTAAATTTAAGGTTTGCAATAACTTCTGTTTTTTCTTGGTTTGTTCATAGTTGTTACCGTATCGAGTTCAGATATTTGTTTTAAATTGCTTTACCTTTTATCTACATTCTATGTTTTTACAGTTAGTATTACTATCTTTGGTGCAATAGGCCTAGACTTTTTCACGTTGCTCTCAAATAACAGATTTCATTCCGCATTTCTCAATTAGTGCTTTTTTTCCCATTTTATCTCAATTTTGTGGTTTTTCATAATTTTGTATTGCTTTTACCTAATATAGACTTATCAACATTGTATAGCTGTTTTTATTTGTGTTGTAATAGACGTTTTTACCGACTTTTTTCTTATGACACCTTAAGTTTTATTCCGTGTTTTATAGATAGTTCTACAATGTCCTTTTTAAACGGACTACATTTTATCGTGGTAGAGTTTTTTTTATTATGTTAACATATTTTACTTAGTATTTTGTAAGGCACTTTGAGGTGATGTTTTACATTTAAGGCGCATTTGAAATTGTTATTATTTATTATTATAACTATTCATTGAAAAGCAATTTCATTGTCATAACTCTGCTCTGCATCGCAAAAGACTAGGCTTAAGCAAAGTTACGAAATTCATCTAAACTACTGTACAATTTGGACCCAGTATAAATTAGAAAAAAACATGTAGTCACAAGGGTGAGGTGGAGAGCCACATCAAACATGCCAAAATGGCAGACACTCCGAAATGAATTTCATCTGGCTTTTGGTCGGGAAACATCAATTTTCATCACACGGAATGATCGTAAGCGAGAAAAAAAAGGCCTATATGCTGCATTTCATCCTTGACACTTTAAAAGAGATGGAGCAATTTTAAAGGCAATTTGTGATGTCTTTGTTGTCATTTGAGGACATTTTCGCAGTGCAGTGAAGTACAATTTTCTCTGTGTACAAAATGTCAAACTCCATGGGATTCTCTGGGGCGCTACACTGACCGTCAACCCCCCCCCCCCCCAAAAAAAAAGGGAATTCATCATCCCACCAATACTGGGTCTACCTACCTAACTATTTATGTTTTTAAAAGCAACTTCATTATATAAACTCGAAATCGCAAAAGACTAACCATAGCTAGACTAATGTTGTGAAGTTCATATAATTAATAGATATAGACTTATCAACATTGTATAGCTGTTTTTATTTGTGTTGTAATAGACGTTTTTACCGACTTTTTTCATATGACACCTTAAGTTTTATTCCGTGTTTTATAGATAGTTCTACAATGTCCTTTTTAAACGGACTACATTTTATCGTGGTAGAGTTTTTTTTATTATGTTAACATATTTTACTTAGTATTTTGTAAGACACTTTGAAATGATGTTTAACATAAGGCGTATTTGAAATATTTATTATTTATTATTAATCAATAATAGCCTAACTATTCATTAAAAAGCAACTTCATTGCCATAACTCTGCTCTGCATCGCAAAAAACTAGGCCTAAGCAAAGTTACGAAATTCATCTAAACTACTGTACAATTTGGACCCAGTATTTTAGAAAAAAACATGTAGTCACATGGGTGTGGCGGAGAGCCGCACCAAACCAAACATGCCAAAATGGCAGACACTCCGAAATGAATTTCATCTGGCTTTTGGTCGGGAAACATCAATTTTCATCACACGGAATGATCGTAAGCGAAAAAAAAATAGGCCTATATGCTGCATTTCATCCTTGACACTTTAAAAGAGATGGAGCAATTTTCAAGGCAATTTGTGATGTCTTTGTTGTCATTTGAGGACATTTTCGCAGTGCAGTGAAGTACAATTTTCTCTGTGTACAAAATGTCAAAACCATGGGATTCTCTAGGGCGCTACACTGACCGTCAACCCCCCCCCCCCCAAAAAAAAGGGAATTCATCATCCCAGTTACTGGGTCTACCTACCTAAATATTTATGTTTTTAAAAGCAACTTCATTATATAAACTCTACATCACAAAAGACTTACCATAGATAGACTAATGTTGTGAAGGTCATATAATTATAAACTGTAGATCAAATCAACTGATATTTCTGTAGGCCTAATTATAATCAAACTTTGGATAACGGTGTACAAGCAGGTCCGATACCTATAAAGGGAATAAAAACTGTTTTGTCTGTCTGTTTTGAAGTTTGCAACAAACAGGTAAGAAAATTGAATTTTTACTCTGAAATGTTGCACAAAATTCTTCTATCTGGGGATTTAAGGACTCAGGAACATTTGCTGAAAGTAAAAAATATCATTTTGGAACAGTTGAAACTATTAAGTTGTTTTTATTCCCTTTACAGGTATCGGACCTGCTTGTACACCGTTACTGGATAATGTCCAAGGGGTTATTGTGCTTTAGTCCACAAGGATTATATTCAGACATGGCTTCTACAGTAAACTAACTCTCCTGAATATGTTGAGCAGTTGTGATGTCCTGTTTAATATTACTAGCAAGGTTTAATTTGTGGAAAGCGCAGGGCAGGATTTTGAGTTTTGAGGGAAATTATGGCCGGCGTCCAGAAAATAATCCTAAGGATTAAAGCACACTAACCCCGTTTCTAACATGTTCCTAGTTTACCCACCAACTTTTTTGATGGCAGCCAACCACTCGCGTCGTCTTGTCGAGGACAGTTCCTCGGCTTGCTTGCCTTGATGTTTCACAACGGCTGGCAAATTGAAGAAACTTCGCTTATCCCTCCCTCGACGACTGCTACAATTTGTAACTGCACACACTTGTGGCATGACTTTTCTGAAATATAGTCTTTGTTTGCTTAGTTACAGTGAGAAGAACTCAAGTGAAATGCAAACAAAAATGTATTAAAACAGCGGTCAACTGTCACGACACGTACACGCGCATTGAACGGGGTGCAGTGCAGCGCACATAGTATTAGTAATCATGGCGTCCACAAAAATATACTGTGTGAGGGCGCTATACACAACACGGTTTAGCGACCGTCGTACGTGTTCGCAAGTTCCGTACCCTTTCTCTCTTCTCTTGCTTAATTTTAATGACTAAATTCTCACCTCATGTTCGTACAAAGCTACATAGTTACAGGTGCCAAAGGCTACGAGTCCCTTTGTTCCCCAGTGCACACAATGTGGGACACGATTGCAAGAACAACTTGTGTAGCATGTGTCCATGGGGGCTGCCATCTTGGATTTTACCCACAATGCATTTCAACCTACCTGTCGTAAAAATTGATCTAATTTGCATACTTGGGTTCACCTGTCGTATACTCTTTGCTTATTGGTCAACAGTTACTAGGGGGCGAGTCCAAATGAAAAAGAATGTGGGTGATAATGTTTGAGTGAGGGGAAATTGGTGATGGAAATTGTACCTTTATTTATTTGGACATAAATTATATGTACTCTCTTGGCCTGGGGCCAATTTCATTAAGCTGCTTAAGCACCAAAATTTGCTTAAGGCACCAAAAACTTTGGTAAATAAATTCAGTATGACAGCCAAAACTCCTTGTGAATGTTATGCTCAGCAAACAATGGCCGTATACAAGTCAAAAGCAGTAAACATCCCATGAAAATTAAGTTGGGTAATCCTGTTTGATCAAGAAAGACTTTTCATGCTTAAGCACATTTTGCGCTTAAGCAGCTGGGCTGAGACAAAATTTTCCAGCAAATTATCACTATACATGTAGTGATTTGTATTGTAACATCACACTTTGCTTAACAATTATAAAGACTGGTTCATATGTTTAGATAAATTAATGATTTTTTTTGTGTAGTGATCGGAGATCTTTTAAAATCAAGCCTAAAAATCTTTCCACCTCGCGTTTCTTTTTTGCCAAACTCAAATGAATGTCTACAATTAATTAGAAATTCATTAATCCAACAAAATGCTTGATGTTTTAGTGAAATGCATGAAGTTTGTCTGACATCCGGGGATTTTGTATATGCGCGCACTGGCCAAATCACTCGTGTGACGTCATTAGTGCGGAGCGCCATTACTATGACTTAAATTGTGATATTTTAATTATTTGCATTCAACTTTTGTCTTAAAGGGCATGTGCATCATTGGTAACATACTGAAACAGAAATGGTCTCAGATTTACGTATAACTTACACGGTATAAAGACGGTATTGGTAGAAACAAACTGTAAACATTTGTTTGCCTGAAATGTTCTCAAAAGTCTCCCATTGCAAGGGTTTTTCACCGTATTCTACTGTTTCCAATGATAAAATGAGCTGAAAATGTCACTTTTGTTTTTATTTACCAATTACCAATGTTGTACATGCCCTTTAAATTCATCTTCTTCTTCTTTTTATATTCAGACTTCAATCAGGCGTCAATTAAATTATTCAACCATTAATTTCTTTTCTGCAAAAACAAAATTGGGGTTTTGGAGAAATAAAATTTCCATTTAAGAGTCATTTGATGAGTTTATATTTGTGGTTTTTATTCAGTTTTTTTTCTCAAAATCTCCATTGTATTTAAGAATATAGTGTTACACTGAATTTAGTTTAGTCAATGTTATGAAAAACAGAATTGTGTAATTCACAGTTTGACAATTAATATAGGTTTTCCCGGTCATGTTCGGCAAATAATCGGGAAATTTAAACGCTGCGTCATACCATTTTGCGTGAAACTGCAAGGCACCTCAAAATAGTCATTCGATTTCACTTCATGTGCAAGAAAATGTAAACGATACAAAATAATCGCCTTTTAATTTAAAATTCCATTCGAACAGCATTCAAATTCACAACGGTTTTTAGCAGCGTGCCCAATTGAATGCCGATTTTTCATGGCCGCTCATTTGCCGAAAATGACAGGGAAAACCTATACGTTACATACATACATGTATAGAGAGTGTGCACGTGACGTTACTTGACAGCTTATCGGCCATTTTGGACGGCACGCATGCGTATGCGCGCACGTGTACGTACCAGACAGCATCATTATATGCACGCACTTCTGTGTACGTGTCCGGTTGATTTGCAACCTACGCGAACACATGTGGGTTACATACACTGTACGTACGTGCATTATACATGTGTACAGCGTTGCCGTCCAAAATGGCGTCCTGATCACGTGACTGCACACCCTCTATACTGAAGTATCCACTCATAAATCTAATAAAATTCATATACTTTTATAAAAAACAAATTAATCTCACTAAGATTCAATAATATGTTGTAAAACATTCTCAAAACAAGAAGCATTTATAAAAACAGAAATATCTTTCACGAGAGGTTCCTATCATACAGTCATCATTTTAATATGTAGATTCTGCATACACTATTATTTTGGCCTCAAGTATCATGTGTGATCAAAGATGGATTAAAGAAAAAAGAAATAACAAAACAAAAAAGCCTGCTGCAAAACCTATATGCATAGGGCTCGAAATAGTACATGCCCGGCGTACAATGTCTAGCAAAAACCGCTCTGGGTAAGCTAGACTCACTTCCTTGGTTGCCCGGTGGGCTAGTAAAAAAAACAAAAAAACCTATGGATCAACATGTACCAGCTAGTAAAAAATATAAATGGGCTAGTCAAATCTAAAGTAAGCTGGACCGGTGGGATAGCCAGGAAAAAAAGTTAGCACAAGGCATTAGCAAACAATTTATTGCCCTTCAACAACGTAGATAAGCACTTCGCTGGCTCAGGTGGGATTCGAACCCATGACCTCCTGCTCTGAAGGGCAATAAATTGTTTGACAAATAAATCAATAATAATAACCGATATGCAGTTTCCAGAATTATCTTAATTTGGTTAATTTTAACCTTTGTTGACATTTGGTACATAATTTGCATATAACTTGTTGATTTGCATGTGATCTTTACACGTGACCTTTACTTTTAAAGAGCAAGTAACTCCAGCTTTATACCTCGACATAAAGTTCTTGCGAGGCGTGCATGCACTAGGAATTATGAGACGATTTTATACACATATGGCGAGCACCATATTCTTTTTACCTAACACGTTCAAGAAAACTAAAGACATGTCCATAAACCAGAAAGAGTACCTCTATATAATGTTACGTTCAGGATAGTGAAAGCTCTCCAAATCTGTGATATTCATAATCAAGCTAGATTTCTTCGGTCATCATAATATCAGAATTTGTTGTGGAACTCTGTTGTTCAATGTGAGCTGGTCGAACATGATCGCGAAAGAATGAATTTTCTGATTTGACAGTGTGCAATGCATGATCAGAAATCTTTTGTTTGGGTTTAATAATAAGTCAACATCTAGATATAATTTGTGAACACCAAGCTATTTCTAATACATAAAGGTAATATCATACTTTGGTTTTTGTCAAAGAAATACAGAATCATGGGCACAAATATCAGGGAAGATACAGTAACAGTCATCTGTGAAAATTTCAGTCTCATGCGGTGCCCACTTTTAGAAAACAGTGAAAAATGGCCACAGTATTTCTTAGTCTTTTATTTTTTACCTTTAAAAGATCAAAAATAATTTGGGTCACTGGTTTTACTCTTTTTCTGAATAAACACAGCATTTCAGGCAGAAAAATGTCAACAGTACGTTTCTACCAGCACCATCTTTATACCCTGTAAGTTATAGGTAAATCTGTGAAGATTTCTGTTTGGGTATGCTACCAAAGTATGATAGTAACTTTAAAGGCAGTATCATACTTTGGTAAGAAGCCAAAACAGAAATGTTCACAGATTTACGTATAACTTTCAGGGTATGAAGATGGTGCTGGTAGAAACCTACTGTTAAAATTTCCGCCTTAAATAGTGTATTTATCCAGAAATTAGTAAAACTACGACCAAAAATCTTTTTGATCTTTTAAAAGAGAAAAGACTTAAGAAATATTGTGGCTGCTTTTCACTGTTTTCTCAAAAAGTGGGCAACGTATGCGACTGAAATTTTAACATGTGACCTTGTTACTGTATCTGTCTTGATATTTTTGCCCATGAATCTGTATTTCTTTGATAAAAACCAAAGTATGATACTACCTTTAAGTTCGGTTCATATAGTAGTTCATGCGAATGCTTCATACGGATCATAATTGTCGCAACTGGATATTTGCAACAAATTGAGCACATTTCAATAATTTTATAGCCAAAAAATTCACTGCACATCCGATTCGCATCAAGTACGAACCGGGCTTTAGTCTGCCACAGATTACTATTAAATCAGGGCAAGTCTAGAAGCTTGAACTGAGAGATGCAGTCCATTAGCCACGACACGGGTGCCGTGCACAGCTTCCCCGTCCGGACTCTAGGGGGCGCCCTACCCTCGTTGTGGTCGTGGATGATGAAATGGGAGCAGGCGGCCAGTTCGGATCCCGGCGGCATGTGGTAGGGCACCGTGGTCGACGCCTGGACGATGTCGTCGTCGGGTTTGGGCTGGCGGCTGAGGATTTTGCCCCCACCGTTTTTGACGAGCTGGACGATGGCCGGTTTGGCGGGCGTGGGGGCGCTGAAGGTGCTGTACAGGTAAAAATGGCAGCCGTCCAACAAACCTGGAAGCTGTATCACGAGATGGAACAAAGAAAAAAAAAATGGAGTTAGGAGGGCCTGATGTTTGATGCCAGCAGTGTGAGGTAAACTGTGGTATGGAGGTAGGTTAAGGTTAAAGTAAGCAAGAAACTTACTTATAATTACTGTGAATTTGTGTCAGTTCATTGACAGTGTTTGAGTTCTACATCAAAATAAGGAACTGAATATTCATATAAATGACACTCTTGGGTACGCAATGGACTATTCCGGCTTTGCTCTTAAGCCCAGCCCACCTTGGCATTACCACGTGTTTTACATATACAGCATGTGACCGAGTTTGATCGAGGTAATGGACGACAATGACTCCAATGGGAGACTTTGTAGCTGGGTCTTCAACTTGAAAGCGCACACGCACAACAACTCGCGCATATTCTCCCAATTGATTGCACATGCTCAGAGCTAGCAAAACAGGTCTCAAAAGTCTCCAATGGACCTTTCCCATGAAATATGCTAATTAGATATGCGCACGCGCAAATGCGCATCACTGGTTGGCAAGCTACATGCCCTCTGCATTGTATGTGGTACGTACATGCCTAATGGAGCTGCAACTTTCTTGCCAACCAGTAGTGCATTTGCGCATGCGCATATCTAATTAGCATATTTCATGGGAAAGGTCCATTGGTCAATGCGCACAGTTTGATTGACAGGCCAAAGGGTCCACTCCATATCAGGCCAAGCTCTAAACGGAGGTCCATGGAAAATAATTTTGCAATCATCAAATAACCACAAGGGAAACTAACTAAATTTTGAAAGTCATTGAAAGGTGAACAAAGAACAATTGACTGGAGCGGGATTCGAACTGGCGACCTCCTGAATACCATACCAGCGCTCTACCAACTGAGCTACCCAGCCCTACGTTGGTGTTGTCCCTGATAGTTAATTATCTTTGGTCGTTTGGCAGTCAGAAGCCAATGTAGGGCTGGATAGCTCAGGTGCCGATTTCATAAAGCTCCGCGACGCGTCGCAACTCGATATGCGACCCGTCATAGCTGCGACGTGTCGCATCCATGCGATGAGTCCATAGAGAAAGGATGCGTCTTAACTCTGTGACGCGTCGTAAGTTTTATGAAATCGGCCCCAGTTGGTAGAGTGCCTGTACGGTATTCAGGAGGTCGCCGGTTCGAATCCTGCTCCAGTAAATTTTTCTTTGTTCACCTTTCAATGTTTTAGAAAATAATTTGGGGATAACATACCTGCTGGTAGGCGTTCATTCTTCCTTTCTCCGGCCCGGAGCTTGTCGGCAGTGCAGTCGTTCCATTCACTTCAAAGTCAACTTCTGGTGCCCGTTTTTTGGTCCGAAGACACTCAGTTACCCCTAACAATCAAATGAAATTAAAAATAACAGGACTTCAATACGTAATTGGTCAACAGAGGGCGCATGTTATGTCCATGATCACTAGTATTTCAAAATGGCGGCGGGTTCAAGCAAATTTCATGTTGCTGAATGATGAGGGAATAGCCGAATGACTTGATGGCTTTATTATTTATTACATTATTATTTGTATATTGAAAAACCAAGCATTAAATGTTTTTCATTTGTGCAATGGAAAGAATATTGTCCTTGGAGAATCAGGTTGGTGTAGCAGTTCTTTCCTCGCCTCTGGCGGACCGGGTTCAAGTCCGGCTCGGTTCACATGTTGATTGGGGTTTCAGTCGGTCCCAACCTGATTCTGTGGGTTTTACCCAGAATATTACTCTGGGGTTTTTCTCCCACCTCTAAAACTGTATCTTCTTCTCATAATCTTTCTATAAAAAGGTTTCATCAGGATTTTGAGCTACAGTGTCAAGGGCGCTTTTGAGGAATCCTTGGTTTCATTACCAGAAATAAATAAATAACTCGTGAAAAGATTCAATGTTCCATTCAACCTACTGCAAATATTCTTACCATTGCAGCAAAGTAAAATTGACTGGAGCTGGAGCCACATTTTTTTTTCTTTGTCAGACTTTAAGTCTATTTTTCTTTGTTCACTTTTCAAAGACTTCAATTAAAATTCAGCCAGTTAACCTTGTGGTTATTTGATGAAAATTTCGTTTGTTTTGGAGCGTGATCCAAAATTAGGTAACATTCAAGAACATATATCAAAATTCCTTCTACACCCTTAAAAATTAATTCTTTTAGCCAAGATAGGACAATATTGTTCTAATCTAAGATAGATTTCTTACAATATTTAATTAACCAAAGTTGAAAATGTTTCCAAGTTTCAATAAAAAACGTAGACTCAGGTGAAGGTAGTGATTATTATTGATGTTCGTCCCTCACGCCCTAAAATCTTCTTAAAATAAAAAAAGGCAAATTGAAAATGGCATGTGGACAACTTGCACTGGTGTCAGGGCTAAACATTCACATGTTTTTTACTGACAATAAGTATTCAAGAAATCTTTGGCAAAGCAATTAATGCATTGATGTCCGTCCCTCACGTGAGGGACGGATTTGGATCACGCTCATTGGGGCATAATTTCCACTTACACTCAAACGAGACGACCCACATCCCACGGAGTATGGCATTCAGATATTTCATGGTTCTCATGCACTGGTTGTCACGGTTACAGGAGGCGACAAGGTGAGTGACCTCCGGCCCAAATTCGTCCACGACCCGACCGCCGCCAAGAAGCTTAGCACAAAACTTCAGCTGTTTCTTCTGGGCATCCTTAAGACCTGACAGGACAAAACATGAAAAAAAATCAATACGTTTTACCATAAATTTTAGGGCAATAATCAAATTTGAAACAAAAATGAAACAAGGGAAACTGACTGGATTAATCTTAAGTCATTGACAAGTGAACACAGAAAAATTGACTGGAGCAGGATTTAAACCAGGGACCCCCATATTAATACCGTAGCAGCGCTCTACCAATTGAGCTATCCAGCCCTATGTTGGTGGTGTCCCTAATAGTCAATTATCTTTGTTCGTTTGGCAGTCAGAAGTCATGAAACCATTCACATACCGCTATATCCCAAGGATCATTGAAGATACATGCAGCATTATAGCAATGCTGCAACCTGATAACTGGTACATTGGGGATGACTAAAAGAGGATGCAGCTTTTTTAACCAATATCATCATCAAATAACCACAAGGGAAACTGACTGAATTAATTTTAAGTCATTGAAAGTAAACACATAAAAAAAGTTAGGATTGTTTGCTATACATAATCTAGGTGTTTCCAATTTAAAATACTAGCAATCGGAGTTCTGCAGCTATTTAAGTGTCAATGAGTAGTATTGAACTCGACATCTTGCCAGCAAATATAGATGGTGGGTTTGAACCCAACCACGGCAGGTTCAGAGCTTGAGTCCTTGAGCAAGATGTTTTGTCACAGACCTGTTCCTAGAAGGACGACTGGCTGATTTCTAGCGACCGCGGACTTTTGGGAGTCGGCGGCGGGAACCGTGGTTGCCGTGGCAGCCAGGGCCTTGGTCTTTAGTGCTGTCTTCATTGCGTCTGATTTGGCGTAGTCCGCTGGTGTCAATCCATGCACGTTCCTAGTATTAAAAAACAGCCAACAAAACAAAAAAATGAAGACAATTTATTTATTACACATACATACAGATATTTGTAAGAGTACAGACATTACGTGTCCAAAATTACACTTGAGGACAGGGGGATAAAACCTAAAGGAATAATACAATGGATGGAACTGTTCTTGTCCTCAAACCAGCCTTTTTTTGTTCAAAGTCATCCCTGAAGGTACAAATGTGTGCTTCAAACTTTATTAAATAGACATTGAAAAGTGAACAAAGAAAAATTAACTGGAGCGGGGTTCGAACCGCCGACCTCCTGAATACCGTACAGAAAACCTAATTCTTTATTAAATTCAGTCAGTTTCCCTTGTGGTTATTGGATGATTTTATTCAATAGAGTTTATTAAACTATATATATGTCCATTGCACATTTGGCACATGTCCAACTGTGCAATAGTACCGGTATACAAAAACTGAATGTTTATGAGTAGAATGGTAAGAATGATTTCACGAGGAGACAGATGGAATGGAAAAGTCCATCTGTCACCTCATGAAATTATTCATAACATCCCATAAATATGAAACATTCATTATTTGTTTTATATCATGCCCACATAAATCATTGTCATCTGATTGGTTGAATTGTAATAATCTGGCACAAAGGTCTATTTTTTGATGCGGCAGTGTATTATTATTTAAACCTCTGCCATTTACAGCTTCACGTCACGTGCGCATTACTAATGCAGGCGCCACCTACCGTTAGAATAGTGCCATGAAAGTACTAATCAACGGTACCAATCAACGGTAACCATTGAATAGAGGGTGTGCAGTCACGTGATCAGGACGCCATTTTGGACGGCAACGCTGTACACATGTATATTGCACGTGCGTACAGTGTATGTAACCCACATGTGTTCGCGTAACTTGCAAATCAACCGGCCGTGTGTACACGCAGACGCAGAAGTGCGTGTATATAATGATGCTGTCTGGTACGTACGCGTGCGCGCATACGCGACGTGCGTGCGTACACGAATGAATGATAGAATGATTATTTTGGTGACATGTGATCACCAATCAGATGACTGGGATTTATGCAGACATGATATAACAATTCATAAAGCAGTCTGAGTGACTTTTCTCTGTGCACAGTTTGGAAACCAGTGATAGAAAATTATGTATCTCCGAAAGATTTCAAAACAGCAGGAATGGACAGAAGAACTTTATCACCAGAGAATCGGAGCTCCACTCTGGCTATATAAAGTAAGAAGTAAGAAGGAGGAAGAGAAAGAGTCGTGTACCTGACACCGAGAGAAGCACCTCTCTGTAGCAAGAGCTTGACAACATCCAGCCGGTGATTCATGACTGCATCGTGGAGGGGAGAGTCATGCTCAAATCCAGGGGCGTTGATCAGAGCGTCGTGGTCGAGTAGGACGGCCGCAATCGCTGCATGGCCGTGGTTGCAAGCTTCATGCTACATACGATACACGCACATGGAAAGAATCAGCCAAACAAATTTTAAAAAGGTCTAGATAATAGGGAAAGAAACTTTAATCCTAGGCCCTTGTATTAGGAAGCAACAGTTGGTCACAGGATTGGTACTGAACCTGACAAACTTCAACAGGCTCCAGCTATTGAATTTTGATTGAATTTGTATAAAGGTGTCTATGCCTTGTACAGTGTGTGACTGTAGACAAACTGTCCCAAACCCAACAAAATGCCAGAGTGCCTTTCAACACACAAGTGCATCACCACAAATTCCAGCAGTAACTGTACTATATAGTCCATGGGTAGCCTTACCAACAAAATAAATGCCAGTGCACTGCCACAAACTCCAACACTTGTTTCTACAGGTCTCATCTCATGCCTTACTTCCCCAAACCTGTCAGAATGAAACAGTCTACTGGACCTTTGGTACTGACTCAAACAAAGTCCAACAACAGGTCCTTTCTGTTTGGTACCAAACAAGCCAAAACTCAACAGAACAACCTGTGGGAGTTTGAGTGGTTTGGGGCTGTTAGGGTTGGCTTAACCTCTTTTGAAGGTGAAGCATTTGTAGCAGTTTGCCTCATGGCATGAAAATATTTATAATGGCTTTGGCTAGATGAGCTCTGTGTCAGACAGTTTCTCATAAAAAATAATCCTATCCGGTGAAAAAAACACCAGGACGGAAGAAGCAGAGGATAACAATAGTCTTTGCCATGCTAAGCATGAAATTATCAAAGTGACTTAGACACCTACCAGAGGCATCCATCCAGCATTGTCCTTGGCGTTGGGGTCTGCACCTTCTTGAAGAAGCTGCCTGGCTGCATCAATATCACCCTGGAGAATTTTTTAAAGAACAAACACAAAACATAATTTTGTTTAAACCTTCATATATCCAGACTGGTGCTAGTGTGAATCAACATTAAATGCTGCATTTGGGTGTCAGGAAACCAGACGCCCACGGCCACGGAATTTTAATGTCACGTTAACGTCACACACAGAGACTGACATCACAAATGCAATGAGTCGTATCTTACTTTTATCACAGCTACGTGAAGCGGCGTCTCTCCTCGTTTATTTCTTTTGGCGACAGCACAGCTGTTCCTCGGTGATGGCGCCAACTTTCTGGAGCTGGGACTCGCATCTGGACAGCTTGGAGTTCCGGGTTCTCTTTTCTGAGAGGTCTGGGTAGTGGATAGTGGAGTGCTTGTGTTCCTAGCTTCGCGTTTTGGCACCTGTCTTTGCTTCGGTTTGCTCTGTTGTGTTGGAAGTATGTCGGCTGATAGCTCCTCGGTTCTGGAACCTGATGGAGATTTGGAAGAGTTCTTTTCATGCTGTGTGCTCGAAAAATGAACGCTTTCTGGAATTTCTTGGGATCTTCCGCGTCTCCTCTTAGGAGGCGATGAGGCATCTTTCTCCTGGAGGGATGTATTCAGTGTTGATGAAGACAAACCTTCCCTGGACTGTCTTTGGAGAGGCACTTGTTGTCTTTTCTTGGGTTCCTTCTTCTCGTGGGTTAAGCTTGTCTTTGATGGTGGCAGTTTTTTTTCTTGCCGAATTGCTTTGGCATTTGCTGAGCTGTCTGGGTTACGCCTGCTTGCTGCTGCCTGTCTCAGGGTACAATGTTCCGCTCCTAAAAGATCCTGAAGGGCTGGGGAGGCGTTCCCAGACTTTTTAGAGGAACACTTTGTGGGCTTCTGTTTGTCATCTTGGTGGTTTGCAGGCTTGGGATTCAGAGCTTTGTTGTCGTTTAGTACACTTCCGACCTGGTTATTGCAAGCTGGTGGCTGCTTTTGTTCCTTGAGGATAGATGCATCTATAGTGCTTGCTGTGTTGTACCCACTCTCCTGAGTACATACCAACATCGCTTCAGCATTTAATTCCAAATCTTCCCCAGCGGAAGCAGGAACTTCACCCTGAGATGAAACTTCCATGCTCTCCAGGCTGCTGGAGACCTGACCTGAAGAAGCCTCGCTCAGAGCCGAGTCAACCGAGAAGGAGACATGCTTGAAGGACCTCTCGGAGTCAAAACCGCTCTCTGATTCCTCTCCAGGCTTCCCCGATGTGTTGCCCCGGAGCCACCGCCGATTGGCAGCGGCAACGCGCTGCCTCTTCACCGTCTTAGCATTGGGTTTTCGAACTCGTTTCTTGGTCATGGGTTTAGGGCCCTGCGGCGAAGGCACAAAATCGAACACTGACATTAAGTCGTTTTCGCTACCAGACGAGCTTCCGGCTGTCACCTTGCTTACATTAGATCCTCGAACAAGTAGACGTCTTCCATTCGTCTCGCTCTCCTTGTCAGAATCTTCACCCATTTTATTCTGGCCTTGCCTTGGTGGAGAAATCGGCTTAGACCCATGAAGCTTCTTCTTTTGGACAGCTGACTGAGCAACTCTCCTCTGAGGCGAAGCATTTCTGGTACGCAGGGCATTTCTGCGAGTGCCTGCCATAGTCAACGCTGCCGTAGTGTCAACCACTGGCTCAAGAATCTCAATTTCGACACAACGACCCGCAGAGTGGGTCATTTCAGTCGCGACGTCGTCGTCTTCTGCAGAACAGGATCTGCTTTCATCCGGTGTTGTCGTCGCGTCTTCGCCGATGATGGAGAGCAGCTTATTGTAGAGACTGACAACGCTGGCCAGTTCTCGCTTGACCTGTAGGTCTTTGACCCATGCTGGGGCGTGACAGACGGGACACGACTTGCCCAGATGGACATCGACGCAAGTCCTACAAGAATTGATTCGGCAGAAAAAGAAAAATACACTCTATTAAATAGACATTCAACTCCTTGGGCTTCATTAAAGAAACAGAAACTACAATAGGCGGCCTAAACTATACTATCACCGGGATTTCAAACTATAATTTGTCTGGAGATAATAGCACTAGGAGGCTTGCGGAGACACCATGTGATACACTCTTTTTGGAAGGTGTGTGGTCCTGAAAAGGACGGGTGAGAGTAAATATTTCGACATTTCAGCCAGTGTGCTCTGTTCGTCCTCAGGAGAGAGAGCAACAGTCAGAGAACACTGGCCGAAATGTTGAGATATTCTCTGTCACCGATCCTTCTCAGGACCACACACCTTCCAAAAAGAGTGCATCACATTGTGTCTCCGCAAGCCTTACCTGGGGTCAATTTCATAGAGCTGGGCAATTCTCCATGGGAGAGAAAAAAATGTCAAAATTAAATCTGTACATATTGAACCTTTTTTGTACTTTTTCCAGACCACAATTAAATGGGGAATTCAGATCAAAAAACGAAATTTCAAAAAAATGTATATTTTTGGTAAAAACAGTGATTTTTGCAATTTATGAAAAAAAATGTGCAGATTTGGAAAAAAAAATGTTTTTTGAGTTTATTTACTTTCTGAGTAACAGGAAAAAGGGTTGATTTATTTTTTAATGTTACATGTTAGCAACATTACTGGGGGTCATAAAAATATATATATAAATATATATATATATTATATATATAGTGTAGGCCTCAATTTAAAAATGTCAATTTTAGCACGTAATTCCGTTACCGAAAAAATTGCAAAAGTTACTTATTTCACAGACTTTCTGGATTTTTTTTCTTGAAATCATGGATGTTAAGAAGGGCCCTACTATAAACATGAATGAAAAATGAAAACTTAAAAAAAATAATTTCTTGGCATTTTTCCAAGTGGTAACGGAATTACGAAATGGTAACGGAATTACGGTAACGGAATTACGCATGCACAAAGTGTATACATTTCCATATATACATAACACACAGTTTAAGTTTACATGGCCAGAGCATGAAGATGTTGAATGTTATTGTGACAGCAACCATCACATTGATCCTACCTGAACCCCAGATGGATCTAGACACATCTCTCAATCTACAACATCCAGTAACCATGGTAACTGGTGTTTTTATCCACAGATTGTTACAGTCTTGTTACATTTTCCTTTTCAGAGATGCCAACCAGTACAGTTTGAATGTATTTTGCACGTAGAGCTATTGCACTTTTTCAGGGTAAAGTATGATTTCTGGTGGAAAAACACATTGACTATAAGTTATATGACTCTTTAAAATGTTCTAAATTGTACACTTTAGAGCATTTCCCATGTGTACAACTATTCCAAGTACACTTTTCTCTCTCAATTCAGCTGCATTTTCAGGTAAATACTATTTTTGCTTCGAAAAATACTGTTACTCTGTCGGGTACAAGAACACTGTAGGCCTACTCTTTTTGTGGGCATACATGTACAGTGTACCGTAGGTTGCCATCTCTGCTTGCTGATCCATCTGAAATTTTGAGAATTCTGTGCAATTTGATAAAATGCTGTTTTCTGAATGAAGTATAAATTAAGCAAATCCTTAACTAAGCTTGAAACATACTACACCATGCATTGTTTCCATTTGCGTGGTAATTAATCATTAAATCTACATGATAATAATTTTTTTTTTACATGGAACAAACCACAGAGTGTAAAAAGATACATGTATGACATATGAAACATATGCAGTTCATGCATTTCAAATATTTCCATTTAAGGCCAGGACACATTAAAGGCAGTCGTATTTGACAATTTTGTTTTCTTTTGCAAGATTACAAGTGATCAATCCATTAAGCCCGTCCTTATATTAGGCCTAATGCTACCAAAAGTCAGCCAAAGTAAAATTCTCAAACCTGTATAGTGGTGATGTAGGCAATCCTGTGATTGGTCAATATGTAAAGAGTGGGGCTCAATGTATTAGTCTATTAACTGGGCAAAATTTAAAATCTGTAAACCAGCAATTGTACCAGCTATGCAGTCATCACCTGACTGCATTTCACCTTGACCTTTGACCTAAAAAGCAAAGCCAAGACATGTTTAGGCCTAAAATTACATTTTGATCTGTTAATTTTCACCTAGCCTATTATACACATGTAGCTTTCCCCTGTGCCATTTTACAACCTTCTAAAATGTGTATTGTGATGAGTAAATGTTGAATTTAATGTTATGTATTGCGTTTGCTGTATAAACACTATGGCGTAATTCCGTTACCGCCCAGCCGTAATTCCGTTACCGTGATTAAAATGCAAATTATGAAAAGAGTGATTATTTTTTCAACTTTGCTCTGCATTGTAGTTAACAACACCCCTGAACTCTACAAATAACAGGTAGTGTCCAATTTTAAAATTTCAGAACTTCAGAGAGTTTTATCAATTTATGCAAGAACTCAAATATGCTTGTCCTCGGTCCGTAATTCCGTTACCGATATTAAGCTCCGCCCCTTAAAGGGTAATCTTGGGGGAATTTTTTTTTTGTAGTGGTCAATCAATTCTATTGGGTCTTGGCTCCCTTTCCATGTTTAGATTAGTTGTTTAGCATAGAACATATTTTCTTGGGAAAGAATAATCCCCGACAAAGTGACAAATGGGCGTAATTCCGTTACCGAAGAATCGCCCACCTGCTTAGCAAAAAATGTGCTAACCATGACATATTCTGTCTAAATAAAAACAGTATTAACAACCAAATGTCCATGTGTTGTGTATCACTTGTGATTGTGTGATTGTTCTTTGGCTGTTGTTCACTGACCATGAATATCAAATTAAATTTTTAATGGTGGTTTGTTTTATAGAGCAAGACATTTTTGTGCAAGCAATTTTTTTCTTTAAACAGCTTTATGAAATTGGCCCCTGTACTAGTACTACAATGTAGTCTCTCCGCCATGCAAAACTTCAAAGCCTGCTTTTGAGATGACAGCAGTAATAACACCATGCCAATACCTGTACATGCTTAATAGGGAGGAATGTAAGACAAGTCGACCGCAAGATAACTCGACTCGATACATCTTTGACCGCAAAGACAACTCAACTCCAAGGCAGCTCGACTCCAAAGACAATTCGACTCTGAGACAGCTTGACTCCAAAGACAACTCAACTTTGATGCTAGGTTGGTTTGCGCGACGAAACAATTACAAAAATTGATGTGAATAAAAAATGACACAGAAAATGCTATTCCAGTCGAGCTGTCTTGGAGTAAAGTTGTCTTTGCGGTCGAGTTGTCTTTGTGGTCGAGTTGTCCCGTGGTCGACTTGTCCGGTGCCCTTAGAAAGTCATGGTATTAATGGGGTTACACATAATTACAAATTTATAATAAAGAGTTCACTGTACCTGCAAAACAGATGATCACAGGATCCTAACGTGCAGGGCTCCTGAAGAGGTTTATCACTGTAATTATAAAAATATAAGACATTTTAGGAAATATGGGGATTGTAATAAAGACAATGAAGAGGTCTGTGGGCATTTACGAAACAGAGGCTCAGGCTCAGGCTCCAGCTCTGACATCAATGTCCTGAAAATATAGGTTGTGGTTTTTCATTGAAGCTGAAGATCTGTTTTCTTTTTAAACCAGAGAATCTACTTCCAAACCGCAGCCAAAAGCCTCTATTTTGATACCCGTTATTTTCAGAATGGATTCACGAAATGGAGCCGGAGACGGAGCCCGAGCCTCCGTTTCGTAAATGCCCTATGTATGTTCAATGGCTCTCTGCTATTTAGAAACGAGCATGTAGTCATGTGTGTGGCGGAATCTCCCATGCACAAAATGGCGGACGCTCCGAAATGACTTGAAATGATCGTCTGGTTTTTCGTCAGATAACATTGATTTTCATCACACAGAATGATCGTGGGCACAAATCAATATGCTGCATTTCATCCCTCACATTTCACAGCGAAAAATCCCCCATATATACTGTAACACGCATAGGAACAGTACCATGTGAGACAAGCACCGTGCAAGGCAGTGCTGGTGACGTCACAGAAACCATGTGCTGGCCCAACTCGTTACGCACGCATGTAGGGCCGTTGCAGGCACGTACGGAGCACGCGCCACGCGATGTGCCTATGCAAACACACAGTATACGACTACACAATGACCAACGGACAGTACGACATCTCCAGCGACCATGCAATTCTATGCATGTGGCGCTCTCAGCATACACAACTAAAAAACACCCAACACAAGTTGCTATGAATATTCAACGACCTAACAATCACACACAGACGGTGGAGCAGTAACACGGTAAAATGGCAACAAAACTATAGCTGACCAAAGTTCAAATATGACCGCAGAGTCCGCAAGTTCTCGAACGTCGGGTGACACAACAAAAATGGTCAAAAGATCGAAGGAATGTAAAAATTTGTACGTACAGTGTATTTGGTACCATTCGAAAGATCATGACGAGGTCTGTCTAAGTGGCAATGATTCAAGTGGCCGTTGCTGAGTATGTGCCCATGTGCGTCAGTTTCATGTCCATGAAAACTTCCATTTATGGTCAGTGTGATGACATTTTTGCTGCCATTCCGTGCCAATTTCGTGTCAGGCATTTTTCGCTGTGAGATGTTCCTATAGCTTCTATGGTTAAACAGGGGTTCCTGATGAGGTTTAGTACACTCAGGTTAGCTGGTACCCAGCTTCTACTCACCTAAATACGACTCTTCATCTATTGGGCCATGGGTACCAGCTAACCTGAGTGTACTCAACCTCGGGAACCCCGTTAAACAAACAATACATAGGCCTAGGTTGACAATGACAGTCGGGGGTTAGTGTGCTTGAACAGAGGGCGTTTTGATAAAAATGGCTACCGCTGCATTCAAAGTGTATAATTGACTTTTTATTGTAGGTCAAACAAACCTGAAAATCTCACTTTTTAGATAAGCTACACCAGTTTTCACTCCAAAGATTGAAGCTCACTATGACTTGCTTCAAATAAGTTAACTCTTGGAGGAAATAACCCTGTTTCCGTCATGGCCGTCAGTGGAATTCTTTCCATAATTTCCCTCAATTTTAACAAGAATCAAAGGCAACAAACAATTAAAGCCCTGCCCTTTTTGCACAAATTTAACCTTGCAAATATTGAAGAGGAACTGAAGAAGCCATGTCTGAAACATGTGAAAATAATCCTTGTGGAGTAAAGCACACTAACCGCGTCGACAAGGAGTCGACCAGCCCATGATGTTACAATGTTAGTGTTTGAAAAGTGAACAAAGAAAAATTGACTGGAGCGGGATTCGAACCGGCGACCTGTGTGCGTGGTTTCATGGCTTCTGACTGCCAAACGAACAAAGATAGTTGACTATTGGGGTCACCACCAACGTAGGGCTGGATGGCTCAGTTGGTAGAGCGCCTGTACGGTATTCAGGAGGTCGCCAGTTCGAATCCCGCTCCAGTCAATTTTTCTTTGTTCACTTTTCAATGACTTAAAATAACTCAGTCAGTTTCCCTTGTGGTTATTTCACGAATAATGTTAGTGTTTATCAGTTTAGGCCTAGGCCTATATCATTAACGTTAGGCCAATAGGCCTACTAACTAATGTCCATGGTTACATGCACAGATCTACGCACACGTATTATGTGAATGTTATTATCCACATTGGGTGGGAGAATTTAGATTCTTACCAAACTCCACAGCCCAACGCTGCTTGCAATGTTCTCATGGCTTCTTTTGTACATTTCCAATCGCACACCTCCATCATGTTGAAATACAGGATACTAACTCCTAGAACGGTGATTTGGATACAATTTTGTTCGTGTTTTTCTTTGCGTTCTTGGCAAAACAGTGCTTACGAAATGAATTACGCGCGCCCTAGTCGTGTCAATAGAGGGCGCTTTCCGATTTGTAACTTAGCTGTAATAAAACTATTTTCAGTCGGCCTATAAAACTGGTTATCCCCAACTATAAAGTTTTGTGTTGTAAATGACTTCCATTTTTGGGGGGTCGAAATCATTGTCATTCCAAATGATCTTAATGGTTGGAATGGTTTACAATAGCAGCCTGTATCTATTTAAAGGTAGTATCATACTTTGGTAGCATACCGAAACAGAAATCTTCACCGATTCACCTAAATTATTATATTATTATAGGGTATAAAGATGGTGATGGCAGAAACATACCGTTCAAATATTTCTGCCTGAAATGCTGTATTTATCCAGAAAAGTGTAAAACCAGTGACCAAAATTATTTTTGATCTTTTAAAGATCAAAAATAAAAGAGAAAATACTTAAACAATACTTTTCTTAAAAAGTTAGCACCGTATGGGACTGAAATTTTCATAAAATGACTGTTACTGTATCTGTCTTGGTATTTTTGCCCATGAATCTGTATTTCTTTGACAAATTATCTTTAATTACCTTTAAGAGCTCTATAGCTAAATACGTTTTTTACCATTCAACAAATTTCTTTCTACAACAACTGAGCAACTTTATCAGAGCTGTAGGCCTACTTTATAAGAATTCCCTAGTTTCTGAAATTTTGAATGCTTTTTCACTAAGAAAAATGAGTCCCAATCTCAAGTTTGTTTTTTGCAGCGAGTTTATTGCATGTGTGCTGTTATTAACTTTCCATTTGCATGCGCGCGTGCGTGTCGAGCGTCGCTCTACGATATAATTTTGCAGATCGACTCCACTAAAAATACAAAACCCTGCCAACTTTCCTTGACCTTACCTTGCTGTCGACATCAAAATGGATATCAAACAAACAGTTCATGTGAGTTTGGTGATAGTAAAATGTACTTCTCTTCTCTTATAAAAAAGGGTTGTTATAGTTAGACCAACGCGGCTATAATGGTAATAAGTTTTTATGTAGGATTTTTTCATGATACCTGTAATTGGCAAATACCTTTATCAGAATTGCAAGCAAACAACCCAGCAAACAAATAAAACACCCCAACAAATAAACAAACGCCCCAACACCCAAACAAACACAAACAATGCCAAATCCAAGCCTCCTGCTTTGCTAAATCTATCTGTACTAAGAAGCATTTCAAAATAATTACTATTTAGAATTTTGATAAAAAACAACGTTTTCATGGAAACAGTCGGTGGCGTAACTATAGGAAAAACGGCGCATAGGGCAATTAGCGCTAACATTAATTTTCAACCCCTAATTCCATTTTGAAATTGGAATCTTTCTCTGTTGTTCATTGGATTAGATTTCCAAGAATTTCACTGAAAGTACAACTACCTTTTTTTGGCCTTTCCGTTTTTGTGGCCCCTAAAAAGTGGGGCGGGGGGGGGGGGGGGGGGGGCACATGCCCCTGTTGCCCCTCCCCCTTAGCTACGACATCTTAATGGAAAAATACTTCTCTACAATCAGAGTCCTCTCACATTTTGCTCATCGATCAATATTGTTCAAGTCAAATTTGAGCAAGATTGAGGGATTATGTGTATACAGGTTTTCTCGGTCATTTTCGGCAAATGAGCGGCCAATTTCATTTCCACGCATTCGTGTTGACGTGATTTTACCTTCTCGGTTGAAACTGTCACTCGATTTCACTTTGATACATCCGTATTTATATAGAATTGCCTTCGATTAAATTCAACAGTCGGCATTCAATTTAGCACGCTGCCAAAAGCCGTTGCGAATTTGAATGCTGTTCTAATTTTAAATTGAAAGGCGATTCTTTTTATTCGTCTGATGCTTCTGTCTACATTTGCTTGCACATTAAGTGAAATCGAATGACTATTTTGAGGTGCCTTGCAGTTTCACACGAAATGGAATGACGCAGCGTTTAAATTGTCCGCTCATTTGCCGAAAATGACGGTGAAAACCTATAATTTATGGCACATTGCTTTGTATTATGCTTTGAAATTAGACACTCACATCCATAAAATTAATATTTCACAACCTATCATACTTTTCATTGCTGTACAGTGCAGTTTTAATGGAAAAAAAGAGCACAACATGACCATCTTTGAGTTCTCTCAAATTTCAGAGCATACACTTTACAGATAAAACTAGGTCAACTCATTACATCTTGCACATTATGCAAGAATTAAAAAACAACGTCTATATTACATAATCTTGTATGAAAGAGTTGTATAGCTTTAAATTAATTCTGAAGTTAACTTGGCTTAAAGGTACTATATCATACTTTGGTAGCATACTTAACTAAGTACACAAATCTTCACAGATTTACCTATAACTTACAGGGTATAAAGATGGTGATGGTAGAAACATACTATTAAATGTTTTCTGCATGAAATGCTGTATTTATCCAGAAAAGAGTAAAACCAACGACCAAAAACAATTGTGATCTTTTAAAGATAAAACAAAATAAAC
The DNA here is from genome assembly GCA_963971285.1 of Astropecten irregularis. NCBI lineage: Eukaryota > Metazoa > Echinodermata > Asteroidea > Paxillosida > Astropectinidae > Astropecten > Astropecten irregularis. The sequence continues at coordinate 6,265,080 of OZ020255.1, forward strand.
AGTGAAAATATTTAAAAATACTGTGGGCGTATTTTTAGTTTTTTCTCACAACTTGGGCACCGTAATGAAAATTTCACAGATGACTGTTACTAATACTGTATCTTCCTTGATATTTTTTCCCATAAATTTGCATTTCTTTGACAAAAACCAAAGTATGATATTACCTTTAATTCTGAATTTATATGGATTGAACCAAATATTATAATTTTTCATTAGAGGAAATTATACATACTTTTGAGCGCAACAAACGAGACACTTTACATACGTGTTTTGAAAAATCAAAACATTTCCAATGAAAATTAATAATCACTCAAAACAATCACAAATCGTTATGGAATATTAATTACTATAGAACAAAAATTAAAACACCGTAATGTTATTGTAAAAATGTCTAATTGATATTATATAATCCGCACAATTTCAAATTAATTGCTGGAAACGGCTCATCAACCAAAATAATGACCTGAAATATATAAAAATGCTTGAATCCAGTGGCGGATCTAGGGGGGGGGGGGGGGGTTTAGGGGGTTTAAACCCCCTTGGGTTCCCAAATTTTTGGGTTGACTACACACCTACCCTTACCAAAAAGCTAGATCCGCCACTGGAATCATCAAATAACCACAAGGGAAACTGACTGAATTTTAAAGTCATTGAAAAGTGAACAACGAAAAATTGGCTGGAGCGGAATTCGAACCGGCGACCTCCTTAATACCATACAGGCATTCTACCAACTGAGCTATCCATCCCTACGTTGGTGGTGTCCCTTATAGTCAATTATCTTTGTTAGTTTGGCAGTCAGAAGCCATGAATCCATGCACACACCACCATGTTGGTAGAGGGCCTGTGCGGTATTCAGGAGGTTGCCGGTTCAAATCTCGCTCCAGTCAATTTTTCTTTATTCACTTTTCGATTACTTTAAAATGCTTGAAGTTCGAAGTGCCTAGCATTTCAATATCTTTCTAAAGCTTTTAGCCTTTGAGAAAGATCCTGCTAGAATCGAAAATGTCCCAGCCTTTGAGAAAGCTCCTGCAAGGATAAAAACGTCTGGCCTTACTAACTCCAATCATTCTAATTAATAAGTTGATTAATTTATTAATAAAACAAAAACACCATGTGATAGCATGGTTCAAGCAATATTTTCAGTTCAGTTCCGTAATCACTTTAATGCAGTGTTTCTGCATTGCACACTATGATAGTAATGCTGCAGACAAAATTACATACGATATATACAGATACAGTTCATAATTTTAATAAAACAATACAAAAATGATAAAAACATTCAAATAACTGCACACAAATAATCATCAGGCGACACAAACCACAAACAAAATCTTGTTTTTTTTAACTTCATTTTCGAATAACACAGGGTCTTTACGAAATGAAGCTCGAGGCTAGGCTTGGGATCTATTTTGTGTCCTAAATGAAATGAAGGGTTTTGAGATACATGGCGAAGCTGGAGCCTTTTTTCGGCTTCGTCGTGCGGCCCAATCCCTTCATTTCGTTTTGTGGGCGAAATAAGTACCGAGCCTAGCCTCAAGCCATGTTTCGTTAAGGCCCATAATGTGTCTTTTGCTCTTCATGGACGGAAAATATTGCTTAAAAGACACTGTATTCAAATTGTGCATTCTGACAAAATTTGGAATATTATAATTTATCCCTGTGTTTTTTCTGGCACTCTGGTTTTATTTTTGGCTCATTTGACTGGAATATAAACACAAAGTCAACAATAAAATGTGCCTGTCCAATTTGTTTCGACTACAACAACAAAAACCTTATCAAAATACTGGCTTAAAGGCAGTATCATACTTTGGTACCATACCAAAACACAAATCTCTACAGATTTACTGATACAGGGTATGGTGATGGTAGAAACATACCGTTAAAATGTGTCTGCCTGAAATGCATTTATCCAGAAAAGAGTGAAACGGATGACTGTTATTGTATCTGTCTTGATATTTTTGCCCATGAATTTGTATTTCTTTGGCAAAAACCAAGGTATGAAATTAAGATTCAAAGTGCAGATTTTTTTTTTTTTCCTTTTGAGATAAAGTATGATAGTACATGCATTTATTATCCGTAACAATAATGCTATGTTGCCCTAAAACCTAGATTAAAGGTACAGTACACGATTGGTAGCATACCAACAGAGAAATGTTCACAGATTTACGTACAACTTACAGGGTATGAAGATGGCAGTGGTAGAAACATACCGTTAACATTTCTCTGCCTGAAATGTTGTATTTATCCAGAAAAGAGTAAAACCAATGAAGACTAGGAATGAAGACTAGCCAAATGTGTCATAGCAGTGAGGATTTACAATAATATCAAACTATAATATTACATTCAATTAACCACACGGGAAACTGACTGAATTTAAAGACATTGAACAGTGAACAAAGAAAAATTGACTGGAGCGGGATTCAAACCGGCGACCTCCTGGAAACTGTATAGGCGCTCTATCCTCTTTGAGTGATCCCTCATGTACCGTTCCCAGGTTGCAACATTGTTGCGTGTATCATTGAAACGATCCTTGGGGTATGGCAGTGTGTGCGTGGTTTCATGGCTTCTGACCGCCATACGAACAAAGATAATTGACTATTGGGGTCACCACCAAAGTAGGGCTGGATGGCTCAGTTGGTAGAGCGCCTGTGCGGTATTCAGAAGGTCTCCGGTTCGAAACCCGCTCCATAGTCAATTTTTCTTTGTTCACTATTCAATGTCTAATAATAATACATAATAACAAGAATAATCATAACCGAGAAATGGGTACTTAAGGAAACATTCCCATAGACTTAAGCCTTAAAATAAACCCTTCTTTTGTTTCCTTGTTAGGAAACCAAGCTGAACCAAACTTTATAGACGAAGTTTTAGCCTATGAGGATAAAAACAAAATCTGACATCGAAATGTCTAACTATTGACTGATCCCCCAAATGTTCACTTTCAGATGCTAACCTGTCTCCCTAATACCCAAAATTTGGTCGTGAGCAACATTAAGTAAATATCTGTTAGTAAAATAGCAATATACTCAAATAATACATAATTAGTTAAATTTTAAAACAAAACATTTTAATGCTATTTGCATGCATGCCATGCCTTTGCAAAATTTACTTCAGAAATGTACAGATACGTGCTTACAAAAATAAATATTCCATTGACTCTAAGATCTGGTAAAATTAGTGATGTAACAATTTAGTTTCTAATTGCATGACTAGGATCTATTCTAAGGTCATTCTAATGTCATTCTAAGGTAAGGTGACCATATTTTGTTGAGATGATCTGGGGACAGTGATCGTGTCCTGGGGGAGGGGTATAATTTTGAAAAATTGTTGAATAAAGATGGTGCCTTCATGCAAAATGGTGGCATCTATGGACATCTTGTCCAGTTGACATGAGTGGGTTACATACTTACATGTCTTAGGCTGTTGTCTTCGAATACTTCTCTGAAGAATCGATCTTCTTCAGCACAGCATTTGTGTTCAGTTTTTTCTTTATTTAGGACAATTAGAATTTTCGGGGGCATTTCATCGAATCGGGGACATTTTCGGGGACAATTTTTCATCGGGGACGGCACTGACAAATCGGGGACTGTCCCGGAAATCGGGGACGTCTGGTCACCTTATTCTAAGGTCATTGTAAGGGTAGAGACTCAAGTCAACCTAGGGCCTTTAATATGAAAGCTTGAGGCTAGGCTTGGAACTTTTTTCGATATCGCCATTTGAGGCCCACAAATGAAATGAAGGAAGGGACGCATGACAAAGCCAAAGAAAGGCTCCAGCTTCGCCATGTATCTCAAGCCCTTCATTTCATCTTAAAAAGAATGACCACTTTAAGTGGGCATTCTTTTTAAGAATGCCCATTTAAGTGTGAATTCTTCGAAATAATCAACAGTTTTCTGAATAGAGTGACGTCACAGTGTTAAACCACTCTTGGAAAAACTAGGACTTGACAATGAAAGTCGTACAGAACACGATTTCTGCTTCTTGACCAAAATATTTGGAAAACAATCCTCGATGATGGACGGTTTTGTGCGTGATTTGTCCGTAGCTTACGCCATCTACATGTTGGTTTTCATCGGTTGTCAAGTTCATGAGAATGAAAGTACCCGGATGTCCGCGCTGATCTATAGATGCAACTGTCGGCTGAAGTTGAATAGTCTGACCCTTTATTATTGGACGTTGCATGTTGTACTGGTCACAGGACCGTCGACTTTAGAGCGCTCTGAGACGCCCACCACCCTCGCTGCGGTTTTGAAGCTTGTCGAAGACCCTCTTCCAAAGACGGCAGCCTCCATATCCTTGATGGCGACGACGTCCTTACCTTGAGACTGAGCTAGGACGACAAGGTCTTTCAGCTTGTGCTAAAGTTTTTTTTTTTTTTTTCCAAAATGAGAATGATATTATCAATTGTCATCCCGAATGAAGGAACAATTTTAAACAAACCACAAATTAAAGAGGTCATTTTGACCCATAGAGCTATATTCAAATTACTAGAGCGCTAGCTCTGTGATCTCCGTGCGTAGACGCTTTGAAGCCGTCCTGGGCGCAGTCATTTTGAATTTGTGTGCGTGTCTGTAGAATAAAAAAACTTTGACTGGAATGCCTTTCGAAGAGTGTACTCTATATGCAACGCACAAGTAAGTACGCATGAACGCTGCTCCTAGCTATACGTTACTCGACTGCTAAGAAAATCTAACATCATGGCAAAATTTAAGTGCAGCGATTGTATCGCGGACTGTGCAAAATGAAACGTTCATTTACCGGATAGGAGGTGCGCCGGATTTGGGGCGTATTTCGCTTCGATAATGCACATGTATAGATCACAACGCAGATATGCAAATGAACGTACAGAAAACGTACACAATTTTGTGATTTCCATAGGTTTGTGCACAAACATGGATGCGCCCAGTAGGCATCACTCTGTACACGGAGCTAGCGCTCTAGTCATTTTAATATAGCTCTATATTTGGACCCCAAATTCATCGATAAACCAAATCGGAGTTTCGGGCGCACAAGGAACTGTGGTATAAAAATGGGATAAACAAACCCACATGTCTTTACCTTTTAACAACCCACAAAGTTGCTTGGACCATGGCTTGGACAAATTTAGATTTCTGTGAGATATTTTCTCTGCCGTATACCTTTCACACAGGAGGCACTAGTATGGAACGAATGGTTTGTTTATCCAAAACTAGAACAGCAAACACCCATCCTTCACACACACACCCATACAAAAAAATTCAACATTTTGAAACAATAAAAAAAAATTCAAAATTTTTCATTTACTATAATAACATCATTATTTTGGACAACACACCCATCCAAAAAAAAAAAAAAAAAAAAGAAAAAAGAATTCAACATTTTGAAAAAAAAACAAACCACCTCAACAATTTGAAACAATAGAAAAACATTCAAAATTTTTCATTTACAATAATAACATCATAATTTTGGACAACACACCCATCCCCCCCCAAAAAAAACTCAACATTTTGAAACAATAGAAACAACCTCAACATTTTGAAACAATAGAACAAATTTCAATATTTTTCATTTACAATAATAACATCATAATTTTGGACAACGCACCCATCAAAAAAAAAAAATATGGCGGTTCAAGCACATACTAAAAAACTTTAACATTTCACGCGGACGGCCGAAAGGCTGGACGGACGGATGGGACGAACAGTACTTCTACTTCGCTTTGCTTCGCAGCTCGCCAAAAAGGACAGTTGGTGCATGTGCGATTGAAATACAGAGGTGGCTTATAGGTTGTGAAGACTGCCAGGTAATGCTGGAGAAAACACTTCAGTTTTAATAAACTTCAGGGGCCAATTTCATAGAGCTGCTTAATTAAGCACCAACATTTGCTTAAAGCCTCGATAAATGAAATAAGTTTGCTAGCCCAAACTCCTTGTGAATGTTATGCTCAGAAAGAAAAAAGATCTTCATAATAAGAAAAACAGAAAACATTTGAGCCAGTCCCGAACACCCCAAGGACATGAATTATCTTACCAGTTTGGACTCAAGCCTAGCAACTCTTTTCCGTTCCGTATTCAACTCAACCGACAATCGATATTTTTCATCTGGATCCTGACAAAAAACAACAGAAGAGTACAATGTTAAAAAAAGAAATCTAGCCTTCGATAAAAATCCTGCTAGGATCGAAATACATCATCAGGCCCTCCTAACTCCAAGCATTTTATAAATTTTAGGACATTATTTTGGCTGATGAGCAGTTTGCAGCAGTTTATTACTTGTATTGAAACCAGAAATCTGGGGGAAATAAACTAGTAAAATCAAATCAGAAAATTTCAACCTATGAGGAATAAATAGCAAGAATGTGAAAATATGCTATTGAATAGCGCTCCACAAAATCCCCGGATGTCAGACAAACATTGACTCACACACGTTATGTACAAGCACGCGCACCCCCACGCACGTGTGCATGGTTGCAATGTTTGTCTGAGGTCCGGTGCTATTTTTAGTGCAAGTGCAGAGCGCTATTGCAGTGCCCTACAACTGTTTAAGGTTTAATATTTAATCAAAACTCATATGAAGTTCAGAAAGATTTGAGGCTTTGCATGGTGACAATTGGTATGTGGATCGGTTTGCGGAAACACCATGTAATTATCGTTCGTACTTTCGCACTTCTATATCGTTTGCACTTCTATGTCGTTCGCACTTCTCGCAATTAGGTCTCAACGTTTCGACTAGTCTGCTCTAGTCCTCATCAGGAGTGCAAAAAGTACGAAGTGCGAAAGTACGAACGATAATTACATGGTGTTTCCGCAAACCGATCCACATATCATATGAAGTTCATTAAATACGTTGTTATAAAAACTCAACATGTCTATCATTGTTTGTGATAAAACAAAAATCTTGCCTACTGAAAAAGAAGGTATTTTAGACCCATAATTATGCACCTCACTTTTCGCGACGAAAAAACGTTCTTACGTCACATGCAGAATGCCACGCAGTATACTGTGTGGCGAGCCTATACATATTTTCTAAGTGACATCACACGTATTTGGGGGGGGGGGGGGGCGGGGCATACATGGACTGATTTTTAAAAACTTTTTGGTAAAAATTAAGCACTTACATAAAAAAAAAAAATTTACATAGTCATTAATTATGTATTCAGCAATAATTTGAAAGCACTTTTTAATATCCCTTTCCCAAATTTGATTACAGTAAACCTTTAATATCACAGTCCAGTTTGGATATAAAGGAAATTGTGTATTAAATTGGACAATTTTGGTTTTCAGCTAATGGAAAGGAGCTGATGGACAAAAGGTCTGTTTATTCCTTACCATGCTGGTTCCATTGGTGACGGGCGATTTCTGTCGCCCTCTATTGACGCGACTTTTTTGATTGTCGTTCTGACGACCCCAAATTTCGATGACCAAGTTACCTTCATTGAAGTAATCTAGAAGCTGGACAGATAGGAAAAGAAAAAAAAACAACAGTGTAGTATCTGTGAACTACAGAAGCTTATAATGAGTGTTATATAACACCTTAGTAGATCCTTGTCATTTGATTGGAGGATTGTATGTCACGTGATATTTGATAAATAGACCAATTCATGGCTTACGTCACAACCGTTGAAATTTGTTCCATCCACCGTGCATTTTTGGTGCCATCCGATTTGTACCATTGCACGCCAGGGACTCTAATACGTGATTGGTCAAGCGGCGTTCTATTTATTTGTCACCGCGTGCGTTGGTGTGCAACGCGCGTTACTGTAATAAGAGCATATAGTTTGTCAAGATTTTAAGCTTTTTTTGTCTCGCTAACTCTTAAAATGTTATCCTCCAATCAAAATCAAATGACAAAGATCTACTTAGATGTTATATAAAACAAATTATGAATGTTTCACATTCGTAGAATGGAAAAAATAATTTCATTCGGTGACATATGGACTGTTCCATTCCACTCGGCTTCGCCTCGTGAAATGGAACAGTCCATCTGTCACCTCATGAAATTATTTTTACCATTCTACTCATAAACATTCATTATTTGTATAATATCTTATCTCTGAAAGACGTCTTTCCATGAAATCATATCTCCCAACCTCCCATATCTCCCATGTTAGATCACACACGTTTCTGTAGACTACAGATGCTTCCGGCTCCTGATATACTGTTCAAAATAATAATAATTTGGGAGGCTAATCATCCTTACTGGCTGCTGGGGTCCTGAATTGCGAAGGATGCGACTTCAACGTGATCGAGTAGCAGGCTTTCATGGGCGCCCTTGGCTGCCAGCCACATCAACCCATGTATGATCACGGAGTACAGCCTGAGATCGAAAGTGTTTGATTTTTGTGGAGGGAGGAAAACCGGATCACCTGGAGAAAAACCCTCGTAGCATAGGAGAGAACCAACGCACAACTCTACTCACATATGACCTAGGCCGGATTCGAACCAGGGCCACATTGGTGAGAGGCGAGTGCCTAACGCACTTGCCACCTATGCCCCCTGAGTGAAATGAGTGAAATCAGAGAAAGACATCTTTACGAGATAACATATCAGTAACAGACATCTTTCTGATTAAAGACATCAATGAAAGACATATTTCCGAAATATATTAAAGGGAAAGACGTCTTTCCAATTAAAGACATCAGTGATGTTATTGTCCTTAACCCCTTCAGCCCGGGATTATTTTCAGCCCTGCTTGTTCCGACCTCATTATCAGCCACTGGTCACAATAGAGGTCAGCTGGCCCGGCTTTGTGTGCAGGGTGCTTGGCAAAAACAATGCAGGCACGCATTGGTTGAATAGCACCGCACAAAAGATCGCATTCAAGGCGGACTCTAATCCGTTCATGCCCAGATGTTCGGAACTCAGAGATTGCCGTTCTCTCGAAAATGCAGATCTTTTCAAATGCAAATTATGGGGGTGAATGTACCACAATGAGCGTATCTTTGTGGACAATAAAGGTTCCCAGAACCTCTTGTTCCAGACAGTAACCCCATTCAATGCATTTCAATGGAACTAACAAAGCAATCATGAATATTCTCAGGCCATAACCTGGGACTGCTATGGATGTCCTCCGGGCTGAAGGGGTTAAAAATGGGCTCATTGTGGTGAAACTTCTCCTTCATTTACATTTGAATAGAAAGTTTTTTTTGAGAAGAGCACAATTTGTGAGCCCCGGTACACAGATGCGGTGACGCCGAAAACGTCGACTGGAAATTTGGGATCTTATCCGGCGGTATTTAATCATAATTATGTGCCCGCATTGTTTACGCTGAGCACACATGGCCTTTGCAGATGAACTCTGTGTGAACCAGTGCCTAATAATAATCCAAGCCAGTTTAAAACTAGAACAGCGAAGCTGTCATGGATCGCTGCAGCCTTACGTGCAGTTACAAACATGATACAAACAGTTACAAATATAAAACAGTAGAATGAAGCACAAGTATTCCTATCTAAATGTAGTAACCTCAGTAGTATAACGTTTGAAATTCCAAGCCCTGCATGCACAATGTGCGATTTGATGATCAACATGTACACCCATGCCCCTCATACAACCCTAAACTTAAGAGGCAAAATAATCAACATTTAGAAACAATAGAAACAACTTCAACATTTTTCATTTATAATAAGAATAACAACATTATATTGGGCAACACACACACCCATAAAAAAAATTGAAAAATAATTAATCAACATTTTTGAAACTTCAACAATTTGAAACAATAGAAAAAACTTCAACATTGTTCATTTTTAATTTATGATAATGATTAAAACATAATCTTGGACAACAGACCAAAGGCCTGAGACTAAAACTGTGTATGACATTAAAAGAAATTGGGCTTGAAGCACATACTTCAAAACTTTAACATTTCACACGGACGGCTGAACAGCTTGACGGACGGACAAACGGGACAACGGTACTACTACCGGTACATAGGCTTCGCTTTGCTTCGCAGCTCGCCAAAAAACCTGGGCAGAAGGGGTTAAAGCTGGCTTTCAAAACTGTAACTTCTCGAACACCGTAGAAAAATTTCCTTTACCTGCTGTGTTACGGCGTTAACAGCGATTATTTTGTTGTAGTTGTAATCTGGGTTGCATGTGCCTTGGATCTCATTCGTTTCTGCTGGCTGCTTGTCGAGGTAGAAGCGGTATTTGCAACGACTCTGCCAAACAAAACAAAAAAAAAGCAAAATTTGGAATCAGAACAAAAACTCAAAGAAATCAGGAGAATAATTGAGACCGGGGGCCGATTTCATAAAACTTACGAGGCGTCGCAGAGTTAAGACGCATCCATATTCTATGGACTCATCGCATCTATGCGACGCGTCTCAGCTATGAAGCATCGCAAATCGAGTTGCAATGCCTCGCGGAGCTTTATGAAATTGGCCCCAGGGCCCTTTTCCAACCTCGACTCTGGCTCAGGCTCTGGCTCCTGCTCCATTTGGTACGTACATTCATTCTTTAAAATACAGGTAATGGGTAACAAAACAGATGCTTTTGGCTATGGCATGGAAGTGAATACTCCATGGGGCATTTTTAACTGCTTTCTCAAAAAGTGGGCACAGTATGGGACTGGGAATCTCACAGATTATTGTTACTGTATCTTCCTAGTAGGATAGTTTTGTCCATAAATCTGCATTTCTTTGACAACAACCAAAGTATGGCGCCAAATTTGTACGCTAGCCTAGCAAGCTAGAAATCCTTAATTACACAAACTACGCACTTGCCCAACTTAAAATTCCTTGCTTAATCCATAAAAGAGAATCTCGTTAACATAGAATTTTCTGCTAAGCGTAAGCGCTGATTCTATGCTTATGGTAAGCAGAAGTGTAGGAAACTCTACTTGCAGCTTATGCCAGATTCACCAGTAACTCAGTCATGAAGGTGATTTAGCTTTTGCCAAAGAAAAGCAGATTCATGGGCAAAAATACCAAGAAAGATACAGTAACAGTCATCTGTGAAAATTTCAGTCCCATACAGCGCCCACTTTTTGAGAATTTAACAGGAACAAATGATCACGGTATTTTCAAATCTATTCACATTGTTTTTGGTCTTTTTTTGATCAATACTGCATTTCAGGCAGAAACACTTAACAATCTTTCTGTTTTGGTATGTTACCAAAGTATGATGGCACCTTTAAAGGTAGTATCATACTTTGGTAAGAAACCAAAACAGAAATGTTCACAGATTTACGTATAACTTAATACAGGGTATAAAGATGTTGATGGTAGAAACATACCATTGAAATTGTTCTGCCTGAAATGCTGTATTTATACAGAAAAAAAAAGGCCAGTGGCCAAAATTATTTTTGATCTTTTAAAGATCAAAAATAAAAGAGAAAAGACTTAAGAAATACTGTAGCCATTTTTCACTGTTTTCTCAAAAAGTGGGCACTGTATGGGACTGAAATTTTCACAGATGATTGTTACCGTATCTTCCTTGATATTTTTGCTCATGAATCTGTATTTTTTTGACAAAAACCAAAGTATGATACTACCTTTATAAAGGATCACCAGCTTTTTCTCGAGCTGGCTCAAATGGGACATTGAGTTCTTTTCTTGACGTACCTTTTGAAATCTGGTTGGAAGACCTCTCGCATGGGTTAAAATGATCTTGAAGGCAACCTGACGACCCAACTAGAACAAATGAAACATAAATCGACATTCAGCATTTTATTTTCAAAATGGAGGACTTCTTGCAGTGCTCTACCCGAGCAGTGCAACTTTAAAGGTTACCTGAAATCAAAAGGAATTTAACATGTATTTAACATAGGAAGTTAAATACATCTGTATTATTATAAAACTCAACATTTCTATGATTGTTTGTGCTAACAAAATATTGTACGTGACCCATTATTTACCATACCACTTTTCGCCATGAAAAACCTAACTACGTCACAGGCAGAATAACGCAAAGTTTACAAGTCGCAAACCTGCCGACCCCGCATTTTTGTTCAAATCGAAGAGCAAAATCCTACATACAATGTGCGCGAGCCAGCAAGAGCTACTGTGGTGCGAGCCTATTTGTTCTGCCAATGACGTCACAACACATTGTTGCGTGGATCGGTTCCGAGGGGTTTTTTGGTGAGCGGGGCATACATGTACTGATTGTTTAAATTTGGGGTCAAAATAAAGCACTTATATAAAAAAGAACAAACAAAATTGTCATCAATTATGCATTAAGCAATAATCTGAAAGCAACTACCAACTGAGCCATCCAGCCCTACATTGGTGGTGACCCCAATAGTCAATTATCTTTGATCGTTTGGCATTCAGAAGCCATGAAACCACGCACATACCGCCATACCCCAAGGATCATTTCAAAGATACACGCAGCAATGCTGCAACCTGGGAATGGTACATGGGGGATCACTCAAAGAGGATACAGCTTTTCCAAAAAAAAAAGAATGAAGTAGAGATGTGAGGGTTACCAAATCATTTGGTTCGTCCACAAAGTCGTCCTCAGCCAACTCGGAGCCGTCGCCATTGCAAGGCACAATATCCACCTTCAGTAGCCCTTGCTCGTTCCCACGGTAGTCCGTGATGGGCAGAAGCTCTTCGACCTCGATCAGGTAGCCCAGGCTTTGTAGGTAGATGTGGGTGCAGCCGATCATGACCTCGGTGTCCGGGGGCTCCCAGAACGGGTCTTGGTCCTGATGGAGGTGAAGGGGGGTGGGAAGAAGGAATTAAGGGAGAGGCAGATCAGAAGAGAGGGAGGGTGTAGAGGATTACCGTGATTTTTGAAATAATGGGAGACTTTTGGGCTGTTGATAGAGGGCAGCAAACTACCGGTCTCCTGAAAATTTGTCTACACATTTTAAGTACAGCGGTTGTCCAAAAACTCTCCAAAAGATGTAGGAAAATGCTGTGAACAATAAATTCATTTGAAATGAAAATTTTTAGATTGACATTGCCGCCCATCCAAAATTTAACCCCTGAAAACACAAAGTAGTAAAAACTTTGTGCACAAAACACTATGCTGTTTGCCGTCGGCCACCATGATCGTTTGTAACTCGCCCTTTTGATGGCCAATCTCCACTGATTCTGCGGTTGTTTGTTCTTAGGGAACTCTGTCCTCCCTGCCACCACAACCGGGCACTGCACAGTATGTACCAGGCATTTTCATGTGCTTATTTGATGGCGGTCATGTTGCACAAAAGCAATGAGAACAAAATTGACACACTTTTCCCGAGACTGGTGAACAGGTGAAGCGCGCCCTTTTGAGATTAACAATGGTTAGTCAAAAGTTTTCCATATGTCACATCTTATTATACGTTGATTCTCACCATGATAAATTTCTCTATGTTGGCTGTGTCCTTAATGGTCAATTATCTTTGTTCCTTGAAAAGAACTCAATCAAGAATTTTTGAATTTGTGGTGCCAAATTAAAAAAATGAAAAAAAAATGGAGGTGGATCAGAAATTGGGAAAATGAAAATGAAGCTAAATCAAGGGCCAATTTCATGGAGCTGTGTTACGCAAAAAAAAACCGCTTAGCACAAAATAAAATTCTCGCTCAATAAAACAAACCACCATGTGAAATTTTGACAAAATTGATGAAGAACAAAGAACAATCACAAGTGAAACACAACACATGGACATTTGGTTGTTAATCCTGTTTTTATGAATGAAGACAGATATTTCATGGTTAGTAAATTTTCGTGCAAAGCAGGGAAAATGGCCCCTGATGGACTGTGCTTACCTTTTCCCTGTCCCAGTCTTGATCGCCGTCGACAAAGTTCTGATACATCTCCTGCATGAGGTATTTGCGATTGAGGAACTTGTTTCTATCCCATAGGAACTCGTTGTCATTGTCGTTGAAGCGCATCAGAACGGCCAACTGCAATTAAAGGGAGAGAAAATTGAATACCGGTCGAGCCCTGACACTAAAAAGCCCACTAAAAACTTTGGTACAACAGTGGAATGCAGATATAACGTAAATTGTGTGATGCACAAAATTTGTCCGGAATATCGATTTACAACTGCCGGCGGTGTTTTAAAGGTTTACTGTAATCAAATTTGGGAAAGGGGTGAAAGTGCTTCAAAATTATTGCTTAGTACGTAATCAATGACTATATAAATGTTTATTTTTATGAAAGTGAACAAAATTTTGAACAAAAAGTTACAAAGTCAGTACATGTATGCCACGCCCCCCAAAAAAGCCCCCTTGGAACCGATCCACGCAACAATAGAGAGTGACGTCACATACAGAACTAGTATAGGCTCGCACCACAGTATAGAGGTTATTCACGTGACGTCATTGGCCGTCAAGCACAATGATTGCACACGCGAAACAATACGCTTCAGTGCACACACAACGTACAGTGTCCTACGGGTAACCATGGACAACATAGAAAAGCTTGACGGCCAATCACGTGATTTTATAACGTCTGTGAATAACCTCTATAGTGCGTGGCGTTCTGCATGTGACATAAGCAAGGTTTTTCGTCGCGAAAAGCGGAGTGCTAAATTATGGGTCTGAAAAACCTCCTTTTTCTATGTACAATATTTTTTCAGCACAAACAATGATAACAGGTTGAGTTTTACAACAATACAGATGTATTTAACTTCATATGAGTTGTGATTACAGTAAACCTTTAATAAAGCGCCCTCTTGTCCAATGAAGTGCGCCCTCTTTTGATTGTTTTTTACATACATGTTCTACATTTTTGTCACTGCATGTACGTACATGTACGCAACTAGTAGCATAAACCCTGTAAAGTTATAGGTAAATCTGTGAAGATTTGTGTTTCGGTATGCTGCCAAAGTATGATACATGTAGTACCTTTAAAAAGCTTCATTGTACAAAAACTATCACACATAGTTGCAATACTTAGGCCCTTTTCTAAACCTAGGCTCAGGCTCAGGCTCAGGCTCTGGCTCCAGCTCTGTCATCCATATGCTGAAAATATAGGTTGTGGTTTTTCATTGAAGCTGAAGCTCTGTTTTCAACCAGAGAATCTATTTCCGAATCGGAGCCAAAAGCATCTATTTTGATGCCCGTTTTTTTTTTTTTTTAGAATGGATTAACGAAATGGAATCTGAGCTGCAGCCTGAGCCGGAACCGAGGTTTGGAAAGGGACCTTGGAGCCAATTTCATTAAACTGCTAAGCACAAAAATTTGCTTAGCACAAAAATGTCTTGCCCAGTAAAAAGAACCACCATTAAAAATTCCATTTGATATTCATGGCCAGCAAACTACAGCCAATTAAACATGTGACACATAACACATGGTAATTTGGTTGTTAATCCTGTTTTTATTAAGGCAGAAATTTCCTGGTTAGCAAATTTTTGTGCTAAAGCCCCTTTCACACCAGGCCTTACGTACAATTGCGAAACGTTGCGTAGCGACTACGCTGCCCTACGCTGTTCCTACGCTAGTCTACGCTGGCTTACGTAACAATACGCCGAGTACGCAGAAGGAGTACGCGACATGTACGCAAACAATTAAACATATTTCATTTGTTCGCGTACTCTTGGCGTAGAGCACTGGACACCAGACGTACGGCATGTCTACGCAATAGTACGCTACGCATGGTATACGCAATACTACGCGCCTGTACGCCAATTTTTTGGTAGGTATGCGGTACCTCTGCACAGGGTACGCAACCATACGTCATCGCACTACGCACATCCACGCAGGCTCAACTTGAGTACGCAGCCTTATTTCGGCGTACACGATACGCAACACTGCACAACTCTATGTAGGCCCGGTGTGAAAGGGACTTAAGCAGGGCCGTGAAATTGGCCCCAGGTCTCCTGCGTCTAGTGTTTTTTGTTGTTGTGCCACTTCCCCTACCTTTGTCCGTCCGTGTTTTTGACCCCTGGCCTGGGGTGATATGAGGACGATCTCAAAGCGTACTCCTTTCTGGAGCTCTTCACTCATGGCGTTGGCTTCGTTCACCATGGGCATGAGCTGAACCAGATCCTCTTGAAGCAGAAGATCGTCTATGGACAAAATAAAACCACACCAGAAACTGATCATGCAGTTCATGCATTACCGGTAGAGGGCGCTCTTTGCTTTGTAATAGGTCTCCGCGCTCGTGACGTCACATTCAGATGTTCGGACAAACAAGTCGCACATTGCCCAATTTAACTTAATATATACACGTAGTGATATTTGTCCGAACATCCGGGTAACTATAGCTGTCGATATAAAGGGCGTATTCTATAAATAGCTCGAGCACGGTTCACTATTGCAGGCAGGTTTCAGCCATAGACATAAATAACCTATAGACCAACAACGTGTATGGAAATCAACGTCTGGATACTGTAATCGTGACGGCACCCGACTATTGCCAAACCATGGGCAAAAAAAGTTACTTTCACGCACGATTGAATAGGGAGTATTGATTCAAACGGGAAATTTTGGATGAAAACGCACTAATATGCAGTTTAAACCCACTGTAGTATTAAGTATAATGTCACATGCCATTACACAGTAATGTATGTTTCTCAAATTATGGAACAATTGAATGAAAACTTTCATGTTTTAAACTAAATTAATCTTGACTTTTTAGAGTGATTTAGCGTGAGATAAGCGCGTGTGCAACTGGCCTCTTTCAGCATCTTTTGCGAGATTTTGAACTATTACACTCTGGCGCCCGCTATTGTCCGTCTATACAATAATCCGAGCAAACAGTTTTGAATGGCGCCCTCTTTTGATTAAAACAAGAAAGTGCGTTGGTGTTTATCGATCTAAATGCACTACAACTCCGGCTCGGTGCGTGGTGCGCGATTTATTCCTGAAAGGAACATGGAGTTAGAAGAATATTCAGCATGGACAAATTGTCCCGGATTTCCCCACAGGTCTTTTGCTCATGATTAGCTTTCCAGCTTCCCAGATTTCAATAAAAGATGATTGGTGGTGTACAAAATAATATACTGACACCACCGCAGTTTCTTGTTTTAATCAAAAGAGGGCGCCATTCAAAACTGTGTGCTCGAATTACTGTATAGATTATTTATATCTGTGGTTGCAGCCGAGTGATGTGAATCACCTCTGCCTATAATAGGTTTGCATCCAGCTGAGATTAGTTTATTATTTGCATGGAGTTGGGAGGGCCTGACGTTTTCGATCCTAGCAGAATCTTTCTCAAAGGTTGACGTTTTGATCCTAGTAGGATCTTTCTCAAAGGCTGATTTTTCGATTCTAGCAGGATCTTTCTCAAAGGTTGATGTTTCGATCCTAGCAGAATCTTTCTCAAAGGTTGACGTTTTGATCCTAGTAGGATCTTTCTCAAAGGCTGATGTTTCGATCCTAGCAGGATCTTTCTCAAAGGCTGATGTTTCGATCCTAGCAGGATCTTTCTCAAAGGCTGATGTTTCGATCCTAGTAGGATCTTTCTCAAAGGCTGATGTTTCGATCCTAGCAGGATCTTTCTCAAAGGCTGATGTTTCGATCCTAGTAGGATCTTTCTCAAAGGCTGATGTTTCGATCCTAGCAGGATCTTTCTCAAAGGCTGATGTTTCGATCCTAGTAGGATCTTTCTCAAAGGCTGATGTTTCGATCCTAGCAGGATCTTTCTCAAAGGCTGATGTTTCGATCCTAGTAGGATCTTTCTCAAAGGCTGATGTTTCGATCCTAGCAGGATCTTTCTCAAAGGCTGATGTTTCGATCCTAGTAGGATCTTTCTCAAAGGCTGATGTTTCGATCCTAGCAGGATCTTTCTCAAAGGCTGATGTTTCGATCCTAGTAGGATCTTTCTCAAAGGCTGATGTTTCGATCCTAGCAGGATCTTTCTTATTAATGGGCCAGTTGGCTGGAGGGCCTGATGTTTCAATCCTAGGAGGATCTTTCTCAAAGTGGTGTAGGATCCCACACTTACCACTAAGGAAGAAACATGTGGTAGATTGTGGTATGCAGATGGGTTAAGGTTAAAGTAAAATCCTTTTTGTAATTTTACAAAGACCTTAAACAAGATTCTTGGACTTTGGTCAGGACAATTAACAAACCTTTTGATTTGTCCGGCCCCTTTTTCATGTCGAATCCGGAGTTGGCAGCGATCTCCTCCTGGGCCGTGTCGTAGGTGACTTTCTCCTCTTTCTTGCCGGCCTTCTGGTTCTTGGCCAGGTCTTGGGGATGGTGAAAGACGTAGAGATGACTGGAACCAAACATCACTCTGTCGCCAAAAATCGTTCAATCGTTAAATTTTCATCATCAAATAACAACAAGGGAAACTGACTAGATTAATTTTAAATGTGCCGTGGCCTTTATAGTGGTCTGGCGTGTCGTATTTGAGATCTTGGGGCCAATCTACAGATTGTGGGTTCGAATCCAGCCACTGGATAGTGGTGCTTGCATCCTTGGGCAAGATGCTTTGTCACATATTGCTCCTTTTCGTCCAGGAGTAAATGGGTGCCTGAGAGGGTAGATAGAAGTGGCTTTGTTCTGTCAATTATCTTTGTTTGTTTGGCAGTCAGAAGCCATGAAACGACACACATTATACTTGGTAGAGCAATAGTACAGAATTCCACGGGTCACAGGTTTTAATCCCGCAGATGTCATTTGTACCAATGCTCTATACCTGTGACCATGTTTACCGTATCAAAGATAGCTGCTCATACAAGCAAAAAAAGCGTGACAAAAGGTTACCACCCTACACTGTGACACTAGTTACCCAACTGAGGATGGCTGTCGTACAAGACAACGTGACAAAGGTACATGCTTCTCTGTGACCATGTTACACAATCAAAGACAGCTGTTCATACAAATGTGACAAAGGTTACCACACTACACCGTGACACTAGTTTAATACCCAACTGAGGATGGCTGTCGTACAAGAAAGCCTGACAAAGTTACATCCTGATCTGCCCTACCCTGTGACCATTACCAAATCAAAGATAATTGTTTGTACAAGCAAGCGTGACAAAGGTTACCATCCCACAATGTGACTCTTGTTACCCATGACTTTTTGAAGCCGTACATACCTGTCATTGTGATGGAGCTCTGCCTTGTCAGCCAAATCTTTGCCGTTCAGTAACACCTTAGCCCCGATGGAAGGCTGTAGGATACACACTCCTTTGCTGTTAGTGACAGTAGCATGTTCCGTCTGTATACTGAAAGAGTAAGCAATCGTGGCTCATCAATAATTAGACATGACGCCCGACAATCCGACATCAAAACGGTTGGGAAATTAACCCCTTCATCACAGGGTTTTCGTTTTCACCGGTCTCATTATCAGTCACCAGTCAAATAGTGTGGTTTCGTATCCAGTGCGAGACGCGGTGGTCGCCATGACACATGAAACTTCGATCGCGCATTACATTATTC
Source organism: Astropecten irregularis (assembly GCA_963971285.1). Lineage (NCBI taxonomy): Eukaryota > Metazoa > Echinodermata > Asteroidea > Paxillosida > Astropectinidae > Astropecten > Astropecten irregularis. The sequence goes on from OZ020255.1 coordinate 6,284,326, forward strand.
ACAGTGTGAAATTAACTACAGTATTGCATGTCTTGCGCAAGACGGCAAAGAAATGTGGCGCAGGAGGAACATCAGAAATATCTTCGCACATATTTGTGATGTCTGGTACATCATACATCACAAATATCTGCACAGTTTTGTTATGCGATGTTTGCACATGCATTATAATGACATATAACGATACATTGTACATCACAAATCTGCGCAAATTTTTCTTTGTGTGTTTTTATAGTGGCATGATTTTTTTTTTGAATAATCTTTGATGCTTTTAGTATACGATAATTAGAAATCATGTGAAATGTACACAAAAAGTTATTAAAACAGCGGTCAACTGTCGCAAAAAGTGCAATAACAGTATGCAGTTAATAGTTGCGATTCGCCCATAATGTCTTGTGTCATGACGGCCACAGAAATGCGTAAGGACACTACAGAATTCATCTGGCCGGGCCATGTGTGCATGGAGCTCGGCGTAAACAATGCAGGCACACAATGGTTGAATACCGCCAGATAATATCCCGAATTCCAGGCATATGTAATCTGTGTCACGGCAGCTGTGTTTGGAGCTCACATATTGTGGTCTGCTAAAAAATTACTTTCTTTTCTAATGCAAATCAAGGCGGTAAATGGACCACACTGAGCAAATTTTGGGGGACAATAAAGACAAAAGAAAGATCGTGCAAGAATAAATAAAATATTAATTTTTTTTTTTTTTTACCTGAGTCCTGATAACATTATTTCCGGTGGGGGTGAAGCCTTTTGGTTTCCGACTCGGATTTTTCCTGAACGAGGAAAACGAAATAACAAAACAGTGAACATAAAAGAGAATCAATGGGAAGTACCTTTTCTAATCAATGAATAAATCTAACATCCAATTTCAATAGAAAATCTAATTATCTTAGTTTCCTTTACAAGTAATAAACTGCTGCAAACTGCCTTCAATAAAGATCCTGCTAGGATCGAAACGTGTCAGGCCCTCCTAACTCAAATTGAGAAAGATCCTGCTAGGATCGAAAAGTGTCAGGCCCTCCTAACTCAAATTGAGAAAGATCCTGCTAGGATCGAAACGTGTCAGGACCTCCTAACTCCAAGTGATTTTTCTTTGTTCTTTTTTCAATGACTTCAAATTAATCCAGTCAGTTTCCCTTGTGGTCATTTGATGATTACATTGACTTAAAAGCCGCATCCTCTTTGAGTGATACCCCAAGTACTGTTTCTCAGGTGGCAACTATCATACTTTGGCAGCATACCGAAACAGAAATCTTTACAAATTTATCTATAACTTACAGGGTATAAAGATGGTGATAATAGAAACATACCGTTACAATATTTCTGCCTGAAATGCTGTATTTATCCGGAAAAGAGTAAAACTAGTGACCAAAAATTATGTTTGTTTTTTCAAAGATAAAAAATAAAAGAGAAAAGACTTAAGAAATGCTGTGGCTGTTTTTCACTGTTTGACCACTAGCATGACTACGGGTAACACAGGGCTGGGCAGCTCAGTTGGTAAGAGCGCCAGCGTCGATTTCACCAAACTCTTCGTAACTTATTATCAATCTTAGGACTTATCGATGCATTGCAGCCCTACGTGGAATATAGGTTCCCCTACGATGAGTTATCCCTTGTAACTCGAGTTACGATCGATCACAGGGCTTTGTGAAATCCACCCCTGGTATGATATTCCGGGGATCGCTGGTTCGAATCCCGCTCCAGTCAATTTTTTTTCAAAATCGGGTCAATTCTTTTCCCTGACTCTTACCAGGTTTTGCAAAGTGCACAACCATTCCGGTCAGTGCCGGATCCTCGTTCAAGTTCCAGAAATGCGGAGTCACCTTCATGTCTTCTCTCTTGCGGATCTCCTTCGCTAGGTTTTCCTGACAAAAGAAACATTCATATAAAAATGGTACTTATAAAAATACTTGTTCCTTGTAGTTTTCACTTCCGAAAGGTCCTCCAGGGTCTATACTGGAAGGTGACGAGAGTGGATCAGGATCTTAAATGTAATGTTTGCAAGGGAGCTGAATATCAGGTATAAACTAGCTTTTTGTTTTTAAGGACAGAATTTGGTCTGATGTTTCGATCCATAGCAGGATCTTTCCCAAAGGGTGATGTTTTGATCCTAGCAGGATCTTTCTCAAAGGGCCAGTTTGCTAGAGAGCCTGATGTTTCGATCCTAGAAGGATCTTTCCCAAAGGCTGATGTTTCGATCCTAGCAGGATCTTTTCCAAAGGCTGATGTTTCGATCCTAGCAGGATTAGGGGATTGGGGAAGGGGGAAAGAGGTAAAGGGAAGGGGCCACGTGGAAGGGGAAGGGTTACAGGATAGGGGGAAGGGTTAAGAAGAAGGGTTAGGGTAAAGAGGAAGGGGTTTACGGGGGAGAGGTTAAAGGCAGGGGATAAGGGCAAGGGGAAGGGCAAAGGGAAAGGGGACTGCACCTACCTCTTGAGCCGACTGGACCTCCTTGAGTCTCTGCTCCCAAGACTGCTTCATGGAGTCCATCTCTGACTGGTTCCTCTGCATCTGCTCCTCTAGTTCCCTCTTTAGTTCCTCAACCTCTGTTTGGAGGAAAAGATAAACATCAAATACAAAAGTGCTCTACTATGTTAATGAGAGGGTACAGCGATTACCTTCTTCCTCTGAAATGGAACATTAGTGGTCTACTATCTTGATGAGAGGGTCCAGCAACTGATTACCTCCTTCCTCTGAAATGGAACGTTAGTAGTCTACTGTCTTGATCTTGATGAGAGGGTCCAGCGATTACCTTCTGCCTGTGAAGTTGGAACATCAGTGGTCTACTATCTTGATGAGAGGGTCCAGCAATTACCTTCTTCCTCTGCAATGGAACATTAGTGGTCTACTATCTTGTCGAGCTTGTTGAGAGGGTACAGCGATTACCTTCTTCCTCTGAAATGGAACATCAGTGGTCTACTTTTTTTCTTTCCTTTTTTTTTTTGTTTTTTTTGTTTAGTGTTTTAACCCTTAACTTTTAATGTGTCTTTTATTCGTAATTTTAAATAGATTTTGTTTAAATATATTTATATATAAGAAGACAGAGGTATTGGAATTGAAGGCCCTCGGGTCACAGTTTTTAAGTAAACTTTTTTAAGTCCTGGCATATGCCTCTGTCCTTTGTTTATTGTTCCTGTCTTTTAAACTACTGTAAATTGTTGTTTCTATGTACTTTGTTTTTATGCCGAATAAATAATAATAATAAAAATAATAATAATAATAATAATACTATCTTGTCATGCTTGTTGAGAGGGTACAGCGATTACCTTCTTCCTCTGAAATGGAACATCAGTGATCTACTATCTTGATGAGAGGGTCTAGCGATTACCTTCTTCCTCTGAAATGGAACATTAGTGCTCTACTATCTTGATGAGAGGGTCCGGCAATTACCTTCTCCCTCTGAAATGGAACATCAGTGGTCTACTATCTTGATGAGAGGGTTCAGCGATTACCTTCTCCCTCTGAAATGGAACATCAGTGGTCTACTATCTTGATGAGAGGGTTCAGCGATTACCTTCTTCCTCTGAAATGGAACATTAGTGCTCTACTATCTTGATGAGAGGGTCCAGCGATTACCTTCTCCCTCTGAAATGGAACATCAGTGGTCTACTATCTTGATGAGAGGGTTCAGCGATTACCTTCTCCCTCTGAAATGGAACATTAGTGGTCTACAATCTTGGTGAGAGGGTTTGGCAATTACCTTCTTCCTCTGAAATGGAACATTAGTGGTCTACAATCTTGGTGAGAGGGTCTAGCAATTACCTTCTTCATCTGAAATGGAACATTAGTGGTCTACAATCTTGGTGAGAGGGTCTAGCAATTACCTTCTTCCTCTGAAATGGAACATTAGTGGTCTACAATCTTGATGAGAGGGTCTAGCGATTACCTTCTCCCTCTGAAATGAAACATTAGTGATCTACTATCTTGATGAGAGGGTCTAGTGATTACCTTCTTCCTCTGAAATGGAACATTAGTGCTCTACTATCGTGATGAGAGGGTCTAGAGACTACCTTCTTCCCCTGAAATGGAACATCAGTGATCTACTATCTTGATGATAGGGTCCAGCAATTACCTTCTTCCTCTGAAATGGAACATCAGTGATCTACTATCTTGATGAGAGGGTCTAGTGATTACCTTCTTCCTCTGAAATGGAACATTAGTGCTCTACTATCGTGATGAGAGGGTCTAGAGACTACCTTCTTCCCCTGAAATGGAACATCAGTGATCTACTATCTTGATGATAGGGTCCAGCAATTACCTTCTTCCTCTGAAATGGAACATCAGTGATCTACTATCTTGATGAGAGGGTTCAGCGATTACCTTCTTCCTCTGAAATGGAACATCAGTGATCTACTATCTTGATGATAGGGTCCAGCAATCGATTACCTTCTTCCTCTGAAATGGAACATCAGAGGGTTCAGGAACTGATAACAACCTTCTTCTTCTGAAATGGAACATCAGTGATCTACTATCTTGATGATAGGGTCCAGCGATTACCTTCTTCCTCTGAAATGGAACATTAGTGGTCTACTATCTTAGTGAGAGGGTCCAGCGATTGATTACCTTCTTCAGGGACACCCTGCATGGTGGCTGCCGTCATGCCGCCTCCTCCCTTCCCCTGGAGCTCCATCAGGAGACGGGCATTCTCCTCCTTCAGCTCGCGGATCAGTTTCTCCGTGGGGCTCTCATTCACCACAGCCTTGGTCTTGATGGCCTTGGCTCGATCAGCTGAGACAAGAAAAGACAAATAGGTTTCCTGGTAACGGCCAAATATTATTTGTGGGTAATTTCATGTGTTTTTGCCAAACTACCTGAAACTAAAATGACCACAATCATAACAGTAAAGTAGCCCTGTCATTTTGGAGGTATACTTATCACCTACAACCAATTTTATTTCCAAACATTAGTCAGTGGTATACATAATAATAATAATAATAATAATTTGGGAGGGTAATCATCCTATTCCGCAGCTTGGGTGCTGAATTGCAAAGGACGCGACTTTAAAAGTGTTTGATTTTTGTGGAGGGAGGAAAAGCGGAGAACCCGGAGAAAAACCTTCGTTGCATAAGAGAGAACCTATATCTAATCTTGATAAGAGGGTCCAGCGATTATCTTCTTCCTCTGAAATGGAACATTAGTTGTCTACTATCTTGATGAGAGGGTCCAGCGATGAGAGTTTTTCACTGTTTTCTCAAAAAGTGGGCACCGTTTGGGAATAAAAATGTCACAGTTGACTGTTATTGTATCTTCCTTGATATTTTTGCCCATGAATCTACATTTCTTTGGCAAAAACCAAAGTATGATATTACCTTTAAAAATGTGGAGGACAGACTGTTTTTCTTTTTCACTAATAAAAGCTGGGGTCGAGGAGCTTTCTTATCTTACCGTATCGTAGAGTTGACAAGGTTTCGTCATAGTTGATGTCTGCAGGACTAAGAGCAGCAATCTGAAAAAAGAATAAGCAAATCATGCTTGACATTATTAAACAAAATTTAATAAAAGAAAACCTTAAAGGAAACAAGCTGCTTGAACTGGGCGTATCGCATTTTATTTCATAATAAATGACTTATTTTCAAGGAAACATCTTAACTTGCAGAGTCACAGACCCCCGGCAAGCTGCTGTTCAGTGATCCGTCTCGCACACAGACCAACGTAAAACCGTCAGTCAGCACTACGACACGCGGTGTGTGTAAAATCTTTGAAGCCTTTTTTCTCGAAAAGTATTTTGGATGAACGATTTTAGGCTTCGTGGACATGCATGTATACAATGTGACCGGCCGGTGAATGGGGCGCCGGCTCGCGCGCGCGCGGCTGCAGCTGCCTCGATTTACGTCACACATTTGGGAAGATTTATGTTAATGAGGGTCCCACTCAAGGGGCGAAGTAGCTTGGACAAACATTTTCAACATTTTTTTTCTCATATTTAATCCAGGAAATAATTAGCTCGAGATACAAAATATCATTGTCGATATAGTACTTTACTGTTTTAAGCAGGAATAATGCAACTTAAATCCTATATCATGGTCCCTTTAAGCCGTGCCTTCCAAATTTTAGGAAGGCAACAAGATTGTAAAGGGACGTAGGACAGCAGTAGTCATATAGCGAGCGAGCATCTATCACATGCGTGCAGATTTCCTGATTAATTATGCAAGCCAATCCAGCACTGACCGCTCTAAGTTTTGACCAATCAGGGAACATCTACTATTGTACCGTTTGGCGAGCGCGTCTATCACATAGACTAGCTAGCTGCAATGGACGCATGAAATTGACCAATCAACATCCTCCGTCACGATCCAGACAGGAATGTTCTCAAAATAGATCTGATTGGCTGATGTGCCGCGTTGCAAAAAATTTGCATGCATGTTTGTATCAGATGTTTGTACGTAGTGTGGCACGGAGTCGAACGGGTGATAATCAGAATATGAAGATAGGGCCCAACCACTAAAATGCAGGTATACAGTAATCCGAGCACATGGTTTTGAATGGCGCCCTTTTTTTATTAAAACAAGAAACTGCGGTGGTGTTTATCGATCCCAATGCACTGCAACTCCGGCTCGGTGCGTGATTGGCGATATATTCCTGAAAGAAACATGAACTTAGAAAAATATTCGGCATGGACAACATGTCCCGAATTTCCCACAGGTCTTTTGCTCATGATTAGCTTTCCAGCTTCCCAGATTTCAATAAAAGATGATTGGCAGTGTACTAAATGATATACTGACACCACCGCAGTTTCTTGTTTTAATCAAAAGAGGGCGCCATTGAAAACCGTGTGCCCCGAATACTGTATAGTGAAGAGTGTTCGAAGAAAGAGACAGCAAAAATGTAATTCACAAACCACAGACAGACAGACAGATAAAAATTAATAGACAAACAGGAACTGCTGATCTAGTTCTAGTTCTCCAGGGGCCGATTTCACGAAACGCATCTTAGCCAAGATCAGTCTGTCATGCTGATAAATTAATTGTAATTTATTGGACGAGGATGGCCTTTCCAAATACAACGGCTGTACCATGTTTACTTGATTCAATTGGAGCGAGTGCAAGCAACAGCCGTAGTTTTATGCTTGCGGTGTGCGCGCGCAGCATGAATGAAGCACGTAAACTCAAGATGGCTGATTGGTTGTTGTTCGGGCGAAAAGTTTTCGTGTACTGAAATAACGTACTCACATGGGCGACGAGGTCAAATTCATATGCCAATCTTGAAATAATCCCTGTCAAACAATAGACATTTATCCTCTACGTTTTCCTCGTCATTATCGAGTGGATTTCTCCGGTCACGGAATATTAACTCGCCTAGGCTAGGCCTACCTCCGGCTCCCCGCCCACCGAGTCGCTATCACCCAGCAAGAAGCGTAAGCGCCATTGGCATTGTTGCTAAAATGCTATTCAGTATATGTACGTGTCAGTCATGCACTAAGACGACCCTCAGACCCGTCCTAAGTTAAGACGAGTTCAGCCGCGTTGCTATGGAAGTTGAGATGCATTGAACGCGTCTTACGCGTCCTGACATAGGACGAGTTACTCTTTTTAAGTCACGTCTTAGTGTTTCGTGAAATCGGCCGCTGATAAAGTAGACAGAGAGGGGTTGGAGGATTACCATGATGGTTTTGCTGTTTCCACCGAGGGCGTTCTTTAGCAGCATGGTGAGCTTGGAATCACGATAAGGCACTGCATGCATGGCACAAACAACGGTTTCAAAATTACGTCAAAAAAGCCTCTATACTTTTATACTAGATTTAAAAAATAATCATCAAATAACAACAAGGAAAACTGACTGAATTTTAAGTCACTGAAAATGGAACAATGACAAATTGACTGGAGCGGGATTCGAAACAGGTTGTTGCCGGTTCGAATCCCACTTTCAGTAAATTTCACTTTGTTCACTTTCCAAACATTAAAAATATAACAGTTTTTACCGAAAGCTATGAAAATGTTGGAAACAATTTATTGCCCTTCAATGAGAAGGATAGTAAGCAGGAGGTCATGGGTACGAATCCCACCTGAGCTAGCGCATTTTCACGTGTGCTCAAAAGGCACTTTATAGTGAAGTGCTTATCTACGTGGTTGAAGGGCAATAAATTGTTTGCATTGTTATATCTCCTCCACGAATAAATCAATTATATCTGAAAACGTTATTTCCAAGTTTGTAATTAAATGTGAACATTTACAACAAATTTGAAATTTTATTGATTTAAGAGCAATTTTAAGAGCGTCTCACCCCGAGCTCCCTTCTTTCCCGAGCCTTGGTCGGCCAGGGCCTTGATGACATTACCAAGCGAGGACAGCGATCGGTTGATTGCAGCGCCCTCTTTCAACCGATCACCGGTGGCCCCGGTGCTGTCAACTCGTTCACTGTGCATCAAACAAAAGAAACGCAATTCCGTCATGATTCATACTATAGACACTTATTTTTACTCATTAGCACGTCTATGAAATTGTGTGCACAAAATTTGAGCGCAAACTGTCCCACAATGCATTACTCATATACATCGATCCGATGGCACGACCATGGAGGTAGGAAACACCAACCATTAATGCAGTGTCCCCGCCCGTATTTTGTCCGACAAAATTTTTTTTTATGTCCGCCGCACTCTATATTGCAGGGTGTACGTACATCCCCTAATCATGGGACGTACACCCTGCAATTATAGAGTGCGGTGGAACGTACATTCTTTTGTTGCCGGACAAATGGCAGGCGGGGACACTGCAGTAATGGCGGACGGTATGTCGTGCCATCAGATCGGTATATACTTGACGGCACACTTCCTGCATGTGGCACGTGGCCAGCCTATGGGATTTTGTGTACATAGGGCCTTTTCAAACGAAGGCTCAGGCTCCGTCATCCATATGCTGAAAATATAGGTTGTAGTTTTCATTTGAGCTAAAACCCCGTTTTCTTACCAGAGAATCTACTTCTGAACCGCAGCCATAAGCCTCTATTTTGATACTGTTATTTCGGAATGGATTCTTGAAATGGAGCCGGAGCCGGAGCCGGAGCCTGAGTCTGAGCCTCCGTTTTGAAAAGGCCCATAGTTTTAGCTCCACTGCAAACTTTGGACTTATCTATGAAAGGGTCCATGGGAATTACGTAATTATGATTTACCATGCAATAGGGCTGGGAAACCACCACCCCACACGTACACCCTTTGTCCCCTCCCCCTGACCACACTTGCCCACCTCTATCCTCTCTTTATGGTTTCCCAGCCTTATAGCATGCTTTCCCTGTTTCCCTGGGGTCAATTTCATGGAGCTGCTAAGCACAACCAAATTGCTTAGCACAAAAATGTCTTGCCCAATAAAACAAGCCACCATTAAAAATTCCATTTAATATTCATGGTCAGCGAACAACAGCCAAAGAACAATCACAAGTGATACACAACACTGGGAAATTTGGTTGTTAATCCTGTTTTTATTATTATACAGAAATTTCATTGTGAGCAAATTGTTGTGCTAAGCAGGGCTGTGAAATTGGCCCCATGTCACTCTGTTTCCCTTCGTTCTGATCCTCTCATCCATTTATGTGTATCTTTTTACCTGCTTGTTCTTGTCCTCTTGTCATTTAGTCTTTGAGAAATATCCTGCTATAGGACTGAAATGTCAGGCCCTTCTAACTCAGAGAAATGTAATCATCAAATAACCACTAGGGAAACTGACAGAATTTAAGTCATTGAAAAGTGAACAAAGAAAAATTGACTGGATCTGGATTTGAACCGGCGACCTCCTGAACATCGTACAGGCGCTCTACCAACTGAGCCATCCAGCCCTACGTTAGTGGTGACCCCAATAGTTAACTATCTTTGTTCGTTTGGCAGTCAGAAGTCATGATGAAACCACGCACACACCGCCATACCCCAAGGATCATTTCACCGATACGCGCAGGAATGCTGTAATGCTATTGGGCCTGTACGGTGTTCAGGAGGTCGCCGGTTCCAATCCCACTCCAGTCAATTTTTCTTTGTTCACTTTTCAATGTTAGGAGAAATTAAAATGAATTTTAGTTTCTGTGTTTTTCTCTTACCTGCCAGCTAAATCCACCAGGTTGATTATGGATGTCTTGGTCATATTCTGGCCTGTATCGTTTTTACCCTTCTGCACAAACTTGATGGAAACGATGGTGTGAGCCCGACTGCAACGTTAAACGACAAACACATTCTTTTATAAGATGTCAGTCTTCTCCCACTGTTATACACAAAATACAGAATGAGGGCCTGTTTGTTTAACGCACAGAATCCCAGATATGCGGATCCACATCCTATGCAGGGTAAGCTAAAATGGGATCTGGATCAGCAGGATCTGGATCAGCAGGATCCGTGATCTTGTGCGTTAAACAAACAGGCCATAAGAGTGAGGCATGGCTAAGTATGGGCGTTTAAGAAAAGAAGGCTCAGGCTCAGGCTCAGGCTCAGGCTCTGACATCCATATGCTGAAAACATAGGTTGTGATTTTTCATTGAAGCCGAAGCTCTGTTTTCCTTTTCAAACCACAGAATCTACTTCAGAACCGCAGCCAAAAGCCTCTATTTTGATAACCGTTATGTCAGAATGGATTCACGAAATGGAGCAGGAGCCTGAGCCTAAGCCTCCGTTTCGTAAACAGTATTAAACAGTATTTTTTCCATCTTGTGATTGGTCAGGAGTGTGTCACATGGTATGTACTATATTATTGTTCCCTAGGCTGCAAACCTGCACACATTTATGCATACTACATAAAATAAGAAGTGACTATTTTATGACCCTCAAAAAGTGCTATACACTTAGCAACTATTAAATGTACTATATCCATAGCAACCTAGGCTGCTAAACTGCACAATACATAAAATAAGAAGTGATTTCATGACCCTCAAAAAGTGCTATACGCTATTCTATTTACAGTAACCATTGACTGATAACTAGTACAAGTAATAAACTGCTGCAAACTGCTCATCAGCCAAAATAATGACCTGAAAGTTATAAAATGCTCGGAGTAAGAAGGGTGTGGAGCTAAGCTAAGCTAAGCTAAGTTTCGATCCTTTGCAGGAAACTATCAACACGCTAGGATTGAAACTGAAAAATTTCACTGACGCTTTGCGATCATCGTCAAGCCCAAATCCATCGCTAAACAGAAAATCGATCGCTACTTTGCATAGCAATTTTCCGTTTAGCGATGGATTTAGGCTTTAGCGAATGATCACAAATCGTTTGTGAAATCGGCCCCAGGCCCTCCTAACTCCAAGCGACTGATAATTACCCCGGTAAAAAAAAAAGCCTGTCCTGAAGGGGTTTTGGGTGTAATCAGGGTAACAGGGGTTAGGGTTGTAAAGAGGGCTGAACATGCTACATACCTGCTTGTTGCGTTCATATTGGTGGATGCGATGGTTCTGTTTCGCGTACCCTCATTGATGCGGCCGTTGATGTCATCGTAGCTCTTCACCGGAAATATACTCTGTGACTCCACTGTCCAATAATAAAAAATACTCAGATGTCATTATGCAAATAAATTTTCTGTTTGGGTATGTTTATACCAATCCTGGACTGCGCATTTAAAAGTAATATCATACTTTGGTTTTTGTCAAAGAAATACAGATCCATGGGCAAAAATATCAAGGAAGATACAGTAACAGTCATCTGTGAAAATTTCAGTCCCATACATTGCTCACTTTTTGAGAAAACAGTGTAAAACTGTCTTTTCTCTTTTATTTTTGATCTTTAACCCCTTCAGCCCGGAGGACATCCATAGCAGTGCCCCGTCATGGCCTGAGAATATTCATGATTGCTTTGTTATTTCCATTGAAATGCATTGAATGGGGGTACTGTCTGGAACAAGAGGTTCTGGGAACCTTTATTGTCCACAAAGATACGCTCATTGTGGTACATTCACCTCCATAATTTGCATTTGAAAAAATCTGCATTTTCGAGAGAACGGCAATCTCTGAGTTCCGAACATCTGGGCTTGAACGGATTAAAGTGCGCCTTGAATGTGATCTTTTGTGCGGTGCTATTCAACCAATGCGTGCCTGCATTGTTCACGCCGAGCACCCTGCACACAAAGCCGGGCCAGATGATTTCTATTGTGACCGGTGGCTGATAATGAGGTCGGAACAAGCAGGGCTGAAAATAATCCAGGGCTGAAGGGGTTAAAAGATAAACAATTATTTTGGTCACTCTTTTCTGGATAAATACAGCATTTCAGGTAGAAAAAACATTAACAGTATGTTTTTACCACCACCATCTTCATACCCTGTAAGTTACAGGTAAATCTGTGAAGATTTCTGTTTCGGTGTGCTACCAAAGTATGATAGTGCCTTTAAACTCTTTTCCTATGTGGTTTCTGTCGTCATAGCATTTTTAGTTTTGGATTTGTCTGGCTTTTTCTCCACACTGTGGCGCCAAGCCATGAATAACAGAATACCTATATGGGCTCTTGCACAGATAGACCGGAAGTTTGCAGTGGAGGTATTTGAGTAATGCACTGTGGGACAGTTAACGTTAAAATTGATTACACAAAATCCTATACACCAATCCGACGGCGCGAACATGGAGGTAAAAAAGACCCGCCATTACTGGTGTGTCCCCGCCCGTATTTTGTCCGGCAACAAAAGAATTTACGTCCGCCGCACTCTATAAATAGCGCTCCGCACTTGCGCTAAAAATAGCACCGGACCTCAGACAAACATTGCAACCATGCACACGTGGGTTGGTGGGCGCGTGCATGTACACTACGTGTGTGATCAATGTTTGTCTGACATCCGGGGATTTTGTGACGTCATTAGTGCGGAGCGCTATTGCAGGGTGTACATCCTATGATTAGGGAACGTACACCCTGCAGTATCGAGTGCGGCGGACGTAAATCCTTTTGTTGCCGGACAAAATACGGGTAGGGACACACCAGTAATGGCGGGTGTTTTTTGCCTCCATGTTTGCGCTGTCGGATCGGTGTATAGGCCGCCTATCTGCAAAAATTTTTTGTTGGATGCTTGGCTGAATTTACTCACCGTAGAAACCTTTCTGTGGATGCTCCCTGACCTTTAACCCTCCTTTGACCTTGAAGCTGCTTGGGTTCAAGAGGTCACGGACCTGCTCATTGTATATTTCCAGCATGCTCACAAACACCTACATAGCAAAACACACCGGTATAAAAAAAATGAAAAGTGAACAAAGAAAAAATGACTGGAGCGGGATTCGGAATGAGGTATCCAGCACTATTTTGGATTGACCCTAATTTGTTATTTATTATTTATTGTTTACCTTGGGGTTACCTCTCAGTGAAACACTGTTTTCCAGAGGTGCCCAGCAATTACAATATGTACAGTGCTGAATTACGATGCAGCTACAACGTGATCAAGTTGACAGCGGCGTCTTTGGCTGCCAGCACAATTCAACCCATGATCATGGATCACAGCCTGAGATCAAAAGTGTTTGGTTTTTATGGAGGGAGGAAAACAGGAGAACCTGGAGAAAAACCCTCGTATAGCATAGGAGAGAACCAACATATAACTCTGCTCACATATGACCCAAGCCGGGATCGAGCCCGGGCCACATTGGTGAGAGGCGAGTGCCTAACACACCTGCCACCTATACCCCCTAAAAGTCAATTATCTCTGTTCGTTTGGCAGTCAGAACCCATGAAACCACTCACATACGCTATATCCCAAGGATCATTTCAGATGAGCACAGCAATAGCAATGCCGCAACCTGAGAAACAGTGAACAAAGAGAAATTGACTGGAGCAGGATTCGAACCAGCGACCCCTGAAATACCGTATCGGTGCTGTACCAACTGAGCTATCCAGTGCTATGTTGGCAGTGTCCATAGTGAATTATCTGTATTCGTTTGGCAGTCAGAAAACATGAAACCACTCACATACTGCTATATCCCAAGGATCATTGAAGATACGTGCAGCAATTAGCAATGCTGCAACCTGAGAAACAGTACATGGGGGATCGCTCAAAGAGGATGCAGCTTTTTCTTGAATATAATCATCAAATAACCACAAGGGAAACTGACTGGATTAAATTAAGTCATTGACAAGTGAACAAAGAAAAATTGACCTGAGCAGGATTCGAACCTACGACCCCGGAAAAACCATATCCGTGAACTATCCAGGCCTTTAAATGGCAGTGTCCCAAATAGTCAAGTATATATCCTTATACATTTGGCAATCAGAAAACATACAAACTTGGACTTAATTAAAAACAAACCTACATGTATACAACCTTTGTAATCTTTCCCTCTGAAACCTACATATTCCAATGCTATGGGAAATAGAATGGTACCAGGCGTCGATTTCACCAAACTCAACATAACTGACTAACAATCGTAGGGCTTATGATATGCATTGCAGCCCTATGTAGGATATGATGGGTTAATATCCTTTGCAACTCGAGTTACAATTGATAGTATGGCTTCGTGAAATCGACCGTTTCTGCGTTTCTATTGCATTGCATTTTTCTCAGTCCAGAGTTGTAATGACTCGACTTGAGTCCGACTCGAGTCACATTTTTTGGCAACTCGACTCGACTCGAGTCCCGAAGGCTAAATGACTCGACTCGACTCGAGTAAGGCTAATAATGACTTGAGTCCCCCCTTCCCGCCCCCCAAAAATAAAACTTTGCGGAATATTTTATTTGAACTTACGCGCATCGCGAGTTTGTATACATGGGGTATAGAAGTATCAGCTTCCATGCACGATGCATACGGTATATGCATCAAATTACACTGGTTCCCATTCCCTACCGTTATCTCCTCACGTCTACGTCACTCAAATTTGTGTATTGGCCATCGGAAAGGGAACCAGTCTAGCGACAAACATACACCATGTCGCCATGTCGCGTTAGGTACTCCCTCCCACTAGCACTATCTTGTGGTTTTGTAAATCCACGAAACCAGACTAAAGTTTCACAACTGTGATATATGCATGTAAATGTGTTTCATCACAAGTTGTGACCCGGATGTACCGGTAAATTAAAAAACAAAGCAAACAAATTCCAGTCTCTTGGTGTTTGTTTATTTCTAAATATTTGTGACTCGAATTGACTCGATCTAAATAATTGACTCGACTCGACTCGACTTGACTACACACCGTGACTCGACTCGACTCGACATTCATGACCAAATGACTCGACTCGACTCGAGTCACTTCTTTAAAATGACTCGACTCGAGTCACAAAAAACAGTGACTTGTTACAACTCTGTTTCAGTCTAGAAAGTGGGCCGCATTATTGAGGCAAGTGTTGATCTACTAACAAACCTGGAATTCTTGCTCCTTAGACTTGTCAGCTGTCTTCATCGTCTTGTCGATTCCGTCAAAGAGCTTCTCGCAAGTCTCGGGGACGATACCTATAAGCAAGTTTAGCAGAGAACAAGAAGAATAGAACTTGGCAAGTTCCACGATGGAAAAGAGCAACTATTAAACTGCAAAAACACATCAATCAAGCCCAATGTAAAAGACATTGACTGGCATGAGATTCGACAAGTTTAAAAATACACCAAAATGCAGAATAGTGCATTTAACAATAAATTTTGAGAAAAACATCTGGGAAAAACATTTCAGGAAATTTTTACGACAGCATAAGGAACATTTTGGCACATCACTAACAAACTGGATATAGATTTGATTTGCGCATAAAGTTCTTTGGTATCAAGAAGAACTAAATCTGTAGAATTTACAAGTAATAAACTGCTTCAAACTGCTCATCAGAGAAAATGACTTGAACAAATGTATATCAAATGCTTGGAGTCTGTGGGGGCATAGGTGGCAAGTGCTTTAGGCACTCGCCTCTCACCAATGTGGTCTGGGTTCGATCCCGGCTTGGGTAATATGTGAGTAGAGTTGTGCGTTGGTTCTCTCCTATGCTACGAGGGTTTTTCTCTGGGTTCTCCGGTTTTCCTCCCTCCATAAAACCAAGCACTTTCGATCTCAGGCTCCGTAATCATAATGGATTGCCGGTATTGCTGGCAGCTGAGGGCGCCGATGAATACCGGCAATCCGATTACGTTGTAGCTCGCGCTTTGTATCTCTAAGTAAAAAGCGCGCAATAAATGCGTTTATTTAGAATTTAGAGATGCATCGCGGAACATTTGAAAATTTCACACCATAATTGAGTGGTTAAGGTTCAGCCATCTCTTACCCTTGTTGGCTCCGTAGCCTACCACCGAGTAGGACTTGCCGCTTCCTGTTTGTCCGTAGGCAAACATGCAACAGTTGTAGCCTTTCCAGGCATTCTCCAGGACGGACTGACCCAGATCAGCAAAGACTTTCCTCTGCAAAGTAACAAAGTAAAGATCAAGTACACATCATACTTTGTTACGACGTTCAGAGACACAAAGTCTACACAGACATAATGTGAACTGTAAGGGTTGAGGAATGATAATAAAAGGTGGCATCAGCAGTGGCGTCACCAGACTTTTGAGTCTGGGGGGGCACAAGGGGGGCACTAGCAATTGTTGGGGGGCAAACGTTTTGTATACTATATATTTTTTTCACCAACCCAAATTTCAAATGGGGGGGCACGAGGGGGGCACGAGGGGGGCACGAGGGGGGCACAAGGTTTTCCAGGGGGGGCACGTGCCCCCCCTGGCCCCCCCTTGGCAACGCCACTGGGCATCAGGAAAACAATAGGAAAATGTTGGAAATCATTTATATTATTTATATTATTGTTGGCTTTTATCATACTTTGGTTTTTATCAAAGAAATACAGATTCATGAGCGAACATATTAAGACATACAGCAACAGTCATCTGTGAAAATTTCAGTCCCATACGGTGCCCACTTTTTGAGAAAACAGTGAAAAACAGCCACAGTATTTCTTAAGTCTTTTCTCTTTTATTTTTGATCTTTTAAAAAATCAAAAAGATTTTTGGTCATTGTTTTACTAATTTCTGGATAAATACAGCATTTCAAGTGGAAAAATTTTAACGGTATGTTTCTACCAGCACCATCTTCATATCCTGTATTAAGTAATACGTAAATCTGTGAACATTTCTGTTTTGGCTTCTTACCAAAGTATGATACTACCTTTAAAGGCAACTTTCCATACGCGCGTTTTTTCATCCACTGCGTATATGTTGCATGTTTGTTGCGTGTACGTTGCGTGTGCGTTAAAATCGGCCATTACAAAGACGCACGCGACATTTTCCAACGGACACGCACATATATGGAAAGGGTCGCTTGTTTTTGGGGGGATGCGACGCACACAAAAGGTGGGCACCGTATGGGACTGAAAATTTCTCAGATGACTGTTACTGTATCTGTCTTGATATGTTTGCCCATGAATCTACATTTCTTTGACAAAAACCAAAGTATGATATTACCTTTAAAGGCATTGCATACGTTTGGTAATGACTCTGAAAATTTATGGCAATAAAAACTTACTTGGTGAGAAGTACAGCTGCTTTGGATAGTATAATGCATATTGAGAAACGTTCAATTCGAAGTACCGCGGTTATGGAAAGATATGTCACTTTTTATCTCCAAAAATTATGAATCTGAGAAGCGTTATGGCCGTAACGCTTCTCAGCTATTGACTAACTGTTATCTGGCGTGAAATAACCGCAGATAGTTTGTCGCCAAAATCTCACAAACGCTACCACCTTTTGAATTGAAACTTTCACAGGTTAGTTTTATGGTACATATATACAATTATATTGGTTTGAAATAAACAATAGGCTCAAATTACCAAACGTATGCAATCCCTTTAAGTCATTGAAAAATGAACAAAGAAAAATTGACATCAAATGAATCCAGTCAGTTTCCCTTGTGGTTATTTGATGGTTATATTGATTAAAAAGCTGCATCCTCTTTGAGTGATCCCCCAAGTACCGTTCACAGGTTGCAGCATTTTCCAACGGACACACACATATGGGAAGGGTTATGCAGCGGATGAAAAAACACAGATATGGAAAGGCACCTTAAAGGGATGGTACAGAATTGGTAAGACAAAATACACTTCATGATCACAGATTCACATAAAACTTACACAGTATATTGGTGATGACAGGAGAAAACATCCCATGAAATGTTTTTGTCTGAAATGCCATATTCGTTGAGAAATAAATGAAACTATTTTGCGATTGGAATAAATCGCTTCGAAGCGTTTTAATCATTCGTTGAAATGTGTACAGTTCTCTGTACGCGGGTTTTCACTTTTTTCTCGTGACCCAGATGGCTGATTGACCTCAAACTTCTACAGGTTTGTCAGTTAAGGTATATGATGGATTACATAATGTGCTTTCACTGTCAGCAACGGTTTTGTCGCAAAAACCAGTTCTGTACCATCCCTTTAAGAGTATCTTGTTCAAAGTTTTAGTGCTTTGTTACTGTAGAAAAGGTGCTGTAGAAATGTATACATTAAATTATTATCCTATTGTGAATATTTTACAATATAGGTAAAATCCCTATCAGTTCTAAAAAAAAGTTAACAAGATTTGCAAGGGTCATTAAAAAGTGAACACAGGAACATTGACTAGAGCAGGATTCGAACCAGCGACCTCCGAAATACCATACTGGCGCAGCCCTACATATATGTTGGTGGTGTCCCTAATAGTCAATAGCGCTCCGCACTAATTACGTTACACAAGTGATTTGGCCTGCGCGCGCATGTACAAAATCCCCACATGTCAGACAAACTTCATGCATGCACACAATCACACCCACACACGTTTGCAATGTTTGTCTGAGATCCAGTGTGCTATTTTTAGCGCAAATGCGGAGCGCTATTATCTTTGCTTGCTTCGATTTGAAGATTTGCAAGAGAATTGTTGAATAAGGACGAAAATTTTTCAATAAATTCTATACAAAATCCATGAACATATACACATTTTAAACATGCATTACTAAAAAAAGCATGGAAACAAATTTGAATTCAAGGTACAATACATGATTTCGTAAAGGTCACAGGACTGCACTCATACTTTGTCTGATCAAACATGTACATGAAATAATAAACCTGTGAAAATTTGAGCTCAATCGAACATCTGAGTCACGAGAAAATAGCAAAAACCCGTCTCGATTTTTCTTATAAAACATGAAGAATAGTTTACTTTTTGATTGTTCCAAAAATCGTTCGGACGAACGATCTTTGGAAAAGACACTAAATCCTGATTTGCTTGAAAAAACCCAGCATCTGATGAACCAAGATTTCACATGGTGACTGTTTGCACTGTTTACGAATTGTTGAGTGCATTTTCTGTCTCAAACTCAATAATTTTTTTTTTGAGGCCTTGCAAATCCTATATGCTCCTTTTAAGAAAGGTCTTTTGCTTCAGACTTCAGACCTTTTGCACTGAATATTGTGATAACATCTAGCTGTTCTACTGGACAAATATGTTGAAACAACGGTGTATACATTAGCCACATTGACAAACACAATGTTAATCATTGAACAATCTCCAGGGAGTGTTAAACCAAAACTGTACTTTGCATTATTTGCTACATGTCAGCCACATGATTAATCTGCCATTTATTTCTACACTGCTTCATTTATGTCAATATCAAAAGGACTATGTGCACAGTATCTGCATTGGCTGCACATAATCATAGTAATGTCTGGTTCTGTGTGTTTAAATGAATGCGCCAGAATTATAATGTGGATATTTTTCGCTGAGTTCAGCATTGAATTTGAGCAATAGTTTTTGGCTCAATGTTAATTGAAACATGGATGATATCATTGTGTGTACATATGGAGGCTTAAAGGGAGCATTTGCAAGGCCTAAACAAAAAAATTATTGAGTTTGAGACAGAAAATGGACTCAACAATTCATAAACAGTGCAAACAGCCACCATCTTGGTTCATCAGATGCTGGGTTTTTCAAGAAAATCAAGATTTAGTGTCTTTTCCAAAGATCGTTTGTCCGAACGATTTTTGGAACAAACATAAAGGACACCCTCACTTGATAAGTTGTTTTAGTTATCCCCTTTCACTCAAGGTATGAAGATGGTGCTGGTAGAAGCATACCGTTAAAATATTTCCATCTGAAATGCTGAATTTATCCAGAAATTAGTAAAACAAAGACCCAAAACAGTTTTGATATCGGGGTAAGATCAAAACCATTCTTCATGTTTTATAAGAAAAACTGAGTCGGGTTTTCGCTATTTTCTCGTGAGTTAGATGTCTGATTGAGCTCACATTTTCACAGGGTTATTATTTCATGTACATGTTTGATTAGACAAAGTAATAGTGCTGTCCTGTGTGTGACCTTTACCAATCATGTATTGTACCTTAATAATAAAGAATCCCACATTTTCCTTTCTGAGGAAAATGTGCAATAAATATCCAAATATTCACTGCTTTGAGTGATATGGTTAAATTTATCATGAGGCCTTTTCACACTATCTCCTTTTCGATCTGTGTTGAAACCAACCTGGTTCTACCCCGGTTCAGCCCGGCAAGTTTTTGAACCGGATCAAAGAGACGCAACATTCACAATACGTTTATGGTGAACCGGTTCATATGACACGGATCATGCAGAAAAGTTGCAGTTTGGAACCGGGTTGAGATTTTCAACCCCGGGGCCAATTTCATAGAGCTTCTTAGCACAAAAAATTGCTTAGCACAAAAATAGCTTGCCTGATAAAACAAAACAACCATTGAAAATTCCATTTGATATTCATGGTCAGCGAACAACAGCCAAAGAACAATTGCAAGTCATACACAACACACACAAATGTTGTTGTTAATCTTGTTTTTACTCAGACAGAAATGTCACGCTTAGCAAATTTTTGTGCTAAGCAGCCCTATGAAATTGGCCCAAGGGTTGATATCGATCAAGTTAGTAGGCCGTCCTACCCGGGTCAGCTGATCGGGGTTAAAAATCTTCAAGTGTGAAAAGGGTTGAAACAAATCTTGGGGTTTGATCTGGTTCAAACACTGAGATTTTGGATAGTGTGAAAAGCCCTTATGATACCAAAGGTGATCCCCTGTGCATTCTAAATACCACAATATACAACCAGGGTTCTAGCCAGACCAATTTTAGTGGTGGGCTCTAGAAATGAAGTTGAGCCCTAGTCCCTTACATATGTACAGATATACGGTAGGCCTACGCTAAAAATTGGAAATTACATCGTCTTGTAAACATTGAGAATCAGTGCTTCACATTTCAAAACACAGAAAAGAGTTAACTTTATTCAGGAATGTGATCAAAATTCACGATATTGGCAATACTTTTATTCACTCTGCGGAAATTCGTGCTGGGCGGCAGAGTTTATTTCAGACCTAAGTTCCGGGTGCAAATTTCCAGTGCCGGGCTGGCCCGCCCAGCGCCGCCCACCATGGCTAGAACCCTGTATACCACAGTGTGGTTTGTGTGTGGTTTATGATCCAGTCCCCCTGTGGCGACTGTGGTGATGTGTGGTAATGTATAGACCTTTCTTTTGCAACATCACAGCCCGAGTTTTTGCCAATCAATATGGCGGAAACTATGACGAGCCGTTAAAGCCAGGCATAAAAATAACCACAATTTCAACACAATGTTTCATAAACATGGAAAGATATTGCTGAATGTAATAGAAACAACACAAGCAATGATGGTATGAGTTTTTTATGCTATGGAAAGTTTGTAAAAATGTTGAATTTGGTCACGCCGTCTGTCAAGAAAATGACATGATTTGCAACATTTGGTCGCCCATACCACGGAGGAAGGAAAATTGTCAACCAGCGCGTCAATGTTAGTAAACAAAACAAAAGTAAGGTCTATAGGAAGCAGCTCTTGTCTTGTGTAGTAGGTTCAGAGGGTTAGGGTTAGGTCCTCCTGTGGAGACTGTGGTAATGTGTGGTAAGCAGCCCTTGTCTTGTGTAGTAGGTGCAGAGGGTTAGGGTTTATATCCAGTCCTCCTGTGGAAACTGCACATGTATGGTAGTGTGTGGTAAACAGCTCGTCTTGTGTGGTAAGTGTAGAGGGTTGGGTTTATATCCAGTCCCCCTGTGGAGACTGTGGTAATGTGTGGTAAGCAGCTCTTGTCTTGTGTGGTAAGTGCAGAGGGCTAGGGTTAATATCCAGTCCCCCTGTGGGGCCTGCACATGGTAGTGTGTGGTAAACAGCTCTTGTCTTGTGTAGTAGGTGCAGAGGGTTGGGTTTATATCCAGTCCCCCTGTGGAGACTGTGGTAATGTGTGGTAAGCAGCTCTTGTCTTGTGTGGTAAGTGCAGAGGGCTAGGGTTAATATCCAGTCCCCCTGTGGAGACTGCACATGGTAGTGTGTGGTAAACAGCTCTTGTCTTGTGTGGTAAGTGCCGAGGGCTAGGGTTAATTAGTTATAGAATGTTCAAGTAAACAAGTTTGTTGTTTAGAACATCGGGTTCTATATTTTTATGATTTTTGTGGGTATAAATCATACCTGTTCTACCATGTCTACAGTGTGTCCCTAAAAAAAAACCCTGATACCCATTTTTATGAAAAGAAATTATATAGCTTTTTGACTTTTTAGTCTATTGCATTCAATACCTCCCGTGCATGTTCTGACCCAACTTCAATACAATCCATTCATGCATCACTGAGCAATTACTGATTGTCTGGAAAAGTCCACTTTGCTGCCGTTTCAATGGATAGGCAATGGCATAGTCCACACTGGGGGGAAGGGGAGGATTGCAGGTCAAAAACTAAGTAACCGCCATTGTCATTTTTTGAAATGGCAGCAAAAATGGACTTTTTCCTGACAATCAGTATTATTGCTCGGTGATGCATGAATGGATTGTATTGAAGTTGGGTCAGAATATGACAAGGGAGATATTGAATGCAATACCCTAAAAATCAAATACGTGAAAATTTCTTTCCATAATTTTTTTTTTAATGTGTAAACATCTTTGTTGTTGTTGTTGTTGTTTTTTTTTGGGGGGGACAGACTGTAGTACACTTTTAATTATCTGCAAGGGGATTCTTACACTTACAGATTACTATTAAACTTAACCCCAACCCTCTACATTTACCACACAACATAAGAGCTACTTACCACACATTACCAGTCTCCACAGGGGAACTGATGATAATTAATGGACACTTACACATGTATAATGCGCCGGTATCCGCCAAGCATGGAGCTCATGGCGCTAATCAATTATTATCCCTGGTCATCGGGCCATAATTTAAATTCCTGAAACCATCTCAACTCCCTGGGGAGTATACAGCCCCGGCTGCCGTATTCAGCGCACAGAGGCTAATAGTCAAACCACAAAGCCATCTCTACCCTTGCAGGTACCCATTTACACCTGGGTGAAGAGGAGCAATATGTGACAAAGCGTCTTGCCCAAGGATGCAAGCACCATTTAATAACCCATGGCTGGATTCGAACCCACAATCTGTAGATTGACCCAAGACTTTGAGTTTGAGTTCAACACGCCAGACCACTAGGCCAAGCCTTGAAATTGGTTCTGAAAGGGGCAAGGCCAATTTTCCATTGCAAGGGGCACTTCCATCGGAAAATCATTATGTCGATGGAAACATTTGAAGGGGGTATGAAGGCCAAGAACAAGGGCAACGAAGGCCATGGCCTCTGTGGCCTCCGTTAAATTCAAGCCTTGCTAGGCCACAGCACCCCACACTGGATCATAAAGCAAGCATTACCATGAAAATTACACTGTGGTGTTTTGTGGTATTCAGGATACCACACTTGTAAATTGTGGTACATGTATACAGGTGGGTAAGAGTTAAAGGTAATATCATACTTTGGTTTTTGTCAAAGAAGTACAGATGCATGGGCAAAAATATAAAGGAAGATACAGTAACAGTCATCTGTGAGAATTTCAATCACATACGGTGCCCACTTTTTGAGAAAATCGTGAAAAACTGCCACAGTATTTTCCTTTCTCTTTTATTTTTGATCTTTTAAAAGATCAAAAAGATTTTTGGTCGTTGTTTTACTAATTGCTGAATAAATACACCATTTCAGGTGGAAACATCTTAACGGTAGGTTTCTACCACAACCATCTTCATACCCTGTAAGTAGTATACGTAAATCTGTGAAAATGTCTGTTTTGGTTTCTTACCAAAGTATGATACTACCTTTAAGACAGCCCGACATTTCAATCCTGGAAGGAAATTTTTCAAGGGTGGAAAGGATTTTGGTAGGGCCTATAGGATGTTCCAAAAGGGCAACAACCGTGTTGACAGGGGACAACTGAGGGCCTGTTTGTTTCACGCAAAGGATCATGAATCCTTCGGATCCGGATCCGGGATTCGTCCGAAACAAACAGGCCCTGAGTCAACCGCAAAGACAACTCGATCTATAGCGCAAATACCAACCTGATCGGCGTAAGGACTCTTGCTGCTGGCTAGTTCTAGGTAACCATCCGGACCTTCCTTGTAGCCGTCGTGCGACCAGTAGGAATGGTCAAAGGTGAACTTCTTGGGCTCCCCCTGTCTGTTGGCGGGGTCTGTTATCTCCGTGGTCTTCTTGTACATCTTGATGATGCAGTTAGCGTTCATTTTCATCTCCCGCTCGTTGTGTGAACGAGTTAAGGTTGTACACAATAAAACTTGAGAACATTGTTAATACATACGGCATACCGGTACGGTAGGTAGTTCCTAGACTTCAGCAAAATCTTTGGCTCTTCTGCACACACCCTTCTTTATTAACCCCTTCAGCCCGGGTTTATTTTCAGCCCTGCTTTTTCCGACCTCATTTTCAGCCACCAGTCACATATAATATAGGCTTGGGCAATTCCATGTTAATTGGAATCGATTCCAAATTTGGAATCGGAATCGCTATTCCACTTTGTTGAGGAATCGATTCTGTGAATTGATCGATTTTGAGTTTTGAGTTTCGATTAAAATGAGTTGAGCCATTCTTGGGTTGTTGGATACCTAGTTGAACCAACTGAAACAATTCTGACATTCTTTGAAGAAATGAAGCCTGATTTTTACGCATCGAAGAACTTAACCGCGTGCGGCACTGTCTGTGTTTTGTCTGCTAAACCACAAATAGTGCTGTTTTAAACTCTGCACGTCACCTCCCGAAGTTTGCCATTATTTCAATGTTATTTTTGCCAGTGAAAATTGGAATCGATTCCGACTGGAAAAGTGATTCCAGCCTGGAATCGGAATCGATTCTGAAAATGCTGGAATCACCCAATCCTAGTCACATAGAGGTCATCTGGCCGGGCTTTGAGTGCAGAGAGCTCGACGTAAACAATGCAGGCACACATTGGTTGAATAGCACTGCACAAAATTCAAGGCGGACTCTATAATCCGTTTACACCCAGATGTTCGGAACTCAGAGATTGCCGTCAACTCAAAAATACAGATCTTTCCAAATATGCAAATCATGGGGATGCATGTACCACAATGAGCAGATTTTTTTTGGACAATAAAGGTTCCCAGAACCTCTTGTTCCAGACAATGCCCCAATTCAATGCATTTCAATGGAAATAACAAAGCATTCATGAATGTTCTCAGGCCATGACGTGGGGCTGCTATGGATGCTCCCCGGGCTGAAGGGGTTAAAAGGAGATTGGTGCACCAACTAGAGGGTAAGATGGTAGTCGGAGCACCCTTCAAAGATTCCACACATTCTTATGAGATCAGTACAGGGTACCATATCTACCGGACAAATAAAGACGCTTTTGGAATATTGTGCACGATTCTAAAGCAAAGATCTCATTTTTGTCATTTCTGGTGTTAAACAGTGCAGATTTTCGGCAAATAGCGATTAGGCCTACAACAGACACAACAGATACAACAGACGCTTTTTTCCTCTCTTTTTGCACGATATGATTATGCAAATTATGTTTTTTGTGTACGCATTGGCCTTAAACCCCCAACCCCCCTCCATCCTGTACGCATGGCGTACGCATCAGTAACATCCCCTCCCTCCTTCATGGATACGTACTTTATGGACGGCCACTAACGCCACGGGTCTATATTAGGCGAAGTAAAAAAAAATACCTGTTAAGCGTCCCCGCCCGCTTCCTTTTTGGATGCCGCCTGCTATTTTTTTTTTTTTTTTTTTTTGTAAAATCCGAAAAAAACGTACATTCCGTGATTTTTTCCGCTGAAAAATGAATAAAATCTTCGTTGATAGACTCAATCGTCACTATCACTGTGCTGTGGAAATGGTCTATTCGTACGTGTGGATGCGATCAAGACTAGTATAGTGTGTATGAGCTCACATGCCCCGTGTGTAACATCGTCTCATTGTCCATGAATAGAAAGCTATCTCACTTATTAGTCCAAGCGGTGATTTGAAAGAACAATAATATTGCCCAAAACGAACTGCCAGCCATCTTGCCATTTTATTTTGATAAAATGGGCCGGGCGGCCATTTTGAAAAAAAAAAAGAAAAAAAAAAAGAAGGGCCTCCTCCTTCCTTTTTTCAAAAAGGCAGGACGCTAAACATGTTTTTTTTTTTACTTTGCCTTAGTAGAGCCAAGAGGAGACCTTGGGTGCGTTCCACATCAGCTAACTATGCCAAACACGGACACGCACACAGCGTTCGCCTCACATAGCTAACGGTGTAACGTTAGAGGATGTGTTTGCTGCAGTTGGCTAACTACACTGCATGAAAGAATAAGATGGATGCAGTGCGCAACACATGTTCGCCATTTGTTGCGTGTGCATTCCACTACAAAATCCAAGCGTAACGCAAACGTCGCGAACGTTTTGTAGTGGAATGCTCGCAAGGTTTGCGTTACGCTTGGATTTTGTAGTGGAATTGCACACGCAACAAATGGCGAAAATGTGTTGTGCACTGCGTCCATCTTTCATGCAAATAGGCCCCTAGTTGAAAAACAATAAAAGTTGGCTTTATTAGGTGTTCGGGTTCAAGCCGAACACCTATTGTTATTGTTAGAGTTTTTTTTTTCCTTTTTTTAGGTGTTCGGGTTCAAGCCGAACACCTATTGTAATTGTTCGAGTTTTTTTTTTTTTTTTTCATTTTTTTTCTTCCCAAATTTGTCCGCAGGACTTCTATATGACGGTTACAAGATATTCACTTGAAACTTGGTGGGAACTTCGGTCATGATGCCAAGTTGTTATTAGAAGATTGACGTCATGATGACGTCATCGGGTATCAAATTACACGCGTTTTTAGGAAAAACTTTGGTGTTCTATAACTTGTGAACCACATGACCTACGATTTTGATATTGACATATGTTACTCAACACGTAAATCCTAACAATTAATATATGCAGTGTTGTGTATAAATGACCTTCACTTCCGGTGTTACCGGAAGTTGAAGTTTGACTCAAAATAACTCGAAAACGGAAGGATTTAGGCAAAAAAAAACTCAATGGTTCAAAGATAGACAAGGTCTTGGGCTTTCAGAAAATATAAACGATGACGTCATACGGGCTGTATGGCGCCCTCTACGGTGGATTAAAGATATGCAGTGATTACGTAATCCAAAAGTAAACAACGGATTTCCGCCAAATTTGGTGATTGTGAAGTACTAATGAACTTCGACATGTGTGTGAAGTTTGAAATTTGTGACGTCATGCAACCGGAAGTTATGCGCTTTTAAAGTAAAGATGACGTATCATTATTCAAATACTGTTTACTCGATAATTACATGACGCACGTCAGTGAAAATTGCAATATATTTATATCGTGTGCATTCAATGACTTCTGAAAATGTTCAGTTGGTTGTGAAGAACTAACCGGAAGTTATTGTCCATACAATATTAAAGGTGATGTCATTTTACGGTATCAGTCATAGTGTACGAATACTGCAATCAGCATAATCAGTACATGTAGTACATGTATTAATTTTGCTCAGTCACGCAGTTGAAGTGTATTTTAATATTCCATTGAATGAGGGACGATTTATCACATACTGTACGTTCCAACATACGTTCAAATAACATTTCCACTACGAAATGAGACCCCGAACACCTAGTGGTTGTTCCCACAACCACAATGTCTAGTTTTTTTTTGTTTTCTTCCCAAATTTGTCTGCAAGACTTCTATATGACTGTTACAAGATATTGACCTGAAACTTGTTGGGAACTTTGGTCATGATGTCAAGTTGTATTTAGAAGATTGACGTCATGATGACGTCATCGGGTATCAAATTACACGCGTTTTTAGGAAAAACTTTGGTGTTTTATAACTTGAGAACCACATGACCTATGATTTTGAGATTGACATATGTTACTCAACACGTAAATCCTAACAATTAATATATTCAATGTTGTGTACAAATGACCTCCACTTCCGGTGTTACCGGAAGTTGAAGTTTGACTCAAAATAACTCGAAAACGGAAGGATTTTGGCACATAAAACATACTTGGCTAAAAGATAGAAAAGGTCTTGCGCTTTCAGAAAATATAAACGATGACGTCATGCGAGTTATATATCGCCCTCTACGGTTGGTTAAAGATATACAGTGATTACGTAATCCGAAAGTAAACAATGGATTTCTGCCAAATTTTGTGAGTGTGAAGCACAAATGCACCTTGACATGTATGTGAAGTTTGAAATCTGTGACGTCATTCAACCGGAAGTTACGCTCTTTTAAAGGGAAAATTACTGAATTATTCCAATACTGTTTACTCTGTAAAATTTACATGAGTACATCAGTGAATACTGCTTGTAATGTGATTACAAGAGACTCTGATTAGTACCAGATGGCAGTCACTGCAAGGTGATTGGAATGTGCTTCATTTAAGTTGTCTCAGTGGAAACACATGATAGCCTCAACACAGGAGTTTGAAACACCTCATACACTTTTAAACAGTCAATTTTAACCATACAAAGGCCCAGACAAAGTTCTTACAGCGTAGATTTGAAGTGAACATTTACAGTATCTTTTGATTTTATATGAATTTTTAAATATTTCTCACATTGTGTTACGTGAAAATATGGTCATGTACAAAAACTATGATGATCGATTGACTCTTTTTCCCATACGCTATATAATGCACAAAAATTGTACATATAAGAACATACATGTACATGTACATGTACATGTATATGTACATGTAATGTCCAATTGCGCGACTCAAAACTTTGTTTACATCTTGCCATAGAGATTTGCACGTATAAAATCTTATTATCATTAAATACCAGCACCAAATCTTAATCGAAATGCTATCGATGTAGGTTGCGGAGTATTGTACATCATTTTGTCAAATGACAATGTGTTCCATAAACAGTCACTGCAACTAAATCCATGGGCTAAAATTAATTTTTTTTACGTTGAGATATGGTCACTTTTAAACCATATGTCTTAATCAAAATAAAAACTGCAACATATTTAAATCATATTCAAAATTTAGTGTGTATTTCAATATGCCATGGTATGAGCGAAAATTGACCACATACGTACCAACATAACTTTTATGTTCACATAACAGTTTCACCACGTAATGAGACCCCGAACACCTAGTGGTTGTTCACAACCACAAGTCTAGTTCTTTAATAGTTGCGATGATCGTAACCCTAGGTCTGACCAGGGACTGGGACCTTAGGGTTACGACAAAACTTGTTCAAAAAAATGGGTACGACCTTTTTGGCCAACTCCTGAAATACGTTTCCACTTAGTTTTCCACTTTCCAAAATCCAAACACAAAATCTGACTACATGGATCTGATCGGTACTTATCAATGAGTCATATAAAACCACTTTGAATATCGAAAGATCATTTTCTGCAGAAAAAATGACCACAAACTTACCGAAGGTGTCGAGATTCCCTCCGTTTGCCGTCAGTCGGCCATTTTGAATAGTGCGCAGTGCCATCTCGACCAAATTACGTCATGCGCAATGCCGTTTTGGCTGTTCCACCTTTCAAACTCAAACTCGCAGCCCTATGGAGGGTGTTCCCAGAATAACACGTGCGCTGTGCATGATATACCGTGTACACGCATATCGTATACAGTATGGAGGAGGTTTTTTTTTTAAGTCCGCATTGTTTGCCCATGTCAAGCTGCCGCTGACAATTCAAATCTTTCATCATGAACTAAAGGAAATTGCTAAGATTATCAAATGATTTCCTTTATGAATGGTCTCACAAACAGACAAAATATGTTAGCAGGTCACAAACTCGGTGCCGACCCAATCCATGATCAAACAGAATAAAAAGGTCATCCACCTCATCACAGATCGCGCAGTGGTCGGAATTAACGCTGGACTGAAAAATATATCCGGTCATCAAATACACAAAAAATGATCATACCCGGTAGGACAGTGAGGACATATTAGTAAAAATATCACCGGAATATTCCACTGCGGATCGCGGAAAAACCACAATTTCTTACTGAAAATCTGTAGTTCTGTACCGAGCCGTATACGGTAACGAATCCGGCCGCGATCAAAAAAGGTGCCGACCGAGCGCAACATTTCAAGCCCACGGCGAAATCTGTACCGAGCCGGCCGGCCGTGAGCCACCGACCGTAACGGTGGAGCGACGCCGGCCGCGATCCAAAAAGGTAGGCCTTCCGATCGACCGAGCGCAATTCATTTCAAGCACACGGCACGTGTATAACGTACTGATTGAGACTTTCGCTGGTGCACGTTTGCTTTGAAAGTTGAAACTGTGGCTATTACGCACGCGGATACCAGGCTGTCTTTCTCTGCGGTGTGGGCAATGTTTGTACGTCTTAATTTTTTAATGCGATCGTCGGTCGGTTTCGGAAGGATTTCACGATAATTTTTTTAGGTTCAGTATAATTATGAAAAGAGTGTTTCTACTTGGCCAATTGAACAAAATATTGAATACTGAAATTGAAATTCAAGTAAGATTTATAAGCTGATCAGCCGACGATTTACGGTACTTTGGAAGGACGGTCGATCAGAATATTTTTATTTTTATTTAGATTTTGCATGTGTTCGATGTCGGCCTGTGTTGGTTGTCGGAAATCACGCCGTATACGTTTTTCTTCACCTGTCATATCAGAAGAGCGGCGGAAAACTTAATTCGGCAGTTTCAGCGCACGGGTCTGGTCACTGATTCAATAACTTGTGATTTATTAGACGGACACGCTCACACACTATATGCGATATGCCGTGTATGGCACTGTACAACGCACGTGATACGAGCCCTCCATAGGGCTGCGAGTTTGAGTTTGAAAGGTGGAACAGCCAAAACGGCATTGCGCATGACGTAATTTGGTCGAGATGGCACTGCGCACTATTCAAAATGGCCGACTGACGGCAAACGGAGGGAATCTCGACACCTTCGGTAAGTTTGTGGTCATTTTTTCTGCAGAAAATGATCTTTCGATATTCAAAGTGGTTTTATATGACTCATTGATAAGTACCGATCAGATCCATGTAGTCAGATTTTGTGTTTGGATTTTGAAAAGTGGAAAACTAAGTGGAAACGTACTTCAGGAGTTGGCCAAAAAGGTCGTACCCATTTTTTTGAACAAGTTTTGTCGTAACCCTAAGGTCCCAGTCCCTGGTCAGACCTAGGGTTACGATCATCGCAACTAGTTCTTTAAATGATTTTACAGCTCTAATTCACTATTATTGCGATGATCGTAACCCTTGGTCAGATCGACATGAGGACAGGATCGTAACTCTGTGACCTGTCCCCATGTCAGACCCAGGGTTACTAATTTCATTAGGCCTAACAACAACAGTAACACAGTTACAGACCGAACAGACATTAGGCCTAGTCCAAACAATGCAGTAGGCCCGGCCCCCATATGCATTTATAACGTACTGCGCTGCCACTGTCCTGACGAGACAAAATGTTATGCATTAAAAATTGATTTTAACTTGACCAAAGTTCACACTAACACACCCACCGCTTCCCCAGCACCTATTCTGCAAAATACACATTTTCTAGCAAACATCTGCACCTAGAATTACCAATTAAAAAGGATATGAATGGGCGAACCCGCACAGCCACTTTCACGTTTTCCGCCATCTTGTTTATATCGCTGTTACATTAAGCGCGCGTGCCTAGCTGGAAAACGAACAGCAGTTCATATGCAGGGCCAATTTGTTGTCAAAATAAACTGTTAAAACGATTCTTTACAATATTTCTGAAGAAATCATCAATAGGTTGCATTTATGATGATAATTTATGATGATTTTGTTGAACGCATCATAACTAAACAGTAAATATTTGACTCCGCACAGAGGGGTTAAGATGGTGAGAAATCTCAGTAGTGCATGCTGTTGCTATCGCCGTCACGTCGTAGAGATAGGTGGGGGCGTACCCGAGATGCAAAAAAGGGGGAGGCACTTACTACACAATAGACATGTTAAAACTGTGAAAATATCTTACATTTTGCTCTAAAGAAATATCTTATATTGTCTGATCTTCAAATATAACTTGGTCGTTTGGATTTAGTTGCGATATGTGTCAAAATGTGATGATTTGTTTATCTGCTTGCTTGTTATTTGTTAAAGCATATATTTTAAAGGTAATATCATACTTTGGTTTTTGTCAAAGAAATACAGATTCATGGGCAGAAATATCAAGGAAGATACAGAAACAGTCATATGTGAAAACTTTTTGAGAAAACAGTGAAAAACGGCCACAGTATTTCTTAAGTCTTTTCTCTTTTATTTTTGATCTTTAAAAAGATCAAAAATAATTTTGGGTCACTGGTTTTACTTTTTTCTGGATAAAATTACAGCATTTTCAGGCAGAACAAATTAATTGTATGTTTCTACTATCACCATCTTTATACTCAGTAAGTTATAACATTTCTGTTTCGGTATGCTACCAAAGTATGATACATGGTACTACCTTTAATGGTTTTTGTCAAAGAAATGCAGATTCATGGGCAAAAATACCGAGGAGGATACAGTAACAGTCATCTGTGAATTTCTGAGTCCCATAATGGTGTCCACGTTTCACAGTGGAAAACGCCCACAATATTTGTTAACATCTTTTCACCATTATTTTTTATCTAGTAACAGATTAAAAAAATTGGTCATTGGTTTTACTCTTGTCTGGTTAAATACAGCATTTCAGGCAGAAACATGTTAACGGTAGACAGGTTATGTTTCTATCTACCAAACCATGTAAGTAATAGGTAAATCTGTGAAGATTTCTGTTTTGGTATGCCACCAAAGTATGATAGTACCTTTAAAGGTAATATCATACTTTGGTTTTTGTCAAAGAAATACAGATTCATGGGCAAAAATATCAAGACAGATTCAGTAACAGTCATCCGTGAAAATTTCAGTCCCATACGTTGCTCACTAACTTTTTGAGAAAACAGTGAAAAATACCCACATTATTTCTTAAGTCTTTTCTCTTTTATTTTTGATCTTTTAAAAGATCAAAAAGATTTTTGGTCGTTCTTTTACTAATTTCTGGATAAATTCACAATTTCAGGCGGAACAATTTTAACGGTAGGCCTATGTTTCTACCAGCACCATCTTCACACCCTGTAAGTTATAGGTAAATCTGTGAAGATTTGTGTTTTGGTTTCTTACCAAAGTATGATACAACCTTTAAGTTGCTTTTCTTTGTCCGCGCTGTTTTGGTATGGTACCATAGTAAATGTTAGCAAATTAAATGATGGTTTTGTTGACAATTAAAAGTCCAATTATATAATTTCAACCCCAATTTCTTTTTCTATGTAATTATGACTTTAAATAAAAAAAATTTTGAAAAATAATTTAAGGGGATAACAACCATTATTGAATGGTTATTTAAAACAAATCATGGAGTGCTAACATTAATTATGCCCCCATTATAACACGTCAGAGGCCAAATTCATGGAACTGCTAAGCAAAACGAAAATGCTTAGCACAAAATATCTTGCTCAATTATTGCTCAACTTAAACAGACCATCATTAAAAATTTCATTTGATATTTAGGGGCTGGTTTTCACAAAGCACTAAGATTAATCTTAAGATGAGTTGTTCAGGATCACCATAGTGATTTGTATTGTGACATCACACTTTGCTTAGCAATTAAGATGAATTCATACTTAAGATCAATCTTAGTGCTTCGTGAAATCGGCCCATGGTCTGCGAACAACAGCCAAGGAAGAATCACAAGCGATACAAAACACATGGACATTTGGTTGTTAATGATGTTTTTTATTAAGACAAACATTTCATGGTCAGCAAATATTTGTGCTAATTATCAGGGCTGAGAAATTGGCCCCAGATATGACACTTTTCGAATGTCTTTGTCACTTAGTTCATGCATCAGTCGTCGTGTATTTCATACACACAACAGTCGTCGCAGATAGCGCTGCAAAGAAGGATGCACAGTACGTGTGTGCCCATAACGTGTGAGAAAAATCGATGATGCAGATGGTGATGTTAATGATGCAGCAGCGAATGTAATTGAGAGGTCAAAGCACAGCAGCGGTTTTCTCACATAAGCAAACCACGGAGACCAAGATGGCGGCCATCTTGACCAAGATGTCGTCGTTGTTCTCCATCATTCGCGTGAAAATCGTCTTCCTCTTCTTCATTTTTGCAATTTGTAGACTCTCTCTTGCATCCATTGGCAACGAACCTTCTCCGGACGACCACGAGACTCTAGAACCAGGATTCCTCTTCCAGAAATTGCTGCAGCAGTTCTCGAAGGTCAAAACGCAGCTGATTCTGTGCTCGCTGTCGTCGTCTTTGAACGCCGAGGCAGCACCGGTGTTGGACGGTGGGAGCAAGGGATCGGTGTCCACGGTCAAATCCTCGGTGTTGACCCAGTGCCAGACGAAAGATACGAGTTTTGACTCTCTGAGCACCGATAGTTTCATGGATGCCAAGATAACTGGGGAGGTGGTGGCAAAATGTAGACATGGGGGTTCGAACCTTGCTCGGTGTCTGGCCAAAGATGCTTTTATCAATAAGATCCTTGGCAACTTTATGGAGGGGCTGTCACCTAGCGTGGAGAGAATGTGTTGCTTGCTGGACGGGTGTGGGTTTGCTGCTGCTGGGCCTGGGCCTGGCCCTGGGCCTGGGTCTTGGCCGGCCGGAGAAACAGCCTCGAAAGAGACAAATGAATGTCTGGGATGTCTCTCGGCCGATTCAGACGTCAAAGCCCACAATTTTAAGGTAATGATGGGACGATATGGGTGGAGTACAGGGGCGGATCCAGGAATTTCCAGGGGGCGTTGAAATAAAAAGCACCAAATTGCATGCAGGAAAATGGTACTATAAATTAGGGACGGAATTTAAAGAGTGAAAAATTAGGTGGAGCGGGATTTGAACCAGCAACCTTCGGAATACCTAATACTGGCGCTCTTACCAGCTGAGCTATCCGGCCTTAACTTGGTGGTGTCCTTAAAGGTATAAGTATCGTACTTGGTAAGAAACCAAAACAGAAATGTTGACAGATTTACGTATAACTTACAGGGTATGAAGATGTTGGTGGTAGAAACATACCGTTAAAATGTTTTCGCCTGAAATGGTGTATTTATCCATTAGTATAAAACAACAAAAGATCAACAATAAAAGAGAAAAGACTTAAGAAATACTGTGGCTGTTTTTCACTGTTTTCTCAAAAAGTGAGCACCGTACGGGACTGAAATTTTCACAGTTGACTGTTACTGTATCTGTCTTGATATTTTTGCCCATGAATCTGTATTTCTTTGATAAAAACCAAAGTATGATATTACCTTTAATAGTAATAGTCAATTTTCTTTGTTCGTTTGGCAGTCAGAAGCCATGGATCCACTCATATTACCGCTATATCCCAAGCATCATTTATGATATGCGCTGCATTATAGCAATGCTGCAACAGTTTTACATAATAATACTAAGAGTGCTATTGCAAACCATTAGCAATTATGATTAACCTTGGTGGTCGTGATGTCTACGAGACCGATTAGATGGTTAGTGCGGTGGAGGGGTTGATGGATGTGGCGGGTTGGGCGAACTGACAACCCCGGTGCCGACTGTGGGCATCGCTAAGTAGTCAGACTGTGGTGGTTAGAAAGTCGAAAGAGAGAAGACTTAATATACGATAGTGAAAATAATGATGTTACTTCACTTTATAATAACTCGGATTGTTCCTGTTTTTGACTATTGTTTTTGCCATTTTTGCTGTTTTTGATGGAAAATTTAAATGATCTCTTGATGACAGAAATGTTATCAAATTTGACCCCAAAATATGTTTTAATTTAATGTAATCATCAAATAACCACAAGGGAAACTGACTGAATTTGAAAGTCATTGAAAAGTGAACAAAGAAAAATTGACTGGAGCGGGATTCGAAACGGCGACCGTCCTAACAAAAATGTGTTATAAATCATTACCGGTATAAATTATAATGTACGTAGGATTATTTCTGTCACCAAAAGATCATTATTTTGATCATTGTTTTTTTTTTCGCCAGAAACATCATGAAAATTAATGGTCGTTTTTATCTAAATTAATTTGACATAAAATGAGATTTTAAAAAATTTAGTGGCAAGCCGTCAGGTTCAAAACGACTTTGCATTTGCATTTTCTATCTCCTTATACGGAACATCATTAATATTCAAGATACCACCAGCTGGGGCCAATTTCATGAAGCACTAAGATTGATCTTAAGTGCGAAGTCCGATCTTAATGGCTAAGTAAAGTGTGATGTCACAATACAAATGACTATGGTGGCGCTGGCATCTCATGTTAAGATTAATCTTAATACAGTGTAGTCAATTATCTTTGTTTGTTTGGCAGTCAGAAGCCATGAAACCTTGCATCACCGCCATGCCCCAAGGATCAATTAATTCACCGATACCCAGCAATGCTGCTTACTGAGAACGGTATATGGGGGATCATTCAAAGAGGATACGGCTTTTGAATTAATATAATCATCAAATAAATAAGACCTAAAGAAATTAGAATTAGTTCTCAGTGTGCGATGCAAGACAATGCAGAAACTTTTCCCCAAATAATGTTCTTAAATAAAAGTTCCAAAGATTCCCTAGGATTTATGTTCATTTAAGGTAATTTCATACTTCTGTTTAAGAAATGTAGATTCATTGGCAACAATGTCAAGAAAGATACATTAACAGTCATCTGTGAAGTCCCATACGGTGCCCACTTTTTGAGAAAACAGTGAAAAATGCCGACGGTATATTCTTAAATCTGTTCACAGGATTTTTGATCTTCCGAAGATCTAAATTGTTTTCAGTCAATTGGTTGGACTCTTTTCTGGCTAAATACAGCATTTCAGGCAGAACAATTTTAACAGTATTTTTCTACCATCACCATCTCTATACCCTGTAAGTTAAAGGTAAATCTTTGAAGATTTCTGTTTCGGTATGCTACCAAAGTATGTAAGTATATCAAAACGTCACTGGTTTGTGGCACCATTACTGGATTTCACCGAGCACTATTGGGGTCACCATCAACATAGGGCTTGATGGCTCAGTAATTGGTAGAGCGCCTGTACAGTATTCAGGAGGTCGCCGGTTCGAATCCCGCTCCAGTCAATTTTTCTTTGTTCACTTTTCAATGACTTTAAATTCTGTCAGTTTCAATTCTGTGGTTATTTGATGATTCTTTAAATCTTCTTTACAGATTACCCCCACCGACCAAGTTTCTTTCCTGCAATCCTTGAACACGATGTTCTGTTCCGATCGAAAATACAACGACATTCCGTGCACGAAACTGAATCTTATCGCTCTCAACGTCATGACTGGACCAGCTCAAAAGACGGTATAGTAATTACATGTACAATGTTTTCTATGACAATACGGCACTTATTATCATAATCATATGGCATTCCATTGACACCAGCAGGTTTTTATACAGCGTATTTTGAACGCATTATATCATCCGTGGTCATCGGGCTACATTTGCTTTCGTAAAACAATCTCAACTCCCTGGGATCGGGAGTATACAGCGTGTCCCCCCCCCCCCCCCCAAAAAAAAAAAATACGCAACGGGAACCATTATGTTAAAATTAAACTGTTCATCACTTCGAGATTCAGGTATAATTATGATACAACCATGTCTTGGCTATCACCATGTAGAATTTAAGCAAAATCGGGCTGAAATTGGCGAAAATATGACCAATTGAAAGAGTACTCTTTAAAACAGATTTGCAATATTCCAGAATAAGTGGTCAATGCAAACATAATGTGTATTGAAAGAAAGATGAACATCGAGGTTGGGTTATTCAGTCTTAGTTTTTTCTCTCAATTTCAGTCCAATTTTGCTCAAATTCTACATGGTGATAGCCAAGACATGGTTGTATTTCATATCTGGATCTGGAAGTGATAAAGGTTTAATTTCTATATACATGTAACAGTTCTCAACACAAAGTGTTGCGGTTTTTTGGGGGACACCCTGTACAGCCCTGGCTGCTGTAAGCGCACAATTCGGCTAATCACAAAATCCATCTCAAGGTTGCACCCAAGTAAATAAACTCCCATAGACAACAGTGATAAATCCTTATATTCCAAAAATCATTTAAAAATATACAGAACTCTCACAGCTGTTCAAGGTGCACAGAAAAATGACGATGAACATGTCACCTTTCATTTTCTTTTCATTTTATTGTGGGTTGACCATTGAATTTTTGAGATATACTCATTCTCTGCTGACCACCCCTAAAACAAGGTATGGATCATGCCAGTCAAAGAAGCCATTTTCAAAAAAACATCCCTCTGCAAAGCGGCTGAAATAGACCCACTTTCTCACCCAATTGCATCACAAATGGTCACAAATGGAAACCCAGAGTCCAGGCAGGAGGTCCAGTGCCATATTTCTTCAATCTCTCATTGTTATAGCTCTCATAACTCTCTTATTTAAAATATATTGAGTGCTTAATTTTTATTAATGAGCACAGCGGACGGATTTTGGGACTATTTACTTGGGTGCAACCTCAACCCTCGTAGGTACCCATTTACTCCTGGGCGAAGAAGAGCAAATAATGTGCTAAAGTGTCTTGCCCAAGGATGCAAGCACCACTAGCCCATAATTGACTGGATTCGAACCCACAATCCACAAAAGTACGACACACCAGACCACTAGAAGTCAGGGTTACAGACCTAGCACGCAGTCTGGAAGTTGCCTATTAACTTGGTATACCAATAAATAAGGACGTGCGAATATTGATATGATATTTTGATGTTTCATTTTCTAAGATTCTGGATGGAGCAGCGGATATACTCAGACATTGCTACCCGACGTTTGCAGGAGAAAGCATAAGGTGGGAGTGTTATTGATACCTAACTTAAAACAAAGGATGAGT
Organism: Astropecten irregularis; assembly: GCA_963971285.1. NCBI lineage: Eukaryota > Metazoa > Echinodermata > Asteroidea > Paxillosida > Astropectinidae > Astropecten > Astropecten irregularis. The sequence goes on from OZ020255.1 coordinate 6,323,343, forward strand.
GTCTTACTCTAGTCGCTTGAAGTCTGCCTATAGGCCTACATGTCTTGGGAAATCAAATTTGAGGAAGAAAAAGAAAAAGAAAAACTAGAGATGTTGTCTATATAAAAGGAGTACAAACTAGTGCAAAGCTAACATGAAGAATATACACTTGCATGCTCTTGTCCTCCTGTCATTTTAGCCAGGCTTTGAGAAAGATCCTGCTATAGGATCGAAACGTCAGGCCCTCCCGACTCCGAGCATGAAAATATTATACGAATTATTTCGATAATTGAGATTTGATAAAAGAGCCAATCACAACTGCCGTTCTGTTGCAAAACGTTCGTCAGTTTGAAGAAGGGATGTAACACAGAATCTGATTGGTCGAATGTTACGGTCGCTTTTACATGAAATTCTCTTAACCTCACTTTCATTGGCTACCTCGATCTGTAGGATATTTCAAATGATTGTCGGAAATCTCAGCGTGAACGACACTTCAAGGATAAAGGCTTTGCTGACGTCACACGGGTCAGAGGTCAAACCGTCCTCCGTCATGCATTTTCTGTCCGGAGACAGCGGAGTGAAAAAAGAGGTTCGTTCAATTATAGCAATACCAGCATGGATTTGTACAACACAGCAATGATCATGTTCGTCGTGCATGTTTTTCGTTCATTTATCGTTTGTCTGTTGTTCGTTCACAACGCAAAACCGTGATAATTTAATTTCATCAAAATCGGTGTTCAAGTTTTCGAGAAATGAAAAAAGCCACACAATTGCCCACCTCTGTCCTCTCTATACGGTGGCTTCCCAACCTTATTGCATGCTTTCCCTGTTTCCCTGGTCACTCTGTCCCCCTTTGTTCTGATCCTCTCATCCATTTATGTGTATCTTCACTTGCATGTTCTTGTCCTCTTGTCATTTAGCCTCTTAGAAAGATTATTGCTGCCGATGCCATTATCTGTACCATATAAAAATGAATACAATCATGTAATACAAAGTAGAGCAAAATAATGAGATATTTCGTTTGAGTATCTGGTTTGAAAGTTCTTCGAGGCCATAGTAGTCTTGAAAAATGGCAAATTATATTAGTTTGCAAGTCAAGTTTAATGGGCCATATAATTAGCATGTATTGACAAATACCGACAACTAACGACAACTTACGGCATCTACCAATATTGACATCTACCGACAACCACCGACAGCTACCGACAACTATCGAGAACTACCGCAACACGGACAACTACCTAGAACGACCGACAAGGAACGACAACTGCCGACAACTACTGACAACCACCGACAACTACCGAAAACTACCGCCAACTACCGACATCTACCGACAACTACCGACAACAAAAGACAACTACCGACAACTACCGCCAACTACCGACAACAAAAGACAACTACCGACAACTACCGACAACTACTGGCAACTATAGGCAACTACAAGCAACTACAGGCAATACCGACAATAACCGACAACTCCCGACAACTATCGACAACGACCGCCAACTACAGACAACTAAAAACAACTATATACAACTAAAGACTACTACAGACAACTAAAGACAACTACAGACAACTACAGACATGTTACCGAAAGTAATCAGTCGATTGTTACAATCAATATGCTAATGTTTCGGTTGTTGTCGGTTGATGCCGGTTGTTGTGACCAGTTGTCGGTACTATTAGGATAACCCAGCTTTTTAATTTGCTAATTCCACAGAGAATGAGCGACCTCACGGCCAGAGCCAAGACCGGCCTCGTGGTCATGGGAATACTGGTAACCATCAGTGTCCTGCTTGGAGTATGGGTCGTTTACCAGCGAGCTAGGCTGTATTTCCACCCTAACGAGGCCGTGCGATATTCACAGATCAGCATCAATGATATCTACATCGACGATCCCAATAGGGACGAGGACGAGGATGACGGGGACCCTGGGGAGGGTGTCCCCACGCCGTATCGCCCTTGATCCCATTCAAAGGCTGGTGTGTCAATTTCATAGAGCTGCTTGAACACCAAAATTTGCTTAAAGGTACTATCATACTTTGGTAGCATACCGAAACAGAAATACTCGCAGATTTACCTATACCGGTAACTCACAGGGCATAAAGATGGTGATGGTACAAACATACCTTTCTACCTGAAATGTTGTATTTATCCATAAAACCAGTGACCAAAAACAAATCCATTGTGGTTAGTTAATGATTATCTTTAAAGGTATAGTTTCATACTGTGGCGGTCTCTCCTCTGACGGCGCACCCGGGCTCGCCCTCCGTTGACCCAACGAGCGGTAGTTGTGTAACTTGAGGCAGGTCCGTTTCGGGGCAGTCTACCACCAGGCGCTCAAAGGTCCAACTCTGATCCAACTGATAAATTAACTGGCTATAAACCTCACTCCCTCCCCAGCAGGATAAGGCATAGACGGGAAGATATAGACTCAATACACACAGTGATATGCAGTACCGTATCCCACTTTATTATGAACTTCAAATCTCCTATGGATGGCGCCTATATTGGTTTGAGTGACTCCTATTCTGGTTTAATTGGCTCCTATTCAGGTGATCATGAATTACTATAGCTAGGCTAGGAATAATCAATTGTACAGTGATTATAAATGATCGGAATAAGTTCTCGTTATATAATTAGAGCACACTGATTTGACTAACAGATTTGATGTAGATTCGCACTCACACTGGGCGTCAGAGCCGGTGTCAAGACTGGTCACAACTGACTGCAACTAATCTCTGGTCTGCGACTGTCTGCTTCTGTCTGCTACTGTCAACTACTAGTGTCTGCTCTCTCAACTGGCAACTGGCAACTGGCATCTGGCAGTGTCTGCTGGCAAGTGGCATGGTCTCAACCACGCACGTGGTTTTATATACCGCATGGCCCGGACGGGGGACGCAACCCAATCCCGTGTCTTCAACACCAGAAGACGTCCGGTCACCACACAGCCACTTATTATGGGATACTTATTATAGAGGGCGCCCTATATTTCGCTACAATACTTTGGTTGCTTATACCGAAATAAAAATCTTCACAGATTTACCTATAAAGATGGTGATGGTAGAAACATACCGTTAACATCTTTCTGCCTGAAATGCTTTATTTATCCAGAAAACAGTAAAAAACCAATGACCAAAATCAATTTTGTTCTTTAAAAGAACAAACAAAATAACGGTGAAAAGATCTACAAATACAGCCGTTTTTCACTGTTTCCCACTGGGACTGGGAATTTTACAGATGACTGTTGCTGTATCTTCCTTGATATTTTGTCCATGAATCTGCAATTGTTTGAAATAAACCAAAGTATCATTGCCTTTAAGCACCCAAAACCTTGGTAAATAAAATCAGTATATGCCACCTAAAACTCCTTGTGTTATGAACAGCAAACAATGGCCAAATACAAGTCAAAACAATTTGGTTGGTAATCCTATTTGATCAAGGAAGACTTTGCATGCTTAAGCATGAACCAAATGTTGTGCTTTTAAGCAGTTCTATGAAATTGACCTTAGTAAAGAGGTCAAAATCAGTCATTTATTTTTGGTATATCCTATTTTTAAGCATGGGCTGAGCCCTGCGTGGGAATTCTTGTGAAAATCAAGATGGAACCAGGGTTCGATTCCACGAAGCCCTACGATCGATCGTAACTCGAGTTTATACGAAGGATAACCCATCGTATTCTACGACTTCTATGTAGGGCTGCAATGTATCATACGTCCTACGATTGAAAGTAAGTTACGATGAATTTGGTCAAATCGACCCCAGTTCCCTAAATTTTGGACCTTAAACTCTGAGCTATTTGGATGAAATCAGGCCCTAAAGTCGTTCTAATTTTGCTTCAGTATTAAAGGGGTAGTTTTTTTTTTTTAAGTCTGTCGTTAGTAAATCTGGCAGTTTTCAGGCTTAAGAAAAGGAAGCAAGTAAAAAAGAGAGAAAGAAAAAAAGTATTAGTTAAAAAAAGAACAAAAATGAACATTTTGCCGCGAATGTGCAGTATGCTATGTGCGTGACAGCTGTTACAGTTGTCACTGTGATGACGTATTGGCTGTCACACCACCAAACTTCTAAAGGTGACACTCGACAACCGATAATAATCTAGCGAGAAGGCAAGCGGTCACGCGAGAATGCGTGGGAGCTGTTATGCTGTCACGCCGATCAAAGTTTGAACATCCGTCACGGTCCGTGATAATCACGTGACACCTGGTTCGAATCCCACTTGGGCTAACATTGGTTTTCAGTAGCCGCACCTAAAAACAGGCATCTTTCCACAAAACATCCCTCTGATGTTTTTCTGACTGAAACTGAACTCCTTTTTTATCATTTATTTATTTGTAACTTAATTCTTATTTTTTACTGTCGGTGTATTTCCGTGTTTCGTCAGGCTTTGCAAGTTTATGCATGTTACAAGCATTTTATTTGAGGAATCCTGGATTTCTTTTCCAGTCATATTATGATATCAAACAAATTATTAATGATAACATAACAAGAACTTCACATATTGATAATATTGTTACTATTATAGGCTGAACATGTTCTAAAAAGGCCACCGTAAACTGAATTAGGCCGATTTCAAACAGTGCGCCACCAAGAGTTTGCAACGGGTTGGCCAATCACAATTCACGGTTCAATCTGGTGCGTGTTTTGGAGGCTCGAATCGTGATCGTGTTTCTGCGAGTTGGTTATATTGGTTCGGCGTTGTGGCGACTTCGGTTCCAGAACTTCTCCTTCAATGACGTCATTGGTTCAACTGAACGAGAACCGAGGGAAGGGATTGGTTGACGATATCCGATTCCTTCCGCCATGTCCGCCGCCATTTTGGTTTACATTTGTGCAAAAGCGTTTTGACACTCCTTGCAAACTTTAGGCGTTTACCAAATTGAGGATCAGGCTCCGTCTCAGGCTCCACCTCTGACATCCATTATGCTGAAAATACTGGTTCTGGTTTTTCATTGAAGCTGACTGCTCTGTTTTCCTTTTCAAACCAGAGAATCTACTTCAGAACCGCAGCCAAAAGGCTGTTTTAATACCAGTTGTTTTAGAATAGATTCACTAAATGGAGCCGGAGCCTGAAACGCAGCATGAGCCTCCGTTTCGTAAACGCCATTTGTTTCTATTCATTGAGCAAGTGACGTCAGAAACACTTTCCTGGTCACGTCCACCAAAACACGCCACTGTCGACCCAATCCGCCTCTCCAAAGGGTCTCGCATTGGGATTGGCCAACGCGTTGCAAACTCTTGGTGGCGCACTGTTTGGATTGGAATCGCCAGTAGTTGTAATGATATCATCCTAGATATCATAATGAAGGTAGGCTTGTGTCGTTCCTGGGTATAATAGAAGGTACTATTAGGAGGGACGTGTGTACATAATTAATGCAGGACCAAAAACTAGAACAAGTGAATGCCATCTTTAAAGGTGTGTGGAACACGAGCGACAGTACGCCCGATAGTACTACTATAGTAAGCATTAACTTCCGGTTCAGAATTACGGGTACTTTACACGGTACTTCCTGCAACAAGTAAGGTTACACTTACGAAGGGTGTTACGATTGCGCCTTGGCCCGTTGAGTCCCGTACTGAACCCTGCAGACGGGTTAAGATCATAGTTCAGGATTTTTTGTTTCGGAAAAAATAATATCATTGCTATACACTGTACTTATTATAGTTAAGATATTATAATCTGTTAAGTGAAACATAAAAAAAAACATTCTACCATTTTGCTTATTTAAATAATAAGCATCGCCGAACGAAAAAGCAAAATTTGAAGAAGATGGGAAAAGAGCGCGCAATTAACTTTTTGGCAGACGGATAATATGGGGGAAGCAAAATTGGGGAACAAATTCGGCCGATTCACAATCACAGTAGTGCGCCTCCAAGAGTTTGCAAGGCGTTGGCCAATCAGAATGCGCGGAATCAGTCGACTCTTTCCACGTGCGCATTGGGTCGACAGATTCAGATTCCGCGAATTGTGATTGGCCAATGCGTTTCAAACTCTTGGTGGCGCACTATTTGGAGTCTGTTGTACTGATCATATAAGGCCTTGTCCCAATTCTCTGGCTGCGACCGCAAATAACACACAAGTCTATGGAAACGGATGCAGTCACTGGCTAGTGGCTGCCATAGGTACATGCGTAATTTGCAGCCGCAGCCAGAGAATTGGGACACGGCCTTATGTTTATACTAACTATACGATTGTGTTGAAATAATTTTCACCTTGGTAAGCTATTAGTTAATTTCCATTAAACATTGTCCAAACTTACTCTAATCCTTTACCAATGTAAATATATTTTTTAAAACAGAGAGAACATTAATTTATTAATTTCTGTAATTTCTTCTCAAAATTAGTTGATTGTTTCTTCTATTTAAAGTAAAAGAACACTTGCATACAGAACCCGCATGATGAAAATATATGAAAATATAGTTGAGATGTATATATTTATAATATACAACAAAACATTCCAATAATATATTCAGCATGAGGAATAATATGTGCAATTATTATTCGATGTATTGTAAATTGTAATAATAAAACAAACAAATAGACCAGAAAACAATAGAATTGTTTCGTTTGTGTTATAGGGCGCCCTCTGTCAGTTTTATACACCTGTGAGATTTCAGTCGATGTTGGATTGGTAACACACGAAATGAGGCTTGTGGCTAGGCTTGGGATTTATTTGGGTATCGCCATTTTGTGTCCTAAATTATATGAAGGGCTTGAGATACATGGCGAAGCTGGAGCCTTTCTTCGGCTTCGTCATGTGGCCCAATCCCTTCGTTTCGCTTTGTGGGCCTCAAATGGCGGTAGCGAAATAAGTCCCAAGCCTAGCCTCAAGCCTGGTAATTTCGTGAGCCCCAAGCTATTTTCATTTATACTTACAATGACGATTTGTTTACAGTGTAAACGCATTCGAACTTGGAGAAAATTAAAATTTAGCTGAAGAATAATCTTCGGAGATAATACGGTGCAAGATCCGCGTGATGCATAATGTTGGTTGATTATTATAATTATATTTACGCAAACTGCATCCATTACGGTGCTCAAGGCGCAGATTCTACACGAAGCTCTTAGAAACATAAACAATTAAGAAAACCAAAAAACGTTTACTATAAGGTAGTATCATACTTTGCAAAGAAACCAAAACAGAAATGTTCACAGATTAACGTATAACTTACAGGGTATGAAGATGGTGATGGTAGAAACATACCGTTAAAATTATTCCGGATGAAATGGTATATTTATCCAGAAATTAGTAAAACAACGACCGAAAGTCTTTTTGATCTTTTAAAAGATCCAAAATAAAAGAGAAAAGGCTTAAGAAATACTGTGGCTGTTTTTCACTGTTTTCTCAAAAAGTGGGCACCGTATGGGACTGAAATTTTCACAGATGACTGTTACTGTATCTGTCTTGATATTTGTGCCCATGAATCTGTATTTCTCTGATAAAAACCAGTATGATATTACCTTTAATACATGGTGCGCTGCTGCAATTTGTGCACAACAAAAATGTACTTGCAAAGCAAAGCATGATCATTATTAATTGTGTCCTATTTGGCCTCTTCAAACGACAAATTTCTGCCGCGTCCACTTAAATTGATTATACTTTTCGAGGCACACTACAGACTCAAGGAAAAGGACGGCAGGTGTCCCAAACGCCGCGTTCTTGTTAATTTAATTAACTCTTCCAAGATGGCCGACTACGAGAATAAAGGTTTTATGATATCGAAGGACATTCCTTTTGACAAGAGAGACCAAGCCAGATGATTCTGTAAGGTTACCCAACAGGTTTATACAATTAATAGCAATTTATAATCGGTCCACGATGAATTGGAGTAGACAAGGCGGAAATTTGACGATTCCTTGTCGGTGTTCGGCCGGAATGTCGTCAGCAAAAACGGCTTGTCGAACATAACTCACAGCAAAGATGTGGCATTCAGGTCAACCGTGGTCTTTATACCAAGGACCTTTACCAGACCTGGGACAAATTTCACGGCGCTGTTAAGCACAACAAATTTGCTAAGCATGACATTTCTGTCTTAATAAAAACAGGGTTAACAACCAGATTTCCATGTGTTGTGTATCGCTTGTGATTGTTCTTTGGCTGTTGTTCACTGACCATGAATATCAAATGGAATTTTTTAACAGTTGTTTGTTTTATTGGGCAAACAATTTTTGTGCTAAGCAAATTCTTGCGCTTAGCAGTTGCATGAAATTGGCCCTGGCTTGAGGCTAGCCTTGGAAGTTGGGACTAAATCTCTACCGCTATTTGAGGCCCATAAAACGAAATGAAGGGATTGGGCCACATGATGAAGCCGAAGAAAGGCTCCAGCTTCGTCATGTATCTCAAGCCCTTCATTTCATTTAGGGCACAAAATATTGGTAGCAAAATAAATTCAAAGCCTGGCCTCAAGTCTCATTTTGCAAAGGCCCATTGGGTCGACAAATTCCATGCATTGTGATTGGCCAACGCGTTGCAAACTCTTGGTGGCGCACTCTTTTGGAGGTCTTAATTATAATTTTGAGCGTTTTGTTTGAATAACACGCGGCATTGTATGGAGTGTCCTGAAATTTCAATAGCATCCAAATAAAAGTGTCGCAAATCATTGTAAATTCGTATTGAAAAGTCTGTGAAAAAACTTTCTATAATTATTAATACCAAATTAATCCAGCAAACGTAAGTTTCCCTTGTGGTTATTTTGATCATTATCAGTTCATTTCAGTATTGTCAAGTGAGGGCGCTGTTGTATATACCAAGAAAAATACCAAACTGCGCCACAAGTTCATTATTAAATTTGAACCAAATCTAAATACATCCATCTCAGTCATGGAATGCAATTTGTTGTTCTGTTTTTCTTCTTAAGCCCTCTTTTGTTTTGCATGACATTTCGGGCATAATACAGGCGATTCCAAAGAGTGCGCCACCAAGAGTTTGCAACGCATTAGCCAATCACAATTCAAGGAATTTGTTAACCTATACTGTGCCTTTTCGAAATGGGCCTTGAGGCTAGGCTTAGGATTTATTTTGCTACCGCCATTTTGTGTCCTAAATGAAATGAAGGGCTTGAGATACATGGCGAAGCTGGAGCCTTTCTTCGGCTTCGTCATGTGGCCCAATCCATTCGTTTCGTTTTGTGGGCCTCAAATGGCGGTAACAAACTAAGTACGACGAGGCGACAATGTAGACATCAGTACAGTATTTGCAGTTCTTGTATTTCATATCCTTGCTCATTAACACATACTACGTACATGTATGTATAGACCTTTCTTTTGCTACGTCACAGCCCAAGTTTTTGCCAACCAGTATGGCGGAAACTATGGCGAGCCGTCAAAGCCAGGCAAAAAAATAACCAGAATTAAAAACACAACATTTCATAAACATTGAAAGATATTGCTGAATGTAATGGAAACAACACAAGCAATGATGTTATGTATTTTGTATGCTATGGAAAGTTTGGAAAAATGTTGAATTTGGTCACGCCGTCTGTCAAGAAAATTAGATGATTTGCAACATTTAGACGCCCATACCATGCATGGAGGAAGGAAAATTGCCAACCAGCATGTCAGTGTTTGTAAGCAAAAGAAAGGTCTATAGGGAGACCGATTTTCGTATGTCAGCGAAGGTAAGGCCGACCATCATACTTAGTGAGACATTTGGAGGTCGCCTTAACGTCCTAGCTACCTTTAAAGACATATTTTTACTGTGCAAATATTAATGCAAGACAGAGAATGCTCTCAAGATGAACAAATATCAATTTCAAGTTCATTGGATTGGAGGATGTTTAGAAACAGGTAAGTAAAGTTTTGTGCACAACTCTATGGAAATGTCACCCCATAACGTATTATATAGTTATAGGCCTATATATTTCTACTAGAAGTTTCTTTCAGGAAGCTGTGAAACTCGACAATTCCACGTGCGTCAGAAGATGGAGATTTTAATGAGAAAGAAACCTTCATTTAATTGCATTTCGAGTTTTGTAACCCGGTCTCTGAAGGTGGTAAGGTTTCCCGTCTTTAGTGGATAAAGACTTATTTCAAAAGTTATAAAAGTACTGTCGTAACTACCATTGGGCAGCTCAGAAACTATGGTAAGGTTAAAGTTTTACTTCTTTAGAAGTTTCTACTTTTGTCTATGGTGTATTCACGACCATGCATGGCTGGACTATTGGTGGAACCGAATAATTATCAAAATAACCGTTTGTATAACGGTCGGTTATTCGAATAAGAGTTTCTTTTAAGTGGTTACATTTTTTAAGGGAAAACAATTGCTTCTTGATCAAGATATCTGGGGTCGATTTCACCAAACTCTTCGCTACTTACTATCAATCGTAGGACTTTTGATGCATTGAAGCCCTACGTGGGATAGGCCCCTTACGATGGGTTATCCTTTGTAACTCGAGTTACGATCGATCGCAGGGCTTCGTGAAATCGACCCCAGGTACCGGTAGCTTTTCTACGTCGGCACATTATATAAAGGCGCGCAATATTATACACGAACAACGAACAAGTATATGGAAACGGCTGCAGTCACTGGCTAGTGGCTGCCATAGGGGCGTGTGTAATTTGCAGCCGCAGAAACAGTCTAGAACACGGCGTTAGATAACAATTAAAATACTGTATCAATAAAAATGTACTTTTTACCTTGGGTATAATTATAAGTGATTTTTTGTCTTCCTTAAAGGTAATATCATACTTTGGTTTTTATTAAAGAAATACAGATTCATGGGCAAAAATATCAAGACAGATACAGTAACAGTCATCTGTCAAAATTTCAGTCCCATACGGTACCCACTTTTTGAGAAAACAGTGAAAAACGGCTACCAGTCTTTTCTCTTTTACTTTTGATCTTTTTAAAAGATCAAAAATATTTTCGGTCGTTGTTTTACTAATTTTTGGATAAATACACCAATTCAGGCGGAAACATTTTAACGGTATGCTTCTACCACCACCATCTTCATACCCTGTAAGTTATAATCTGTGAAAATACCTGTTTTGGTTTCTTATTACCAAAGTATAATACTACCTTTAATAAATTGTCAAAAGTCAATTGTCCTCATATGAAATATATTATGACGTGAATCTTCCACAGATGACGTCACACATTTACAGCTCCCTTGAGACAATTATTTGGGTTGTTTTCTTACGGAAGAGGAGCATGCGGTATGCCAATCGGAAAATGCTTCATAAATGTTGTGGTGGAAATGGTGATGTCTGTCGTACGTAATTCAAGTGACGGAATGATTCTGGGGGCTTATACAAAGTCTACGCTACACGTTTTCGTCGGTTCACTAAATATCAGTTCTCCGTTACTATGGAATTATTGCACAGTGATTCATTTTAATTATGTTCCATCGCATAGGGCCGACAGTTTATAAGGCGAATCATAACCTTGGCTACATCGCAATGGCATGCAGGAGTGAACAGAGTCCACTTCGCTTACGACCCAGACAAAAATCACTGCCCTGCAGCTATTGTAACGTACGAAGCTGTATTAGGGACATGCTAAAAAAATTAATTGCCTCTCCCTGACCTAACTCGTACGTACGACTTAACGTACGTACGAGTTGTATGTCGTATACGTACGGGTTGTATGTTGTACGTACGAATTAAATGTCGTACGTACGACATATGAATCATATCTCGTACGTACGAGATGTATCTCGTACGTACGTACATCTCGTACGTACGACTTACATCTAGTACGCACGACATACAACTCGTAAGTACGACTTACATCTCGTACGTACGACTTATGAATCATATCTCGTACGTACGAGATATATACGGGTTATATTTCGTACGTGCGACTTCTGAATCATATCTCGTATGTACGACTTATATGTTGTACGTTCGACTTATATGCCGTACGTCCGTACGACTTGTATGTCGTACGTACGACTTATGAATCATATCACGTACGTATGGAAATGTATCTCGTACGTACGAGTTACGTCTGGGAGAGGCAAATTTATTTTTTTCAGCATGTCCCTAATACAGCTTCGTAGTAAACGTAAAATGGCAAGCAACACAAAATTTAGCAGCATAAATTTCGGCAGCTCCTAGCGCGGTAAAAGGCAAAGCCCTATTAGCATTGTATAGGCATAAGCGCCCGGTACTGGCTTGACCGTATAATAATCCCAGCCAGGTGTGCGGTTTCACTCGATGACGCACGTAAATTATTATTATCTACGTTGTACCAAAAGACACAACAACCCGAAAACAAAGTCTTAGTCTTTGGTAGCTAGATTAAGGAACTAATTTTAAACTGGTAAACATGATTCTAAAAGATTTCTTATGGATCATTAAGTTGGGATTTTGGAGGTCGACACGACGTGGACTGACTCCGTTGTATTGGTGGGGGCGTTTGCTAAAAGTACAGGCCTACGGAAATGAACAATTAAGGACCGAAAAAGAACAGATTCTTCGGTTCCAAAGTGAATGATTTCCTGTTTCAAAAAACTGATGTTTTGACTTGTCTTCAGGTGAATGTTTGTTTTAAAGGTAATACTTTGGATGTATTCAAAGAAATACAGATTCATGGCCACAAATATCAAGGAAGATACAGTAACAGTCATCTGTGAAATTCCCAGTCCCATGCGGTGCCCAGTTTTTGAGAAAACAGTGACAAACGCCCACGGTATTTTAAAATATTTCACAGATTTTTATTATTTTTTTTTCTGAAGATCATTTTGTTTTTGGTGAATGGTTTAATTCTTTTCTGGACAAATACAGCATTTCAAGCAGAACAATGTTTAGGTATGCTACCAAAGTATGGTAATACTTTTAACCTAATCATAAATTCCATTTACACCTGTGATTTGATTACAGTGACATACGGTGCCCATATTTTGAGAAAACAGTGAAAAACAGCCACATTATTTCATTAAGTCTTTTCTCTTTTATTTTTGATCTTTTAACAAATTTTCGGTCGTTGTTTTACTTATTATTTCTAGATAAATACAACATTTTAGGCGGAAAAACTTTAACGGTATGTTTCTCACCACCATCTTCATACCCTGTAAGTTATACGTAAATCTGTGAATATTTCTGTTTCGGTTTCTTACCAAAGTATGATACTACCTTTAATAATGATAATAGCAGGTTTTCTAACATGTACAGCGCCAGATCATGTCGCTTACCATTATTATTCCTGGTCATCGGGCCCCACTTACATTCCTGAAACAATCTCAGCTCCGGCTGCTGTAAGGCGCACAAAGGCTATCAAGCAATATTTTACAAAGCGTCTTGCCCAAGGACACAAGCAATACTAGCGATAGCCCATGGCTGGACTTGAACCCACAATCTGTAGATTTGAGTTCGACACGCCAGGTCCCAATTTCATGGAATCCGTTACGGCCTATTTTTGTGCTTACAGGCACTGCTACGCGTGTAATCTATTTCATGGAATCCGTAAGCAAGACTTTCGGTTAGCGAAAAATTTCTAGGGTAACCGTGATCATTTTCTGCTAACGGGCTGTCGTATGCATTCTGCACAAATTCCTTGCTTACCGTTACCAAAATCCGTGAAATACGCTAACCGTAACCAAAAAAGTCTGCTACCGTAAGCGAAGAATTTTTGCTAACGGTAACGGATTCCATGAAATTGGGTCCAGACCACTTATAGGCCACATCACCCCACGTAATGATTGCGACCTACTTTAAAACTTGATGTCATCGAAATGCACGGCACTTTTTTAATTCCCAAGCCGCCTTTTTTTCTTGAAAGCTAGATCTGCCCCTGTCATATTACGTCGTTTCATTGCATTTCATCGGAACCAAGTTAATTGCACTATTTGACCTACGTTTAAATAAAATGCCTACGTCATAACCAAAGAAAAATACCATAGCCCACTTCTGAGAATCACCCTAAAATGTGAAAACAAAAATTAATGTCAAAATGGATCTCCTTCCCTAAGGCAATACACGAACACACTATAGGAAAGAACTAATATGGTTTGTGTACAATATACTGATTGCTTGACACTTAAACTATAGACGTGGGCCTACGTGCACTTAATATCAAATCTCGATTAAATAGTCTACCAAATTCTTGTCTTATTCCCATGTTGATTACTATACAGCTGAGGCGTCCCCATATGCTCATCTGCTTCCCACGAAAAATGCGTGGTTAAAATACCCTTAAGGCTAAACAGTTACATCCAAAAAGCGATCAGACAAAATAGCAGACGATCTTACGACAAAATGCAGATCACGCGTCACGCGCGCACAGAGGCATAGCCAATCACAGGCCTGGATTGACGTAGGGCAAACAAATATAAGCCCAATCACGTGAGGCTGTGCTTTGCACGCAGTACACGTATTTGATTTTTTTTGTTTTTGTATATGACAGAATATCCATTTGACGTGCTACTATTAAAAAGAAGACACGTTTTAGTAATTATTGGGCATTAAGCAGTTACTATATAAGTATGGGGAGAATTTAAGATGAACATTTAATGGGACGTTTTGGGATCAAGCTGGTTGCACAAAGTAGAAGAGAAGCAGAATAAACGCCGGTGCAGTGTGGGACTGAGCATTGCTTTTTCTACCAAAGGATCGTTCGAACTGCTCTCGCTGTCTTAAGAGGAACTGGCAAGCCTGCTATACAAGGTAGGGCTACGTTATGCTTAACAGTCACTAGACTTGTTCTTGTTGAATTTCTTTAAAGTATGTAATTTGAAAAATACAGTTTCAGTACTGATGGTTCTACAGGGTGAGTCAAAACGAAGTTGATCGGGATTGGTGATGTTACTCAAAACAAATGAAACTCAAAAGTTCAGTAAAGCAAATGCTATGTTTAAAGGGATTGCATACGTTTGGTAATTTGAGCCTACTGTTTGTTTCAAACCAATATAATTGTATATATATACCATAAAACTAACCTGTGAAAGTTTCAATTCAAAAGGTGGTAGCGTTTTTGAGATTTTGGCGACAAACTAGAGCGGTTATTTCACGCCAGAGAACAGTTAGTCAATAGCTGAGAAGCGTTACGGCCATAACGCTTCTCAGATTCATAATTTTTGGAGATAAAAAGTGACATATTTTTCCATAACCGTGGTACTTCGAATTGAACGTTTCTCAATATGCATTATACTATCCAAAGCAGCTGTACTTCTCACCAAGTAAGTTTTTATTGCCATAAATTTTCAGAGTCATTACCAAACGTATGCAATGCCTTTAAAGGGAGCATATAGGATTTGCAAGGCCTCCAAAAAATTATTGAGTTTGAGACAGAAAATGGACTCAACAGTTCGTAAACAGTGCAAACAGTCACCATGTGAAATCTTAGTTCATCAGTTGCTGTTTTTTTTAAGCAAATCAAGATTTAGTGTCTTTTCCAAAGATCATTCGTCCGAACGATTTTTGTAACAAACATAAAGGACACCCTCACTTGAGTTGTTTTAGTCATCCCCTTTCAGTCAAGGTATGATGATGGTGCTGGTAGAAGACCGAAAACATGCAAGTTTTGATCTCGGGGTAAGATCAAAACCATTCTTCATGTTTTATAAGAAAGATTGAGTCGGGTTTTCGCTATTTACTCGTGACTCAGATGTGCGATTGAGCTCAAATTTTCAAAGGTTTATTATTTCATGTTTGATCAGACAAAGTATGAGTGCTGTCCTGTGACCTTTACCAATCATGTATTGTACCTTTATCAAGCACTCTCTCCTGCTTATTGGGAGAAAATAATGAAACAAATTGATCATTCATAAGAGGACTTATGTCTATTTAAAAGGTACAGTAGGCTTACAGGATTGGTAACATACCCAAACAGAAAATGTTCAGTGTTTTTTTTGCTATTTTGTCCTGACTCAGAAGTCCGATTGAACTAAGATTTTCACAGGTGTGTCATATTGTATACATGTTGGATTAGACAAAGTGTGAGTTCTGTTCTGTGACATTTACCAATCATGTATTACACCTTTAATGAAGGTAGGCCTTCTCATTTTGCAAACTGTCGATGAAATACTTGACAAAAACAAATGTAAAGTAATCTTTATTTTATACCCTTTGCTACTTACTCAGATGTTTAGATTCAGTGCAGCATTAAATGTAGTATCATACTTAAGAAAGTATTTCACAGATTTACGTATAACTTACAGGGTATGAAGATGGTGGTGGTAGAAACATACCGTTAAAATATTTACGCCTGAAATGGTGTATTTATCCAGAAATTAATAAAACAACGACAGAAAATCTTTTTGATCTTTTAAAAGATCACAAATAAAGAGAAAAGACTTTAGAAATACTGTGGCAGTTTTTCACTGTTGTCTCAAAAAGCGGGCATCGTATGGGACTGACATTTTCACAGATGACTGTTACTGTATCTGTCTTGAAATTTTCGCCCATGAATCTGTATTTCTTTGACAACAACCAAAGTATGATATTATCTTTAATATTCCATGGACAGCGTGCGGAGCTGTGTTTCAGACGAATATCTTCTTAGGAAACTAAAGTCTAAAGGTCGTCTAATGCTTTGGGAAAAAATATAATTGATCACTGATTTCTGTAATTTATGAACTATTTGGTGTATGGTTGACATACTATGTAATCGGCAATGGTCTTAGAAGCATAGATTTGATTACAGCATTGCCAACAGAGAATATTTTCAGACCTCAGAATTTAAAGGCAGCGTACAGGCCTAAAAAATGTATTGAGTTTGAGACTGAAAATGACTCAGCTGTTCCTAAACAGTGTAAACAGTCACCATGGGAAATCTTGGTTCATCAGATGCTGGGTTTTTCAAGGAAATCAAGATTTGGTGTCTTTTTAAAAAGATCGATCGTCCGAACGATTTAGTAGCATTTCGAAAGCGTGGTGTAACCGTGAAGGGTTCGGAGGGGGCAAGATAATTTCGGCCGTATTTCTGCTATCCAGATGAACAAAGCGTAAAAAGGTACATGAAACAACGTCTGTAAGGAAGTGTAAGACCTTCACTTCTGCTTAAGTATCAAATTCAGCCAAAACGCACATCTTTGCAAATCCTATTTTGCTCCCTTTAAAGCGTGACAGGCAACCGAATCCACGGTCACGTTTACCGTGACCGTTTTGGGTAACTCGTGACCAGTTTTGGTTCTTGCGTGACCGGGAACCGGTTTGGTGGGCACGATTTAGTTTAGGCCAGTACCGTGATCAGAAATCAGGTTAAACGCGTACAGCGTGACCGTCTGTGAAACGGTTTCAATCGTTTTGCGGCCGGCTGTGGGTGTCGTACACCATTATACGGTTTTAATCTAATCCCGACGGGCAACTGGTTCTAACGCGCTCGGTTCTAAGTTCTGCTTGGCCGGCATCGGTTCCTCGTGCACAGTTCTGCTTGTCAGTTCATTGACCGAACGATTTTATTTGTTTCTTGATCGACAACGTTTTTGTCAATGGTTTTATCTGTAGCTTGCCTGGCGCAAGTTTCTTTAAACAGTTATATCTGTAGCTTGATCGACACCTATTTCTTGTACACGATTTTATCTGTAGTTATGACAATGGTTTCTTCTACATGGTTGTATCGGTAGCTTGATCGACACCTGCGGCTTGTAGATGTTTTTATTAGTAGCTTGATCAACACCTGTGTATTGTACACGGCTTTATTGGTAGGTTGATCGACACCTATTTCTTGTACATTGTTTTATCGGTAGCTTGATCGACACCTGTTTTCGTTCACATTTTATCGGTAGGTTGACCAGCACCGGTTTCGTGTACACATTTGTATCGGTAGCTTGATCGACATCAGTGACTTGTACACTGTTTAATTGGTAGGTTGATCGACACATCTTTCTTGTACACGGTATTATCGGTAGCTTGATCGACAACGGTTTTTCGTACACGGTTTTTATGTACATGATATACAGTGATTTTCCAACATCTTTTTATTTTATTATTTTTTTTTTTACAGTTTTTGAATTTCCAGCTGCACATAGACGTACTGGCCAACCATTATAGCGAACACGTTTTTTGTTACATTGTCACAAGCAACCGGATCAGTTTCACTAATATCTTATTTAAAGCCCACACAAGATGGTAACGTCCGTTTTTGCATTTACCATTTACGTCATTCAAAACATAACTACACATTACCATCATATATGGTACGAAGACATAATGTGGCCCACACAATAGAGGGACTTATATAGAAATAACAGGAGTGAAAGAAGACGAGCTTACGGTCAAGTTACCAAATTAAAACAATTATGGCGATTCGATTTTCACTCGATTGATTTTGTAGCAATATCATTGTCAGGCAATAATATACGTAATGGGATATGTATCCGTATAATATTCGGTTGATAACAGAATGACGCGGGCGCGGCGAAACACGACACAAAATCGGTTTAGTTTATGCAATTGAATCTGGCTTCCATAGGGACGTACGCCTTACGGTACTCGACCAAAACATATACATGTATATAATTTGCCTTGTCATTTACTGACACGAGATGGCGCTGTATTGTTGGAGGTGTCCACTGGGGGCCAATTTCGCATAGAGCTGCTTAAGCACCAACATTTGCTTAAAGGTAGTATCATACTTTGGTAGGACACCAAAACAGAAATGTTCACAGATTTACGTATAACTTACAGGGTATGAAGATGGTGCTGGTAGAAACATACCGTTAAAATTTTTCTCAAAAAGTGGGCACCGTATGGGACTTAAATTTTCACAGATAACTGTTACTGTATCTTCCTTGATATTTTTTGCCCATGAATCTGTATTTCTTTGACAAAAAAACAAAGTATGATATTACCTTTAAAGACCACAATTAATATAAATCAGTGTGTGTGTGTCTATGGGGGGGGGGGGGCAAATCGACTTGGCTAATGAAATATTTTGTATCCAGCAAAAACATGTTTAACTGATGGGTAACCAAATACTTAATTACTAAGGAGGCTACTCGCTAATATAATAATAATAATCGAAATGCACTAAACATGATACGGCCTGTACTTGTGGTGTTTTCTGTGTGGGTGTGACTTTGTATCGGTATTCAAACCGTGGACTTATAACAAAAGGGACAATATGGTCCACGGTTAGGGAAAAGGTCCACGCTTGGAAGGCATTGCTGCCAAAAAGTTTAAGTCCAACTGACAGGGACAATAATGGGTCCTCACACTGGGGTATACAATTCTTTTACCACCGTGGACTTTGGGACAAAGAATGTCCACGGAAGTAATGATCCCAAGACGATGTGTGGACTTGCACACACTACGTCCGCAGAATGTTTACACGAAATAGAAAATGACGGGTTTCTCCAAAAATAGAGCAATTTTAGAAAAGAGCAATTGTTAAATGTGTCTTTATCCGTCGCAAATTGAAGGTTATCATTCAAGGGATATAAAATTCCATCAGGAAAAAAACCGGGCACAGTTCGAATACCAATGGTTCAATTTTCAATTTTGTCCAGTACATAAAAAAAAAAAAGTAAAAAGAAGGTATATATCAACAAAACCTAAAGGTAAATGTTACTGTAATTTTTGAGATTCAAACGGTAATAAATTGGCGCGTCACAGTTATGGTAATTGCATCAATGGTATGGCTGTGGGTATTTGACGAAATACTGGTGATATGATTTACATAGGGCCTGTTTGTTTCGGACGAATCCTGCGGATCCGGATCCCATTTTAGCGTACCCTGCATAGGAGATGGATCCCAAAATATCGGATCCTTTGCGTGAAACAAACAGGCCCTAAATGAAATGTTGACAACAGGCGCGGTTCTAGAGCTAATATTTTTGGGGGGCTAGAAGACCCAATATTTTGGGTTCTTCTAACACTCACTTCTGCTATGTCTTATTAGGGGTCGAAAAACATGCACCTATAGCGGTTTTTTATGTAATTGGCGCTTAATAAAACTGAAAAGATCCAGTATTTTCATGATTTTTTTTCAATTGCATTTGGGGGGGGAACAAAATTTGCGGGGGGACAATAGCAAACGTGGGCGAACCAAGGTGTCATGTCTTTGGCTGTCCGTACTTAAGGTTGTTAATGTTTTATGTGTTCTTGTTGTTGTTGATTTTTTTTGCTGATGTTGTTGGCGTTGTTTGTATTGTTGTTGATGATGGTGTTTTTACTGTTGTTGATGTTAAAGCTGTTGTTGGTGTTGTTGTTGTTGATATTAAAGCTGTTGTTGGTGTTGTTGTTGTTGATGTTAAAGCTGTTGTTAGTATTGTTTTTATTGTTGTTGATATTGATACTGTTGTTGGTGTTGTTGTTTTTATTCTTGTTGATGTTGATGCTGTTGTTGATGTTGTTTTCATTGTTGTTGATGTTCAAGCTGTTGTTGGTGTTGTTGTTTTTATTGTTGCTGATGTTGTTGTTGTTAAAGCTGTTGTTAGTGTTGTTTTTATTGTTGGTGTTGTTGTTTTTATTCTTGTTGATGTTGATGCTGTTGTTGTTTTTATTGTTGTTGATGTTCAAGCTGTTGTTGGTGTTGTTGTTTTTATTGTTGTTGATGTTGTTGTTGTTGTTGGTGGTGGTGGTGTTGTTTGTGTTGGTGTTGTTGATTTTGTTCTTGGTGGTGGACTTTTGTTGTCTTGTTGTCCGCCAATACTTCTTTTGAGGCGCCCAGGGCAAGGACAAACTTAAGTAGCTCTGTAAAATGGACTGATTTTCAATTCACTGACCTGGAGAATAAGCAGCCAGCTAATCGCTTGAAATCTGAGCAAAAATGCGTACAACTATTAAAATCAATTCTAAAACGTATGAAATATGCATAAAGGGATCAGCGTACAGTTTATAAGCTTAGAGAGGTTAAGGAGAAGGCGGAATTAATCATTGACCTTTTTCAAGATTCAATGACTTTGGGCAATAATAAGGTTAGGCGTATTACGTGTTCAGTGGTTAGTCATCACTGCAGATTCAATGGGATACAATTTCAGCTATACATGCACTTGTATTTCATTTCTTCGAGACAATTATGAAAGAGCATTTTCAGCAGAAACAAAGGTGATGAGGTCGGCTATTTTGTCCATCTAAATTTAGCACAGCTTGGCTGACGAGAATGTTACATTATGGCAACTCAGTTGATAAACCAAAGGCCTTAGGACTTGTATGCCATGTAGTTATACAGCGTGTCCCCAAAAACGCAACACTTTGAGACGAGAACTACATGTATTATATAAAAATTAAACTGTTTGTCATTTCAAGATTCAGATATGTGATACAACTATGTCTTGGCTATCACCATGTAAAATTTTAGCAAAAACAGACGAAAACTGGCCAAAATATGACCAATTTAATGAGTACTCTTTAAAAACAAATTTGCAGTATTCCAGAATAAGTGGTCAATACACACATAATGTGTATGGAAGAAAGATGAATATCGGGTTTTGAGGTTGGGTAATTCAGTCTTAGTTTTTCCCTTAATTTCAGTGCAATTTTTTTCTCTCAAATTCTACATGGTGATAGCCAAGACATGGCTGTATCACATATCTGAATCTTGAAGTGATAAACAGTTTAATTTTCATATAATAATTATCGACACTAAATGTTGCGGTTTTTTTTGGGGGGGGGGGGGGGACACCCTGAACATTCATGTTCATGACGTCATGAAAGAAGGTATAAAGTGTGAGTCTTAAAGAACATTTGGAGATGTTTTTCAAAGGAAACAACTGACACTCAGAAGTCCAGTAAAGCATTTAACAAGCACTCTCTCCTGCTTATTAGAAAAAAAAAAGAATGAAACAAATTGATCATTCTTAAGAGGAGTTATGTCTATTTCAATAACGGTAATCATTTTGCAAGCTGTCCATAGAATGTTAATGCTTGAATGAATCTAAACATCTGAAAGGGTATTAAAGAGTATTTTGCTACGTACACAGCTAAAAATGTGCACTCAACACTGGTTTTGTCAAGAATTCCATGGACAGCTTGCAAAATAAGTACCGTCATTAAAATAGACTTAACTCCTCTTAAAGGTAGTATCATACTTTGGTTTTTATGAAAGAAATACAGATTCATGGGCAGAAATATCAAGGTGGATACAGTAACAGTCATCTGTGAAAATGTCAGTCCCATACGGTGCCCACTTTTTGAGAAAACAGTGAAAAACAGCCACAGTATTTCTTAAGTCTTTTTCTCTTTTATTTTTGATCTTTTAAAAGATCAAAAAGATTTTCGGTCGTTGTTTTACTAATTTCTGGATAAATACACCATGTCAGGCGGAAAAGTTTAACGTTATGTTTCTAGCACCACCATCTACATACCCTGTAAGTAATACGTGACTCTGCGAACATTTCTGTTTTGATTTCTTACCAAAGTATGATACTACCTTAATAAGACTGATCAATTTGTTTCATTCTTTTTCTCTAATAAGCAGAAGAGAATACTTCTTAAATCTATGTTTTACTAAACCTTTGAGTGTCGTTTGTTTCTTTTGACAAACATCACCAATCATGGTGAAGTTCTTTTTGACTCACCCTGTACGATAGCTATTTTTATAGGACACAATTTCGCTGGTCAGCAAACAGCTGCGATTACAGCTGTTTTTGCGAGACAAATAACTACTGCTTGGCGCCAAACGACTCCCACAAACATCGTATTACAAATTAACAACAAAACAATACTTCAACCAAGCAGGAACATTCAAATCAATAATACGGCGGAATACAAAAAAGTGCAGCTGTATTAAATCGTACGTAATTTTCAATGGATGAAAATTGCCAAAAGGACAACATGGCCTGAAGCATATCTGTTATCATACAGAGGTAGTATCATACTTTGGTAGCATACAGAAACAGAAATCTTCACAGATTTACCTATAACTTTACAGGGTATAAAGATTGTACAAACATACCGTTCAAATTGTTCTGCCTGAAATGCTGTATTTATCCAGAGAAGATAAAAACCAAAGAGCAAGACAATTTTGATCTTTTAAAGATAAAAAAATAACGGTGAAAAGATTGCAAAAAACAAAAATGTGGCCGTTTTTCACCGTGTTTTCTCAAATAATTTCACAGATAACTGTTGCTGTATCTTCCTTATCTTCTGTTTGCCTATGAATCTGTATTTCTCTGACAAAAACCGAAGTATGATGTTACCTTTTAAAGTACTTTGGTAGCACACCGAAACAGAAATCTTCACAGATTTACCTTTAACTTACAGGGTATGAAGATGGTGATGGTAGAAACATACCGAAGCATACCAAATTGTTCCTGCCTGAAATGCTGTATATATCCAGAAAAGAGTAAAACCAATGCGCAAGACAATTTTGATCTTTTAAAGATAAAAAATAACGGTGAAAATATTGAACAAAAAAATAATGTGGGCGTTTTCACTGTTTTATAAAAAAAAGTGGACACTGTATACGGAACTGAACATTTCACAGATGACTGTTACTGTATCTTTCAAAGTATGAAATTACCTTTAAAGGATCACTGTAATAAAAACACATCTGAAGTTAAATACATCTGAACTGTTATAAAACTCAACCTGTCTATTTTTGTTTACGCTATTTTAGACCCATAATTGAGCACCCCTACTTATCGCGACGAAAAACCTTGCTTACGTCACATGCAGAACGCCACGCAGTATTCTGTGGTGCAAGCCTATACTAGTTTTGTAGGAGTGACGTCACAAGCTCTTGTTGCGTGCGTCGATTATTCCAAGGGGGACTTTTTTTGAGGGGCGGGGCATACATGTATCAATTCTGTAAAACTGTTTCGTCAAAATTAAGCACTTGCATACAAATATCAAGTTACATAGTCATTAATTATGTATCAAGCAATCATTTTAAAGCACTTTCATCCCTTTCCCAAATTTGATTACAGTAAACCTTTAAAACACCACCAGTTATTCAAAGATTATACTGGAGTTCATTGGCCTTTCGCCACGGAAAATAATTTAATAATAAGATGACCATTACCGTTGATTAGTAATATTTTTTCTGGGGATGCAGGGAATAAGCATGAAGTACTTGGCCTTTATCATACAAAATGAAAATGTAAACATTTTATGTAGTTAATCATGGTGCCACCGGAATGGTAAATCATTATTGAATTAAGTGGGATATTTAAAGCATGAAAAGTATGGAGGCCCCTAAGGGTGAAACCGGCAGGGGGCGCCATTGAGCAATTTACTGTTTCAATTTGGAACAAGTGGAAGCTTGCACGAAAGATGCAATTTCAATTTTCATGTAGAGCCATTGTGTGTTCATTAAAAGGTACCGTACAGTACAGTACAGGATTGGTAACGTACCCAAACAAGGGGAGAGGATTTCTGGTGGAAGAAGCAAGATTGTTTTATGTAGCTTTCACGTCGGTTTTTATTGGCCAACCGTATTCAGCGTCGCGAATAGACTCGTACGGAGCTCCACGAGTGCCATTCCACTTATCCAGAAAAACCACATAATTTATCTCGCCAAGTCCACTTAAAAAGCCCTAAAAGTCGATTTATCGAGATAATTTATTCGTAAAACTAAGAACTCGACATATCCTGATAATTTATCTCGCCAAGATGACTTACGGAAAGCAGGAAGTCGACTTGTCCTGATAGTTTACCTTGTAAAGACGACTTAAAGGTAATTTCATACTTTGGTAAGAAACCAAAACAGAAATGTTCACAGATTTACGTATAACTTTCAGGATATGAAGATGGTGCTGGTAGAAACATCACTATACATTTAAAGGTAGTACCATACTTTGGTAAAAAGCCAAACCAGACATTTTCACAGATTTACGTATACTGTGGCTGTTTTTCACTGTTTTCTCACAAAATTTTCACAGATGACTGTTACTGTATCTGTCTTGATATTTTTTGCCCATGAATGTGTATTTCTTTGATAAAACCAAAGTATGATACTACCTTTAAAGGAATAATTATGATTGGTAAAGGTCACAGAGCAGCACCCACACTTTGTCTAATCTAGAGTGTACATGAAATAATAAACCTTTCAATATATATATTTAAATTATAAAATTTCAACTCAATCAGACATCTGAGTCACGAGAAAATAGCAAAAAGCAGACTCCAATTTTTCTTATAAACGGAATGGTTTTGATCTTACCCCGAGATCAAAACTGTTTCCGGTCTTTGTTTGACTAATATCAGGATAAAATACACAATTTCAGGCGGAAAGATTTTAACAGTATGTTTCTACAACCACTGTCTTCATACCCTGTAAGTTATACGTAAATCTGTGAACATTTCTGTTTGGGAATGTTACCAATCCTGTACTGTACCTTTAAAAGATGAACACACTCGACTGGTGTACATTTTTTTGAACGGAAGTTTCATTCTAAATTTTTTTCTGAGATTGTTAGATGTTTGGTCTGGGCCTGAGCAACTTCAGTGCGCTATTATCCGTAGACACCGAACGCCTACCTTAATTTTACGCGAAGCGCCTGAAAAATGACAACCGGACGTCGACACCAATCAATCGAAGAAACGTCACAATGACGTCAATAGTGACGTCACACTTAAAGAACAACGTCACTGCATGACTATCGATAAGCAGATGGGAAAGAAAATGTAAGGTGTGATAATTCTTGATTGTTTTCCATTCTTACTTTCGTTTCGTTATTTTTACGGGAGCGAATGTTGTATATAATACAACGGTTATTTATTTAGGGCGTCTGCAAGTGAACATTGGGAGACGTCTGACATTAAGGGGAATGTACAAGATTGGTAAAGGTGACAGAGCAGCTGCAGACTGCTCATTTTGATTTGTAGTGGAATAAAAACAAACTTGTGAAATGTTCAGCTCAATTGATCATTGGAAACAGTATAAGCGACGAAAACTTAAACCGTTGCAATTCTTACGCCAAATTGTTTGGGCCGTCTCAATTTTGATCTTTCGAAGATAAACAATTTTTTGGTGTTTGGTTTTACTCTTTTCTGGATAAATGCAACATTTCAGACAGAATTATTAACAGTATGTTTTCGTCTTTATACCTTGTACGTTACGTAAATCTGTGAATATTTCTATTTGAGTTTTGTTACTTATGTTGTATAGGCCTTATGCCCTTTGAACTCATTTTCTCGAAAATTAGAAAGAATTTTACACGGTCAGAAACGATTTTCTTTAATCCCTGTTGTCCGTCTCTGAAACCATTTTCTGTAAAGCTTGGTTCAGCTGGGTTTACTAACAAGGGATAAAGGGTTATCTTTGTGTACGAGTCAATGGAGTTGTCGCACTTTAGCGCTGTCATATGTACGAATATATTTGTAATTACCTGTATAATTACAAATGGGGTATTAGGGAGACACGTTAGCGTCTAAAAGTGGACATTAGGGAGACAATGGGACTTAGGGAGACTTTTCGATGTCTCCCTAAGGTACCAGCTACCTTTTAAAGACATATTTGTACCGTCCATAGTTTTAAAGAAGACAGAGAATGCTCTCAATATGAACATATGTCAATTTCAAGTTTATTGGTTTGGAGGATGTTAAGAAATAGGCAAGTAAAGTTTGTGCACAAACCCTATGGGAAAGTCTCCCTAAGGTTCCACCCTATGCTTTATAGCTATACTCAAATTGTTGCAATGTACCATAGGGGCCTGAGTGATACGTGCGTTTTGCTAATAGGACTTAGCGCGTGCAGAATTATAATCATCAAATAACCACAAGGGAAACTGACTGGATTTTAAGTGTTGTAGAATTCATATAGACGTACAATATCTCCCACGTCAATGAATGGAGACAGCTGTTTATTTCGCTTCTGATTTGTATTTTCCGAGGCCATAATTACTACGGATGTACCTAACGGACCCCGAGGATTATGCTCATTATTCATTTGGGGAGAAATTCGATATGGATTTTTTTACTTCTTCTTTGAGTCTTCTTTTTGGGATGTTTCTCTGGGGGCGATATCGTTATTTTGTCCCCGGTTTTAATGAAGCGAGGAGAATTTCCCAGGGGCAGATAGTGGCCAAAACACGGCCCCATTGAAAAATCTTCAATGGTCGATAAAAAGGGTCAACCATAATGCACTGATCGCATTTCACCTTTGATCTACATCTAGTTCTTCTTCTTCTTCTTCTTCTTTTTCTTCTTTTTTAAAGGTAGTATCATACTTTGGTACCGGTATAGTATACCGAAACAGAAATCTTCACAGATTTACCTATAACTTACAGGGAATAAAGATGGTGATGGTAGAAACTTACCGTAACAATTTTTCTGCCTGGAATTCTGTATTTATCCCGAAAAGAGTAAAACCAGTGGCCGTTTTTCACTGTTTTCTCAAAAAGTGAGCACAGTATGGGACTGAAATGTTCACAGATGACTGTTACTGTATCTTCCTTGATATGTTTGCCCATGAATCTGTATTTCTTTGACAAAAACTAAAGTATGATATTACCTTTAAAGGAAATTTCATACTTTGGTTTTTGTCAAAGAAATACAGATTCATGGGCAAAAATACCAAGACAGATACAGTAACAGCCATCTGTGAAATTTCCAGTCCCATACGGTGCCCACGTCTTTAGAAAACAGTGAAAAACGACCATGGCATTTTAAAATTGTTTCACTGGATTTTTGATCTTCCGAAGATCAGAATTGGTTTTGGTCAATTGGTTGTAGTCTTTTCTGAATAAATACACCACTTCAGACAGAAAAGTTTAACGGTATGTTTCTTCCATCACCATCTTTAAACCCTGTAAGTTAAAGGTAAATATGTGAAGATTTCTGTTTCGGTATGCTACCAAAGTATAAGAGTAGAGTAGGCCTACCTTTTAATAGGTTCTGCATACGGTAAGAAAACATTCCTCCATTAAGTTAGACACAAGTTGATAGTATGTCTCTCTTAAACCAATATATAAATGTACGGTACCTAAAAGCTAACATAAATTTCACCCAAGTAAATAATGACCTGAGAAAGATCCTGCTATAGGATCGAAACGTCAGGCCCTCCTAACTCAAATTGACAAAGATCCTGCTAGGATCGAAACGTCAGGCCCTCCTAACTCAAATTGGGAAAGATCCTGCTAGGATCGAAACGTCAGGCCCTCCTAACTCAAATTGAGAAAGATCCTGCTATAGGATCGAAACGTCAGGCCCTCCTAACTCAAATTGAGAAAGATCCTGCTGGAATGGAAACGTCAGGCCATCCTAACTCAAATTGAGAAAGATCCTGCTAGGATCGGAACGTCAGGCCCTCTTAACTCAAATTGAGAAAGATCCTGCTAGGATCGGAACGTCAGGCCTCCTAACTCAAATTTAGAAAGATCCTGCTAGGATAGAAACGTCAGGCCCTCCTAACTCAAATTGGGAAAATCCTGCTAGGATAGAAACGTCAGGCCCTCCTAACTCAAATTGGGAAAGATCCTGCTAGGATCGAAACGTCAGTCCCTCCTAACTCAAATTGGGAAAGATCCTGCTAGGATCGAAACGTCAGTCCCTCCTAACTCAAATTGGGAAAGATCCTGCTAGGATAGAAACGTCAGGCCCTCCTAACTCAAATTGGGAAAGATCCTGCTAGGATAGAAACGTCAGGCCCTCCTAACTCAAATTGGGAAAGATCCTGCTAGGATCGGAACGTCAGGCCTCCTAACTCAAATTTAGAAAGATCCTGCTAGGATAGAAACGTCAGGCCCTCCTAACTCAAATTGGGAAAATCCTGCTAGGATAGAAACGTCAGGCCCTCCTAACTCAAATTGGGAAAGATCCTGCTTGGATCGAAACGTCAGGACCTCCTAACTCAAATTGGGAAAGATCCTGCTCGAATCGAAACGTCAGGCTCTCCTGACTCAAATTGAGAAAGATCCTGCTATAGGATCGAAACGTCAGGCCCTCCTAACAAGATAACTAGAATACTGTCTTAGCAAGACCAACGATGTACTTTATCTTTAAAACCATGCACTTAACGGCAGCGTACAGGATTTGCAAGGCCTGCAAAAAATATATATTGAGTTTGAGACAGAAAATGGACTCAACAGTTCGTATTAAACAGTGCAAACAGTCACCATGGGAAATCTTGGCTCATCAGAGGCTGGTTTTTTTTTAAGGATATCAAGATTTAGTGTCTTCTAAAAAGATCGTTCGTCCGAACGATTTAATAGCATTTCGAAAGCGTGGTGTAACCGTGAAGGATTCGGAGGGGTGCAAGATTATTTCGGACGTATTTCTGCTATGCAGATGAACAAAGCGTAAATAGGTACAAGAAACAACGTCTGTAAGGAAGTTTAAGACCTTTCTGTTTAAGTACAAATTTAAAATTCGGCCTAAATGCACATCTTTACAAATCCTATTAAGCTCCCTTTAAAAAGACAACACTGTAAACCAATAAAACCATAAATTAAGTCCAAAACATTAGAGTCTTTTCGCGACACTGAACTTAGGTTGTCCAATAAAAACCGACGTGAAAGCTACATAAAACAACCCTGCTTCCCACCAGAAATAAGTCTCTCTGGCGGTCAGCAGCGAGACTACCGTATCAACTTCCATAAACATGTCACCCAATCCCCCTCATTTACTTCACACTTTGCCCAGCAGAGGAGGAGGGTGGAGAATTGCCTGCAATCTTTGAATCAAAGAGCTATAAATGTTGAATTATTGACGAGGTGGTGTCCGTTTACATCTTTTAGGGGATTCACAAAAACAGCGATGGAGTGAGCAAACGGAACTCAACACTCGGAATAATAAACGGGTTAAGGTTACAGTTACACGTTTGCCAAGTTCTTGACGCTCAAGCCGCGCTATTTCGAAATCTCAAAAGCAGGGCTTTTGAAAGTTGAAAAAACACAATGTGTATTCATTATACTGTTTACGCAACGACTTGTTTGCTTACGAAATTCAAGGGCACAGGTACAGTGTACTTGCAAGCTTTGTATCGTGACGGTCGCACCCAAGTAAATAAACTCCCATAGACAACAGTGATAAATCCTTATACTGCAAAAATCATTTTAAAATATACAGAACTCTCACAGCTGTTCAAGTTGCACAGAAAAATTGATGATGAACATGTCACCTTTAATTTTCTTTTCATTTTATGGTGGGTTGACCATTGCATTTTTGAGATATACTCATTCTCAGCTGACCACCCCTAAAACAAGGTATGGATCACTCCAGTCAAAGAAGCCATTTTCAAAAAAACATCCCTCTGCAACGCGGCTAAAAAAGACCCACTTTCTCACCCAATTGCATCACAAATGGTCACAAATGGAAGCCCAGAGTCCAGGCAGGAGGTTCAGTGTCATATTTCTTCAATCCCTCATTTTTATAGCTCTAAGAACTCTCTTATTTAAAATATATTGAGTGCTTAACTTTTATTTTAAGACTATTTACTTGGGTGCACCCTGGGGTTGCAGGAGAGGTTGGCGACAATACAGGGTGAGTCAAAAAGAACTTGACCGGAATCGGTGGTGTTTTTTAAAACAAACAAATGACGCTCAAAAGTTCAGTAAAGCATATATTTAACAAGCATTTCCTCCTGCTTATTAGAAAATAGAATGAAACAAATTGATCATTCCAAAGAGGAGTTATGTCTACTTTAATAAAGGTACTCATTTTGAAAGATGTCCATAGAATACTTGACAAAACAAATGTTAAGCAATCCTACCCTTTGTTACTTACTAAGATGTTTAGATTCACAAATTTGTGCGATTTCGTGACGACAGATATGAGAGCCTTTTCATTCAAAGAAAAAGGCTCCCATGACGTCACAAAATGACATAAATTTGTCTGCTGCCCCCATTGACGAAATTCAGAGAATCTGAATTTTGTGGAGCTTGCGGGCTGAGAGAAAAATCATCCAAAAAGACTCTGTTTCTGTGTTCAGTGTGAGATAAATAGTTTTTTTCTCATTTCAAGTAATTTAAGGATAAAAGTTCTAACAAATAAAGCGAGGTTTGTTGAGTGTTGAACATCCTCTTTAAACTTTGAACGCCTGCACGAATGACAAGACACGCCTTCAAAAAAAGGGTAAAGACGACTATTTCTGATTGGAAACAAAAAATCATATAAAACTCATTAAAAACTAAGGCAGTGACTAATTCATCTGAACAGTTAGTTTATTATTCATTTCAAGATTTATCTTTCAGGCTGCCCGTAGCCTAAACTATTCAAGCCATCACCGAGTTAAAACTGACTATTGAATTAAGGATCATGATTTGAAAGCAGTGCGTGCCCTGAAGATTAATGCTGTTAAAGGTAGTATCATACTTTGGTAAGAAACCAAAACAGAAATGTTCACAGATTTACGTATAACTTTCAGGGTATGAAGATGGTGGTGGTAGAAACATACCGTTAAAATTTGTTCCGCCTGAAATGGTGTATTTATCCAGAAATTAGTAATGCAACGACCGAAAATCTTGTTGATCTTTTAAAAGATCAAAAATAAAAGAGGAAAGACTTCAAAAATACTGTGGCTGTTTTTCACTGTTTTTTTTTTTAAACAGTGTGCACCGTATGGGACTGAAATTTTCACAGATGACTGTTATTGTATCTGTCTTGATATTTATGCCCATGAATCTGTATTTCTTTGATAAAAACCAAAGTATGACCTTTAAGAATCATGATTTGAAAGCAGTGCGTGCTCTGAAGATTAATGCTGTTAAACATGTTCTAAAATTCATGCCATTGCTTTGAGAAGGATACTCAATCAGTACGCAGCTACGCATATCTTGAATAATTTAAAGGCAGTATCATACTTTGCAGATACCTAAACAGAAATCTTCACTGATTTACCTATAACTTACAGGGTATAAAGATTATGATGGTAGAAGCATACCGTTAAAATGCTTCAGCCTGAAATGTTGTATTTATCCAGGAAAGAGTACAAAAAAAATGGTTTGGGTCTTTGGTACCCAAACCAGTTTTTTTTTTATCTCGGGGTTAGAAATCTTGTGAATTGATTTGAAATGCCATGAGGGTTTTTCACTGTTTTCTCAAAAAGTGGGCACCGTATGGGACTGGGAATTTCACAGATGACTGTTACTGTATCTTTCTTGATATTTATGCTCATGAATCTGAATTTCTTTGACAAAAACCAAAGTATGAAGTTACCTTTAAAGTTCGTATCTTTTATACATTTTGTTTATGCGGTCGTGCACGTGTGTGCGTGACTCGCAACTGCGAGTCTTGAGAATGCGCACACGATGTTTTTAAGACAGAGATTATTACAATGAATGCATATCTGGTGCCTTGTGAAGACCGAGTACAATAGGTTGAATATGTCTCCACAGGGAAATTATGAAAAGGTATACAGGTCTCCACGAGGCTTTCATAAAACTGATATTTGGAATTAACTCAAAAAGGAGGAATTTCAAAGCCATACTTAAAGGCAGCGTACGTACAGGATTTGCAAGGCCTCAAAAACAAATTGAATTTGAGACTGAAAATGGACTCAACAGTTCGTAAACAGTGCAAACAGTCACCATGGGAAATCTTGGTTCATCAGATGCTGGGTTTTTAAAAACAAAAATCAAGATTTAGTGTCTTAAAAAAAGATCGTTCGTCCGAATGATTTAGTAGCATTTCGAAAGCGTTGTGTAACCGTGAAGGATTCGGAAGGGGTCAAGATTATTTCGGCCGTATTTCTGCTATCCAGTGTAAAAAGGTACATGAAACAACATCTGTAAGGAAGTTTAAGGCCTTCACTTCTGTTTAAGTACCAAATTCAGCAAATTCAGCCAAAACGCACATCTTTGCAAATATACTCACTTTAATCAGTCGCAAAGAGAAGTATTTTATAATAAGGGACGTTCGCGAGAAATTTCAACCCAGGAAAGTGATTCTGGTTCAAATGGGAGCGATTTCAATTCTGCTCTTCGGAGAATTGTTCATTAATTACACAAGAACAAAGCCATGTATCCACAAGGATACAAATTCAGGTCGAGTATTGCTCCCCATTACTCTTTTGCAAACGCTTTACAGTAATAGTTCTCCTAAATCGACCACGCATCGTACTTTTGAGCTTACAAAGATTCTGGGTAATAAAGCTCCCCTAAAAGACTGCTGGAAAATCGGTGTTCGTTGAAGCTTAGATATTATTACCAGCCCAAAGCCGTCACGACCTGTACGGTTGAACCGGTATACCGGTAAAACAGAACAAACGAAACATTTCGTTTGCAGAAAGTTCGTGACAAAACACCAGCGGTGTTAACTCCAGCTGAATTAAGGGGATTACTTCAGGGAATTCACGGAAAAAAATCATCGTGCTTTCATCGGTAAAATCAAATATCTTTTGGAATTATCGAAAAGCAGAACATACTCTGTCTGTTCAAAACCTTTCATAATATTCACCACGTTGAACGAGTTTTAGGATAGGGAAACCTGTATGTTTTCTGTAGCAGACAAGCAGAAATTTGGAAAATGGCTTAAAAGTAGTATCATACTTTGGTAGGAAACCAAAACAGTTCACATATTTACCTATAACTTACAGAGTATAAACATGGTGGGGGTAGAAACACACCGTTCAAGTGTGTCTGAAATGCTGTATTTATCAAGATATTAGTAAAAGCAACGACCGAAAATATTTGTGATCTTTAAAAGATAAAAAATAACGGTGAAAAGAAATCCGGGGCCGTTTTTCACTGTTTTCTCAAAAAGTGGGCACCGTATGGGACTGAAAATTTCACAGATGACTGTTACTGTATCTGTCTTGATATTTTTGCCCATGAATCTGTATTTCTTTGACAAGAATCAAAATATGATATAACCTTTAAGGGTCCGTTTATTGCCGAGATTTTCAAGGCAGCGATCACGACCTCTGAAATTGCGCAATGATTTACATTCCTAATCGTGTCCACTTTTTCCATTTATAGTCCTCTTTTAAAATAAAATATACATGTACAGTATAGCGTCAGTCTGACGTCACCTACAGAATTAGTATAGGCTCGCACCACAGTATAGGGGCCGTCCATAAAGTACGTACGCACGAAATGTCGACTTTTTTGACCCCCCCTCCCCCTCTGTACGCATGGCGTACGCAGTGGTCCCAACCCCCCTCCCCCCTGTACGCATACGCATTCCACATTAGGTTTTTCACTTCTCGTGGTCCCTAATTGCTTTAGCATCATTAAAATGTCACCGTAATCCGGGCCGGTACCGTTATTGGGACGTCACTTTCAAATTCTGATTTGAACAGGTTTGTATACATTTACAGATGGATTTTACTATTTTTACCATGTTGAATAAGACAAAAAAGGAAAAAACTAAACAATCCCGGTGCTTTTTTCACGTTTTTTACCTCTCTTTTCGCGAGATAATGCTATGCAAATTTTTCGATTGCGTACGGTACGCATTGGCCTTAACCCCCCCTCCCCCCCTGTACGCATGTCGTACGCATCGGTAACAACCCCCCCTCCCCCCCCCCCCCCCTTCGTGCGTACGTACTTTATGGACGGCCCCATACTGCGTGGTGTTCTGCATGTGACGTAAGCAAGGTTTTTCGTCACGAAAAATGGGGTGTTAAATTATGGGTCTTAAATACCTCCTTTTTTTCTATACATACAATATTTTTTAGCACAAACAATGATAGACAGGTTGAGTTTTACAATACAGATGTGTTTAAGTTCATTTGAGTTTTGATTACGGTAAACCTTTAATTGCTCCTCTGGAATTGCTATAGGGTGCATTATAATGATGGCAGAGATATAGTTTGATGAGCATTCGTGCGTTGGAATAGCAACTAAGGCTTGTACGCTCCCCAGGTTTTTTTAGAGGACTTGAAGAGCAGTAAATGTGGTTCACTGACGTCAGAGTTGAAGCGTGAAACAGCAAAACATTACTCGACAAATACCATGACTTGATTTATGACCGTATAGTCCTCGGGAGTATTAAAATTTGTATCACATTCGTGTCTTTGCTCTCAAAGGACCTACGGCTGTTTCGTGTCTGTTGTTTGCCGTAAGGGATTCACCGCTGACGTATCGCGTTTCTGAGCTTACGGCGCTATATTATAAAGCAAAGAAATTCATAAGCACGAACCAGCATTCTTCGAAGAGCGGAGGGATATGCAACGGCGGAGAGCAGAATTTTAAGCAGTAAAAAGGTGTGAAGCAGATAGCAGTGAACTTAAGTCCGTACATTCTGGGGCCAATTTCATAGCCCTGCTTAGCACAAACAATTGCTAAGCATGAAATGTCTGTCTTAATAAAAACAGGATTAACAACCAAATTTCCATGTGTTGTGTATCACTTGTGATTGTTCTTTGGCTGTTGTTCGCTGACCATGAATATCAAATGAAATGTTCAATGGTGGTTTGTTTTATTGGGCAAGACATTTTTGTGCTAAGCAAGTTTTTGTGCTTAGCAGCTCTATGAAATTGGCCCCTGGTGTTACAAAAGTACCCTCTCGAACAGCAACAGACTCAAACACTTCCTGTTTTTCCTAGCTCGCGTTGGGTATTTATACAGTTGGCCTATACGTAGGCTGCACGGTGTTAGCCATTTGCTTTGTAATACACGATGTTTCTCCCTAGACCTAAAATCGTCAGAAGTTCATCACACCAATATACTTAATCAGAATCATTTTCCCTGGTGTAGCATAACAGGCAACAAATTGAGTACATTTGCGTGTATTAAAAAAATCCAACAGTAAGCTCAACTAGGGGATTGAGTGAAATTCAAGTATAGCTGTCACTCATTTTGAACGTGCGATATAAGTCCATTGCACTACGGGTTTTATTTCAAAGTGCGCGCTGAGGGTAGAAATACTATGACACACTAACGAGGAATTCTACCCCGTATGATGGTATACGATGCGGTTCGCATGCAGGCAGGAAGCGTCTTGAGACAGGACCGATTTCATAAAACTTACGACGCGTCGCAGCTAGGACGGGTTGCGACGCGTCGCAGAGCTTTATGAAATCGGCCCCTCATGTAACTTGTTCGCAGGCAGCAGAATTGTAAAAGCTTCACAAAAGCTAGCATTTGAACTCACTAGACACAATTTGTTGTTGTTGTTGTTGTGGTCGTGTTGTGTTGTGTTGTTGTTGTGTCCTGTTGTTGTTTTGTTGTTGTGTTGTGTTGTTCATGTTGTGCTGTTATATTTTGTTGTTGTTGTGTTGTTCATGTTGTTCATGTTGTTCTTGTTGTGTTGGTCATGTTGTGTTATCGTAATGTTGTTGTATTTGTTTTGTTGTTGTTGTTGTTGCACTGTTGGGTTGTTGTTATGTTGTTGTTGTTGTAGCTGTTTTTGCATCGTAGTTGTTGCTGTTGTTGTCGTTGTTTCCATTTATTTTATTGTTGGTACTGCCGTTGTTGTTGTTGTCTTTGCTTGCATTTCTGTTGTTGTGTTGCAGATGTTTTGTTGTGTTGCAGCTGTTTTGTTGTTGTTAAACTTCGCAACGTGCGATGATGCTGCCGAAAAAAGAACGCAATGACGCACACGTCCAAAGAATGTAACATACGGAGAACATTCCCCTAGCCTAAAGGTTATCAACTCCATGTGAACTTAGGTTGGTTTTACTATCTTGCACTTTTTAATAACATCATGTACTTTGGTCAACACGCAGTATAATATAATCGCAGGATTTGACCGAATGCTATTCCCATCGGGTGAAAATATGAAATTACATTTTAATTCCACATTTCATCTCCGTTATAGCTCCTCTGGCGATTTCCAGCTAAATCTGAAATGGCTAAATTTGTGACCCAATGTAAATTGAAACGCCTTTCAGTTAAAGTGGCATCTTGATGTCACAAGATGCGGTGTATCCCACTTCATCAGAGAGCGCGCCAAAAGACTGACGGCTCCGTAATCCTTCGAAAATTGAAAAGATTACTTCTCGTTCGGACGGTCACAACTTCTTGCAAGTGTTTACTGCGCGCCGATGTTATTCTGTTGGGCTCCCGTTGTGTGTACTTATTTACGGAAGGTATATCTTTCGCGGTATCTGTATGGTCTGCACAACTTCAATGTTTTACATCATACTTTTTTGTCAAAGAAATACAGATTCATGAGCACAAATATCAAGGAAGATACAGTAACAGTCATCTGTGAAAATGTCAGTCCAATACGGTGCCCACTTTTTGAGAAAACGGTGAAAAACGGCCACAGTATTTCTTAAGTCTTTTCTCTTTTATTTTTGATCTTTAAAAGATCAGAAATAATTCTGGTCACCGGTTTTACTCTTTTCTGGATAAACACAACATTTCAGGCTAAATAATTTTAACGGTATGTTTCTGTAAATCTGTGGAGATTTATTTTACCAAAGTATGATACTACCTTTAAAAATACGCTTAACATTTTACAAACTATACACAATTATACATGCTTTTGCGGATTATTTCGGGTTGAAATGACATTTTCAAGACGAGCGGGCCTCCGTATATTTTAGAACTTGAGTTTACGGAAAGTCTGCGTGCTTGTCGTGAGCTAGGCTTAAACTGCACGAGTACGACGCTGCATAGTTATACGCGGGGTTCAAGTTTGATCAAACGACCAAAAATAATTCTACGAAATTGCGTGGAAATAATTGTTAGGTTTATGAAATGCGATGAAGAAGTCAGCAACGTATAAACTCTGAAAATTCTGAATTTAAGATTAATTTTTGAAGTTATTTTTGGATTCAGAATTTCGATCAAAGCAAAGGTCAATTTAAGTACTTCAGCCCAAAAAAGGCAAAATTTTAATATCCTTGAATTTAATATTCCGCCTACGATTTAATTCCTCCACTTCTTGCATTATCACTAATCCTATACTGGATTACCGTTGATCCCTCAGTGGATTATATTAATCCCCATAAGGATTTGATAACGATTAAGTCTAATCCATATTGGACGAAAATGGAAAACGGTCAGCGATAATTCAAACGGAAGGATTTGGGCTATTTTCCGACGAATTGGTCAACAAATTCAAACGGAAGAAGGTTACGGTCAAAAAAAATAATTCATGTAATTGATCATTTATTTTTCAAGTAAATAAATGAACAAAACAAAAAAAACCTTACAGGTACCGTACAGGATTGGTAACATACCCAATCAGAAACGTTCACATATTTACATATAACTTACAGGGTATGAAGATGGTGTTGGTAGAAACATACCGTTAAAATATTTCCGCCTGAAATGCTGTATTCATCCAGAAATTAGTCAAACAACGACTGAAAACAGTTTTGATCTCGGGATAAAAGATCAAAACCATTCTTTATGTTTTACAAGAAAAATTGAGTCGCTATTTTCTCGTGACTCAGATGTCCGATTGAGCTCAAATTTTCACAGGTTTATTATTTCATCTACATATTGGATCAGACAAAGTGTGAGTGCTATTGTGTGACCTTTACCAATCATGTATTGTGCCTTTAAGGGTCTATTGGTTCATATTTTTAACCTAGTGGGGGCGCTGTTTCCTATACACCATTTTTTGGGTATGTTACCAAAAATGCGTATATGTAATGAAGGTAATTTACAAATACACTACATTTACAACGTGCAAGATTTGTATGCATTTTCCGGATGATTTGACATTTGGGGCATAATGCAATGCTCAGCGGCGGATCTAGAGGGTGGGGTGGGGTGTGGAAGGGCGGGGGTCGGGTGGGTAGGGGTTGGTTGGGGGCAGGGGGGTTGTATCCCCTCCTCTGTTCAGCCGCAGACCAATGTTATTATTTTTATCAGTAAAATTGAGAACATCAATTTTGAGCCTTGAGCAACTGAAACAAGAAGCTGAATAATACCGGATCTGTTCAGTTATTACGCGCCGATTGCATGAACAACGTGTTGTGTATAGGTTACAAATGCATGCTTTTCTACTTCTAATAAGACACAACAGAAGCGAATGTTAGAAGAAGGGTCTAGTCTCGCCCACCACGGTGGCTCTTCTAGCCCTCCAACAAATTCATGGCTCTTCTAGCCCCCCTCCCCCCTCACTAAATTGACACTTTTAAATTTGCAATCCCCTGTTTCCTGAAAGCTATACCATGTTGTAAGTGTGACCACTAAATCGGCGTCAAAAATATCTGACCTCAAAATCCGAAACATTCCCCGGTCCTGTTGGCCTGATCTTTTCCATCTAACTCCGGACTTGGCGGGGCTTTCAAGAAAATCCTCTTCACTGATTTGACATTTTCTATTATTAAAACGGAGGCACACGCATGGCGAATGATTATAAGTTAATTTCTGTATAGATGTCAGGTTAATCGAGACCCTTTTCTAAATTTATAGAAATTGGATCTGCAAAGAAGACTGAGTTTTCTTGCTGCAATTACACATAGAGATCAGTGGGGATTTGATTAGTTTTATTTTCTGCAAGTCTTCGCGTGGGACAAACAAGAGCAGAAATGATCTATGGGCGTTTACGAAAATGGAGGCTCAGGCTCAGGCTCTAACATCCATATGCTGAAAATAAAGTTGTGGTTTTTCATTTAAAGGTAGTATCATACTTTGGTAGCATACCGAAACAGACATTTTCACAGATTTACCTATAACTTACAGAGTATGGTAATGGTAGAAACATACCGTTCAAACTTTTCTGCCAGTGCTGTATTTGTCAAGAAAAGAGTCAAACCAGTGACCAAAATATTTTTGATCTTTTAAAGATAAAAAATAAAAGAGAAACGACTTAAGAAATACCGTGGCCAATTTTTTTTTTTACTGTTTTCTCAAAAAGTGGGCACCGTATGGGATTGAAATTTTCACAGATGACTGTTACTGTATCTTCCTTGATATTTTTGCCCATGAATCTGTATTTCTTTGACAAAAACCAAAGTATGATAGTACCTTTAAGGCCCTGTATTGCGTTGGTTCGACAAATTTCATGTACATGTATTGTGATTGGCCAACGCGTTGTTTACTTTTGGAGGCGCACTATTGTGAATTGCCCGTATCTAAAACCAAAAATATTCATGGCTGCCCCTAATATTCCTTCCCCAAAACCTCACAAAAATGAATCTTTTTTAAGAGACAAACATTTATCTATCAGAAATTCTTCTATTCGTCGTGATTCGTTTTGGGCGGTCTTTTTTAAATGTCGAACGAAGAGAGTACAATGTCATGCTGTTTGAAAGAAAAGATCAGCCGCCATCTTGGAAAAGAACAAATATTCCGAAAGAACAAAATTACTTTTATTTCTTTGTTTCTTTTCACAGTAGTACCGTAACTCAGAGTACAGGGAAAGAC
Organism: Astropecten irregularis; assembly: GCA_963971285.1. Lineage (NCBI taxonomy): Eukaryota > Metazoa > Echinodermata > Asteroidea > Paxillosida > Astropectinidae > Astropecten > Astropecten irregularis. The sequence goes on from OZ020255.1 coordinate 6,363,297, forward strand.
ATTTGCTCTCAATTTGACCGACCGTAGTTTTCGTTTTGGCAAGACGGTAGTGAAAGTTTGGGCAAGGCAGTATTAAACATAGGCCCTATAGGCCTACGACAGGAAAACAGACCGGGTTACGAGCGGTTACGGCACCGGGAAATATGAATAAAAATCCCCGGTACTTAACATGCGTGGCTGCTTACATCGCATACGCTCGGTCTTCGGGTTGGAATATTATTCGCATACATTCGTGGAGGACATCGCCTTGTTTGCTTAGCAAAACACTTAGTTACCCGGCGAGGATATTTCAAGTATTTGCCAAGTGTATCTGTTAATGGGCACTTCTGGAGGCCATATTGTTTTTATTTGAGGGGAAACATTTGTGTGCGGGCTTCGCGTTGGGGCCCGTTTGAAATAACGTATCACCGAATATGTGAATTGGAATTGTGTTGTTTCTGTCGGTTCGTTTTTCGGCTTTAGCAAACGAAAGAAACAATGATGTACTATGATTATTTCACTATTATAGGGCTAAATTTTATAATTATCAATGGTAGTAGCATACTTTGGTAAGACACCAAAACAGAAATGTTCACAGATTTACTTATAACTTACAGGGTATGAAGATGGTGGTGGTAGAAACATACCGTTAAAATTTGTCCGCCTGAAATGGTGTATTTATCCAGAAATTAGTAAAACAACCACCGAAATTCTTTTTGATCTTTTAAAAATCAAAAATAAAAGAGAAAAGACTTAAGAAATAATGTGGTTGTTTTTCACTGTTTTCTCAAAAAGTGGGCACTGTATGGGACTGAAATTTTCACAGATGACCTTTACTCTATCCGTCTTAATATTTCTGCCCATGAATCTGTATTTCTTTGATAAAAACCAACGTATGATACTACCTTTAAGAATTAAAATGAGTTAGATTTTTTACAAGTGGAGCTGAAATAACATTCTATAGTTTATATAATCATATTACTACCGCCATTTTGTGTCGTAAATGAAATGAAGGGCTTGAGATACATGGCGAAGCTGGAGCCTTTCTTCGGCTTCATCATGTGGCACAATCCATTCGTTTTGTTTTGTGGGTCTCAAATGGCGGTCGCGAAATAAGTCCAAAGCCTAGCCTCAAGCCTGGTTTCAGGCCCTCGCCATTAATCACGACACTACAATTAGTCCTATATACCCCTGCAGTAAACTACTCGACCAAGCATTATGTTTACTTTTCGTTTACTCTATCACAAATAATCTATTCAACCATTAAAGGTAACATTACATTTGGTTTTTGTCAAAGAAATACAGATTCATGGGCAAAAGTATCAAGACAGATACAGTAACAGTCATCTGTGAAAATTTCAGTCCCATACGGTGACCACTTTTTGAGAAAAACAGTGAAAAACAGCCACAGTATTTATTAAGTCTTTTCTCTTTTATTGTGGATCTTTACAAGATCACAAATAATTTTGGTGACTGGTTTTACTCTTTTCTGGATAAAAACAGCATTACAGGCAGAAAAATACTAACGGCATGTTTCTACCATCACCATCTGTATACCCTGTAAGTTATAGGTAAATCTGTGAAGATCTCTGTTTCGGTATGTTACCAAAGTATGATAGTATACCTTTAATGAGACAAAAACAATGTCTCTGGGCCTTTGTGCGTTTGTAGAAAGAAAAACCATGAATATGTAATGGAACTACTTAATGATATCTTTCGAATGAGCGAGAAAAGCCCAGGGATACTACTTTAGTACTTGATAACACCCCGCGGATGAATCTTAATTTACACGTCGTGGAATTCACGTTTCACACTTGCTTCAGTCACATTTGCTCTAGGGCTAGGAAATGAAAGGAACATATCCAGCACACAAAACCTGTTGAGGAGGAAAAGGTCTGTCAGAAAACCTATAAAACAACCCCAACATTTTGTTCACAAATCAAATGGGTTACTGCGCTCAGTTACTCAGATGACATCACAGGTTTGCTCATGAATATGGAAATTCTAATTAGCATACAAAAAAAACTGTTGTTAACCCTGAAACAGTATGAGGAAGTGGGTAAAATCATAGGCCCCATATAACAGTTGCTTTTTGGCACATGTTCAAGCCATAATATTCCTATTGCAGAGACCCTTTAAATATTGACTAATAGGGCGGCCATATTGTAAATCAGGCATTCGTGCAAGTCTTACATCGACAACAAATATTAACTTGACCACAACTCAGATCGTGCGACGGACCAAAACGACAACAATATACTTTCTCTTTTAACATCGCAGTATAACCAAAACTAATTATTACGTGTCCCCATTGCACCATCGTCCAATTTATTTTTAGGACTCGTTCCCCCAGAAAAATTTTACATTGAAATTCGTTGGCACGTAAGGCCACTGTATACAGATAGTGCTGTAGATTGTTTGCCATAGGCGGAGGTACTGTACAGTGGACCATACGAATTATACACGTATACAGAAATAGTGAACGTGGACTAAATGGAAGAATTTGAACTGTGTCAACGGCCTTGGTTTTATAATTGGCGCCACCGCCAAACATTATTAAAGATGTATTATTATGAACACGCATAAAACCCATTATGGACGCGCGCCATTGCACAATAGAGTCAGGTTCCCAGACCAAGAATCTCCGACTAATGGCTGTCAATTCTAGGGTTTTTAAAGGTAGTATCATACTTCGGTTTTTGTCAAAGAAATACAGATTCGTGGGCAAAAATATCAAGGAAGATACAGTAAAAGTAATCTGTGAAAATGTCAGTCCCATACGGTGACCACTTTTTGAGAAAACAGCGAAAAACAGCCACAGTATTTCTGAAGTGTTTTCTCTTTTATTTTTTTAATCTTTTAAAAGATTAAAAAGATTTCCCGTCATTGTTTGACTAATTTCTGGATAAATACACCATTTCAGGCGGAAAATTTTTAAGGGCATGTTTCTACCAGCACCATCTTCATACCCTGTAAGTTATACGTAAATCTGTGAACATTTCTGTTTTGGTCTCTTACTAAAGTCTGATACAACCTTTAATGGGCGTTTCAATACGAAACGGAGGCTCAGGCTCAGGCTCAGGCTCCGGCTCCATTTCGTGAATCCATTCTGAAATAACGGGTATCAAAATAGAGGCTTTTGGCTGCGGTTCTGAAGTAGATTCTCTGGTTTGAACAGGAAAATAGAGCTTCAGCTTCAATGAAAAACCACAACCTATATTTTCAGCATATCGATGTCAGACTGAGCAGTGGCCAATTCCATAGTCCTGCTTAGCACAAAAAAATCGCTAAGCATGACATTTCTGTTTCAGTAAAAACAGGATTAACAACCAAATTTCCGTGTGTTGTGTATCACTTGCAATTGGTCTTTGGCTGTTGTTCGCTGACCATAAATATCAAATGGAATTTTCAGTGGTGGTGGTTTTTGTTAAAGCTATTTTTGTGCTAAGCAATTTTTAGTGCTAAGCAGGTGTTGTTTTTTTTTTAAGCTATTTTTGTGCTAAGCAATTTTCAGTGCTAAGCAGCTCTATGAAATTGTCACCTGGAGTCTGAGCCTAAGCCTGAGCCTTCGTTTCGTAAACGCCCACAGTAACAGTCGTCAGGGTATCTTTGGGCAGGGAACCAGACTATATGTATACCTTTAGAGGAATTTGACAAATAGCGTCGCGTGTGCATATTCTATCAGTTTCGAAATTGAAGCTCTGTGCTGTAATTTCGGCCGTGTCGCCGCGGCCACTCAACACAGCACGGCCAGCATGCGTTACACGAACATCATACTCTCAGCTCAGGTATGATTTTGGCACGCTTCGCTGTAGCAGCCCGTGAAAGTTCGTATTGCATGCATGTACACGCACACCTGCACGTTTGAGAAGCAGTCAAATACAGCCTAGTTTTCGAAATTGGAAATGCCAAACATTTTATCAGTCTGCTGAACGCGATAAGGCTTTTAAAACGCTGAAGAATCTGTAAAATAGTTGAATGAACAGAGACTCAAATTTTAGTGAAGTCTAACATATCGTTTCTGAGAGCCACCCTGTGAACTGTACGGATTGCCAAAGCTAATTAAGGATTCAGAATTCCCTATAAACTGACTTCAAACATCATGGTGATCAATTACAAATTCATGATTTTTATCTTCATTGCCTTGAAGGAAGTAGCATCTCTGGGCGTTAAGTGCCCGAGTTCTGAGTGGACTTATTATTTGGGAACTTGCTTCTTGATCTCTGTGGACCCGGTTGCAACTTGGCACGACAGCCGTGAGCTTTGCCAACGCCGCGGCAGCGACATGTTCCTGCCCAAATCTCAACTCGAAAATGACTTCATTCACGATAGGTTGGTGGAGACTTTTACTGGGATGGGACACTACAATGCTTGGTTGCGGTGTCGCAGAAGCAATGGGACGTGGGACTGCGCTCAAGACCCCGGTCAGTTCATCAACTGGAGCCACTTGGAAAATCAAGAGCATACAGGAGACTGTGTCGTCCTTCGCAAACTATCTCGCGAGTGGCTTGGTATGGAGTGCGAGTTAAAGAGGCGTGTTGTATGCGAGGCAGCTCCCATCCAGACCTGCTCTAGGTCCTTAGCCTGCAGCTCTGCGATCCCCGGCCTCGACCGCACCGGATGCCTGACCCATCACATCATCGCAGAGTTCGTGATGACCATCTACATGCAGTGCTGCATTGCCTGTTCACAAGACCCAACTTGCCGCTCGCTCAACCTGAGAGCCAACCTCTGCCAGCTCAACAACGCCACCATCTCGCAAGTTGATAGCAAGTTCAACGTTCCGATGGCTGACTGTGCTTACTACGAGTATCAACTCCATTAATTCAAAAGACTGGACGAGGTTTCAAATGAGACTTTGCCGTTACGGAAGCCAATTTATCTTATGGTTATGTCAATATCTTAAAATCCCTTTGAAAACTTGATACAATTCATAAAAACCAGACCGAATTTGACGTTAGTTATTTCAATTCAAACAATGTTGTCGAAACTGCTACAATTGGAATCTCCTTCTAACCTTGTACGAACGTTTACATGGGTCGATTTCACAAAGCCCTACGATCGATCGTAACTACAGATACGAAAGATAATCCATCGTATCCTACGTATAGGATTGCAATACATCATAAGTCCTACGATCGATCATAAACACAGTTAAGAAGGATAATCCATCGTAACCTACGTATAGGATTGCAATGCATCCTAAGTCCTACGATCGATCGTACAAACAGTTATAAGGATAATCCATCGTATCTTACGTATATTATTGCGATGCATCATACGTCCTACGATTTATAGTAAGTTACGATGGGTTTGGTGAAATCGACCCCAAGTTCCATTTAAGCCAGCTTGGAAAACTTCGGAACGGCGACGGAAAACCCGGATTATAATAACATTGTTGCTGGTGGACAAAACTGTATATTTATCGGCCCAAATTATACATTTCATTTAGCTTTAAAGTGAAATAATTGCAGAATGGCACACAAATCGATACTTTAACATCGTTTTTCACATGCTACTTCAATATTGAGAGTTAATGCGGTCATGGTTGCGGTTGTGGTTACTGGTTAGCGGTCATGGTTGCGGTTGTGGTTACTGGTAAGTGGTCGTGGTTGTTGTTGTGGTTACTGGTTAGCGGTCGTGGTTGCGGTTGTGGTTACTGGTTAGCAGTCATGGTTGCGGTTGTGGTTACTGGTTAGCGGTCGTGGTTGCGGTTGCGGTTGTGCTTGCGGTTGTGCTTACAGTTGCGGTTGCGGTTACTTTTCTAGTCGCGGTTTTGCTTGTGGTTATGCTTTTGGGGTTGTTTTCGGGTCTGCGAGGGTTGTGATAAGTAATTATTTTAAGCTAATGTCAAGCACAAGCTAATTATTGAAGATTTTTGCTGCATTTTGACTACTGATTACACTTTTTTGCAGAATTAAATAGTTGCTACATTTAAGGCTGATTCTAGATTAGAGATCACGTCACGTTGTAGGAGGCAGTATTAGGAGTGTTAGTGTTAGTGTTAGTGGTGTTGAGTGTTACACCTAGGCTATCCACTACTTTCATTGCTCATGGTCAAACTGATTCTGGTTGCTACAAGTAATAAACTGCTGCAAACTGCTCATCAGCCAAAATGACCGGAGTTATATAAAAAATAATGCTTAAAGTTGGGAGGGCCTAACGCGTTTCGATCCTAACAGGATCTTTCCCAAAGGCAAAATATGGGTTCCGGTTGCTATCAGTTTTCGTACAGCAATGGGTACGGTGCGATAGTGGTCACCACTTATCACATGTACTTGGTACACTTGCACTTTTTTCTTTTACACATACATTCATCATTAAATTATTGGTGTTTTAATGAATCTTACAATATTATGGTAAAAAGAAAAGAAACGAAAAGGAAATAAGAATCCTGGGGTCAATTTCACCAAATGCATCGTAACTTACGATCAATCGTAGGACTTACGATGCATTGCAGCCCTTCATAGGATACGACGGGTTATCCTTCATAACTCGAGTTACTATCGATCGTAAGGCTATGTGAAATCGATCCCTGTGTGATTCCGAGTTACGATTGTGGCTTTCAAGCAAATTAATAATAATTTCAATATTTTAAAAAAATATTTTGTTCAGAATAGCTAGAGCGACGTTATTAAAAATGGTGTACCTCACAAATCACACTGTGTGGACATTTATCTTTGTTTCAGTACGGTAGACGATTCGTGCGTAATTGTTTCTTTTTCTGAAAGCAATAGGCCTACTGCACGGGTAAAATGGTCCGTGTCTCCGATGGTTCCTTGTTAATTTAAGCCCTGTCCGCACTGGACTTTTTTTCCGGGCTTTTAACCGAGCCGAAAATGGGCAAATATTACCGGTGTCCGCACTTGGACTTATGACTCGGGTAGCTTAACCGTGCACGCGCACGGAAAAATTACCGAGCTGACAATACTAGTCTCATGAGGGTACCCGACTCGCACTGTCCGCACGGGACTTTTTGTCTCAGGTAAAGTGTCTCAGGAATTCTACCCGGGCAAAAGATGGCCGGTAGAAATACCCGCGCGGCTCGGGCAAAGTAACTGAGAGGTAGACTTCCTGAGACGTCCGCACTGGACTTAAAATGGGTAAAGTACCCAGCGTCTCGGTAACTTTGCCCACAAAAAGTTCAGTGTGGACAAGCGTCATGTTGGAAGAATACCCATAGCACAGCGAGTCACCGTCAGCCAACGTCGTATGAAATGGCATAATTATCTGGCGTCCGTGAATTTAAAATCTTGCCTACAACAATATGGCTGTCAGAGCAAGTCTACACCCACCAGAAAAGTGTGGGACACTCATAGATAGGGATATAGAGCTTATAAAGAGGATGTGCAACACTCAACAAACCCCGCCTTATTTGTTAGAACTATAATCCTAAAAGTACTTGACATGAGAAAAAATATTTATCTCACACTGAACACAGAAAGAGAGTATTTTTTGATGACTTTTTCTCTCAACATGCTCAACCCGCAAGCTCCCCAAAATTCAGACTCTCTGAATTTCGTCAATGGGGGCAGCAAACAATTCTGGGTGATTTCGTGACGTCAGATAATGAGAGCCTTTACCTAACAAATAAAACGAGGTTTGTACAGGGTTGAACATCCTCTTTAAATACTTATAACTAGATTGGACGCGCGTTCAATACGTGGGCTGTGGCTTGGGGGGGGGGGGGGGCGCCGTTGGTCACGTGAAAAGGGCCAAATCATTCAAACGCACATTTTATCATGATTATGAAGATCAAGATTTTGAAAACTTGCAGCCGTTTATTTACCCTTATCACGAATGAACCGGAAGTGTAATGTAAGGTAGCTGTAATTGTGAGGTTTTGATCTCGGAAATCAAACCTGTTTTCGGTCGTTTGTTTTATTCATTTCTGGATAAATACAGCATTTCAGGCGGAAAACAAATTAACGGTATGTTTATACCAGGTCCATCTTTACATCCTGTAAGTTATGAACATTTCTGTTTTGGTTTCCTTACTAAAGTATGATAATAAGCCTATCTTTAAGCAGAAAGAACGTGCCTTTGATGTATGATGCATTTAATAGCTTCCGTGTGGTTAGACCAGCCGTTGATATACAATTCTCATTCTCGCCTCGGGAATCGAGAAGGTGTGTTGAGTCTGAAGTGATAAATTTGGTCCAAATGACAAGGGACAATTATTGTAGAATCGAAATAGATGCTTCCTGTTTCCTACATCAAACGTCGTGGCGGACGAGTTAGTAACCTCCACCCTGCCCACGACCAGCCGCAGGGTCCAGTGCGTTGGAGGGATATCCGGACAATAATTCTCACGAGTTGCACAAAGTCGGCCATCGTGAACAACAAAACTCTCCGATTACCAAAAATAACCACGACCAAAAAAGACTCAATGAAAAACAAATGAGCATTATACTTAAAGGCACTTTCATACTTTGGTAAGAAACAAAATAGATATGTTCACGGATTTACCTATAACTTACGGGGTATAAAGATGGTGGTGGTAGAAACATACCGTTGAATTAATCTGCCTGAAATGGTGTATTTATCAAGAAATGAGTAAAACAAAAGACCGAAAACAGTTTTGATCTCCGAGATCAAAACCTCACAATTACAATTACCTTACAATTTCGCGTAACAAATTGCAACGGTTTTTCGCTGTGCTGTTTCCAATGATCAATTGAGCTGAACATTTTACACAGGCGCGGTTCTAGAGTCAAAATTTTTGGGGGGCTAGAAGAGCCATTATTTTTTGGGGGGTCTAGAAGACCCAATATTTTGGGTTCTTCTAACACTCGCTTCTGCTATGTCTTATTAGGGGTCGAAAAACATGCACATTATAGCCCACACAACGCGTTTTTTATGTAATTGGCGCTTAATAACTGAAAAAATCCAGTATTTTCAAGATATTTTTTTTTCACTTGCATTTTTTGGGGGGGGGGGGGGGGGGCTAGACAAAATTGTTGGGGGGCTTCAGCTCCCCCTAGCCCCCCGTAGAACCGCGCCTGATTTTACAGGTTTGTTTTTATTTTATGAAAATACCATGGGGAAAATACACGGAGCTTTTAAAGCACAAAAATTTGCTTAACACTAAATGCCTTGCTCAATAAAACAAATTACAATTGAACATTTCATTTGATATATTCATGGTCAGCGAACAACAGCCAAAGAACAATCACAAGCGATACACAACACATTGTCATTTGGTTGTTGAAGGCGGCGTACATGATTTGCAAGGGCTCGGAAAATTATTGAGTTTGAGACAGAAAATACACTCAACAGTTCGTAAACAGTGCAAACAGTCACCATGGGAAATCTTGGTTCATCAGATGCTGGGTTTTTCACGAAAATCAAGATTTAGTGTCTTTTAAAAAGATCGTTCATCCGAACGATTTTTGAAAAAAAAAAACCATGAAGGACACCCTCACTTGAGTTGTTTTAGTTATCCCCTTTCACTCAAGGTATGATGATGGTGCTGGAAGAAACATAATGTTTAAATATGTCCGCCTGAAATGCTGTATTTATCCAGAAATTAGTCAAACAAAGACCGAAAACTGTGTTGATCTCGGGGTAAGATCAAACCATTCTTTATGTTTTCTAAGAAAAAGTGAGTCAGGTTTTCGCTACTTTTCTCGTGACTCAGATGTCCGATTGGGCTCAAATTTTCACAGGTTTATTATTTCATGTACATGTTTGATCAGACAAAGTATGAGTGCTGTCCTTAGACCTTTACCAATCATGTATTGTACCTTTTTATCTAGTTCATGGTTAGCAAAATGTTGTGCTAAGCAGCTAGGGCCGTGAAATTGGCCTCACAGCTGTTCTATCAACTTAACCAAATATGATACTACCTTTAATTCATGCAAAGTAACGTCACAGACACGGGCACAACAATTAGACCCAGGGGGCTCATTAAGTACACAGACACACACCCACACACACCCCCACCCCTTAATAAGACACGACGGCGAATAAGGAGAAATGTGCCTTATTTCCCAATGCGAATATTATAGTACAGCCACTTTTATGAAATGGACCGGATGCATTCAACATCACATTATATGAATGCCAACAGTGGGGAATTGGAAGGAATATTCCTACTTCAAAAAACAAGCAGTCGTTTCCTTCAATGCTACAATAATATGTTTGTTTTTTAACCCCGTTTCCCCCGTGTCAATTCCTGAAGAGGAAAATAGAAGTACACCATCTCCAATTTCACCTCTTGAATCGCCTGCCTCGCTCTCAAGTCAAAAGTGTTCAAAAATAAAGTTGAAGTGTCTTTCCCACAAGTACCGGTGTGTGTGTGTGGTTTTCACGCTACATGCTATTTATATCAATACAGGCTTTCGTAAATTTAACTCCCTATGGAAGTTATGCAACGTATGCTGCACTTAACTTCAACAATAACGATATTCCCATCTCGACCCCACTCAAGTTACTACATATCATGTACCATCACTTAAACTTGATGTCAAAAAGTGTAGCATTCAAAACGCAGGCTTATTTCACAAGAGACTTGTTTGCTGAGAATACTGTTTAAAGGTAATATCATACTTTGGTTTTTATCAAAGAAATACAGATTCATGGGCAAACAATATCAAGACAGATACAGTAACAGTCATCTGTGAAAATTTCAGTCCCATACGGTGCCCACTTTTTGAGAAAATCGTGAAAAACGGCCACAGAATTTCTTAAGTCTTTTCTCTTTTATTTGTTGATCTTTTAAAAGATCAAAAAGATTTTCAGTCCATGTTTTACTAATTTCTTGATAAATACACCATTTCAGGCGGAAACATTTTAACGGTATGTTTCTACCAGCACTATCTTTATACCCTGTAAGTTATACGTAAATCTGTGTAAATTTCTGGTTTGGTTTCTTACCAAAGAATGATACTTCCTTTAATACATGCTTTCGTAAATATAACTCCCTATATCGGAATTATGCAACCCATGCAGCACTACTTAACTTCAACAACGACCATACTTCTTACTAAATAAAAATATTCCCATCCCGACCTCTTAAGTTACCACTAGATATCATCGCTTAAACTTGATGTCAAAAAGTCTAGCATTCAAAAAGCAGGCTTGTGTCGCGAGAGAATTGTTTGAGGGGAATACACTTTCAAGTAAACCCTTTTTAAGAATGAAAGAATTTGATAACATGGACTTCGGACATATTCTTGTTGGGAAGTGGAATTCGTTATAGGTACTTGATTTTGGAGTGCAGCGCAGCGGTCGGGACTCGAGCGTGTTGTGGGCATATCGGTGCGCAAACCCCCGTAGGTCGGTTGCTCTTTTTACGGTACTTGATTGGACTCGTAATCCGTGGAGATCGTGGCGCTTGTGTTCTTGAGCAAGCCGCTTTGCTTTTGTTTATTCACGTGACCACATCCAATGAAATGACTCTCAAGATCATGAAAGACATAATTATTTTCATTTCATTTAGGCATGTTTAAGAACAATTGCAGCTATTAAGTTGCGTGTACAACTCAGGTCTGTAGCCCGATAATACGGTGCGAGAACTGTATAGGTGAAAACATCACACATGCTTACTAACTTCATATGAGTACAACCCCAGGCATATTTGAAGCCCGTTTGACTTTGGTGGGCAAAATATTATGATTGATCCATTTTTTTCGTCTATTGTAATCATGAAGTGGGGTGCTGGGGTGCTGTGGCCTACGGTGGTCTGGCGTATTGAACTCAAAAGTTTGTGGTCGATCTACAGATTGTGGGTTCGAATCCAGCCATGGGCTAGTGGTGCTTGTGTTCTTGGGCAAGACGCTTTAGAACATTATTGCTCCTCTTCACCCAGGTGTAAATGGGTACCTGTGAGGGTAGAGATGGCTTTGTGGTTTGATTAGCCTCTGTGCGCCGAATACGGTAGCCAGGGCTGTATACTCCCCAGGGAGTTGAGATGGTTTCAGGAATGTAAATTACGGCCCAATGACCAGGGATGATAAAAAATTTGTATTGCGCATTAGAGTATATTCATATAGTAGCATGCGCAATTTAAATGTCTATATACTTATACTTATTATTTCTTTTTATCCACGGATGAGTGATTGTACTTCACGGATGAATGATTCTCTTGTCTTCTTTTGTTTTGGCAGAGGGAAATCTTGAAGATTCTGTGACAATGCGACCCTACGTGTTCATCTTCGCTTGTGTGACTGTACCGTGCCTTCTACTCGCTCAAATGGTCAGTTCCTACCCAATGGCGGGCGGTATCAAGGAGATTCGGGTAAGCGAAGTCCAGGAACTGGTCCGTATGAAAATATACATAAGAATGAAACTCGGATTTATAAAAGAATTGCCTTGTACATACGAAACAAAAGTAAACTCAACGAAAAGTGTCTAGTATTAAAGACAAATGTAAAAACATTTTGTCTGACAAAATGGCGGCAATTTGTTGGGCCTTAAATAACGCGTTGTGATTGGTCGATTTGTCCCGGGGCGTGGCCTACTGGATAGCTGTATTATGTCAATTATTTCAAATAATTATCAACGTAGATTATAACAATTAAAATGACTATAGCCGAATAACTAAACGCAAAACGGAAATTCTAAATTTGTTTATCCCAAGTTCGAACTAACTAGCTGGATATTATGGAGAATCCACTGAGTATTAAAAACAATTTCACAAGCTCCTCCCCCTAATTTGCATATAAATATTCGTAAGTTTCATTACGATAATTGGTTGGACAACATAATCATGGCGTATACAAGTATACCTCACATCCGCTTGAATCAATTAACTTGATTCCTCCTATTTCATATAGGCCTACATAAATGTTTATGCAACACTTTCAATGCCTTATTTACATAAACCACTCCCTTTCCTTCGCCTAGTCATGAATCAACTTGACTCCTCCTACTCCATATACATACATGTTTATGCAACACTTTCAATGCCTTATTTACATAAACCACTCCCTTTCCTTCGCCTAGTCATGAATCAACTTGACTCCTCCTACATATGAATAAATGTTTATGCAACACTTTCAAGACCTTATTTACACAAACCAATCCCCTTGCCTCACCTATAAACACGAATCAACTTGACTCCGCCCACTTCATATGCATAAATGTTTATGCAACACTCTCAGGGCCTTATTTACATAAACCACTCCCCTTGCTCCACCTATAATCACGAATCAACTTGACTCCGCCTACTTCATATACATAAATGTTTATTCAAAACTTTCAAGGCCTTAATTTACATAAACCACTCCCCTTGCTCCACCTACAGGCATTTGGTGCTGAGGACTGGGCAAACGACCTACAAGGGGAGGCAGAATTTCTCAATGAACTGGACAAGAGAAGCCGGTCCAACAGGCGGGAGATCACCTACTGCATGGACTGGATTCACAACACCTGGAGACCATGCCGGGTATAATAAATATGAATATTCATAAGGGGTGTGGCCTATTCGAACATGCATATGAGTAGTAGGCCTACTTATGACACACCTCTCAAATGACCAGAGGCAAATTTCATAGAGCTGCTTAAGCACAAAAATTGCTTAAGCATGAAAAGTCTTTCTTGATCAAACAGGATTACCAACCAAATTTGAACGTGATGTTTACAGCTTTTGACTTGTATTCGGCCATTGTTTGCTGAGCATAACATTCACAAGGAGTTTTGGCAGGCATAGTAATTATATTTACCAAGCGTTTTGGTGCTTAAGCATTTCTGAAATTGGTACCTGCAAAATACATGCTGAGAAGAGCAGCGTGGACATTATGTCGTTATTTTTGTCATAAAAATACAACGACATCATAATCTTACTTATTACCTTAACTCCATTTTTTTTTTTCAGGGAAGGAAATCTGGCTAGACAATGGGAAGTTATGGAAGGTAAGACAACAAAAACCTCAACGCTACATAGAAAAATAATGTTACTTTTTACTGAGAATACAGGTTTTGAAAAGATGGTGGAATACAATACATTTTGGTATGAATCAAACTTTCTTGCGCTGACAAATGTATAAAAACAACAACAACAACAACAACAACAACCAAACAACAACAACAACAACAACAACAACAATAACAATAACAATAACAACAACAACAACAACAACAACAAAGAACGGTCATAACAATAGCCCCCACAAAATTCAAACAGGTCGAAACCAAACAGTTAATGAATTCAACAAAAGTTTTAGTAATACACGGGTTTACACTTCTAAAAAAGCGCATGCGTGGTAGTGCCTCGTTTCGAAGTCGCGATCAAAACCGCCGAAGTGTAAACCCGTGTATTGTCTTCGACAATGGACGGGCTTACACTTCGGAAAGTGCGCATGAGTGGAAGTGCCTCGTTTTGAAGTTGCGATGAAAATCTAAGATGGCTGCCATGGTGTAAACCCGTGTATACGGCCGATTCGAAAATACATGTACCTAGTGCGCCACCAAGAGTTTTAAACCCGTTGGCCAATCACAATCAATGCATGGAATTTGCTGCCCCTTTCCAGACGCGCATTATTAAGTCGAAAAAATCTCCCGAATTGTGATTGGCCAACGCGTTGCAAACGCTTGGTGGTGGGGGGCACTATTTAGAATCGCCTGAGTTTGGGGGTTTGGTGAAGATGGCTTGTTTCAACAACATTCAATTTACTTATAGGGACCATTTATCATTGCTATGTCACTGCACAAAAACAAATCATCAACTTGGTCCTTTAAAGGGTTAAAACAAATTATAATGAAAAACATAAACAAAATGAAGAGGCAAACATGACCCACAGAACTTGTTTGGCAAAAATATTACACCACCAGTTGAGTGATAGGAACATATTCAGCCCACAAAACCTATTGAGGAGGAAAAGGTCTCTCAGAAAACCTATAAAACAACCCCAACTTTTTGTGCACAAATTAATTGGGATGCTGCTCTTAAATACCCAGATGACATCACAGTTTTGCTCATGAATATGGACATTCTAATTAGCATACAAACCAGAACACCTGTTGTTAACCCTGAAACAGTGCGAGGAAGTGGGTAAAACCACAAGCCCTATAAAACAGTTGCTTTTTGGCACATGTTCAAGTCATAATATTTCTACTGCATATAACCTTTAAATTTGCAACTAATTTTCCGTACTGATCTCATTCATTTTTCCAGGAAAAAAACAACAACCTAAAGTGAGAGCACCAACAATTGAGGCCTTGTCCGTCAACAGGAAACTGAATTAATTTCACTGCATCGAAGCAAGTCCACATTCTAAAATTACATTATCTAATTATTAGACTTCAACATTCAAGGGAGGTTTGGTCATAATTTCAAGCTGAAATTTAGCCGCTAGAGTTCAGAAAGTGATGGTTTGAAGAGTCAAAATTATTTCTCTACTAAGAACAAATTAAAAGGAATATGCACAATTGGTATGTTACACATAATAAGGGTGTGTGTGCACTGAATGTTATTGTGTGAATGCAGATTTTAAAAATGTTAATTTCCTGTAATATTTTGTCTTACACACAGTAAAAAACAGAAGAAAGAATGGTTAAAGGAAGTATCATACTTTGGTAAGAGACCAAAACAGAAATGTTCACAGATTTACGTATAACTTTCATGGTATGAAGATGATGCTGGTAGAAACCTACCGTTAAAATAATGTCCGCTTGAAATGGTGTATTTATCCAGAAATTAATAAAAAAAAACGACCGAAAATCTTTTTGATCTTTTAAAAGATCAAAAATAAAAGTGGAAAGACTTAAGAAATACTGTGGCTGTTTTTCACTGTTTTCTCAAAAAGTTGGCACCGTATGGGACTAAAATTTTCACAGAATAATTTGACTGTATCTTCCATGATATTTTTGCCAATGAATCTGTATATCTTTGGCAAAAACCAAAGTATGATATTACCTTTAAGGAGACAGTTGTTATTACTTCACCGTTCACATAAATCTTTCAATTTCTCTGTATAACTATTCCTTAAAGTCTGATGTTTAATTTGTGATGCTTTATTATGTGAAAATGCACCAAAGAACATTATTCTAAATCCTTTCTGCAGGAAAGATGTCCAACGCCAATAACATAATGCCATAGTGCTAAGGCCTTTACGAAACCTGGCTTGAGGCTAGGCTCGGTACTTATTTCGCTACCGCCATTTCGAGGCCCACAAAACGAAATGAAGGGATTGGGCCACATGACGAAGCCGAAGAAAGGCTCCAGCTTCGCCATGTATCTCAAGCCCTTCATTTCATTTATAGGACACAAAGTGGCAGTAGCAAACTAAATCCCAAGCCTAGCCTCAAGCCTTATTTCGTAAAGGCTCCAAGATGAAATGAAGGGCTTGAGATACATAGCGAAGCAGGGGTCGATTTCACGAAGCCCTACGATCGATCGTAACTCGAGTTACGAAGGATAACCCATCGTATCCTACTTATCCTACGTAGAGTTTGAATGCATCACAAATCCCTACGATTGATAGTAAGTTACGATGAGTTTGGTGAAGTCGACCCCTGGAGCCTTTTTTCGGCTTCGCCACGTGGCCCATTCCTTCGTTTCGCTTTGTGGGCCTCAAATGGCGGTAGCGAAATAAGTCCCTAGCCTGGCCTCAAGCCTGGGTTCGTAAAGGCCCTCTGTGTCATAAACTAGTAACATTCAAAACAGCTAACTCACGGCTTTATCGAAAAAAGAGAAAGAATTTAAAGAAGTTGAACTCAAATAAATATTTACGTGATTCCATTTTAGGTGCTATTTTCGCCAGTGACAATTTAACTGTTTTTTGGTTGTTTACTTAAAAAAAGGGGCATTATTTTTTGATAAGCGAACAAAGAAAAATTGGAGTGGGATTCGAACCCCGCTCCGGTAAATTTTTCTTTGTTCACTTTTCAATGACTTTCAAATCAGCCAGTTTCCCTTGTGGTTATTTAATGATTCTGTCATTATATTTGGTGTTTTTCATGTTTTTAGTTTTTCTGTTTCCTTTTTTTGATTTTTCGAAGAGGCGATAGTAATTACAGGCACGCTTGGTTAGCATAATCTTTGAAAAACAGTAAACTGCCACAATTTAGCACGAATTTCTGCACTTGGTTTTCAGTGGGTTGGAAAAAAATATTCAGAATTGCAAATATGACATTACAAGTGCCAGAAACTATGACAATGTCTTTATAAGTCTATTTGCTTCATGAAACACCATGGATGGGTAGGAATTCTTTGATGTAAAAATGACGTGATACAAATGTGCAGAGATGGAAATGGCAAATGTTACAAAAATCTGAAAATAATCGTCTGTGTTATAGTTAGATAGTCACGTAATGTGCTGCGTGACCGCACGATCCGAGCCAGTACCACAGAAGATAAGTGAATATCATCAAAGGATCAGACTTGAAAATAAGTCAAATTTTAAGGGGAGGAAAATCTGAATCGAGGTGAAAATTGAAAAAGAAAATCCGATTTCATATTTAAATCTCTGAAATGTGAGTTCCGCGGTGAACAGACTGTGGACTTCATGACAAAGGACGTCCACATAGTACTGGATCCCAAGACGTTGCGAGGACTCGCACACGTCCACATAATGTTTTCATGCTAACGGAAATGCCAAAAGGAGACATTTTCAATGTGTTTTTATCAGTCGCAAATTGAAGTTTATCATTCAAGGGATAATCGGTCCAAATTCAATCATGAAAAAATGGTACAGTTTTAAATACCAATGGTTTGAAGTTGTCCATTTGGTCAGTACATGAAAACAAAGGAAAGTCCACTTATGTAAAACAAGTTTTGTGTGGCTAAGTTATGTGTTTTAAAGCAAAATTATTTTGCCGTTTCTGTGTTGGAAAATAATAAACACTAAGTTGCACTTTAACACTAAGTTCAAATTCCTTTGTGCTGTGTGTCTTATTGCGATGGCGTAAATAACAATGGAATGATTTGGAAAAACACAACAGCAATCAGAGATTATAGTTGACCAGCAAGAAATGATCTCGTCTATAGATAACAAATGATCGATCACACAATACCATTGAGCCATTCTTTCTTAATAAGGCAATGAGACACTGACTTGTATAAAAGAGCAATCTTCGAAATTGAAGTGTTAGGCCAATACCACGTCACAAGAAGCAATTTACAGGCAACCAAGGGCCAATTTCGTATAGCTGCTTAGCACAAAAAAATGCTTAGCACAAAAATAGCTTGCCCAATAAAACAAACCACCATTAAAGATTCCATTTGATATTCATGGTCAGCGAACAACAGCCAAAGAACAATGGGAGACTTTTGGAGAGTCGGTCTTGAGTCAACAGCGCACGCGCACGCACGCGCAATACAACGCGCGCATGCTCACAATTGCACAAGCATGGTTTGCGCGTGCGCTGTTGACTCAAGACCGACTCTCCAAAAGTCTCCAATTGCAAGTGATACACAACACACGGAAATTTGGTTGTAGTAATCCTGTTTTTACTAAGACAGAAATGTCGTGCTTAGCGAATTTGTGTGCTAAGCAGCTCTATGAAATTGGCCCCAGTTCCAGGCAATCTCCAAGAAGAAATAACACTCATCTTTAAGATCTTACTAGAATTCTATAGGGAATAGTGTGAAATTGCCAGAAAATGACTCTTATGCCACTAGGAACTTTACTTTTGTGTGGTGTAGTTGGTTGCCTCAAAGTTCCCTGTAAAATTTGACTCGTGTACTTTGGTAGGAAACCATCCAAAAATCTCCACGTATTTACCTATAACTTACAGGGTATAAAGACGGTAATGGTAGAAACATACTGTAAACATGTTTCTGCCTGAAATGCCGTATTTATCCAGAGTAGTATAACCAAAGACCACAAAACAAATTTGATCTCGGGGTGAGATCAAAACTCTAGTGAATAGATTTGAAAATACCGTGAGCGTTTGTCAATGTTTTCTCAAAGAAATGAGCACCGTATGGGACTGGAAAATTTCACACATGACTGTTACTGTATCTTCCTTGATATGTTTGTCCATGAATCTGCATTTCTTTGACAAAAACCAAAGTATGAAGCTATCTTATTGACTTAATCCTAGGGGGACGTCTGTGGAATTGATGTTGAGTCGAGTGTTTTGATAACAAACTCAAAATTCATGACTATACAATGTTGCTAAGGGGACTTGGGAATTATTGTCTCCAAAAGCTAAGAGTAATGGCTTTCATGTTGTTGCTGGGTACACAGAATATCAGGAAACGATGTTTATTTTGGCTATCAAAAGCCAATTTAAAACTGGTAACATCCAAATAAGATTTTGTTTTTGGAAAATGTGATCTGCTATAGTGCCCTCGCAAGACTACGTGGGGTTTACGAAACGGAGGCTCAGGCTCTGGCTCCATTTCGAAATGGATCCGTTCTAAAATAACGGGTATCAAAAAAGAGGACGTTTGGCTGCAGTTCGGAAGTAGATTCTCTTGTGTCGATTTCACCAAACTCATCGTAACTTACTATCAATCGTAGGACTTAGATGCATTGTAGCCCTATATGGTGGGTTATCCTTCGTAACTCGAGTTACGATCGATCGTAGGGCTTCGTGAAATCGACCCCTGGTTTGAAAAGGAAAGCAGAGCTTCGGCTTCCAATGACGGACCAGAACGGACGATCGAGTCTGAGCCTGAGCCTGAGCCTGAGCCTGAGCCTGAGCCTGAGCCTGAGCCTGAGCCTGAGCCTGAGCCTGAGCCTGAGCCTGAGCCCGAGCCTGAGCCCGAGCCTGAGCCCGAGCCTGAGCCCGAGCCTGAGCACGAGCCTCTGTTTCGTAAACGCTCTAACAGACTTGAGGTGAGGAGTTTTTGCGGTACTGGCCTGACGAAATCATGTGTACAGTTCACGCGTTCATTCCAGCGACTTAAGAAGCCAGACGCAATTTACTCTGACAAATCTAGACTAGGATTTAGCTGCCGGTTGATTGGATGTATTCTAAAATAAATGCATACTGGCTTTAAAGGGAGCATATAGGATTTGCAAGGCCTCCAAAGAACATTATTGAGTTTGAGACAGAAAATGGACTCAACAGTTCGTAAACAGTGCAAAACAGTCACCATGGGAAATCTAGGTTCATCAGATGCTGGGTTTTTCAAGGAAATCAAGATTTAGTGTCTTTTAAAAAAGATCGTTCGTCCGAACGATTTTTGGAACAAACATAAAGGACACCCTCACTTGAGTTGTTTTAGTTATCCCCTTTCACTCAAGGTATGAAGATGGTGCTGGTAGAAACAAACTTAAAATGTTTCCACCTGACTATGCTGTATTTATCCAGAAATTAGTAAAACAAAGACCCAAAACAGTTCTTAATTCGGGCTGAGATCAAAACCATTCTTCATGTTTTGTAAGAAAATCGAGTCGGGTTTTCGCTATTTTCTCGTGACTCAGATGTCCGATTGAGCTCAAATGTTCACAGGTTTATTATTTCATGTACATGTTTGATCAGACAAAGTATGAGTGCTGTCCTGTGACCTTTACCAATCGTGTATTGTACCTTACTCTTTTTATTGGTTGGACCTGGGTTCAAGAAACTTTCAAGATTCATCCCACCTCTCTTTTTGGTCTTGGACTTACTCAACTGCAGCCCCACGTCCTGTTCGGATGCCAGTTTGGATCGGGTATAATTACTAACATGATCCGTTTGGGATCTATGTGTGAAGCCGTGGAATGATCATAGTGGCCACAACATCGTCGAAGAGGCTCTCACAACAACAACAATCTCAAGAGTGATGCTATCGTTATTACAACAAGAGGCCGATCCCGGGGGGAGCGGGAGATTTGTCTTGTGGTCCCTCATTTCCGCAAGGGTTCTTTTTATATGCGACACTCCAATCAACGCTAGTCAAGAATTACACCAGAGAATCACCCCTTTCCTACCTTAGCCCTCCAAAAAAAAAAAATCTTACATTAAGCTTCAATCATCAACCAGGCCCAATGATGTGTGTGATTGTTGTTGTTTTTAGCCACCTTTCGACAGATGCAATTCGACATGGCGTGATTTTGATCACCCTTTTTTCATTTATAGATGCAAGTCATGAGAATGTTCACGTCTAGTAATTACATAGGGCACTGGTGTCAATTTCTTTTCATGATTGGGGGGATGATTGGTGATTTGGTGCCCTATGCGAGGGAGCGAAGCGACCGAGCCAGGGGAGGCTGTTTGAGGTGGGATACCCCCCTCCCAAGGACCAAGGACTTTTTAATAAAAACAGAGTCGAAAAGTCGCATTTTAGAGCATTTACAAAACGATATTCAGAAGATTTAAACAGTATAAATTCATTGCGAAGACTAACAAAACAACAAGGATCATGTAATATTTCTATACAATAAACTTGAATGACATTCAACCTCAAAATATTGGGGGGGGGGGGGGGGGGGGGGATAATACACACCACCCCCCCTCCACCTCAAATATTGGGGGGTGGGGATATATCCCCTCCCCCCCCCCCCCCGGGATCGACACCCATGACATAGGGGATGACATGGTAATACCGGATTGTTATCGCTAACATCAACAAGCCTCAAGAAAGCCTATCCCCCTCACCCGCCCCACCCCCCGCCCCTCAAGTCTAGTTGGCAAGTTATTATGTTGTCAGCACATTATTTTCTCTTTTATGTTGCACTCCCAAGTAAATAACTCCCATAGACAACAGTGATAAATCCTAATACTTCAAAAATAATTTACAAATACTCAGAACTCTCACAGGTGTTCAGGTTGCACAGAAAAATGATGATGAACATGTCACCTTTCATTTTCTTTTCATTTTATGGTGGGTTGGCCATTGATTTTTTGAGATATACTCATTCTCAGCTGACCACCCCCTATAACAAGGTATGGTTCCTTCCAGTCAAAGAAGCCATTTTTAAAAAGACATCCCTCTGCAAAGCGGCTCAAATAGACCCACTTTCTCACCCAATTGCATCACAAATGGTCACAAATGGAAGCCCAGAGTCCAGGCAGGAGGTCCAGTGCCATATTTCTTCAATACCTCATTTTCATAGCTCTCACAACTCTCTCATTTATAATATATGGAGTGCTTAACTTTTATTAATGAGCTCGGCGGACGGATTTTGGGACTATTTACTTGGGTGCACCCAGTCTAGATTGCGGTACTCATACAGGCAGCTGTACAACTTTGCTAGGGTTCGAGTTGAGTTACTATGCGCTGTACGCTGTACACAAATAACTATACGTCTGGGTACGTGCAGCTCGGTGTAGTACGTTGGTTGCCGTGGGCTAGTACATTGGTTGCTATGGGCTAGTACATTGGTTGCCATGGGCTAGTACATTAGTTGCCATAGGATAGTTGATAGTACGTCGCGCGCCTGTGCGCCTTGTCTAGTACATAAACTATCAATAGACACGTCATGTGACGTGCTCTAAACCAATCACAATACAGAATCTATGTATGGGGCGTTATATTACTTTTCATCCCCAAATCTAGCCCATCAAACGTTTCAAAACTAGGGCTGTATGAAAACATACCCTAAAAGAATGTATGTTCCTTAGCATCAATGACAGTATCACATTAATTTATGCAGGTTGTTTTCGGTAGATGACAAAATGGTAAACTTGTCCCAGTATGAGCACGGATTATCATTATTACTATTTTTTAATAACAATTTTTAAATAATTTTGGAATTTATATAGCGTTCTTACACACAAGAAGGGTATCAGAACGCTTTACACTATCATTATCCCTGGTCATCGGGCCCATTTACATTCCTGAAACGATCTCAGCTCCCTGGGAAGTATACAGCCAGCAGCTGCCTGCAAAGCGCGCAGGGCTAACCAAGCACATCAAGCCATCTCTACCCTCGCAGGTACCCATTTACACCTGGGTGAAAAGAAGCAATATGTGACAAAGCGTCTTGCCTAAGGATGCAAGCACCATTAGCCCATGGCTGGATTCGAACCCACGATCTGTAGATTGACCACAAGATCTTGAGTACAACACGCTAGACCAAAGGCTAAGCCATGGCTGGACTCGAACCCACAATCTGTAGATTGACCACAAGATCTTGAGTACAACACGCTAGACCAAAGGCTAACCAATGGCTGGATTTGAACCCACAATCTGTAGATTGACCACAAGATCTTGAGTACGACACGCCAGACCACTAGGCCATGGCACCCCACACTTTTTACATTTGATAAAGTAATAAGTTCTTCAAAAGTGTCTCCTTTTTAAAAAATATCACATTTCCACCTTTTTGGGACGCACTTTATCACAAAAAAGGATTTTACTTAAAGGGAACAGCCCTGTCTTGTCAATAAAAGTGGGGGCTATATTCTACATTATTCAACAAAAACAAAGGAAGATAAACAAATAATAAAAACAAAACATGTTGTATTATTTTTGTAAGTAAATGTTTTATATCAAGATCCATATCACACAATCCAATTTTTATTTTAAATCAAAATCAGAAAAAGAAAAAAATAATAGAAAAGCAAAATAACCCCTAAAAGTAACTAATATGTACACATTAAGATTCCTACATATATCAATGTAATAGGGACACTAGATTTTAAATATGCTAGTTCGAATGGTTTCTTTTGGCCATAATTGGGGAATTTTGACTGGACTTGGAACTGAACTTCGGACCGCAGGTTTTATGCACAAGTGCTGTACCATTTGAGCTATCCAGTCCCTATCATTGAGCCCTGGGTAATGTCCACTGATTTTACTCCAGCATGTCAGACGGAAGTTAGAAAAAAAATATGACCAGGAACGATTTCACGAAGCCCTACGATCGATGTTACGAAGGATAACCCATTGTATCCTACGTAGGGTTGTAATGCATCATAAGTCCTAAGATTGATAGTAAGTTACCATGAGTTTGGTGAAATCAACCCCAACCGTTTTATTGAGCCCTGGCTAATGTCCGATGCTTTTTACCCCAGGGTGCCCAACAGGGGCCAATTTCATAAAACTGTTCAGCACAAATATTTGCTAAGCATGACATTTCTGTCTTAATAAAAACAGGGTTAACAACCAAATTTCCACATGTTGTATATCACTTGTTATTGTTCTTTGGCTGTTGTTTGCTGACCATGAATATCAAATGGAATTTTCAATGGCGGTTTGTTTTATTGGGAGAGACATTTTTGTGCTAAGCAAATTTTTGTGCTTAACAGTTTTATGAAATTGGCCCCAGAAGTTAGACAAAAATGTGACCAGAGGTCAATTTCCGCGAAGCCCTACGATTGATCCTATAAACTCAAGTTAAGAAGGATAACCCATTGTACCCTACATAGGGTTGCAATGCATCACAAAGGAAGCCTAGCTTACAGATACACACAAGTCTATTACGGTACACCCATTTTGATACAAGGCTAGTGCTGGGCTTTTTATCTGGTTAGAGGTTAACCGACCTGGATTTAATTACCCGGTTACAAATTATCTAATTATACGGTTAACCAAAACTGAAAGGGGAGAAAACAGAGACCAACGTTTGGCTCATGCTTAACAACCCAAAGAGTGTAAACTGTAGAATTTCAGTCCGTTATTTTGTCCATTTTGCCAAGTAGAAACACAGTATGTCCCAAACTGGATCTAAACGAAACATTGCATGTACTTGATCTAAATGCATGATCTAAAAAAAAAAATCGTAAAAAAAGCCATCCGAAAGTGAGATCACATTGAAGAAGACTTATACCACAAATCTTACATGTTACGCATGTCGCACCTGATTACATAGGTGAACTGTTAACCTGATATTTTTTTGCAATCAGTGACCAGATATGAAAGTACCCGATTTTGCCCAGCACTAAACAATGCCCAAGGGAACAGAACTGCTACAAGAAACCGCGATCAAAATTTGGCTACAACAACCATCTCTCTCTCTCAAGTCATCCTCTGGGATTTGCAAATTCAACGGCTGGGGCTGAATCATTGTTTACGTAGCTCGAGAGTCAATGTTTACACCGATCAACCGAAGAACGTGCAAGTACTCGGGAAAGGAGTAATACTTCCTGAGTAGCATGTCAATATGAGGACCTGGTTTTGATTTGAGGGAAGGGATCAAGATTCGAGGGAAGGGACATAGCCCAATTTTATGGAATCCATAAGCAAAGATTCTCTGCTTACGATAGAAGACTTTTTTTTGCTTACTGTTAGCGTATTTCACGAGAGGGATTTCTTTCTTGCTAGGTTAAGCAATGACTTTCTGCAAAGTGCATAAGAAGGGCGTTAGCAGAAAAATAATCATGCTTAGCCTAGAAATTCTTCGCTAACTGAAAGTCTTATATACAAATTAGGCTTGCCCTTCACCGACGTTGATGAGCACTGTATACTCAGTGCTTTTGAGTGCACGTGAAAAAAATCACATGCTGGCTCAGGTGGGATTCGAACCCACGACCTCCTGCTTACTTGTGTAGATGCCATACCGCTAGGCCACCAAGCTAGCTGGGGTCAGCGGGGTGAATCGAATCCAATATCGCGGTGGGTGCTGCAGTCAATCATGAATATTAAATGATTTTGGTCGGGAGATAGAAAGTCTCCTTCCTGAAAGTCTTGCTTACAGATTCCATGAAATACATTTCACGCATAGCAGTGCTAGTAAGCACAAAAATTGGTCGTAACGGATTGCATGAAATTAGGCCCTGAGTACTATAGCTAGTCCTATGGGACACAAGGATGCTATGTGGAATATTCGGCAAGGCATCGGGGCTAACCTAAAACCAGTAGGCCTACAAACAACTGCCTTCAGTTGAACTGCTTTAAATAGCTTTTAAGAGCCAAGAGACAAATTCACAAAGCTGGTATCAAAAGTAGGTTGACCATGCAAGTACCGTATATTGACAGGTTACCGGTTAAAATCCCATATAATGCATACCGTTTGCGACCGGTTCTCGGCTGAATGTAACTTGGCATCAAAAACAAAATTAACAAAATGATGAACAAAACTGTCTTCATTCTGCTGACAATGCAGCCGGCCCTGATAAAAAAAAATCAGGTCAGCTTCGCATCTGTAGAGGTTTAGAGTTCGTCAAATACTTGAGCTTCTTTTGGCAAATGACTGACCTACGAAAGCCGTAATTGGTGACAATACCGTGAAACGCAAAAATAACGTAGGGTGCTGTGCGGGTGATTTTAACTCGCTCAGGGGCACATGACCTCTGAGCTTTTAGTTGAATTCTGACCTCGTCTTGGATCTTGGGTTGGAAGCGGGATCATTTTCTCAGTGGTTCTCGGCGAGCTGTTCCAGGAGGGCTCGTCGCTGCTGCTCAAGCTCACCCTCGCTCAGGTCACTCTCCGACGTGTCCCAGCCCGTCTGAAGAAAGTACAAAAAAGGTCAAAGGTCATTGATATAATAATTATAATAATATTAGCATTTATATAGGGTTCTTACACAAAGGGTATCACAATGCTTTACACTATTATTATCCCTGGTCATCGGGCCCATTTACATTCCTGAAACAATCTCAGCTCCCTGGGGAGTATACAGTCTTGTGCTACCATAAGGTGCACAGAGGCTTATCAAACCACAAAGCCATCTCTACCCTCACATTTACACCTGGGTAAAGAGGAGCAATATGTGATAAAGCGTCCTGTCTTGCCCAAGGACGCAAGCACCATTAGCCCATGGCTGGAATCGAACCCACAATCTGTAGATTGACCACAAGATCTTTAGTACGACATGCCAGACCACTAGGCCATGGCCTATTATTCAATATCAAATACAAATTCAAGTTGACCTGCGGTTTAAAGGTATACATATGGGCGTTTACGAAACTGAGGCTCAGGCTCAGGCTCAGGCTCAGGCTCAGGCTCAGGCTCAGGCTCAGGCTCAGGCTCAGACTCAAGCTCCAAATCCATTTCGTGAATCTATTCTAAAATAACAGAAGCTTTTGCCTGTGGTTCAGAAGTAGATTCTCTGGTTTGAAAAGGAAAACAGAGCTTCAGCTTCAAAGAAAAACCACAACCTATATATTCTGCATATGGATGACAAAGCTGGAGCCTGAGCCAGAGGCTAAGCCTCCGTTTTGTAAACCCCTCATGAGTGGTAAAGGTCACAGAACAGCCCACACACTTTGTCTGTGCTTAGCGTGTAGGCTATTTAAACACCAGTGAGTAGTGCAACGTATTAAAGTGTGTGTCTTTATTGCAACGCGTTAAACATAATACACTACACAAGAGTACAATTCGTTGGCAAGCATGGTGGGCTCTACGGTGGACTATGAGTGCCATACATGATTAACAAGCTTATCTCTATAACTCTGTATCTTCAGCATACATTTACAACTATGTGGACTTTCTTAGGACCAAGTTTGGTTAATAGATTGACTGCTTCAAAGTAACAAAAGTGGGGTCCGCAATGCTCGTGTACAAAGTCTATGGTAATTTCAATGAGAAGAAGAGGAAGAAGAAAAAACAAAAATTGAACAAAACCAAAGGCTTTTTCCACACTGATTTGATACTATTTATAAAGAACATGGTACGTGAAGTCAATAACAAGAGGAAGTGAATAACTAGAGGAAGGCTTTAAAATAGACCATAGGGATTTGGTAGCGCACAAATAAATACGATTAAGGGGACGAGGGGGTCCGGCTAAGAAGGGACTTTGTAAACAAGCATCTTCTCGGAAAACAAGAAATCCCCCGACAGACCCCTCCCAAGCTTGCTACCTTCGTAATTATGCTTCATGAGCGCGGCAGAGTAAGAACGAGATCCGCATGTATGGATTCGGGCAGTCTGTTTGCCGACTGTTTAATGAGGCCATTAACGATCTCCGGAAATCGTCTAGGGTTTCGGCAAACAAAAGAAAGACGAACGCTTCTCCGGAGTGTCGTATGCATGTGGAGAAAGCTTTCCACTGGGGCTCATTGGAGTAGATTAATGATGATATCTCAAATGGGGTTTTGGGGCAACAACCGACTTACTTTCACGTTCGCCATACATAAAATGAGTCCCATTAAGAGACAGCTGCACTAGTTAGGCTACAGCTAGGCAATGGTAGGAAAAGGGAATGGCCAGCGGCCGATTTCATAAAACTGTTAAGCACAAAAATTTGCTAAGCATATGACATTTCTGTCTTAATAAAAACAGGGTTTAATAACAACCAAATTTCCACGTGTTGTGTATCACTTTTGATTGTTCTTTGGCTGTTGTTCGCTGACCATGAATATCAAACGGAATTTTCAAAGGTGGTTTGTTTTATTGGGAGAGATATTTTTGTGCTAAGCAACTTTTTGTGCTTAACAGTTTTATGAAATTGGCCCCAGGTGGCTTGTAATCCAATGAGATTTGTTTATTATTTTTTAGCTGGTTTCTGGTTTTATTTGAATTCTTGGTGCTTGTATGTT
Source organism: Astropecten irregularis (assembly GCA_963971285.1). Classification (NCBI taxonomy): domain Eukaryota; kingdom Metazoa; phylum Echinodermata; class Asteroidea; order Paxillosida; family Astropectinidae; genus Astropecten; species Astropecten irregularis. The sequence goes on from OZ020255.1 coordinate 6,391,518, forward strand.
TGCTCTGGCTTTAAAGCAGCATTAAAGGTATAATATAAGATTGGTTAAGGTCACAGAACAGAACCCACACTTTGTCTAATCCAACATGTACATGAAATGATAAACACATGAACATTTGAGCTCAATTTGACTTCCGAGTCACGAGAAAATAGCGACTAACCTGACTCAAGCTTTTCTTAAAAAACATAAAGAGTGGTTTTGATCTTACCCCGAGATCAAAACTGTTTTTGGTGTTTGTTTGACTAATTTCTGGATAAATACACCATTTCGGGCGGAAATATTTTAACGGTGTGTTTCTACCAGCACCATCTCCATACCTTGAAAGTTATACGTAAATCTGTGAACATTTCTGTTTAGGTAAGTTACCAATCCTGTACTGTACCTAATAATGTTTGCAGCGGAACTAGATTCTGTTGAATATTCATGAAAGATGATACATGGGCCACCATATGTTTGATTGTAGCTTTTGTTTTTAAAAGGGCTGGGCCAATTTCATAGAGCTGCTTAGCACAACAATTTGCTAAGCATGACATTTCTGTCTAATATTAAAAACAGGATTAACAACCAAATTTCCCTGTGTTGTGTATCACTTGTAATTGTTCTTTGGCTGTTGTTCGCTGTCCATGAAAATCTAATCGAATTTTCAATGGTGGTTTGTTTTATTGGACAGGCCATTTTTGTGCTAAGCAATTTTTGGTGCTAAGCAGCTCATTGGACCCAGAACTTGCATGGAGGGGAATGTCTTAATATTAAGCATGACTAGAGACAGGGGAGGGGGGGGGGGGTTGTCCCACCTTTTCTTTCTTGGGAGTCTCCACTGGCACTGAAGGTGGGGCAGGTTTTCGGGGTTGTGGGGCCGTGGGTTGGGGCGGGGGCGGACGGGCGGCTTCCCTTTCAGACTCGGAACCTGTCGAAGGCTAAAGAAGAAAACAAACAGAACGCGAAAGATATGGTAACATGTTTAAAACAAACAGAACGCGAAAGATATGGTAACATGTTTCAATCATTGTCTAAGTATGTTCATCTCGAGTGACCAGTATGTCTGGGGTTAAACGGATGGAAACTCTGAATAATTTAAAGGTTTTCTGACAAATTATTGCTTAAAGGTAATATCATACTTTGGTTTTTATCAAAGAAATACAGATTCATGGGCAAAAATATCAAGACAGATACAGTAACGGTCATCTGTGAAAATTTCAGTCCCATACCGTGCCCACTTTTTGAGAAAACAGTGAAAAAACAGCCACAGTATTTCTTAAGTATTTTCTCTTTTATTTTTGATCTTTTAAAAGATCAAAAAGATTTTTGGTCGTTGTTTTACTAATTTCTGGCTGAATACACCATTTCAGGCAGAACAATTTAAATGGTATGTTTCTACCACCACCATCTTCATACCCTGTAAGTTATACGTAAATCTGTGAACATTTCTGTTTTGATGTCTTACCAAAGTATGATACTACCATTAAAGCATAATCACTGACTATATAAATTTACATTTTTATGTAAGTGCTTAATTTTGACCCAAAAGTTAACAAAATCAGTACATGTATGCCCCGCTCAAAAAAGCCCCCCCTTGCAACCGATCCACGCAACAATGCGTGTGACGTCATCGGCAGAACAAGTAGGCTTGCACCACAGTAGATCTTGTTGGCTCGTGCACATTGTATGTAGGATTTTGCTCTTCGATTTGAACAAAAACTTGGAATTGGCAGGTTTGGGACTTGTAAATACAACGTGCCTTTCTGCCGGTGACGTAGCAAGGTTTTTAACACGAAAAGTGGGATGCTAATGCTAAATTATGGGTCTAAAATACCTCCTCTTTGACACAAAATATTTTTTTAGCACAAACAATGATAGACAGGTTGAGTTTTATAACAATACAGATGTATTTAGCTTCATATGAGTTTGGATTACGGTAAATGTTTATAAAGTCCTTTTGAAAGGGACGTTAACATGTGGAGGCCCACAAAAGAAATGAACAAACTCGTCCAAAGCACGAGGGCGCCCTCGCTTGACGTCTTTACTCACCGATCGTCGGCGTTTGCTCTTCTTGGTTTTCTTCTTGTGCTTTCTGGAGGTTGAACGTTTGCAGCTGATGTCTGACTCCTCAGAGGAGTCGGAAGGTGATGGGGTACGTGATCGCTTCTTCTTCTTTGAGCGTCGTTTGCTCCGATCATCCTCAGAATCTGACATCTTTGAGACAAAGAAAATGCGACACAAAGACAGGAAGACACAGACGTTAATAATTAATCCTTGAAAAGAGAACAAAGAAAAATTGACTGGAGCGGAACTCGAACCGGCAACCTCCTGAATACCGTACAGGTGCTCTACCAACTGAGCTATCCGGCCTTATGTTGGTGGTGTCCCTAAGGGCGCCCCTTTTTACTGTGGTTCTCATTTCCCGACCGACCCATATTTTGGGCTCCGACCGAAGAAAAAAAACCCTTCTTTTTTGCCACCGACCCTGTCCAGAATGACAAAATATAAATTCAAGAAATTTTTTTTTTTAATTCCAGAATTTCTGGAGACAAATTTTGCCAATAGGCCTAAATTTGTATACTTTCTACCTCAGAAATAATTAAACAATATTCAAATGAGATTACAGTGAATACAATGAACATTTCTCAACCTTTTTCTTTAGGTTTTTGTGTATTCAGCCAGATTTTTTTCCCACCAAACTTTTTTTTTTCTCGAACGACCGACCCTCCCTCAAGGTAAAAAAGAAATGAGAACCACAGTTATAAAAAGGAGCGCCCTAATAGTCAAATATGTTTGTTCGTTTGGCAGTCAGAAGCCATCAAACCACGCACAAACTGCCACATCCCAAGGATCATTTCATTGATACATGCAGCAATGCTGCAACCTGAGAATGGTACATGGGGGATCACGCAAAGAGGAAAAAGCATTTTTTAAATTAATATGATGACTTTAAATTCAGTCTGTTTCCCATGTGGCTATTTGATGATTACCATCATATTCAGATGAGTACATACCGAGCGGGATCTTGAGCGTCTGCTCCTGTGCTTCTTCTTCTGTTTGGAATGTTTGCGGGAGCTGGTCTTGGAATGGTGGTGAGCACAGGCTTCCTGCAACGCAAAAACATCGGTCGGACAAGTTGTTAACAAGTCTTGATACTGTGGGGCGGGAAGTTCATCCTTTGAAAGGGCAAGGTACATTTTCCTTGCCAAAGGGCAACTTCAATGAGAGAAACTGAAATGGCTATTGGCTCATTTGAAAGGGCACCAACTGAGGCAATGACCAGGGGCACCAAGGCAATGACCAGGGCCACCAAGGCAATGACCAGGGGCACCAATGCAATGGTTAGGGGCACCAAGGCAATGGTTAGGGGCACCAAGGCAATGACCTGGGGCACCAAGAGAATGATCAGAGGTACCAAGGCAAAGGCCATGAGCACCAAGGCAATGGTAATGGGCACCAAGCACATGGCCAGGGCCACCAAGGCAATGACCAGGGGCACCAAGGCAATGACCAGGGCCACCAAGGCAATGACCAGGGGCACCAAGGCAATGACCAGGGGCATCAAGGCAATGACCAGGGCCATCAAGGCAATGACCAGGGGCACCAATGCAATGGTTAGGGGCACCAATGCAATGTTAAGGGGCATCAAGGCAATGGTTATGGGCATGAAGGCAATGGCTAGGGGCACCAAGGCAATGGTAAGGGGCATCAAGGCAATGGTAAGGGGCATCTAGGCAATGGACCTTATCGGAGATAGCCTGTTTTCCGCGCTGCGCGTGCACGCGCAAAGGACAGTGGGTAACATTGGTTTTAAAAGTTTTACCACACGAATCGACACGCGTATATTCGTATAGCTGCCGGCTCGCGAAGTTTAAAGTTGTATTTTTTCCTAGAAGAAAGCCTTGCTTTGAGTTGTTATACATAACGATGCTGCACAACGGTCCATGGAATGTTACTGTCGAGTCACTTGTTCCAGAGGTGTAAAGTTGAGTACTTATTTATAGTTGAATTTTCATGTCCATACGTTTTATGCACTCAGCGCCAGCCCTAACAACCCTGCGTTTCCCAGAGTGCTTTGCGCACAACCAATTTTTGGCTATCTCCAATAAGGTCCATGGTTTGGGGCATCAAGGCAATGGTAAGGGGCATCTAGGCAATGGTAAGGGGCATCAAGGCAATGGTTAGGGGCATCAAGGCAATGGTTAGGGGCATCAAGGCAATGGTTAGGGGCATCAAGGCAATGGTTATGGGCATCAAGGCAATGGCTAGGGGCACCAAGGCAATGGTTATGGGCATGAAGGCAATGGCTAGGGGCACCAAGGCAATGGTAAGGGGCATCAAGGCAATGGTAAGGGGCATCAAGGCAATGGTTAGGGGCATCAAGGCAGGGTCCAGGAGCAACAGTTAGGGGCTCTATTGCCATGCAGTACCTCAAGCGTCTGGATGATCTCCTTGAACAGTCTGATGCGCTCTGACTCCACGGTGATGCCGTCAAAGGCCGACTCGTTGACGAACCTATCTCTGACCTAACACGGCAGGAACAAACAAAGGTGAGGTTATATATACATGATCTTCACTTTAAATGGTGTACAAAATCTCTATAAACTATAGGAAGCCTGGTTCTACCAGTCACTAACTACAGGATGTCAGAAAAAACGCAACACTGTGTCAGGACCCATTATGTTAAAATTAAACTGTTTCTCACTTCAAGATTCAGCTATATGATATAGCCATGTCTTGGCTATCACCATGTAGAATTTAAGCATATTGAGGCTGAAATTGGCGAAAATATGACCAATTGAAAGAGGACTCCTTAAAAACAAATTTGCAGTATTCCAGAATAAGTGGTCAATACACACATAATGTGTATTCAAAGAAAGATGAAAATCGGGTTTTGAGGTTGGGTAATTCAGTTTGTTCCCTCAATTTAAGTCCAATTTTGCTCAAATTTTACATGGTGATAGCCAAGACATGGCTGTATCACATATCTGAATCTTGAAGTGGTAAACAGTTAAATTTTCATATAACAGTTCTCGAAACAAAGTGTTGTGTTTTGGGGGGACACCATGTACATGGAAGACTACATGTAATTCTACCAATCACTATCTTACAGTAGCCAGCCACATCAACCTATATATGATTAAGGAACACAGCCCAAGAAAGAGCCTTTACTGCTTTGCGGAGGGTAGGACATCTGGAGTATGTGGCACAGCAGAGGGAACCAATGAACAGGAGCCAATTTCAAAGAGCTGCTTAGGCACAACATTTCCTTTAAGCATGAAACCTTTTCCTTTATCAAACAGAATTACCAATCATATATTTTCATGCGATGTTTACTACTTTTGACTTGTTTTCGGCCATTTTTTGTTGAGCATAACAGTCATAAGGAGTTTCGGCTGGCATACTGATTTTAATACCAAGGATCTCGGTGCAAATTTTTTGTGCTTAAGCAGCTCTATGGAATTGGCCCCTGGTCTACTCATGTATGGCCTGAACCAGGATGGAACCTGGGGAGAAATAGTGGAAGGAGGCGAATGTGATAAACAAACACTAGCCACCCAACGAAACCACAGATTCTGGAAGGTAATACCTATTTTAAGCCCCAAAATGCATTTTTCTTGAGGGCAGTTCCATAAAACTGGACCCCTGATGGAGACGGTGTGAAGCATGCAAATTCCTGTCCTTACCACAGAAGGAGCTTGATCCCTGCGTCTACCCTTAAAGAAGGTTCTCCATGTGCAAGTTTGCCATCCATAACCCATTTTCAGCCCTAACAGGCATTTTGCTATTGGCCAGCTCCATAGCATTGCATCAGCCCTATCATGTGTCTAGAATACCTCTAAAGCATTCTACGTCCTGCCCCTACCAAAATAGGGATCCCATAGGTAATAGTGACTTAATATGTCATCCCAGGTACAAGTTTGTAATACTGGAACCCATTTTAAGCACCACAAGGCATTTTGCTATTGGGCAGCTCTGTAGCATCAGCCCTGTGATGTCTCAGGCAGACCTTTCCAGCATTCTAAGCCCTACCTCTACCCAAAAGGCGAGGGCTCCGGGCAGAAGATAGTGACTCACCTCGTCCCAGTTGGAGTTGACGTCCAGGGGAGGTGCCGACTGCTTGAGCATGGACTTGAAGGCACCTTCCTTCCTCCTCTGCTTCCTCGCTTCCTCTTTCTGCCGTTCCTTCTCTCGGGCTTCTGCCTTCTCGATCAGCTACGGGAACAAAAGCCAACAGACAAAACAGAGATTTACCGTGAAGGAGTAATAGTTTAAGTCAATGGACAAATGATAATATGGTTTGAAGTTTTGAATGGTGGAGAGACTAGAATGAGTAAGGCTTGCAGAGACACCATGTAGGCCCTATAACACTCTTTTTGGAAGATGTGTGGTCCTGAAAAGGACCGATGAGAGTAGATTCTCGACGTTTCGACTCGTGTGCTCTAGTCGTCCTCTTTTTCCTATTTGTTATGGTGTCTCCGCAAGTCTTACTCATTCAAATCTGGTGACTTCTACCCAAATGGAGTGCCTGGGTACCAGGCATAATCGACCAATGGTTGATAAAATAGTCCCTGAAAGACGTGGCCATAGGTCTTGAACTTGGAGTAGATGAATGTGCTACGGGATAAAAAGCTACAGACAACCAGAAATACCTTAATTAAAGGATTTATAAATCCGTATTTGGTTTCAAACAACAGCTGGAGCCAAACAACAAATTTGCCAGCGTTGGACTGTGAATGTTACCACTATTATACAAATTTGCTAATGACTCAGGTTTGTATTAATTATAAAAAGAATTGCCTTGTACATACGAAACAAAAGTAAACTCAACGAAAAGTGTGTAGTATAGAATACAAAATTTAAAACATTTTGTCGGACAAAATGGCGGCAATTTGTCCGACCTTAAATAACGCATTGTGATTGGTCAATTTGTCAAGGGGTGTGGCCTACTGGATCGATGTATTGCCATTGGTGGGTTGAGCTTTGACATCTGAATGCAGCCGGCCGGCCAGACGAACAGACGGACGGAAATCGGTATTACACAGCCTAGCAAAAAAATTTCCAGGATTATGATAAGGATTATGATAGAATGAAATGCTGCACTTACGCTATTGAATGTGAGTTTGATGTTGCCAGCATCTAAGGTAGACGCTCTCTTGACTGTACTGATGGTGGTTGCAAACTCCTCAAATGTTGTATTGATTTCAATGCTCATATTTTTATCCTGCGGTTGGATAATAAAAAACAATAAAAAAGAAATATTTTTCAATACATTTTATGAAGACAAATTAATTTGAAAACTATTTTCCATGAACCCTATACCCTCTGCACCTATCACACAGGACAAGAGCTTCTTACCACACATTTACACAGTCTCTACAGGGGGAAATGGATCATAAACCATGTATTACCTAAGGCTGTGCATCTACGTTTAATTTACTAACCGTTTAAACGAAACCTTTTTACACGTTTAAACGTTGGTTCGCGACAGGTAATTTTAAGATACAGGACAATTAAATACATTTTATTCCATTCTTGTATTAAGTCGTGAACCCCAACCACGGAGTGACTCTCCAACCCGTATACTTTAAAAGAGGAACAAAAATATTTCAATTTTACCCAGTTCACATGTATGAAATCCTGACCCGAAAGTATTAAAATGAGTTGACTTTCCAACCACAGTTACTGGGCAGTAACAAACAAAACGGTATGTTGTGCGCATGCCTGGCAATAGGCAAAGGTCAACGTAACTGGGAGATTTTCCTTCAGCCTTTATTCTGATAAGATATATATCCCTTTGTGGTTGGGGCCCCATTTCCCAAGGACCATTGAAGATACACGCAGCATTAGCAATGCTGCAACCTGAAAAAACAGTACATGAAGGATCACTCGAAGAGGATGTTCTACAGAGTATAACGATGGGAACGTACCTTGAGTATATCTTTGATGATCTTCTTCTCATCGTGGAAGCGCGATTTCAGATCTTCGACGTAAAACTTGAAGAGATCCAGGGGAGTGGAACCTGAGGATCAAGGAAGGGTTGAAACAGACGAAGGTAAAAATGTTATTACCGGTAAACTTTGAGGGCCATGATTTCTTGCTGGTAACCTTCAAGGCCATACACAACCTGGCACCAAAGTACATTACATCTCTAGAAGAACACCATCGACGGTCTGGCCTACGCACTCCAGTGGCCTTTCTCAAAGCTCGGCTCCTGCTCCAGCTCCGGCTCTGCCTCCATTTCATGAATCCATTTCAAAATTACATGTATCAAAATAGAGGCTTTTGGCTGTAGTTAGGAAGTAGATTCTCTGGTTTGAAAAGGACAACAGAGCTTCAGCTTCAATGGCAAACCACAACCTATATTTTCAGCGTATGGAAACAGAGATGAAGCCAGAGCTGGAGCCGGAGCCAAGCTTTGAGAAATGCCCAAGGAACTGCCCTCCGGGTTCCATTGACAAGACTGAGGACATACAGGGACCATGCCTTCTCATCAGTAGCTCCACATCTCTGGAATACACTCCTTCCTTCTCAAGATTTATTGTCTTTTCCAAAGATTGTTTGTCCGAACGATTTTTGCAACAAACATAAAGTTAACTATTCTTCATGATTTATAAGAAAAATTGAGTTGGGTTTTCGCTATTTTCTCATGACTCAGATGTCCGACTGAGCTCAAATGTTCACAGGTTTATTATTTCATGTACATGTTTGATCAGACAAAGTATGAGTGCTGTCCTGTGACCTTTACAAATCATGTATTGTACCTTTAAAGGCTCTTTTGAAAACACCTCTTCTAAGGTTGGCCTAAACTAGAGTAATCTGGACATGAACCTCCAAGCTGGCTTAACTTACCAGGGTTGCCCAGCATGTTGTTGAAGCGTGGATCTGAGCTGATGACTGGGAAGAGATCCATCCACAGGGACATGGAATGCAACTGACCTCTCTCATGAAGCTCATCCAGGAGAACCTGAAGAAAGAAAGATGGGGGTGATTCAACAAAGTCTTGAGCACTCTAGCATCTGGATACAAGATGTTTATTTACACCCATCCTGAACTTTCAGAAATCCCTTCCAGCAATCGTACAACTATATTCTCTCTTTAGTTGTCGCAAATCCCTAATGCCTATTGTCTCTTTCTCCTCCTTAATTGTCAAAACTTGTCTGCTCAGGAATTGCTCTTGAACAATCCTTTATTTGCTCTTGTTTAATCTTAATGACAATCCTATACCAAAGAATCAACCACTCTCCAACCGGAGAGTTTTCTGCTGATCAAAACATCTTGAACTTCGAGGAATCCATCCCAACCAATACTATTCCCTCTTGATTAGCCTCTGGCCTAGTGGTCTGGCGTGTTGACCTCAAAGTGTTGTGGTCAATCTACAGATTGTGGGTTCGAATCCAGCCATGGGTTGATGGTGCTTGGGTTTTTGAGCAAGACGCTTTGTCACATATTGCTCCTCTTCACCCAGGTGTAAATGGGTACCTGTGAGGGTAGAGATGGCTTTGTGTTTGATTAGCCCTTGTGCACTTACAGCAGCCTGGGCTGTATACTCAGGGGATGACCAGGGATGATAATAAATTTGTAATGCGCAGTAGAGTATATTCATATAGTAGCTGCGCAATATAAATGTCCTATATTATTAATACAAGAAATCTCTCTTAAACAATCCTATCCCCTCCTATCTCCTTCTGTCTCAAGCTACAAGGAGTCCCTTCCAACCAATCCCACACCCCTCTTGATCAGCTTCTGCCTTGTGTTACACACGTACGAGTCCCAACCAACCCTATGCCCTCTTGATATCCTTTTTGAGTTAAAAAGAGTCCCTCTCAATCAATCCTATCACCTCCTGATCTCTTTGATGCCTCATACTAACCAGGAATCCCTCCCTGCATTTGATGTAGCCCTTTTTGATCAGGTTCTACCTCGAATAACAAACCCTTTAAACCAATCCTATCACATCCTGGGGTCCAATTCACCAAACCCATCATAACTTACTATCAATCGTAGGACTTATGATGCATTGAAGCCCCACGGAATCCCTTCCTGCATTTCATGTAGCCTCTCTTGACTAGGTTCTGCCTTGAGTTAGAGGCATCTCTCTTAGCCAATCCTATCACCTCCTGTTCTCCTTGATGCCTCAAACAAATACCAGGAATCCCTCCCTGCATTTCCTGTAGCCTCTCTTGACTAGGTTCTGCCTCGAGTTACGAGGCATCCACAATAATCAATCCTATCACCTCCTGATCTCCTTGAAACCACAAACTTACCAGGAATCCCTCCCTGCATTTCCTGTAGCCTCTCTTGACTAGGTTTTGCCTTGAGTTACAAGGCATCTCTCTTAGCCAATCCTATTCTACGATCGATCGTAGGGCTTCATGAAATCTACCCCTGATCTCCTTGATGCCTCAAACTTACCAGGAATCCCTCCCTGCATTTCCTGTATCCCCTCTTGACTAGATTCTGCCTCAAGTTACAAACCGTCCATCTAATAGACAATCCTATCAACCCCTGATCTCCTTGATGCCTCAAACTTACCAGGAATCCCTCCCTGCATTTCCTGTAGCCTCTCTTGACTAGGTTCTGCCTCGAGTTACGAGACATCCCTCTTAACCAATCCTATCAACTCCTGATCTCCTTGATGCCTCAAACTTACCAGGAATCCCTCCCTGCATTTGCTGTACCCCCTCTTGACTAGGTTCTGCCTCGAGTTACAAGGCATCCGTCTTAGCCAATCCTATCACCTCCTGACCTCCTTCATGCCTCATACTTACCAGGAATCCCTCCCTGCATTTCCTGTATCCCCTCTTGACTAGATTCTGCCTCAAGTTACAAACCGTCCATCTAATAGCCAATCCTATCACCTCCTGATCTCCTTGAAGCCTCAAACTTACCAGGAATCCCTCCCTGCATTTCCTGTAGCCTCTCTTGATCAGCATCTTCTCCCGTTCCTTCTCTTCGTCCTCTTCTTTCTCCAGTTGGTGGATGTGCTCCTCAAAGCAGATCAGGGCATCCTCCTTGTCCATGACTGCAAGTACAAGGAACAAACCCATAGATATATAAGAAAACTAGATGATGTGTTATGATGGCGGCCATGTTAGGTAGGTAAAAAATAGGGCTGTAAGTTTACGAATTATTTTCTAACCGGTTACCCATCTGTTTTTTGGTTACAGTTACGATTACCCGTATAACAAAGAAAACAAAGAAAAACAAAGAAATAGTAAGTTTGGGTCTTTTAGCATGTTAAGGAACTTGGTTGACAACATTCTTTTGTCACAACATTTGGCAGTGGTAGACATAGCAAAATGTTTGGCCTTTGCTTTAATTGCATAAGCATGCTGGTCAAATTTCCGAAAGATCATCAATTGACATTTTTTTCTTTGTGAACTCTAGATGTGTCTATGTTTCAAAAAGAAGAGGCCATTAAAAAGATACGTTTCGATTAATCTAACTGGGAAAATGTACCCGGGTATCCTTTTGAACGGTCGGTTAACCGGATACAAACTGCAGCCTTAGTAAAAAAACAACCGCATACCATACCTACCACGCCAAAGTGCTGCAAAGCTTATACGATCGTACAGCCGCGCCTGGTATGCGGTGCACGCAGAAACATAGCTTCGCAGAAACGTAGTTATATCCAGTGGCTTAGATTGTTTGTCGGTTATTTCATCATTCAATTTGCAAATTTCATCATTTAATTTTTTAATATTTTTGTTCGCCAATTTCAACATTCAATTTGTCATTTTCGTCTGTCCTGTTTGCCCTTTCAACATTCAATTTGGCTAATTGAATGATGGAATTACCGAAGCAAACAATCTATTAAAGATAGCTAAGGCGTTCCATAGAAATGGATTTGTGAGGAATTATATACCTTTACAAATGGCGCCACGAATGACAAGTGTAACAAGTAATGGACATTGGACGTTGCATTGGTTGGCTGCTCATCCATCTGACCCACAGACTAACTCATCAATAACACATCAAGCTACTCAATACTCAATTGATATCCCCAAATCCCACTATCCCATCATCCTGAAATCCCACAATTTGACCATAACCACCCATCTGCAGTCCTCTTACCACTGACAAAGTAAATACATCACCTAGCTAATCAAGATCCTCTCAGCATCCCATCCTCCTGAAATCCCAATGAATCTTGGCTATAGCCACCCTTCCACTGATCCCTTTATACCCCAAGAACCAGGAACTCACCTAGCTTCTCAAGATCCTCTCAGCATCCCATCCTCCTGAAATCCCAATGAACTCTTGGCTATAGCCACCCTTCCACTGATCCCTAATACCAAGAACCAGGAAATCGCCTAGTTTCTCAAGATCCTCTCAATGTCCCATCATCCTCAAATTCTGATGAACGCTTGGCTATAGCCACCCTTTCACTGATCCCTAATACCAAGAACCAGGAACTCACCTAGCTTCTCAAGATCCTCTCAACGTCCAAACATCCCACCATCCTGAAATCTAACAATAACTAGCCTTCTCCGAATCCCATAAGCACACCTCTTCCCCCCTGCACATCAATATCACTCTGACCCCTACCCTGAACTACTTACTCATGAGCTCCTCGTCCTCGGCAAACGTGGGATTCTCCATCAGGTACTGCTGGCACTCGGTCCAGGTGGTCCGGAAGGTGACGTTGGGCATGCTATCCAGGATGGCGTTCATGGCCTCGATGTTGCGCTTCCGCAGCGACTTGGCTTCCTCCTTCTCCTTCTTGGCCAGGAAGAAGACCACGTCCTCGTACAGGTCCCGCCGGTCCCGATCAGGGACGGCCTTCCAGATGTCCTCCTCCTCAAAGAGCAGGTCTGCTTTCCTGTAGTCAGAGAAGGAGCAGATTGCTTAATAGGGAGACAAACTATCATACTGGTCGGACCTGGACACTGGAAAGCCAGGTATTAGGCTCAGACCTTCAGGCCCTAAAATCCTCCTCTTGTCAGCCCTGGACTTCACGACAAACTTGTTTAATACCAATCATGCCTGGCTTCTGGATACTGTCCACGATCAATGTGGACTCAACTTGTCAATCAGGTTTGATCCAGGATAAAGTAGGGGCTTGACGTTGATAGTTCAAGGCTAGGGATTATAGAAGCCCAAGACACAGGCAAAGCCCAGGCCTGGCCTGACATTTCAAGGGATGGGCTCCCATTAAAGTTTCTCTCCCTAGCAACCTTCACACTCTATTGCTTTAACAATTCTGACAATCTGCATAGGAACATCAGGGATAGTTTGCGGTGGCAGCATGTATAAATCTTCAATGATTATATAAATGATTCTGAGGAAAACTGATGACCTCAACGTTTTGAATTAGTATGCTCTGTCCATTGTCAGGAGAAGAGACGATGGGCCTTTATGAAACCAGGCTTGAGGGGAGGTCTGCAGAGATGACTCTTTCATGGGTAGGCCTAGATGTGGTTCTGAAGAGACTCAACGTTTTGGAGCATTATGCTCTCTGAATCGTCAGGAGAAGAGACGATGGGCCCTTACAAAAACCAGGCTTGAGGGGCGGTTAGAGGTGATGCACTCTCTCATGAGTAGGCCTAGATGTGGATCTGTGGAGAACCGATGGACTCAACGTTTTGGAGCAGTATGCTCTGTCCATCATCAGGGGACCGACTGACTGATGTCGTCGAAGGACAGTCTCCTAAAAAGGGTTTTGGCTCAAGTAGACTCACCTGTATCGGACGTTGGAGGTCATCTTTGGGTGTGTTTCCAGGAAGTGCTGCAGATCGTCCTTTGCCTTCTTGGCTTTCAGCCGTTGCTCTTCCTACAAACAAACAAACAAACAAATAAACAAACAGGAAGTAGCAATGCACCCTGGGTAACATCACAACATCTCCACGTAACAAACTGATCGGTACTCTTGTATGGTGCTGAGACATGGACACTGTCAGTACAACAAGATAAGGCTTCTTAAGATAAGGCCTCTGTTAGATTGTAAACTCGCCTTCTCAGACTTGCCTTAAGATGTTTCATGGAAGGATGCGCTGTTCATAATGGATAAGAATGGCACAAAGGAACCAGACCATTCCAGAGATGGGTATCGCTATGCAAAAGCTTGCCCCAAATACATGTGATAAAGCAACAGTCTTTAGTCTGGGAAATTCAAACTGGGGTGTTTATGAGCAATGAAAGAAGTCTGTGTGCTAGATACTGTTTAAGATTTAAACCACGAATGGCTTATTGAAAGAGAGTGTCAATGGCCTATGGTCCTCAGGGGGCAAAGGGCTTAAAGGGTTCCTGCAGTGCTTTTTTCAGTCAGGTTATTTGATTGCCTTCATACAGAGAATATACTGACAGATAATGAATGGCAAGTCTTATTTTGGTTTCAAACCAGCATTTGGTTTTCCTTTGAATGGCTTTGCAAAATACTCATGTGGGGAACCAACAGCAAAAATATAATGAAAAAACATTAAAAAATGAAGAGGCAAACTCGACCCACAGATATGGTTTGGCAAAAATATTACACCGCCTGTTGAGTGAAAGGAACATATTCAGTACACAAAACCTATTGAGAAGGAAAAGGTTTGTCAGAAAACCTATAAAACCACCCCAACTATTTGTGCACAAATCAATTGGGTTGATGCTCTCCAATACCCAGATGCCATCACATTTTTGCTCATGAATATGGAAATTCTAATTAGCATACAAACAAAAAAACCTGTTGTCAACCCTGAAACAGCGTGAGGAAGTGGGTAAAATCACAGGCCCAATAAAACAGTTGCTTGTTGGCACATGTTCAAGCCATAATATTCCTATTGCAGAGACCCTGTAAGTAAGTTTATATTTCCGGTGATGGATTCCTTCTCGGTAAATCAAACTCACCTTCTCCTCTTTGCCCCGTTGCACTTTGTAATGATTGAAGACTTGTTTCTTTTCACTCAGTTTGGTAAGAGCCCTGGGAGGAAAGCACAAACAAGATGTTAAACATACCTGCCAATATTTTAAGATGACATATCTTAAAGGTAGTATCATACTTTGGTAAGAAGCCAAAACAGAAATGTTCACAGATTTACGTATAACATACTGGGTATGAAGATGGTGCTGGTAGAAACATACTGTTAAAATGATTCCGCCTGAAATGGTGTATTTATCCAGAAATTAGTCAAACAACGACCGAAAATCTTTTTGATCTTTTAAAAGATCAAAAATAAAAGAGAAAAGAATTCTATGAATTTTTAAAGTATTTAGTATTTTTTGTGGGGGTAGACAAAAGGTTTGGGGATAAAGTCCCCCCCCCCCTCCCATCTCCGACTTACTTATATCTAGGATCGTTGACTATCATCTTCATGGCCGTATCCCACGTTGCATTGCAGGAAACGCCCTGAAAAAGATGCAGAGAATATCACATTATAGAAACAAACGTCACTGATTCAAAGAAAGGGTAAACCTCAGCGAAAAAGCCAAACTGTCAAAAAAGAAAGAAAAAAAAAAAAACCCGTTGCTTTCCCTGTTCCCCTGGCCAATCTGACCCCTCCACCCCCTCCCTGGTTTTGATCTGATCCTCTCATCCATTTATGTAAATATTTCTTTACTTGCATGTTCTTGTCTTTGCTTGTCCATGTTCTTGAAACTGACTAATTATTTTTAAACTCATTGAAAATTGAAAAAAAGAAAAATTTACTGGAGTGGTATTTGAACAAGCGACCTCCGGAATACCATACCGGCACTCTTACCAACTGAGCTATCCAGCACCTATGTTGGCAGTGACCCTTATAATCAATCATCTTTGTTTGATTGCCAGTCAGAAGCCATGAAACCACTCACATACCGCTATATCTCAAGGATCATTGAAGATACGTGCAGCATTAACAATGAATGCTGCAACCTGAGAAATGGTACATGGGGATCACTCAAACTTGAGAAAGTGCCGCAGTGGACTTGTAGTTAAGTTTGAACAGATCTTTATAGTCGTAAGCCCCAGTGGGAATCAGGGTCCAACGATGTGTACCTTATCCTTGAGCAGAGCCTTAAAGGCCTCCTTGGCTTCCTCCTTGGTGGCGTAGGAAATCTCCTTGACATCAGGGGAGGCCGGCCTGGAATCACTTGAGCTACAAACATGACATGAAAGGAGGAAATGACAGCGAGGTTTAATATTTTTGAGGAGCTGAACCTCTGCATGGACTCTGTCCAAGCTACCTTCCTGATCAACTGACATCTTTGCACATACTCACAGAGCTTATTAAATCAATCAATCAGTGGGAGCGTACGTCAAATGTAGCAAGCGTTTTTCGCTGAAATTATACCTGTAATTAGGGTTTATAATATTAAGTGTATTCATTTTTACGTTTGTTCGTTCATTTTTCCGTTTGATCGTTTTGTAATTTGAATGGTGATCTTTGGAGACAAGTTGTAACGTTCCTGCGTCTGTGAATTTGCGTTAGGCCCCCATTAAAGTAGGCTTATTATTTTTGTTATGTTTTATTAGCCTACGGTTTTACGGTTTAACCAAGTCAGGGTCTCACGGTTTTGTCGGTTTTTATTTTTTTCAAAACCGCCCAACCTTATGGCCATCCCCCAGGCAGCCACACAACCCATCCCCATCTCAGCAAAATAACGGTCCCCTCTGATGCAACCACGTGTCATGTGGACGCACTACTATACTGGGCAAGTCCTACCAGTAGGTTCTCTCATAGAAAAAATCCGCCTGGCAGGATCGCTAGCAGGGAATCTAGCCACACGCCCGTCTACTGAAGGGGTATTTCTAGGGGTTTGTAGGTTTTGTTTGTTTGTTTCAGCTCTTAGATCAGCTCCAAAGACCGTCCAATTATTCTCTTCCCAACGATCTACGAAACCATGCAATTTACATCATACAATACATTTCTGTTTTGGTTTCCCAAACTACTGTATGTTTTTATATCAACAAGCTTGAACAAAATTGGGTTTATAATATTCATAAATCTAGACCAAGAAATGTTCAACAGTCAGAATAAAGTTCTGTCTTCAAGATGGGCTCTGTAAACAGATTAAAAAAATTGTTGATATTTAAGGTGGTCATACCTATCTCCATCGTCTTCTGTAACGTTTGTGTTGGGTGTGTTCTCTGCCGTGACCACGGCACTACCTGTCCCTGCCACGCCCGCAGCGGTCTGTTGTTGCTGCTGTTGGTTGGCGGCCATAAACCCCATCATAGGTCCCGACGGCATGGCCTGCATGCCCATCATTTGCGGCATCCCTCCGGCCATCGGCGCCATGCCTGTAGCTGCTGCTGCTGCTGCTGGCATGCCCTGACCGGTTGGCATAGCTGCCCCCATGGACGCCCCGGGCAGGCTACCCAGTTTGGGTGGCAGCAGGCCACCCATGTTGCCTGTGGCTGGAGCGCTGCTAGTCGGGGCGGCGGTCTTGGCAGCTGTATTTTCCTGGGTCTTTTCGGACTCGGATTCCGGCTTCTGATCGTCCTCGGAAGTGTTACTAGCTTCAGGTTCTCTGTAAAGACCCAAATGAAATAAATAATGATAACTGACAACAAATCATCTTCTGTTTCATTTATAAATAATAAACAACTTTGTCTCGGAATCAGGAAAGTTAACCTTAAGAAACTCACCCTTCCTTTTCTTGTTCCTTTGCGGTGATAATGGCTGCAACAAAACAATAGAAAGGAATCTTTCAACTGGTGACAGTAAGCAGGGTTTGAGAATGAGGAATCTCGCCAAATGCAAGAGGAAACAAGCGGTGGGCAAGAAAATCAATATAATGAAACACATCTATATTCTTCGGATAAGACTTACTACAGTATAACTGTTCTACATAAATAATACTTGGTTTAAATACCATTCACAAGGGGCCAATCCCATAGAGCTGCTTAAAGGGATTGCATACGTTTGGTAATTTGAGCCTATTGTTTGTTTCAAACCAATATAATTGTATATATATACCATAAAACTAACCTGTGAGGGTTTCAATTCAAAAGGTGGTAGCGTTTGTGAGATTTTGGCGACAAACTAGAGCGGTTATTTCACGCCAGATAACAGTTAGTCAATAGCTGATAAGCGTTACGGCCATAACGCTTCTCAGATTCATAATTTTTGGAGATAAAAAGTGACATATCTTTCCATAACCGCGGTACTTCGAATTGAACGTTTCTCAATATGCATTATACTATCCAAAGCAGCTGTACTTCTCACCAAGTAAGTTTTTATTGCCATAAATTTTCAGAGTCATTACCAAACGTATGCAATGCCTTTAAAGGTAATATCATACTTTGGGTTTTGTCAAAGAAATACAGATTCATAGGCAAAAATATCAAGGAGGATGCAGTAACAGTCATCTGTGAAAATTTCAGTCCCATACGGTGCCCACTTTTTGAGAAAATCGTGAAAAACGGCCACAGTATTTCTTAAGTGTTTTCTCTTTTATTTTTGATCTTTTAAAGATCAAAAATAATTTTGGTCATTGGTTTTACTCTTTTCTGGATAAATACAGCATTTCAAGCAGAACATTTTTAAAGGTATGTTTCTACCATCACCATCTTTATACCCTGTAAGTTATAGGTAAATCTGTGAACATTTCTTTTTCGATATGCTACCAAAGTATGATACTACCTTTAAAGGTTACCTGTAATAGGGATGAAAGTGCTTTCAGATTATTGCTTAATGCTTATCTAATGACTATATAAATTTTAATTTTATGTAAATGCTTCATTTTGGCCCCAAAGTTAAAAAATCAGTACATGTAAGCCCTGCCCTAAAAAAATCCCCCTCGGGATAGATGTTTTTAACCTTATATAAGTTTTTATTTCAGGTACCCTTCACAAAATTTGCTTAAGCATGACAAGTCTTCCTTGAGCAAACATGATTAACAACCAAATGTTCATGAGTTGTTAATTGCTTTTGACTTTTGATTCGTCCATTGTTTGCTGAGCATAATATTCACAAGGAGATTTGGCTGGCATACTGATTTTATTTACCAAGGTTTCTGGTGCTTAAGCAAATTTTGAGGGTACCGACTATAAACAAACTTACATTGTAAACTGTTCTAGTTCAATAATTGGTTACCATTCAACTGGCTATTGTCATGGGGACATTCTTACAGGGTACCGGCTAACAAACCTGTTATAAACTGTTCTATATTCGTGAAATAACCACAAGGGAAACTGACTGAGTGTTTTTAAATCATTGAAAAGTGAACAAAGAAAAATTTACTGGAGCGGGATTCGAACCGGCGACCTCCTGAATACCGTACAGGCGCTCTACCAACTGAGCCATCCAGCCCTATGTTGGTGGTGACCCCAATAGTCAACTATCTTTGTTCGTTTGGCAGTCAGAAGCCATAAAACCATGCACACACCGCCACACCCCAGGGATCGTTTCAATGATACACGCAACAATGCTGCAACCTGGGAACGGTACATGGGGGATCACTCAAAGAGGATACGGCTTTTTAATTAATATATTCGTGAAATAACCACAAGGGAAACTGACTGAGTGTTTTTAAATTAATGAAAAGTGAACAAAGAAAAATTTACTGGAGCGGGATTCGAACAGGCGACCTCCTGAATACTGTACAGGCGCTCTACCAACTGAGCCATCCAGCCCTATGTTGGTGGTGACCCCAATAGTCAACTTTCTTTGTTCGCTTGGCAGTCAGAAGCCATAAAACCACGCACACACCGCCACACCCCAAGGATCGTTTCAATGATACACGCAACAATGCTGCAACCTGGGAACGGTACATGGGGGACCACTCAAAGAGGATACGGCTTTTTAATTAATATATTCGTGAAATAACCACAAGGGAAACTGACTGAGTGTTTTTAAATCATTGAAAAGTGAACAAAGAAAAATTGACTGGAGCGGGATTCGAACCGGCGACCTCCTGAATACCGTACAGGCGCTCTACCAACTGAGCCATCCAGCCCTTATGTTGGTGGTGACCCCAATAGTCAACTATCTTTGTTCGTTTGGCAGTCAGAAGCCATAAAACCACGAACACACCGCCACACCCCAAGGATCGTTTCAATGATACACGCAACAATGCTTTCTTTGTTCACTTTTCAATGATTTATAAACTGTTCTATTTCAATAATCGGTTACCATTCAACTGGTTATTGTCATGGGGACATTCTTACAGGGTACCGGCTATCAAACCTGTTATAAACTGTTCTAGTTCAATAATTGGTTACCATTCAACTGGTTATTGTCATGGGGACATTCGTATAGGGTACCAGCTAATAAACAAACATTATAAACCGTTCTTATCTTTATAATTGGTTACCATTCAACTAGTTATTGCCACAGGGACTTTCTTACAAGGTACCAGCTAATAAACCTAAATAATGCTGTTCTAATAATCATCAAATAACCACAAGGGAAACTGACTGAATTTAAAGTTATATGAAAGTGAACAAAGCAAAATTGACTGGAGCGGGATTCGAACCGGTGACCTCCTGAATACCGTACAGGCGCTCTACCAACTGAGCCATCCAGCCCTACATTGGTGGTGAACGCAATAGACAATTTTCTTTGTTCGTTAACTTTGTTTGGCAGTCAGAAGCCATGAAACCACACTGTTCTAGTTAGTTGGTTACCACTCACCTAGTTCACTTATTCATGGGGACATCCTTACAGGTTACTAGTTATTATAGACGTACCTTTCAGCTCTTCTAGTTCTTTGGGCTCTGTCCATCTGGATTCCTTGGTCTTAGAGTTGTAGAAATAAAGCTTGCCAGTATCCGACTTATACTCCTTCCAGTCGCTCTGTGACAACAAAAGCTGTTGACAAACAAATATAAACAAACAAAGATTACAAAATGATAATGAATAATTAAAAGAGTTTCTATACACGGGTTTACATGCGCATGCGTGATAGTGCCTCGTTTTGAAGTTGCGATAAAAATCTAAGATGGCCGCCAAGGTGTAAAACCCTCTTGTTCCAGAAAGTACCCCTACTCAATGTATTTCAATGAAAATAACAAAGCAATCATGAATATTCTCACGCCACAAGGCAAACTGCTATAGATGCTTCCTGGGGCCAATTTCATGGAGCTGCTAAGTACAAAAATTTGCTTAGCTCAAAAATGTCTTTCCCAATGAAATAAACCACTGTTAACAGTTTCATTTGATATTCATGGTCAGCGAACAAAAGCCAAAGAACAATCACAAGTGATATACATTAAATGGAAATTTGGTTGTTCATCATGTTTTTATTAAGACAGAAATGTCATGCTTAGCAAAGTTTTGTGCTAAGCAGTGCTGTGAAATTGGCCCCTGTCCAGGAGGGGTTATTGAACCAAACACTAGAGCCTACCTCTGCTTGGGATTTCAGCTCGTCTGGTTTCTCCCAGAGGGACTGCTTGGTGGTGCTGTTGTAGTAATATGTCCGCCCGTCAGGCGCCTTATGCTCCGCCCAGTTGCTCTTCTGCAATAATCACGATTCACCCTTTAAATACTGTGGCATTTTAACTTCATCTGCATGGAAATAGCCATAAGTTGGCCATTTTGCAACGCGTAGTTTGTGTCAGTCGTGATACTACTGGCTGTGTTCGAGCGGTTACTCCCGGTAACACGAGTGTGATGCGCGCGCAATACTCTCCGGTGCAGGAGTATACTCCCCATTTGGCGAGAGTATACTCTTGCTGACCCGAGTGTCGTACTCCGGCCGTTCGAGCGCTCAGGAGTATACTCGTGTTAACACGAGTAGCTCGCTCGAACGCAGCCACTGTGAGTGAGGGCAGCCATAGGTAGGGGCCGTTGCAAACCAACCTTTTGTATCAATTGATAGTAGAGATAGTATTCTGTCAATTGAATGTGGTTTATAGGCTAAGGGTAGGCTATTGTACAACACGTAGTTTGTGTCTGTCGTGATTTTATTGTGAGTGAGGGTGACCATAGGTGGGGGCAGAGCCGTAAATAAAGAGAGTTTGGCCAACTGCGCCATGTTGGGGACCTACGGTGGCTGCGCGTACACACGCGCGCGCAAACTATTTTAGCAATGGTTGTTTGTCTAATAAACCCCTCAAAAAAGTTCTGCAACTCAAGTTTGAGGGATTATATCTTTTTTGTTACGGATCTATGAACGGTGAAACTGACATCATCGGAAAACTTCTTTATTCCTCTTTACAATGGTGTGCCATTTGTTGTGATCATGAAACCATGGAACGTGCATTTCTCCTGAATATAGGGCAAAGACAGATGTGAAATATTGCAGTTGATTGACTCAAAGTTGGTCCCCAACATGGCGCCTTGTAGTCACGTGAGGGCTATTGACCAATCATAAATGAGATGCCTGAAACTGAGTTGGCCAAACTCTCTTTATTTACGGCTCTGGGTGGGGGCATTACACACCAACATTTTGTATTAACTGATCGGTTGAAACGTGGTAGGCTAAGTTAAAAAATGTATGGTTGCCTTTATCTAGAACATATTAAGAGAGGTCTGGATGGTCAGGTCTGTAGAGGTTGGCCTGTTGAGTGTCACATGATGGTCCCAGCTATGGCTACCATTATCAGCATTATTTATACATGTAGTTAAATAGCTTGAAGGTTTGCCTAAACCTTGTATGTAATGGCCCAAACAAGGTTACTATTAAGGCAAGGGATCCATATTATGTTTTATGGGTGTCCCGCGACCTGCCCCGGCGCTTGCCGACGCTTCTTTTCCTTCTCTAATCCACCCAGAGCTCATGGACACCATACAAATCAAACCCCTAAAGTCCATGGTGGAATGACCGACGGATAATAATACCTTTGCTGGTTTAGACTCCTGTCCAGTCCCTGATTGGTTCGATGCTGCATCGGCGCTGGAACTGGATGCATTCCCTGAAGATGACTGAAAAAAAAGAAGGCGGAAAAACAGAAAGACGATGACATACCGACAAAACTGTTTCTATAAGAAATATTTGAATAACGCTTGGAGCATTTCGTTCCTAGGAGGATCTTTCTCAAAGGCTTTAAAGAAAGATCCTGCTAGGATTGAAACGTCAGGCCCAAGAATTTTTCTATTTTCAGGTCATTATTTTGGATGATGAGCAGTTTGCAGCAGTTTATTACTTATATCAAATATTTGAATAATCATCAAATAACCACAAGGGAAACTGAAGTTAAGGAAAGTTTGCGCTGGCACAAAGTACATACATGTGATCTCTCTTTTTGTCTATGTTTGCATGTTTTGGGGACTTTCTAAAATGTTAAAACATTTCAGAAAGATGATGCTCTGTCCATCGTCGGGAGAATGTATTTTAATAATACAAGAAATAAACTGCTGCGAACTGCTCATCAACTCAAATAATGACCTGAAATATATGAAATGCTTGGAGTTAGGAGGGCCTGTGGCCGATTTCACGAAACACTAAGACGTGTCTTAGGAAGAGTAACTCGTCCTATGTCAGGACGCGTCCTAGGATCGATTTCACCACAGTTAAGACGCGTTCAATGCATCTCAACTTCCATAGCAACGCAGCTGAACTCGACTGATCTTGGCTAAGACGCGTTTGGTGAAATCGATCCTAGGACGCGTCATAGCTAAGATCGATCTTACGGCTAGGACTCGTCCTAAGGCCTGAGATCGATCCTAACATAAGAAGAGTTTGGTGAAATCGGCCGCTGGTGTTTTGATCCTAGCAGGATTTTTTAGCCTTTGAGAAAGGAGAACCCAAACTGACCTGTTGAATGGCACTTGCATCGCTTTGTTTATTATTATCTGCAATGGAAAAAAAGCCAAATATAAATGTTTAGGCAAGCAGTAAAGTTATCTTTAAAAACCATGTATTCCACATAACAAAGAAAGATGAATTAAGCATTGTCTGAGAAACTGTATCCAACTTTGGGACCTACTGTATCAAAGATCTTTCTAAAATGAACATGAGTCGAACCAGGCACGCAACTTGGACTTGACAAAAAATGAGGAAATTCCAATCTCTACCATACTGTACTTTGCACAGCGATTCTCAATTTTCAATGACAACCTCTGACCCATCCCCGAGATTGCCCTTTCTCCAGGGCGAGTTCAACCCTGCTCGGGACCAGGGTTGAATTTTTCACCCCGGGGTGGCTTCGGGGTGAGTTCGCCCCGGAGATAAGCGCTCTAGTGGGAAACGACCTCATATGGACAGTGGCGTCACCAGACTTTTGAGTCTGGGGGGGCACAAGGGGGGCACTAGCAATTGTTGGGGGGCACTACAATATATATTATATTTTTTGTCACCAACCCAAATCTCAAATGGGGGGGGCACGCGGGGGGGGGGGTGGGGTGGGGGCACGAGGTTTTCTAGGGGGGCACGTGCCTCCCTTGGCCCCCCCTTGGCGACGCCACTGCATATGGACTGATTCTACTTCAGTCTTGAGACATACCTGCATCCTGAGTGTTCTCTGTACCGTCCTCATTTCCGGCGTTCTGTCCGGGGCCCATAGCCCCCGGCACCCCCATCCTGTTGAAGTTCCCACCCATGGCAGGCGGGAACATGCCCGGGGGCATGTTCATGGGCGGCATGCCCGGCGGCATTCCAGGGAAGCCCGGGGGCATACCGGGCATGCCCATGGGGGGCATGTTGGGCCCGCCAAAGTTGGGAGGGGGCAGGCGGGGCATCATGCCCTGGTTGCTGTTGGATTGGCCCGGCATGGGCATGCTGAAAGGCGGAGGGGGCATATTTGGGTTGGGCGGCTGTTTTTGGGGAGATGAAGGTAGAATGGGTTAAAGGGGAAAACAAAAATTCATACTGATTATTCAACAACATGTATAGGAATACATACTAGTGATGGGCAAAATCTGGTAATTTCATATCCGGTTACTGATTGCAAAAAAAAATCAGGTTCACAGTTAAAACCAAAGTATGATACTACTTTTAATGAATAAAATTAAATCTGGGTCGGTTAATCTATAACCAGATAAAAATCCCAGCACTACTACATAAAAATATTACACTGGGTCAATATCAATTAACTGTATACCTCAGAAACATTTCTGCTTATATGAATGTTTCAATGCGGGTATGACACGAATAATGACGCACGTTTCACAAGCATTAGTTCAGTTTCAACACTTTCTTGAAGCAGCCATGGACCTTATCGAAGAAGCCTGTTTTCGGCGCTACCCGTGCGCGCGCAAAGGACAGTGGGTCATTTTTAGTTTTAAAGTTTTACCACACGCGTCGACACGCGTACATTCGTATAGCTGCGGGTTTTCAAAGTTTAACTTAAGTTGTCTTCTTAGAAGAAAGCCTTGCTTTGAGTTGTTATATATAACGATGCTGCACAACGGTCCGTGGAATGTTACTGTCGAGTCACTTGTTCAAGCGGTGTAAAGTTGAGTATTTATTCATAGTTGACTTGAATGGACATACATTTTATGCACTCAGCGCCAACCCTAGCAAAGTGTGTTTCCCAGAGTGCTTTGCACACAACCAGTTATGCGCTATATTCGATACTTAAGGTCCATGTTTCACAGTGATACGGATTATAGCGCCCTCTTTTGACCAAAGGGTGCAAAAGACATTTCTGTCCAAGAATACTGTTGGTAACAGCTTTTGAGAGAGCAAGGAAACATTTGATGGAACATTTAGACTTCAGAGAGGGTTCCATACAAACATAGGGAGAGGAACTTAAATACTGATTGGGCCTCGTCACTGAAAAGTCACTCTAGGCTTGGATTTTCATGCTTTTGCCTGGGCTCTTGGGCTGCCAACAATTTACAACAAAATGGGCAGACTACAACGACTGTTGATGATTGTTTCTTATCTTACCCCAAATGGATGCATCATCATGGGGGGTCTGTTGCCATACATCTGAGGCGGCTGCTGTTGGGGCGGGTGGGCATCCCCAGCCCCTCCGCTGGAGCTTGCGTTATTATCCTGAAATGGAAATACACATATGTTATGTATACAAGTATGATGTAGGAATCAACAGGAATCACGGTAACTGGACCCACTGTACAGATGTCAGCCAGCTATAGGTAATTTGGGGAGAAATAATGAGGGGAGTTGATCACTTTGAGTTAGCGACACTCAACACGCACGAAACAGAAAAGGTAACGGCTCGCAAACAGCTCGTTACAAAAATGGATGAGATTGTGACTTATATTCCAAGACATTACTACCTATGTGTGTATGTGTATAGGTGCAGTCAATAGAGGGCAGCGCAATGTGACTAACCGTTGTCTGATCCGACAGAATTATTTTTATCCATGTCCGCCGTGTGGGGGGCACCCTATGGGCCGAGGGAAAACAACAACGAAGGTCTTGGAATCAAGACTACACATATGTGTGGAGCAGAGCCACACAAAATGACCAACTTTCGATCGTGGTCGTCTGGTTTTCCGTCGGAAACATCAATTTTCATCACATGGAATGATTGTGATTACAAATAAATAGGCTGCATTTCATCCCTAACAATCGGAGAAGAGATGGAGCGATATGCAAACTAATTTGCGATGTTTTTGTTGTCATTTGGGGACATTTTCGGAGAAAGTGCCGTGAAGTAAATATTTTTCTGTGTACAACACATCCTACCCTATAGAATTATCTTGGGCGCTAGACGGACCGTCAACCCCAAAATTAAAAAAGTGACTTGGTCTACACAGTCAATCAAATTCAATCATCCAAAATTGGAAACCTCAGTCATTCACTTTAAATTATTTATTTTATGTATTGCTACAGAGGGGATTGTGGGTTAACGGGTCCTAAAACTATAAAGGAAAGGAAACTACTATTTGAAAAGTAACTTACCTACATATACTTTGTTGGTCTCCTCCTCTATATTACCAAGCTTAAATTTTTGGAAAGAGGGCAGGGCTTTGATTTTTGAGGGAAATTATGGGGTAAAAACGGTAACCAAGATTGTAACATTTCACCGCCGCACGGACGGCCGCAGACGAGAATAGTCTGGTTTCCACTCTGACATTTTGAGGACTCTTGGTCTGTTGGGTCTGGGCACTAGACTAACCAGACCAGACAAAATGGCTTCACGCGATCAGACGGTCTGTTTTAAAGTTTACAAGAAGTGCGTAAGAAAATTGAATTTTAACCCTGAAATGTTTAACAAATTTCTTCAATGTAGGCTTTTAAGGACCCAGGAACATTTGCTGAAAGTCAAAAGTATCATTTTTGAGGAGTAGAAGTTAGTTCAGAGCCAAAAAAATCAATGTGTTTTGGGATCCCATTAACCCACAATCGCCGCTACAGAGAATGAATGGCCTAACGTTAGTCAAAACAATGCACCAGCATGTACACAGACTATTGTAAAATTACTAATCACTTCGTAAAATTTCTAGAAAGTAGTACGTCTATTACTAATACCAGGCCTAGGCCTACTTCTATTCTAACTAGTAACTTCTAAGACACAATGCAATGAACATGATGCATTTGTTTGAACATAGAGCTAGGAACAGATCCTAGCTCTATGATTTGAATGCGTACGCGTAGCGTTTGAACAAAATGGCGGCTTCCACAGATTAAAATTTGCCGACAGATCATCAAATATCTCCACAATTAAACACCTTACAAGACCAAGGTATCTTTAAAATAAATCCCAACAGCCTCATTTACCATACAATTATAGTTTACCATAAATCTGAGGTCTAAAATAGCTCAAAATGAGGAATAATTATGGACGATTTTCAACACATGCTTACCATTGATGAAATGCGTCGCTTGGTGGCGCCCTTCCAATTTTACGGTGACCTCTCAAAATCATAACAAACAAAAACAAAATAGAGATTTGGAAGCGTCCGGTCAATTTGGAAAGCAAAACCGTCAACAAAATGCCACGAAAAAGACGCGATAAAAAGGACCCAGTCATCCAGAAACTCAACTTCGATGAAGGATCAGACGAAGCACCGACGATCCAACCGCATTCTGGTGGGATTTCACCGAGGGAAACGGAGATCGCCGATGGCAGAAAAACTCCGGAAACTGTAGACGCCCAGCTCCCTACCGCGTCCGAGCAGCCAGGCATCGCCGAAGAAATACCCACGGACTTCGCGCACCGTGACCGCTTGAGATTTACCCGCCCGGACTCGATGTCTACGGATCATGATCAGGTCGACTCATCGCCGGATAGATTTCTGGTCACGTGTGTTTGCCTGATCTTCTTAATTATACTTGTGCAATGGATCAAGACAGAGGGTACTGCTACTAGAGAATTATTGTTTTTAATTTTAAACTAATTAAAAATATTTGGGGATTGTACGGTGATAAGACAGGTCCCACAACTATAAAGGAAAGGAAAACTACTTTTTGAAAAGTTACTTACCTAAATATACCTTCGTGATGTCCTATTCTACATTATTAGCAAGGTTAATTTTGTGGAAAGAGGGCAGGGGGGCTTTGATTTTTGAGGGAAATCGTGGGGTAAAAACAGTAACGAAGATGTAACATTTCACGGCCGCCAGACGTAGTTCAAATGTCGCTACCTTTCAGCCAACACATGAACTATTGAGCTTCTTACCATTTCCCACGATGACCAACTAGATCAGGCCTGTTATTGTAATTTAGCGAGCGCATGATATATTTTTGTTTTGTTAAAGCCAAGCCTTGAGTTTAACTTGTGACCTTTTCTCCTCACGTTCTCGGCTTTTTAATACTCAAAGAACTAATTAATTGATTCCTTTTTGCCCACTTAAAAAAAAAAAAAATTTTATTTTGTTTTCTCAAGAATAAATATCTTTACTTGCATTTGGAGGAGAAACAAAAGGTAATTGTGGACAAGTGGTTCATGAAACTACATAATGTATAACTTGGAAAGGACAAACTGGTTTGTAAAACTAAAAGGTTCTAAAGGCCTGAAGGAAAGGGAAGCAACTTGTTATATTTTCTACTGCTCCCAAATGATATGTTTGACTTTCAGCTAATGTTCCTGAGTCCTGACAACCCTAGATTGAAGAAATTTCTCCAATATTTCAGTGAAAAAGTACAATTGTCATACCTGCTTGTTGCTATAGTTTTAGGAACCACTTACCAAACTAGTTGCGATGATCGTAACCCTAGGTCTGACATGGGGACTGGGACATGTCAGACCTAGGGTTTCGATAATCGCAAATTATTACCAAACAAGAAAAAAGTTTGCTGATAATTTAAAGAACTCGCCTATTTTTAAAATAATTTTTTTTTGAAATATTCATTTCCTTTTTAGGTTACAATTTGTTCCTGAAATGGTACTTGGACTTATGGGTCGAGGAGGAACACAGTGAAACCAATAGGGACGACATTACTGCAACTTCAGCTGGGAGGTCTTTCATGGGTAAACAATAGACCGAGTAAAAGATCAAAAATAAAAGAGAAAAGACTTAAGAAATACTGTGGCCGTTTTCACTGTTTTCTCAAAAAGTCGGCACCGTATGGGACTGAAATTTTCACAGATGACTGTTACTGTATCTGTCTTGATATTTCTGCCCATGAATCTGCATTTCTTTGACAAACACCAAAGTATAATATTACCTTTAAGTCATTGAAAAGTGAACAAAAAAAAATGACTGGAGTGGGATTCAAACCGGCAACCTTCTGAACACTGTACAGGCGCTCTACCAACTGAGCTATCCAACCCTACGTTGGTAGTGACCCCAATAGTCAATTATCTTTGTTCGTTTGGCAGTCAGAAGCCATGAAACCACTCACACACCGCCATACCCCAAGGGTCATTTCATTGATACGTGCAGCAATACTGCAACCTGGGAACGGCACATGGGGGATCACTCAAACTGCCAAAGAGGATGCGGCTTTCTAATCAATATACTCATCAAATAAACACAAGGGGAACTGACTGGATTAATTTTGAACCCACTGCCTAAAAAATATGCAAACAAAACTTTTTCTCTAACATTTTCCCCCCAAACAGGTTTTCTGTGGTCATTCCTTGTGGCGTTTGTCCTTGGACTGTCCTGCTTAATTTGCTCCTGGAGCATCACCTACCAAGATTCACTCCAGCCAGGGGAGTTCCCTCCGTCGCCCGTCTCGCCAAAAAAATACCGGTAAATGATTATTTTGTTACACCATTCCCAAGCCTGGAATTAAACGGAGGCCACAGAGGTCATGGCCTTCGTTTCCCTGGTTCTTGGCCTTGGTGCCCCTTCAAATATTTCCATAGACGTGGCCTTGTGGCCTTGCCCCCTTTCCAGGTCACTGTTTTCTCAAAAAGTGGGCACCGTATGGGACTGGGAATTTCACAGTTGACTGTTATTGTATCTTCCTTGATATTTCTGACCGTCTATATTTCTTTGACAAAAAGTATGATATTACCTTGAAATTTTTCCGGCCTGTCTTCATTTTTCAGGAAGAGATCTGGACACACCTTTCACTCCAGCTACGTGATGGCCTTGATTAACGGAGTTGCCGTGTTCGCTCTTTCAGCCTGGTGGCTCTGCACGTAACTGCAATAATACATACTGGGTGTGGTCAGGGTGTGGTCGGGGCGTGGCCGGGTGTGGTCGGGTATGACCATGTCAGGTCAGCCAGCTGGCTCCGCACATGGAAACGATCATTCAAATGAGAATGTAACATGCATCCTGGGTGTGGTCAGGGTGTGGTCGGGTGTGGTCGGTTGTGTCCAGCATGAATTGAAAACGATCATTCAAATAGAGAAATTTGAAGTTTGAAGAGTTTATATTTTTTAAGTGTCCTTTTCAGAACAACACCTTTTCCAACCAACTTATTTTACATGGTGCCTCTGCAAATTTTACTCAGTCAGAACGATACTTGTTTATAAAAGCAAAGTATCGGTGTGTTTTGAAGCCACACCAGTATAACAACTGTAGTGAGCATGTTCATGATATTCTATGTTTAAAATGGCACTAATTACGAAAAATTAATCAGGTTCTTTTGTTTTTATGTTCACAATAAGGAGTGATTGGATTTTAATTGCATACTTTGGTTCTAGTTATATTTTTGAGGATCGTTAAAATTTTTCATTATGCTGACTTGTGTTTTTGCATAATTGTATACTTACACGTGCATATTAAGTTTGAGTTACATTGAAGTCTTACCAGTATAATAATCTTCAAATAAACAGAAGGGAACAAAGAGCAAAAGTCTGGAGCAGGATTCGAACCTGTGACCCCCAGAATACCGCACCAGTGCTCTACCAACTGAGCTATCAAGCCTTCTGTTGGTGGTGCCCCTATTTAGTCTAATAGTTGATTGACTGCCAAACGAATAAAGATAATTGACTTTTAGGGACACCGCCAACATAGGGCTGGATAGCTCAGTTGGTAGAGCACAAGTACTGTATTCTGGGGGTTGCAGTTTCGAATCCCGCTCCATTAAATTTTTCTTGGTTCAATTATTAAATCTTGTTAGTATGCTCATGATTTTCTTTTTATATATGGCATTAATTTAGAGAAATAGCTTGGGTTATTATTATTTATTTATGTTGACATACAAGTAATAAACTGCTGCAAACTGCTCATCAACCAAAATATTGACCTGAAATATATAAAATGCTCAGAGTTATAGGAGGGCCAGACGTTTCGATCATATGCAGGATCTTACTCAAATGCTAAATCAGTCTTTTTAAAGGTAATATCATACTTTGGTTTTTATCAAAGAAATACATATTCATGGGCAAAAATATGGAGACAGATACAATAACAGTCATCTGTGAAAATTTCAGTCCCATACAGTGCCCACGTTTTGAGAAAACAGTGAAAAACGGCCACAGTATTTCTTAAGCCTTTTCTCTTTTATTTTTGATCTTTTAAAAGATCAAAAAGATTTTTTATCGTTGTTTTACTCTTTTCTGGATAAATACACCATTTCAGGCGAAACAATTTTAACGGTATGTTTCTACCACCACCATCTTCATACCCTGTAAGTTATACGTAAATCTGTGAACATTTCTGTTTTGGTTTTTTACCAAAGTATGATACTACCTTTAACTTCTGAGAAAGATCCTGCTAGGATCTAAACGCCTGGCCCTCTTGACTCTAAAATGAAAAATTATTTGTTTTATGTTGACAGTATGTTAAGATTGGATTTTAAATGTATATTTGGTTCGTGGTTACATTTTAAGGAGATATTGTGTCAGTATCCCCAGTAGATTTTGATTATTGGTAAATTTTAAAATGAAAATTGTATAAATACTCATGCATGTTAAAGGTAATATCATACTTTAATGTTTGTCAAAGAAATGGAGATTCATTAAAAAATATCAAGGAAGATACAGTAACAGTCATCTGTGAAAATTTCAGTCCCATACGGTGCCCACTTTTTGAGAAAACATTCAAAAACAGCCACAGGATTTTTAAATCTTGTCACCGTTATTATTTATCTTTAAAAGATCAAATTTGTTTATGGTAATTGATTTTACTCTTTTCTGGATAAATACAACATTTCAGGCAGATAAATTTAAACAGTATGTTTCTACCATCACCATCTTCATACCCTGCAAGTTATAGGTAAATCTGTGAAGATTTCTGTTTAGATATGCTACCAAAGTATGATGCTACCTTTAAAGGTAACATCATAATTTGGTATACATGTACCATAATACCAAAACAGAAATCTTCACAAATGTACCGATAACTTTAAACATACCGTTACAATTTTTAATGAAATGCTGTATTCATCCAGAAACCAGAAAAGAGTACAACGAAAGACCCATAACTCCCTGTGAATAGATGTGAAAAATGTGAGCGTTTTTCTCTGTTTTCTCAAAACATGGGCACCATATGGGACTGGAAATGTCACAGATGACTGTTAGTGTATCTCCCTTGACATTTGTGCCCATGAATCTGAATTTCTTTGGTTAAAACCAAAGTATGACGCTACCTTCAAGTTTTAGTTACAGTGCAAAATGTGTTGAATCTACAGTGTGCATTTTAGTATACCTTGTTGCATGTTAACAGGATTGACTGAAAATTTGGGGATTGTGATAAGATGGGATCTCCAAATACATTGATTATTTTAGCCCTTATATAGCTTCTACTACTCAAAAATGATACTTTTGACATTCAGCAAATGTTCCTGGGTCCTGGAAAGCCTAGTTTGAAGAAATTTGTGCAACATTTCAGTGTAAAAATTTAATTTTCTTACGTGCTTCTTGCAAACTGGAAAACAGCCCGTCTTATCGTGTGAGGCCATTTTGTCTGGTCTGGTTAGTCTAGTGCCCGGACTCAACAGATCAAGAGTTTTCAAAATGTCAGAAGGCCATTTCCCATGTCACTTGACCAATCTCAGGGGGTGGAAACCAGATTATTCTCGTCTGCGGCCGTCCGTGCGGCCGTGAAATGTTCCATATCTTCATTACTGTATTTACCCCATAATTTCCCTCGAAAATCAAAGCCCTGCCCTCTTTCCACAAAATTAACCTTGCTAATAATGTAGAAGAGGACATCACCAAGGTATATTTAGGTAAGTAACTTTCCAAAAAGTAGTTTTCCTTTCCTTAATTATTATAGTTTTGAGACCCGTCTTATCACAATCCCCGAAAATTTGTTAAACATGGGCTTCCACAATTTGGGATTAAAGCTTTAATTAATTTACCTCGAACATGTATTATGTGCATGCATCCAAGATCCTGCTGAGGACCAGTCAATAGTGCTCTATTGCCCTGTTGTATAGTTGCACTATTGCACTCCATCCGGGCATATAGAAGTGCAATGGTGACTGCACTGTTGAATTGTGTCAGTACATGTATGCAGCAACATATGCAGTCTTTTAGTCAGGTGAATTTACATTTGGACATGATTGTGATGTGGTTGAAGTAAGGATACCAGACTTAATGGAAAGTTATATTGGAGAGCTCTACAAAATTTTAAGAGCTAAAAAGAAAATATGCTACACAAGATATTACAAGTGGGCAGTTTGAGGCAATTCATAAGAAGAAAATAAAGACCCCTTTTTTCAATTTTCATATTATTTCCTCGGAAAGAGTAAGATAATACGGAGCTGGAGCCTGAGCTGGAGCCGAGGTTTGGAAAAGGGCTCAGGCCTTGGCCTGGCCAGGCTTTTTTACCAACCAGTAAACATGGTAAAGTATAAGAAGAGGAATGAAAAAAATCCAATTATGTAAATAAAGTCAGCACGGCAAGATTTAAAAATTTAAAAAATTGTGCATGCCGGATAAAAAGAATCTTGCTTTTTGCTACATAAATACAAGTGATCTGGGGCCAATTTCACGGCACTGCTTAGCACAAAAATTTGCTAAGCATGACCTGTCTGTCTTAATAAAAACAGGGTTAACAACTACATTTCCGTGTGTTGTGTATCGCGTGTGATTTGTCTTTGACTGTTGTTCGCTGACCATGAATATCAAATGGAATTTTTAACGGTGGTTTGTTTTACTGGGCAAGATATTTTTGTGCTAAGCAATTTTTTGTGGCTTAGCAGTGCCATGAAATTGGCCCCAGAGAAGGAAAAAGCTCATTATGCTTTAATAAATAACAATATGGGCCGAAGAAAAACACTGTCAATATTTACGACAAAAACTTTGCAATACTTGAGATTTTTTGACAAGATTGAACCTTTTTATTATAAGTAATAAACTGGATATAAATATTGTTTCAATAAACACGCTTGTTAAGAAACGGAATGTGTTTTGTTTAAACAGCTAAAAAGGATATTTTGAAGTAAAAATACCAAAATGCATGCAATCTTTAAAAGTTGAGAAAAAAAATCTGTACTCATTATGTCCGTGTTCGGAACTTATAATGACATATTTCTGATTAATTTTTTTTTATACATTTGAAGTACTGTAATTTTTTATAATAAAAGAAAATAATTCCTGGTGCTGGTCTGAGATTACCCCATTCTGAATTTGACTAATTGGTAAGCTTGCGATATGTACATGTACCTATGGGGGAGGACTCGATCTGTAGACATGTAATCTCAGAATGAGGTAATTTCAGAATGGAGTAATCTCAGAATGTGATGTTTACAACATCAGATATCACCAGGCTTGTGCACCCTTGTAAGTTGATGAAATAAGGTGACCAGACAGTCCCCTATTTGACAGTGCCGTCCCCGATGAAAAATTGTCCCCGAAAATGTCCCCAAATTAAGTTGACGAAATGCCCCCGAAAATTATAATTGTCCTAAATAAAAAAAAACTGAACGAAGTGTATGTTCACCTTATGTGCTGAAGAAGATCCATTCTTCAGAGAAGTATGCAAAGACAACCGCCTAAGACATGTAAGTATGTAACCCGTTCATGTCAACTGGACAAGATGTCCATAGATGCCACCATTTTGCATGTAGGCAACATCTGGATTCAAAATTTTTTCCAAATTATACACCTCCCCCAGGACATGGATCACTGTCCCCGGATCATCTCAACAAAATATGGTCACCTTATGATAAAAGGCAGTGCTCTGGTTGTTACAGGATTCCAATGAACTTTGACTGCCAGGTCAAAACGTCAGACTGAACTTTGGAACCAACAGCAAAAAAGATACTAAATTTCAGCAATAGGTAAAGATATTATAAGTTACATTTAACATTGAGGCACTGGTACAGACACGTTCAATCAAGGGTAAAATGCATTGACCGGTGGTAAACACATTCAATCGTGGGTCTAAATAACTTTAACCCTGGTCAAACCAATTGACCCTGGTCAAAGCAATCGACCCTGGTCAAAGCAATCGACCCTGGGGCCGATTTCACTAACACTTTGCGATCATCGCTAAAACCGAAATCCATCACTGAGCTTCAAATTGATTACTACTTTGAGTAGGAATTTTCACTGTAATAAGCCCCGATCAAACCAATTGACCCTGGTCAAACTATAACTGACCCTGGTCAAACCAACTTGAACCTGACAAAATTATTGACCCTGGTTGAACCAAACCCAGGTCAAACCAATTGACCCTGGTCAAACTAACTGACCCGGCCCTGGTCAAACCAATTGAACCTGGTCAAACAAACTGACCCTGGTCAAACCAATTGACCACCCTGGTCAAACCAACTGACCCTGGTCAAACCAATTGAACCTGGTCAAACAAACTGACCCTGGTCAAACCAATTGCCAACCCTGGTCAAACCAACTGACCCTGGTCAAACCAATTGAACCTGGTCAAACAAACTGACCCTGGTCAAACAAACTGACCCTGGTCAAACCAATTGACCACCCTGGTCAAACCAACTGACCCTGGTCAAACCAATTGAACCTGGTCAAACTAATTGACCATGCTTATTAGTATTAAAATCATTGATATTTGATATCTACATAAAGAATTTCAATTACTCTGTCCTTATACATAAAAAACAACAGATTTGCCACACAAAAAGTGCCAAAATTATATATTTTTGTTACAAACTTCCACAGTTCCACTGGCAAGATACGTTGCAAGATTCTTTCAGACAGAAAGGTTTGGTGCAATCCACCCACCCCTATCCTCTCCTCGTCATGTGATGTGACAAATATTGCCCATCTCACAAATATTTTAAAGGTAATTTCATACTTTGGTTTTTGTCAAAGAAATGTAGATTCATGAGCAGAAATATCAAGACAAATACAGTAACAGCCATCTATGAAATTCCCAGTCCCATACGGTGACCACTTTTTGAGAAAACAGTGAAAAACGCTCACAGACTTTCAAATCTTTTCACAGAATTTTCCCAATTTCCAATTGATCAAAATTGATTTTGGTCAATTGGGTTTCACTCTTTTCTGGATAACTACAGCATTTCAGGCAAAAACATTTTAATGGTATGTTTCTACCATCACCATCTTTATACCCTGTAAGTTATAGGTAAATCTGTGAAGATTTCTGTTGCAATATGCTACCAAAGTATGACACTACCTTTAAATACATAAGTTATACAATAAAATATCATTGACACAATTAAACGGTCAATGTAAAGACAGATACAAAAAACAGCAGCCACAATATTTCGTCTTTTTCTGACTATTTATAAGGAAGGCAAGATCATTCAAAAATGGACGCAGTATTACCGTGACAACTGGAAAGATGAAATAAAAAGTATAGACGAATGTCATTTTATCTGATGAGATCTGTTAGAAATGAGTTTTTGGACTTTTTGGATCCTTCGATCGTTGTGGGAATTTTTTGTTAATGTGCATATAAGCTTTCGCAGCATTTACAACTATTTCATCAGGCAATTCAAGCAGCTGTAAGCAGCAATTCCACAAGCTTACCGTTCGTACGCACTGATTTCATGCTTGCTGTATGTGTCAATTTCATGAATGCTATATGCACCAATTCTATGCTTGCTCTTAAGCATGCTTGCACGAAGCTGTGTAAGAGCAGCCCAAATTCACAAATTCTACGCTTACAGTAAGTACCAATTCTACGCTTACTGTAAGCACCAATTCAATCTTCACATACCATAATTGCATCTGGTCTACTCCAACTGTAAGCATCTTTCTATACTTGCTGTAACACAAATCCTATAATTATATGCTCACATGAAGCTGTAAGCACAGAGTCTACGCTTACAGTAAGCACAAATTCTACGCTAACTGTAAGCACCAATTCATTCTACACTAATACCATAAGCATACTACTACATGTGTAAGCGCCTTTCTATATTTGCCAATTAAGCACCAAAGCTTACTTTTCCGGCTTAACTATAGTCAGTTGTCCAAATCGGGCAATGTCAAAATTTCAGATAAAAATGGCTGCCAATAATTATTCTCTTTTAAAAAATCTTAACTTAAAATCATTATTTTGTAATAAATAAAATATAACTCTCATCATTTATAGTCTATTAAAAGTACATGTACAAAAATAAAGAAATTACCATTTTCCGTCTTGACGGAAAAATTTAACAAACGCATGCAATTCCGTGTACACACCACTGAAAAAACTTTCTAAAAATTTCAGCAAGTTGATTATAGAGTACTTTAACTATGTCAAATACAAAAGAAGATCTTTGTAGTCTAAAAAATTGAGAGGATTTTTTTTCATTTTTGGTCAAATCAATTTGGTATCCAGTCTTAAATGACATCAGTTTGTAGCGATTCAATAGGGCTCCACGCTCATGATGTCACATTCATGCCATAAGTACCCCGATGTTTGGACAAAAAACCCTTGTACGTATGGCCAGTGTTTTTTTTCCGAGTATCAAGTACTGCCGACTGTCGAGTACCAGCAAGACAGGTCGAGTACTTTGCCAGCCGAGTACAGGTTTCCAAGTACAAGAACTTTCTACTTCCGAGTATGAGTACAAGTACTTATCTTCCAAGTACGAGTACGATGCTCGAGTACAATTTTTTTATGTCGAGTTCCAAGTATATTGTAGCACGAGTACAAGTACCATAGTTCGAGTATTAAAGAGTACTTGGACTTTCGAGTACAAGTACGAGTGCAAGTACTTTGAAAATGGTACTGGAGTAGTACTCAAGTACGAGTACTCAAGTTCGAGTACCAAGTACGAGTACTACAACACTGCGTATGGCTTAGAAAATGGCATCAACTTTAACCACTTCATACCATTCATAAAAAAGACATTTCACAAAAAGTGCAAATTTAGACACTTCCAATTTTTACGACTTTTTACGTACCAAATTTGCAGCAAATACTCAGAGTACGTTCTCTTGGGTCTAGCTTACACTATAAACGTGAACGTTGTACAATGTTGTCCCAACATATGGGTAACTATAGCTTAAGCTAGAGAGCATGTTCTATACATGGCTTGAGCGTGGAGTCCTATTGCTATATGCATCAGCATTTTAGATGTCAGATATGTGCAATTGTCATTAGGCACTGACAGCATGGTGTTTTGCACACTGACGACACTTCATGACTTCACCGGTGTTATTTTCAAACGAAGGTGACCATCGTGTGCGAGAGATCTTGCTTTCTTGAGCCAGTGGCATGCTCCATGGGTAATGAAAGCATGCACACAAGGTCTAGGATGAGCAAGATGTCACGGTTTTGGGGTGGCGAGAATCAGAGTTTGCGATCTTTTGTTCAGCAAGTTCTTAGTACGACGGCATTCCAAGAAGTACATATGCCTAGCTTCCTCTTCAGGATTCAACCTCTTCAACCAGCTCTTAGTCCTCTGCAGTTGCAAAATTATTTTTGGTTTCACGAATTTAAAATTTCAGACATACACTGGCCTAAGCTGCTTGTCTGGTGAGTCTGACGCCGACAAGAGCGTTTCAGTTTCTGGCGACCAAGACACGGTCGAGAACTCTCTCCTGGGTAGGACGGGCGGTCCTTGCAACCTGAATTCCCCGTCTGACGGCCGATCACGGGAGGGTGATGATGATGCCGAG
This sequence comes from Astropecten irregularis, assembly GCA_963971285.1. NCBI lineage: Eukaryota > Metazoa > Echinodermata > Asteroidea > Paxillosida > Astropectinidae > Astropecten > Astropecten irregularis. Next base: position 6,430,606 of record OZ020255.1, read on the forward strand.
TGGTTATCATCACCCCTCTCTTGGAGATCGGTGTTGCTGAGGAGCGTCGTCCCTTCCGTGGGTGAGCTGTGACTGCCATCTTCCTGCGGGGTCCTGTTGGGAGTCGAGAGAGCTCCAGATCCCCTGATGGAGGAGTACAGATGATTCCGGTCAAGTCCCTTGTCAGGATCGGTCGGGGAGAGCTTGCTAGCCAGACCGTTGTTGGCTCGGGCACCTTTGATGGAGGCGTACATGTGAAGTCGGTCTTCTCCGTCATCCGGAGAGGACAAGCCGTCTGCAGCGTTCCTGCTTCTTACAAAACCGTTGGCTGGACTGCCGAAGCCGGGGCGTGCCCCTTTGACCGATGCGTAGGTGTGTAACTCCTGCTCGCCTTCTCTGCTGTAAGGATCTTCCGGGAGGATACCTTCTGATTGAGCTTCGGTGGATGTTGAAGCCTCTGGCTCCTGATTTGCGGCATCTTGAATTTCAAGACTCTTTTGCTCTTGGAGCTGGGGCTGCTGACCGGTCAACATCGGTAGAGTCTCGTCAATGTTCGTCAGGCTGGCTTCAACCTTGGATCCCCTGTGATATGTTGGGTCTTCAAAATGACCACCGCTAGCACCATCCTCAAGTGTGTCTGTGTTGTCCTTCGAAGATGCTGGTTCCGCGTCCTCGAAGATCGTGTCGGGCTTCTGGCCACTGTTTACCTTGGCGAAGTCCAGCTCGCAGTATTGGCCCTCCTGGTAGGGAATGTTCAAGTCAATGTATTCCTGAATCGGAAAGAGGAGAAACAAAAATGCTCGTCACTTTGCATGGGCCTTTTATACGAAACCAGGCTTGAGGTTAGGCTTGGGACTCTCCTGTACGTAGCCTCTTAATCTGGGATTTATAAACAGTGCCCTCACCTGTCGCGTGTTGGTTTCCAGCAGCTCGCCAAACTTCTGGGCAAGCTCGGAGAACATGGGTCGGTCCTTGGGCTCATCGCTCCAACATTCCAGCATCAGCTGATACCTGCGGGAAGAAAAGTAAGAAACTAGAGTCGGTCATTATCTGTTTTACATGCATGAGGAGATTTCCCCTCTAAAATCTTGCACGAACATACGCGAACATGTTCACGGTGTGCGTTACGCTTGGATTTTGAAATGGAACGCGCACCCAACAAATGGCAAACATGTGTTGCGTACTGCGTCCAACTTTCATTCAATGTAGTTAGCCAACTTCAGCAAACACCTCCTCTACACCGTTATAGCTATGTTAGGCGAATGTTGTGTGCGTGTTTGGACAAACAGCGCGTTCCGGTTTGAAAGCGGTGGTGCACATTGTTAGCTGGAGTGAAATGCACGCCAGGATTTGGTTGAAGACCTTACAATCTGCCTACAGTTACATTATATCTGGTTAATCTCCAGAGGCAGCTATATCCCAACCCAAGAGCCCAATGTCTCTGGATCAGACAGTCTTGTAACTTCCTGCTGGATATATTTTTAGTCACAAGGTGGTTGTGCCGGCATGAAGTTCCATGCGCTCACAAAAATCTAGATTTTTGTTGTTTGTGGACCAATTTTAACGATCAAAAAAAGAAAATATGGTTCCATAACCATGCATACAAAAACAAATATGGCATTTCAGATTACATTTATTGGTCTCTTAACGGCAATGAGAAAGGGTTGGAGGGCCCACTTGTCAGTCAGTCAAGTGGTACAAATGGGAGACTTTTGAGAACCGGTCTTGTGAGCATGCATGCGCGCGTTGTTTTACGCATGCGTACACGTGCGTGCACGTGCGCTGTTGACTTAAAGACAAGTTCTCCAAAGTCTCCCATTGTACTTAGCTTGCGGCTGCGGCCGTTTGGTCCGAGGAGATTACTCCTTGTGTTATGACCAGGCTCCAAATCCTGGTACAGTTTTGGCAGAATACCCGAAATATAAAGCTTACATTTGGGTTTTAACTTTAAAACTTAATTCCCGACATGATACATCTGTCATCCTATCCACTGAATCTGAATTAGGAGATAATTTCGGGAATGTGACCAAGACAAAAATCTTACACTTCTCTGGGTGCGTGCTCGGGGCAGCTCATCCTGTACCCCGACTTCATCTTGTCGTAGAAACGCTCGTCTACCTGGATGCCCGGATAGGGCGACCCGCCCAGGGAGAATATCTCCCACGTGAAGATGCCAAAGGACCAGCTGAAATGAAGAGGGTGAGAAGTGCATTGTATTATTGGGTGGAAAAGAAAGAGGACAGTAGACATACTGTTTCCTGTACAATTATGCTTAAAGGTAATATCACACTTTGGTTTTTATAAAAGAAATACAGATTCATGGGCAAAAATATCAAGACAGATACAGTAACAGTCATCTGAGGATATTTCAGTCCCATACGTTGCCCACTTTTTGAGAAAACTAACAGTGAAAAACAGCCACAGTATTTCCTAAGTCTTTTCTCTTTTATTTTTGATCATTTACAAGATCAACAAGATTTTCGGTTGTTGTTTTACTAATTTCTGGATAGATACACCATTTCAGGCGGAAACATTTTAACGGTATGTTTCTACCAGCACCATCTTCATACCCTGTAAGTTATACATAATCTGTGAACATTTCTGTTTTGGTTTCTTACCAAAGTATGATACTACCTTTAATTTCAAGATAGCAAAAGAATACAGTATGCAATACTGATACATGTCGGTGAGGAGCAAGCCTAAATTTGAATTGATTCTAAATGTACCATATTGGGATCCCTCTAGTTAACCGGTAGTCAGAATAGAAAAGTTTGACAGTTTGACAGTTGCAACCAACATCCAGACTAAATAACACCAAGACAAACAATTAAGCAGACAAACAAACAACAACATGGAAATGCACGCCAAAAGAAAAGTTGGGGGATTTTTCAGCCGAAGCAGTCGAGAGAGTTCAAGTAAACTGCGGTCCTCCCGTTCATAGATGGTGTCTTCCACGAACTCAACTAACGTGGAGTCCGCACAATCTTCAAGTCTGCTACGACCCTTAGGACCTACTTGGTCCGTCCGAAAGACCCTGTCCCTTTGGACAGACGCAGTGGAGTCATCTACAAGATCCCCTGCAGCGACTGCAACAGCGTGTACATCGGGGAGACAGACAGACCTATCGATGAGCGGATCAAGGAACACCGGAGGGATGTCAGACTTGCACGCACCGACGGCTCGGCGGTTGCAGAACATGTCTGGGGAAGGGACACACCCCGGACTGGGACGGAGTCACGTGTGTGGATAGAGACTATCAATCAACTCTAGGAGGACTAGAGAAAAATAGATCTCTATGCAGGCATGCCAAGAGTCTCAGAAAAGATCCGAGAGCGGCGACTGAAGCTCGCTGGACACTGTATCCGGCATCCTTAGCTGTTGTCTGCTTGCACGACCATCTTGTGGGAGGCAAAGCAAGGCAATACCACTTGAGGGAGGAGGCATCTCACCTTCGTGGACCAGCTCAAGAGAGATACAGGCCTCACCAGTGCCGAAGAGCTGTGCTCCTGCATGCTGGATCGGGATGTCTGGAAGGCAATGATTCAAGGTTTGGCTCGTGACGTCTCTCTGGCTGTCCCGACATAGTAGTGGTAGTAGCTAACCATCATTGGTTCACCTGACGGGTCAAGGAGCCATCCAGATCCATCTCAAAATCGGCATCAAAATCTCTGAGGTGTGGGCCCATACTGTGAGACAGCATACAGCACCTGCTACGGCATGGGCCTTTATTAAGTTGGTTTTAAAAATACAATTAATCCAGCACTTACATATCACTGTAGGTGGTGAAGATCTTGTCAAAGATGGCTTCCGGCGCCATCCACTTGATCGGAAGGAGACCCTGCAAGAAATTAGAGAACAGACTTCGTTAGTATCCAGGAATTTTGAGGCAAATCAACTTATTTTACATTACAGAAATGAACCCAGTCTATTACAGTTTTTACCGACCCCAGATTTTGGAGTTCGTATTGATGAGCACCACATACACTGTGTTTCCACTGAGACAATCCCCCTTGAAGCAGATTACAGCCACATTTTCACTCTCTTTTATATAAGCCAACTCCATTGTGGTTTATATTTATCCAGAAAAGTGTAAAACCAAACACAAATAGATTTGAAAAGTGAACAAAGAAAAATTGACTGGAGCGGGATTCGAACCGGCGACCTCCTGAATACCGTACAGGCGCTCTACCAACTGAGCCATCCAGCCCTATGTTGGTGGTGACCCCAATAGTCAACCATCTCTGTTCGTTTGGCAGTCAGAAGCCATGAAACCACGCACACACCGCCAAACGAACAGAGATAGTTGACTATTGGGGTCACCACCAACATAGGGCTGGATGGCTCAGTTGGTAGAGCGCCTGTACGGTATTCAGGAGGTCGCCGGTTCGAATCCCGCTCCAGTCAATTTTTCTTTGTTCACTTTTCAATGACTTAAAATAACTCAGTCAGTTTCCCTTGTGGTTATTTCACAAATAGATTTGAATAGATTTGAAAATACCGTGAGCGTTTTTCACTGTTTTCTCAAAAAGTGGGCACAGTATATGGGACTGGAAAATTTATGGATGACTGTTACTGCATCTTTCTGTGCCCACGAATCTGCATTTCTTTTAAAGCAACAACCAAAGTATGAAGTTACCTTTAATAACAAAAAAAACAGGAAAGGAGTCTTTAGGACAAGAGTTGTGATGGATTTGAAAAATTGTAATAGTGCTCCGCACTTGCGCTTAAAATAGCACCGGATCTCAGACAAACATTGCAACCATGCAAATGTGTGTGGGTGTGCGCGTGCATATGCACTACGTTTGTGAGACAATGTTTGTCTGACATCCGGGGATTTTGTGACGTCATTAGTGCAGAGCGCTATTGTAACATTTTCAATACATTACCAAAGGCAATCCCTAAAACAAAATTGAAAGAGACAAAATCTTTGCCAGAAGTAGAACTCACCTTTCCACTCCCTATGTAGTCAGTGTCGTGGTACAGACTTCTGGAGAGGCCAAAGTCACAAATCTTCACCACGTTGTTATCTGCTAGAAGGACATTGCGTGCTGCCAAATCCCGATGTATACACTGCAAAGAGGAATCGAAGATTTAGACATACAGATATATGAAATGCATCAGAAAAACAAAAGTTGCATCCTCTTTGAGTGATCCCGTGGGTACCGTTTCTCTGATTGCAGCATTGCTAATGATAAACAAATCTTTTAAATGATCCTTGGGATATAGCGGTTTGCGAGTGGTTTTATGGCTTCTGACTGCCAAACAAACATAGATCATTGACTATTAGGGACACCATCAACATATAGGACTGGATAGCTCAGTTGGTTGAGCGCTGGTACGGTATTCCGGCGGTAGAACCAAACCCGCTCCAGTCAATCTTACTTGTTCACTTTTCAATGAGAAAAAAAAACAACGTGTGTATCAGTATGTTGCCTTGAAGCTGAAAAATTATATTTTCAGGCCAGAAATCTTTAGGGAGAAGAAGAGAGAAACTGGCAGCGAGACCGCTTAGCAGTTTTACCCCTCATCCGCTATTAAAAGTGAGTCTGACACATAGAGATATATACTAAAAAACTAGAGGGCGGGCTCGGCGAAATTTCTGTGATAACATGGGGATCGATCCGTCTTTACTGAAACTGGGCACTGCGCCGGCGCTTTACTATCCTTGATGTGTACGTACGGCGTAGGCCTTTGTACTGTAGTTTACGCAAGTGCTCCGTACGTCAGCATATCATTCCCTGGTACGCATGCGTATACATAATTCGTGAGTTTAAATAGTAATGGCGGCACAGGCCCATACGATCACAGCGCCACAGTACAGGGGAGTATTGTGCGTCCGCCCTCTAGTTTATTAGTATGTATCTCTATGGTCTGACATCAGTAGCCATAGCATATCTGACCATACGATTCTATAAATTAAAGATGCTGAACAGAAAATATTTGTGCATGCTCGTGAAGAACGACTGAGGCCACATTGTAGGCAATATTTTTTTTTTTGCTGGTAACCAGTCAACTAATCAGTTAACTTGGCTAACTAATCAGCCTACCAACCAGTAAACCATCAATCAGCCAATCGCAACGCAACCAACATCCAAACGAATCAGCCAAACAGCATACGAAATCAACAACTGACTGATTACCAAAGGCTGATTTCATAAAGCTGTGCGCCGCGTCACAACTTGATTTGCAACGCGTCCTAGCTGCAACGCGTCGCATCTATGCAGTGAGTCCATAGAGAAAGGATGCGTCTTAACTCTGCGACGCGTCGTAAGTTTTATGAAATCGGCCCCAGACCTGCCAGCCAACCGACAATCAAGCAACTAGCAACCAGCCAACGTACCAACTACAAACTCCAACCGTACCTTTCTGGATGCCAGGAACTCCATCCCCCTGGCCACCTGGAAGCAGAAGCAGACCAGGTCCTCCACCGACAGCCTCAACTCGGCCACCCTCTTAGCCTCCTTGTCCACCAGCTCGTACTCGGCAGCCAGGGGCTCGCTGACGCAGGCCTCCTTCAGGAGTAGGTCCGCATAGTTCAGTTCATTCTCTGTGTTCTCTTCCTGTTCGCTCTTTGGGGGTTTGCCGTCAAAGAAGTTGTCTCGCTTGGAGCGCACGTACTCGCAGAGGTTCCCGTAAGGACAGTACTCGACGATGACCAGCGGAGGTGCTGCAGTTAGTGGGAAGCAGGGATTTGAGGAGAGAAGCATATTGAGGAAAGACAGCTTCATCCAAGTTGCCCTTTAATAATTGGTATCCATTTTCTATACCATCACTTTCTTTATAGATAAAATTCTCTGACAGACTTAATTAGGACCTTAAACTGCAAAACTGAAGCACAATCTACAATTGCTGCGAATTGTTTACAGTTATTTTTAACTTGCTACTTGACTCGGGACAGCTCAGCCTGGCTTTGATGGTTTCAGCTCTGAATTGTGTCTAATTGCTGACAACCAGGAACCAGTTTGCATAGTGGTAACTGAGCGCTTTTAAAAAAGATTTAAAGAGATGCGAATGTCACTGAGGGTGGGGCAACGGGTGGGGCAATGGGTGGGGTAACAGGTGGGGTAATGGGTGGTGGGGCAATGGGTGAGATGACAGGTGGGGCAATGGCTGAGGTGACAGGTGGGGCAATGGGTGGGGCAATGGGTGGGGTAATGTGTGGGGCAATGGATTGGTAATGGGTGGAGCAATGGATGAGCAATGAGTGGAGGGTTGAATGGGGGATGGGTGGGGCAATGGATGGGGGAAAGGGTGGGGCAATGGACGGGGCAAAGGGTGGGACAATGGTTGAGGTTCATAGAGTCAAATAAAAAACTAGAGTGTGCGCTTCGTATTCAATGTGTGCGTTGTCTGCACTCCGGCGTGGACGCGCAGCCGCCATCTTTCCTGGGGTGACTGAGCAGCCGCAGTAGAGTCCAAATACGGTACCCGGATGTTATTCGGTGAACTGCGCGCACTGTGTGTGACGCGACGGGTATTTTATGCACAGTGCTGCGCGCATGAACCGGGGTAAGAATATGTATGCACAATTTGAAACAGGACGCGCATGTTTGCCCTTGTTTGGTTTTAGACAATGACGCCGGCCATGGTTCAAGGTATCATGCGCAGAGTACACTCTAATTTTGTATTTAACTCTATGGTGAGGTCAAACATTGGGCCATTATCCTTTAACACTGGTAGGCTAATAAAACAGGCTGAAGCTGTTTTAGCTAGGTATATAATAAAAGACTATTGTACATAGTGCAGCCACTATATAGTCGTATACTTCAGTCACAAAACTAAACTTTTGAGGAAATTCTGGAGATGAAATACTGATGTTCACTGTTTCAATGTCTCTTTGGCCAATTAATGTTCCAGATACTTTTCTTAGTTTGTACTTACAATCTTGCGTGCACGCTCCGAGGAAGTTGACGACATTGAGATGATGTCCAACGTAAATCAGCATCTTCAATTCACCAAAGAGGGCCTTGCGGTCGGCAAAGCTTCCCTCCGCTGCAGGGGGAGAAACAGGAGTAACAATGATAGAAGATTCTCATCAAATCCAGGAAGACAGTTGGTACAGTACAGGAATACACCGATCCATTAGGCCGCGCCCACCATAGCAACGTCCAAGCAACAACGCACACGCGCATGCACATAACGTGTCACGATCGGCCACACACGAAGCATGGCGTACTCTCAACTACAGAACGCACCTATCTCTGTTGGACTTTGGTTTTGCAAAAGGCCAAAAATGTACATTTCCTCTCAGCCAGGGCATCGAGAGTCACAAATATAATGTAAGTATAAACACTGCTTGACCATGGTTCAAAATAAAACTCGGATTTGTCATAGAATTGCCTTGTACATACGAAACAAAAGTAAACTCAACGAAAAGTGTGTAGTAAAGAATACACAATTTAACACATTTTGTCTGACAGAATGGCAGCAATTTGTCGGACCTTAAATAACGCGTTGTGATTGGTAAATTTGTCAGGGGGCGTGGCCTACTAGATCGGTGTATTGGTAACATACCCAAACAGAAATGGTCACAGATTTACGTATAACTTTCAGGATATGAAGATGGTGCTGGTATAGAAACATATACTGTTCTAATTTTTTTGCCTGAAATGGTGTATTTATCCAGAAATTAGTCAAACAAAGACTGAAAACAGTTTTGATCTTGGGGTAATAAGATCAAAACCATTCTTACAGGTTTATAAGAAAAATTTAGTCCGGTTTCGCTATTTTCTCGCGACTATAGATCGAGCTAAAATTTTCACAGGTGTGTTATTTTATGTACATGTCGAATTAGACAAAATGACCGTACAGTCCCATCTGGCGCTTGCGTATCAAGCTCATGTATCATGTAAAAATAAACTCACTTGCAATTTTGGAAGACTCTTTTCAAGTTTGATATCAGACTGCCATAATAATGTCTGTAGGATTTGGATCGCCATTGAAATGCACAGAATGATCTATTAATGTTGCTTACATTTGACAGTTTTGACCGCCACAGGAACGTAGCGGTCATTCTTGTTGATTCCGGCCGCCACTCCCTTCAGGACCATGCCGAAAGCTCCTTGACCAATCACAGACCCTGATGCACAAACAGAAAAAAAATACAAAAATGTTGTTTGGAGTTGGGAGGGCCTGATCTTGCCTACCCCCACACCCCTTTGTACCCTTTGTTGACCACACTTGTCCACCTCTATCTTCTCTGGGTGCGTTCGTTTAGCTTTCATGGGGCAGCCCTGACCTGGGGACGGTTGTGTAGCAGCGAGAGGGTGGGGACGAGGTTGACTGGTGTCGACTCGTGGAAGCTAAATGAACACACCCTCCTTATTACTAGTCTATGTGATAGACGCACTTGCCATAAAGCAAGCGACTAGCGTCTATCTAAATCAAATGCTTGCAGATTTCCTGATTAATTATGCAAGCCTACCCAGAACTGACCTCTCTAAGTTTTGACCAATAAGGGGCATCTACTATTGTACCGTTTGGAGAGCGTGTGTATCACGACGATAGCTGCTGTCTCGATGCGCGAAAATTTACCAATCAACATTATGTGTCACGATCCTGACAGAAATGTTTTCAAAAACAGATCTGATTGGCTGATGCCGCGTTGCATAAAATTCGCATGCACACATGTATCAGACGTTCGTACGTAGTAACACGGAGTAGAATGGGTGATACTCAGACTGCCTCATTACATGCTTTCCCAGTGTTTCCCTGGTCACTCTGTCCCCTTTTGTTCTGATCCTCTCATCCATTTAGGTCTATCTTTTTACTTGCATGTTCTTGCATGGCCTAGCTACCGCTACTTACCCAGCTTCAGGCGGTCACGGGGGAACTCCCACTTGGAGTCAAAGGGCAGCTGGTCCCCGAACTCCTCTCGGAAGGACTTGCGGAAGGGAGACATGGGAATGCGTGGGGACCGGGGATTGACTGGACCCAGCTCCATGCCCTCATGCTTGTTCCTTCGCTTGTATCTGAAGAGCTGTTGTATAAAATGGACGAGAAATACATGGAGATGAGACTATTCGTGGTGGAGGCAAGCACGTCAGGAGGCAAGTACGTCAGGAGGCAAGCACGTCAGGAGTCAAGCACGTCAGGAGGCAAGCACATCAGGAGGCAAGCACGCCAGGAGGCAAGCACGCCAGGAGGAAAGCACGTCAGGAGGCAAGCACGTCAGGAGGCAAGCACGTCAGGAGGCAAGCACGCCAGGAGGCAAGCACGTCAGGAGGCAAGCACGTCAGGAGGCAAGCACGTCAGGAGGCAAGCACGCCAGGAGGCAAGCACGCCAGGAGGAAAGCACGCCAGGAGGCAAGCACGTCAGGAGGCAAGCACGCCAGGAGGCAAGCACGCCAGGAGGCACGCACATCAGGAGGCAAGCACGTCAGGGCAAGCACGTCAGGGCAAGCACGTCAGGAGGCACGCACATCAGGAGGCAAGCACGTCAGGGCAAGCACGTCAGGGCAAGCACATCAGGAGGCAAGCACATCAGGAGGCAAGCACGTCAGGGCAAGCACGCCAGGAGGCAAGCACGTCAGGAGGCAAGCACGTCAGGAGGCAAGCACGCCAGGGCAAGCACGCCAGGAGGCAAGCACGTCAGGGCAAGCACGTCAGGGCAAGCACGCCAGGGCAAGCACGCCAGGAGGCAAGCACGTCAGGAGGCAAGCACGTCAGGAGGCAAGCACGCCAGGGTAAGCACGCCAGGAGGCAAGCACGTCAGGGCAAGCACGTCAGGGCAAGCACGCCAGGGCAAGCACGCCAAGAGGCAAGCAAGTCAGGGCAAGCACGCCAGGGCAAGCACGTCAGGGCAAGCACGCCAGGGCAAGCACGCCAGGAGGCAAGCACGTCAGGGCAAGCACGCCAGGGCAAGCACGCCAGGAGGCAAGCACGTCAGGAGGCAAGCACGCCAGGGCAAGCACGCCAGGAGGCAAGCACGCCAGGAGGCAAGCACGCCAGGAGGCAAGCACGTCAGGGCAAGCACGTCAGGAGGCAAGCACGCCAGGAGGCAAGCACGCCAGGAGGCAAGCACGCCAGGAGGCAAGCACGTCAGGAGGCAAGCACGTCAGGAGGCAAGCACGTCAGGAGGCAAGCACGCCAGGGCAAGCACGCCAGGAGGCAAGCACGCCAGGGCAAGCACGCCAGGAGGCAAGCACGTCAGGGCAAGCACGTCAGGGCAAGCACGTCAGGAGGCAAGCACGTCAGGAGGCAAGCACGCCAGGGCAAGCACGCCAGGAGGCAAGCACGTCAGGGCAAGCACGCCAGGAGGCAAGCATGTCAAGAGGCAAGCACGTCAGGAGGCAAGCACGTCAGGGCAAGCACGCCAGGAGGCAAGCACGTCAGGAGGCAAGCACGTCAGGAGGCAAGCACGTCAGGAGGCAAGCACGTCAGGAGGCAAGCACGCCAGGAGGCAAGCACGTCAGGAGGCAAGCACGTCAGGAAGCAAGCACGTCAGGAGGCAAGCACGTCAGGAGGCAAGCACGTCAGGAGGTAAGCACGTCTGGATGCAAGCACATCAGGGATTGTTTGCGGATACACCTGTGTATATTATCTTTTCCTGGCTGTCGTGCTACGTGTGTAAGCTTTGCCCCATGTATCGTTTTGATCTGGGCCCAATTTCATGGAATCCGTTAACGTTAACGAAAATTCTTTTCTTACTGTACCAGATTTGTTTTGTTTACGGTTAGAGTATTTCACAGGAGTGTTTTTTCTTTGGTAACGATAAGTAAGGCATTTCTGCAGAATGCATATGACACGTCAGCCAAGGTGTCAGCCAAGAAATTCTTCGCTAAATGAAAAGTCTTGCTAATGGACTCGATTCCATGGAATAGATTTCACGCGTAGCAGTGCCCGTAAGCACAAAAGTAGGCCATAACAGATTCTATGAAAATTATTTCTGGTAATGACACCAAGGATTCCTCAAAAGCACCCTAGGCACTGTAGCTCGAAAGCCTGATGAAACCTTTTTATGGAAAGATGATGAGAAGAAGATACAGTTTTAGAGGTGGGAGGAAAACCCCAGAGTAATATTCTGGGTAAAACCCACAGAATCAGGTAGTGACTGAAAACTCAATCCACTTGTGGACCAAGCCGGACTTGAACCCGGTCCGCAGAAGTGAAAGGCAAGGAAAGAACCACCACGCCAACCTGACTCCATACTCCCGTGTAGACGCTGTGTAATTGAAATCATGCAGTATGAACACGTTAGTCTCTTTTACATGGGTCAAACCCAGATTATTTTTTGTTGTGTGAAAAGGCGCAATGATGATTATTCCTTACCCGTCTGGTCATGGCTAACAAACAGATGATAAGAATGACGAATATGGTCCCACCGATGACGGCAAAAATCAAGAACATCTTGGTGTAAGGCTGAGCACTATCTCCTAAATAACAAAAGCACAACAAATGACAACATTCAAAGTAATACATGTCTTCATGTTTAATAGTAATTGTCATTCAATTTGATTTGATTTGATTTGATTTGATAAAATGATCCTTGGGATATAGCGGTATGTGAGTGGTTTCATGGCTTCTGACTGCCAAATGAACAAAGATAATTGACTATTAGGGTCACCATCAACGTAGGGCTGGATAGCTCAGTTGGTAGAGCGCCTGTACGGTATTCAGGAGATCGCCGGTTCGAATCCCGCTCCAGTCAATTTTTCTTTGTTCACTTTTCAATGACTTTAAATTCAGTCAGTTTCCCTTGTGGTTATTTTGATGATTATTATTATCTTAACTACTGCTTCATAACTTAGAAGAATAGTGTGGACGTTTGCGGAGTCTTACGTATGGAAAGGGAGATATTGCTTCTGTCTGTCCCGTGCTCGTTCACGGCTTCGCAAATGTAGTTTCCATCGTTGTCCTTCGACAAATACGTGAAAAAGAGGCTGTTCCCTTCCTCTACGACGGCGTTTATAGGAAGTTCGTCTTGTGACTCTCTGTCAGCTGTCTGCCACTTCCATACGATTGAGGGCGCCGGTTTCCCCGTTGCCTGGCACCGTAGAACCAGGTCGTCTCCAACTCGGAGATTGTCCACGCTGCTTTCGATACTGACCGTCGGCCTCTCTGCAAACAGCATCAAACAAGAAACTTCCCTTAAATGGTTTGTTTTGAGGGTTTTTACAACCATGGCAAAAAACAACAACAAATGTTGAGTGCAATTTGGTTTGTAACAATCCTGATTTGATTGTTTTGAATGTAACAACTGAAACATGCTTTCTAGTAGCCAAACAGAATTATCTGCTCATTGCTGGGGACTTTAATTTCCACATACTGGTAGATGATAGAAGAGATCATGAAGCATTGGCATTTTAAAACCTTGTCAACTCATTTAATATGAAACAGCACATCAATGTGCCCACTCATCAGCATGGCCACACGCTTGATATTATGCTTACTCGCGAAACAGATGGATTTGTCTCCAATATTTCTTCCACGCACTACCTTTCATCAGATCATGCAGCAATTAACTGTTTGCTTGACAATGGCAAACCCAAATCTGTCAAGATGGAAATTAAGTTTTGCAGAATCAGCAATATTGACATTGAAGCGTTTCGTCACGACTTTCTTGATTCTGATTTCTATTTGTCAACAGGTTCCAACGTAAACCAACTTGTTCTACAATATGACACCAAACTGCGCAGAATATTGGATAATCATGCCCCTTTAACAACCATACTGATCACATGTCGACCATACGCAACATGGTTTGATGAAAACTTGCATACAATGAAACAGAAGCTTAGATGAATAGAAAGAAGATGGCGAATATCCAAGTCAGATTTTTAGAGATGAAAGTCGGAAATACAATCACCTTCTATACATGAGAAAAAACGGAACTATATCACTCTAAAAACTTGCGAGATTGTGATTCGCGTCGATTCAACAAAGAGCAACAGCCAATAAACCTGTAGCAGCAACAGCAGCAGCAACAACAACAGCAAAAGCAGCAGCATGCAGCGACAAAAATGCGATTATGATGAAACAGTCAGTCTGGAAATTGTTTGTGATAGTGATTTGAGTTTGACCATCAAACTTTTTTGTTTTACCTCCAACGAGTATGACGCCCTTGCTGTAAGCTGCACCGCCCTTGCTGGTTGCTAAGCACTTGTACGTTCCCCCGTGAGCCAGCGTGATACGGGGTACCAGTGACAGTGTGGATATCGCCTCTTCCTTCTGGACCGTGTGGTTCAGGTTCATGACGGACATGTTGTTAACTGTCAACGGTTGCCTGTCCTTGTACCACTCGAAGCTTGGCACGGGGTCGCCCCTGGCACGGCACTCCAGCTTGAAGCCGGGCGGCGTGACGCCTTTGCGGTCCAGGGAATAGGTCGGTTGCAGTTTCTTTGTGATCACTGGCACTGTAACATCTGAAGAAGAGGAATAATAATAATAATAATCAATCAGGACTAGAGCAGGCTTGTCGAAACGTTGAGACCTTACGAGAAGTGTGAACGAAATAGAAGTGCAAAAGTACGGATGATTCTTACATGGTGTTTCCGCAAACCGATCCACATACCAATTGGCACCATTCAAAGCCCCAAATCTTTCTTGGTTGGTAATGTTTGATCTAGGAAGACTTTTCATGCTTATAAATCAAATTTTGGTGCTTTATAAGCAGCGTTATGGAAGTGGCCCCATGTCAGCACTCACCGTCAACGTTCAGCTGGACTTGGAACACCAGCATGGACTCGCCGGTCCGTCGTTGCCGAGCCCAGCACCGATACCTCCCGGAGTCATTCCGCCAGGCTTCGTCTATCACCAGCACCGATTCGTAGTGGTACCGGACCATCACCGGATCCAGAAGCCGATCGTCCTCGGCCGATATCTGAATCATGGCCGAAGCGTTGTTACCGTCGGGGTTCCAATCCCAGGTGACCGTGTTGGAGAAGGCATAGATGCTTGTCTTGCACGTCAGGCTGACCTGGTCGGCGGTGTGGAAGTGTTCTTCCTCGAGGAGTGCTGGGATGCTGATGTTGAAATCTGGAAGAGATTTGGTGGGGTTTCTTTTTATTTAAATTCTTAATGAAAGGTAGACATAGTAACCCTACCCCTAACCTCTACCCCTAGTGTCTCAACCCCTACCCCTAAGTCTACCCCTACCCCTACTCCCACCAATACCCCTACCCCACCCCGACTAGCTTCCACCCATAATCCCATCCCATCCCTCAGCCTGCCCCAACATTTATACCCCTACTCCTACGCCTACCTCTAACTCTACCCCAACACCTACCCCTAAGGCCTATAAACCCTACCCTTGGCTTTGACCACAGCTTTGGCCTGTCTTCCAAAAGCTTGCAATCTTTCATTTATGAACATCCATTACCTTGTTCAAAATAGAGCTTCTAATTCAGAAAAGAAGCCAAAAGCCAATCTATTTTTCGTACATGCTACGTGAAAAGGGATGCAAAAAATGGAGCTCAAGCCAGAACCAGAGCCAAAGATGAGGTTTTTGAAAAGGACCATATACTGTATTGCGTTCTGGCTGCACAGTCTAGCACATATCGCACTTGTGTTCTTGAGCGAGAGGCTTTGCATAAACCACTTCTCTTATAATCTATCTGTATAAATGCTCTCAACCCCTTGGCACTAGTACAAGTAGATTCTGGCTTTTTGGTAGAGTTACAAAGGACAACCCATCGTAGGGGGCCTATCCCACGTAGGGCTTCAATGCATCAAAAGTCCTACGACTGATAGTAAGTCACAAAGAGTTCGGTGAAATCAACCCCAGGGACCATTACTATACCTGTGAGTCTGAATTCAAGGTCTGCGTAAGCCGGCTCAGGGATTCTCTCGGAAGGAGACCGGGCCAAACACCGGAAGACCCCTGACTGAGGAGGTTCCCGAACTGTCAGGACGGACACCACAGCGTCGCTGGACGCAGTCGTCCTTGATTGCGTTCCGCTGGGATTCGGGGTCCACTCTCTTTCGTTTTCCACCACTTCGATCCCACTGCAGAGTGGCCCTCGGCAGCCACGCCACTGCCAGGAGATCTGGGGCAAGGGCTTGCCCCTGGCGCGGCACTCCAGCTGGTACTCCTGCTGGGTAAAGTACAGGGGCGGGTCCTGGTAACCGGCTGGTGGAGTCACGGTCAGATTGACTTCAGGAGGTTCTGCAGCCCAAAAAATCACCACAAAACTACAAATGATGAACAAAAGGGTCTTGAAGTTGATAGTTCAAGTCGATAGGGATTACAGGAGCACATAAAGGCAAAAGCCCAGGGTCCAATTTCATGGAGCTGTTAAGCACAAAATAATTGCTTAGCACAAAATGTCTTGCTCATTAAAACAGACCTCCATTAAAAATTGTATTTGATATTCAAGCTCAGCGAACAACAGCCGAAGAACAATCACAATTGAGTGATACACAACACATGGATTTTAATTCTATTTTTCTTAAGACAGAAATTTCGTTAAAATATTTCTGCCTGAAACAGTGTATTTATCCAGACAGAGTAAAACCAAATAAACACCAAAAACATTTTTGATCTTGGCAATCTTGGCAAGATAAAAAATCCTTCTTTAAGTTTTATAAGAAAAATTAAGTCAGGTTTTCGCTACTTTCTCGTGACTCAGATGTCCGATTGAGCTCAAATGTTCACAGGCTTATTATTTCATGTACATGCTGGATTAGACAAAGTGTGAGTTATAGACCTTTCTTCTGTTTATGAACATTGACTGGTGGTTGGCAATACTTGGCATGGGCAGCCAAATATTGCAAATATCATTTCGTCTTCTCGAAAGACGGCGTGACAAAATTCAACGTTTCTTATAAACTTTCCACAGTTGTACAAAATGCATACCATCATTGCTTAAATTGTTTCCATTACATTCAGCAATATCTTTCAATGTTTATGAAAGGTTGTGAGCAAATTGGGCACAAATTTTAGTTACTTTTCATGCCTGGCTTTGACGGCGCGCCATAGTTTCCGCCATATTGGTTGGCAAAAACTTGGGCCGTGACGTAGCGAAAAAAAGGTCTATAAGATTAAAACAAAATCATCAAATAACAACAAGGGAAACTGACTGAATTTAACGTCATTGAAAAAAACGAACAATTGACTATTGGGGTCACCACCAAAGTAAGGCTGGATGGCTCAGTTGGTAGAGCACCTGTACGGTATTCAGGAGGTCGCCGGTTCGAATCCCGCTCCAGTAAATTTTTCTTTGTTCACTTTTCAATGGGATTATAAAATAAATGCGACTTTTACCCAGAACATCCAGTTGTATAGTCAACGTCTTCCTGTCGTACTCATTCATCGCCGTCAAAGTGTAAAAACCTCCGTCGCCGACTGTGAGGTTGCCGAGGCATCCCGAGATGACCCGGCTGTTGTTCTGCAGCCACGCGTCTGCGGAGAAGCGCGGTGCGGTCTGGTTTGTCAGAGGGACGTCGTCTTTACTCCATCGAAAGGTAGCTTCGGGAAACGATTCCATCTGGGCTTGGAGACAGACTTCTTCTTGGTCTCTGACCCCGACAACGCGGTCTTCATCCACGGGGTACCGCGACAGCTGAACAAAACCTCTTTCTGTAGATAACCAAAATGAGGAAGAGCAAAACGGCTTGACACGTGCAGAGCAGTGTTCGAGTACTCGTACTCAAACTCGAAAACACCTTGACCCGTAGTCAGTCATAAGTGCATATACTAAAAATAAACAAGTACTCGGCCCATACTCGTAATTTCGTACTCCGACTCGTCCCCGAACTCGACAAATTGTACTCGGTGAACTTGATCCCAGTTGCAAGTACTCTAAAGAAAGATTTTTTCATATATATTTTTTTATACCAAACTAAAAAATAATGATGAAAGTATTGCGTTATCGACTCCTATGCAGCGCATTCAGTATCCCTGGTGCAAAAATACCAGTGATATAAATTGCATCCTTCTTTCCATGGGCTGCATTTGCGTTCATCACACACGGCATTTTCTAACTAATAAGGGGAGGAAAGACCGTATACGCGGAGAAAAGGTTGTGCAGATGTATAAATGCGTCACATTCTCTAATGAGGGCATGGCGCAATGTTCTAATTTAAAAATGTACTCGAGATGTACTCGATGTCTCTGTACTTGAACTTGATTAAAAAGTGCTCGGACTGGGCCCATACTCGACACTGTGTGTACTCAGAAAACGGGAAGATGGTTGAATTGGGACCACTGCGTATAAAGTGTGCGGGGCCGGGGAGG
Source organism: Astropecten irregularis (assembly GCA_963971285.1). Lineage (NCBI taxonomy): Eukaryota > Metazoa > Echinodermata > Asteroidea > Paxillosida > Astropectinidae > Astropecten > Astropecten irregularis. The sequence continues at coordinate 6,448,760 of OZ020255.1, forward strand.
GGTCTAAAAAGTAGGCATTTCATGCTTGACTCTAGGCTTGGGACTTCATTCACGATTCCGCCATTTAAGGCCCACAAAACGAAATAAAACGAAACATTTAAATTCTTCAAGAAGCTGGATCGAATCAAAGCCAAAAATAGCGTTCCACTCACCCAGAACATTTAACGTGGTGTTGTATGTTGTATTCAGCTCAATGTTGTAGAATCGGCACGTATACGTGCCATTGTTAAGCATGGAGACATTGGAGATGGTCAGCTTTTTTTCCACTTTTAGCACAGATGATACAGGATGAGGAACATTGACCTCGTAGACGTTGCCCTCTGGAATCACCTAGAGAAATGAATGGATGTGGCTTAATGCACTAGGATATTGCTGGGGCCTTTCTCAAAGCTCGGCTCCGGCTCATCAGGCTCCAACATTGTCTCTGTCATCCATATCGTCGCCGACACCACCAACTGACACCCTCTGCATCAAATGTGTGCATTTTTTTGATATTCGTTTTATTATCGATTTGCACTATTTTGAGTGATATCTGTCTGTATACCAATTTACAAGGCTTTATTTATACCGAAACTTAGCTAATTAGACTAATTAGGAACAAGTATTTTCCAATAGTAAACAGTATGGACGCTCATGTGTGCGTCTTCTAAAAATCAGTTTCACAAACTGACACACACCTCAGTGTAAATTTGTGAAACTGATTCTATCCAGGTAATACGATTGCTGCGCCTATGCTTTTAAGCGAGCTTCATTTTTCATGTCCATTATAGAGTGACAGGTATTAATAATAGAGGCTTTTGGCTACCGTACAGCTTGGAAGAAAACAAGACAACTGAGCTTCAGCGAAAGTGATAAAGCACAGCCTATATTTTCAGCATATGGATGACAGTTCGAGACAAAGTTATAGCTGGGCCCTTTTCCGAACCTCGGCTCCGGCTCAGGCTCCAGCTCTGACATCCATGTGCTGAAAATATAGGTTGTTGCTTTTTATTGAAGCTGAATCTTGAAGTGATTAATAGTTTAATTTTAAAGGTAGTATCATACTTTGGTAAGAAACCAAAACAGAAATATTCACAGATTTATGTATAACTTACAGGGTATGAAGATGGTGGTGGTAGAAACATGCCGTGAAAGGAAAATACACCTGAAATTGTGTATTTATCCAGAAATTTCCAAAAATCTTGTTGATCTTTTAAAAGATCAAAAATAAAAGAGAAAAGACTTAAGAAATACTGTGGCTGTTTTCTACTGTTTTCTCAAAAAGTGGGTACCGTATGGGACTGAAATTTTCACAGATGACTGTTACTGTATCTGTCTTGATATTTTTGCCCATGAATCTGTATTTCTTTGACAAAAACTAAAGTATGATACTACCTTTAATAAAATGGTTCTCGGCACAAAGTGTTTTTTTTTTGGACACACTGTATAGCATCCTAACTTCCAAGTTTCAAAATACTACAGTTTTATTGATCTGTCGTGGGTCTGGCATGAATCCTACCTCTTTGTTCGGATAGGTGAACTCGATCTTAGGCTGGTGAAGTAACGTCCAAGATGGGTATGTTAAAATTGGAATGCTGATGATGCAGTTTACACTGAATGAATCCCGACCCTGGATCAGCCGTTTAGCAGAGGGCTCAATCGAGGCTTTGAAGAAGTCTTCTCCAGCATTGTCTCCTGAGTTGGGTCAAAGAAAAATCTGGTGTTAAATTGCCGCATTCCGACGTACATCAGGTAAAAATAATGGGAGACTTTTGAGAACAGGTCTTCAAGTCAACAGCGCACGCGCACGCACAACAGAGCAGGCCCAAAACAATGCGCGCATGCTCACAATGGGAGACTTTGGAGAACTGGTCTTGAGTCAACAGCGCATGTGCAAACCATATGCTTGCGCAATTGTGAGCATGCAAGCGTTGTTTTGCGCGTGCGTGCGCTGTTGACTAGAAGACCGGTTCTCAAAAGTCTCCCGTTGCGTGCGCTTGCGCTGTTGACTTGAAGACCAGTTCTCAAAAGTCTCCCATTACCATGGTAACCAACACAGTGTTGTATAACTCAATTTTGCTTAATTTTGACCCAAAAGTTAAAAAAAAAACCGCAACAATGCATGTGACATCACCGGCAGAACAAGTAGGCTCGCACCAAAAATGAACAAAAATGCGAAGTCGGCAGGTTTGCGACTTGTATATTTTGTAGCGTTCTGCCGGTGACGTAGCATTTTAAGGGGGTGCGCGAAAAGTGGGGTGCAAAATAATTATGGGTCTAAAATACCTCATTTTTTACGTACAATATTTGTTTTTAGCACAAACAATGATAGACAAATTGAGTATTATAAAAATGTATCTAAATTCATAATTTGTATGAGTTTTGATTACAGGTAACCTTAACTTAGGCCGTGTCCGAAACGACTGTCTAGAGCTAGGTCTACGGCTATTGTCTACGGCGGCCATTTTGAAGCGCTGTCCGAAATGCTGTCTACAGCTAGAGCTACGGCTACAACGTCATCAAAATCTAGTCGTAAGAAGTGTTGTCTTGATCCGCGCAAACAAAATGGCGCCGATCATGCTGAGTTTTTCGGGGTCAACGGAAACACACAAATGTGAGCTGTTGTTCGGTTCTGGTTTTACTGTCAGACTTCTTGGAAAGAGTTCATCATATCATTATCCATACTGATGAAGTCGATTGCCCGTTGTAAACAAACATTTGCTCAACACGGACCCGTAACGATCGAGCAGACGATAATTCGATGACGTCATAAAAATTACCTTGAGGGCGTAATACGTAGCCGAAGCAGCGTCCCAATTCCAATGGCTAAAGCGCTTCCATAGACGTAGCTGTATAGCTGTAGACCTAGACCATAGCTCTAGACAACCGTTTCGGACACGGCCTTATAACTTCATGACTGAGGATTGACTAACCTTCAATGACGGGCTTAAAGGTTAGAAGCTTGTCGGCGATGTTACAGCCCAACGTCATCTGTCGAATCTGCGCCTTGTAAAATGTTGGTATGAGATGGAAGCCAGCCTTGGGGTCATAGGTCACAGCCCACTGAGACTCAAAATTAGTAATGACTGCTGAGGTCTGGGTGTAGAAAGCCCGTAGCTTGACGTCGCTGGCCTTGCTGGGGTCGGTTATTCTGCAAGGCACTGTCAGTGGCTCCTGGCCTGTTTCCAGATAGATGTTCTGCTCCTTCGGAGTCACAAAGATCTTATCGGGGTCTGGTAAGATGAGATGACAGATAGAGACGGCCAAAATAAGCAGATGAGCAGAAATCAATTCAGGGAAAGAAACTTTTACGAATAGGGCTCCGCACTCGAGTTATATCCACAGATATAGATGGTGGTGCTAGAAACATACCGTTAAAATTGTTCCGCCTGAAATGGTGCATCTATCCAGAAATTTGTGGTGCATCAATCCAGAAATTTGTAAAACAACGACCGAAAATCTTTCTGATCTTTTAAAAGGTCAAAAATAAAAGAGAAAAGACTTAAGAAATACGTTTTTCACTGTTTTCTTTAAAAGCGGGCACCGTATGCGACTGAAATTTTCACAGATGACTATTATTGTATCATCCTTGATATTTCTGCCCATGAATCTGTATTTCTTTGACAAAAACCAATGTATGATATTACCTTTAAGATTACAATATTCAAAGAAGAAAAGTTGAAAAAAAACCCACACATCACTGCTTTCAAGTACATTTTCAAGCTACGGAATGGTATAATATACCTTTAATATTCATGGTGCATCCATCCTATATTCGAAGTAGTGCAACCAAACCAAAACTTGGAAGTACCCGAGATGGATGCACCGTAAATATTAAGGCATATTCTATGATCCAGGATAACATGTAGTTATGTGGATCGGTTTGCGGAAACACCAAGTATTAGAATCGTTCGTACTTTCATACTTCTATATCGTTCGCACTTCTCGTGAGGTCTCAATGTTTCGACTAGCCTGCTCTAGTCCTCATCAGGAGACGATTGAAATGAGGGATGTGAGGTCCTTGTATGTGATTCCTTGGGATCCTGTTCCTTGGAGGAGCTTTGTGATTGGTGCTCACTGGGGTGCGAGAGAATTGGATGTGTGGAAGGGCTTTTCTGATTGCTGCTCGCTGGGGCATATTGTGTGAGTCGAAATTGTAGTCGAAACGTTGAGACCTTACGAGAAGTGCGAACGAAATAGAAGTGCGAGGTACGAACGATTCTTACATGGTGTTTCCACAAACCGATAGTCGAAACATTGAGACCTTACGAGAAGTGCGAACAAAATAGAAGTGCGAAAGTACGAACGATTTTTACATGGTGTTTCCGCAAACCGATCCACATACCAATTTTCACCATGCAAAGCCTCAAATCTTTCTTGTAGATGATTAATAGAAGTAAAAGAAGGATTACCCAAAGATTTGACGAAGACGTACACGCTAGCCTTGAGCAACGGCTTTTCAAACTTGATGTATCTCTGGTAGATGCAGCTGTACTCGCCAGTGTCTGTGAAGATTGTTTGGGTGACTCGTAGGGAGGTGTGGTAGACTGCTGGCTGGGTACCAGCGTAGGTCGTCGTGTGGAGGATGTCCAGTCGGTCGCCCAGACCGTCGGGCGTTAACCACTGCATGCGCTGGACGCCAGTGCAGTTCAGCTCCAACGTGCTGTATTCAGAGATGGTCATATTGGGAACCTGTACTGAAAGACTGGGCTTTCCTGTTTAAAGGTAGTAAGGAGCCAAAACAGAAATAATCACAGAGTTACGTATACCCCAGTAACTTACAGGATATGACGATGGTGGTTGTAGAAACATACCGTTATAATGTTTCTGCCTGAAATGCTGTATTTATCCAAAATGAGTAAAACAGCGACCAAAAATCTTTTTGATCTTTTAAAAGATCAAAAATAAAAGAGAAAAGACTTAAGAAATACTGTGGCTATTTTTCACCATTTTCTCAAAAAGTGGGCATTGTATGGGACTGAAATTTTCACAGATGACTGTTACTGTATCTGTCTTGATATTTGTGCCCATGAATCTGTATTTCTTTGATAAAAACCAAAGCATGATACTACCTTTAAGCGATGAATCCATGGAAGTTATGAATGGAACTTATATGGTCCAATTCATGGCTTCTGACAAGTCTGACTGCCAAACGAACAATGATTAAGGACATCACCAACATAGGGCTGGATATAGTATAAAGCTCAGTTGATAACTCAGAAATTGACTAGAGCATGATTCAAACAGGCGACCTCCTGAATACCGTACAGGTGCTCTATCAACTGAGCCATCCAGCCCTAGGTTGGTGGTGTCTTAAACAGTCAATTAGTTCGTTTGGCAGTCAGAAGCCATGAAACCACGCACACACCGCCATACCCCAAGGATCATTTCATAAATACATGCAGCAATGCTGCAACCTGAGAACGGTACATGGGGGATCACTCAAAGAGGATACGGCTTTTTAATTAATATAATCATCAAAAAACCACGAGTGAAACTGATTGAAATTAAAGTCATTGAAAAGTGAACAAAGAAAAAATAGACCAATTTATATTCAACAATAATTCCCTTTTTCTGACTTACCCACAAAGTCAACCGTGAAACTCTGCACGTCCACCTTTTCGCCAAGGACAGCCCGGCAAGACACGTTTCCTTGGTAATCGGACCACACGCCCGCTGCCACGTTAAAGCCTACTCTGGGGTTAAAGGTCATGGCCTCTGGCGATGTGTCGGAGAACACTTCGTCTGGCAGCAGGGTGACATTGGCGTTGCGATTGGTAAGCCGGCAAGGAACGATAGACGACTGGCCCCAAAAGTGGACCAGGTTGGTCTTGTCTGCTTCTAAAAATAACGGCGCTGTGTCAAAGAAGTAGAGAGGGAACACATAATTGAGTTTTCTTATTTTCAATAATCAGCATTGTAATTGTTTCCTTTTTTATACATTTTTTTGGGGCTTTTCTTTTTGTGAATCAAGCTGTGTGCAGACTGATCGAGCACCCTGACTATGATAATTATAAAAAGTAAACAAGTAAACGAGTAAATAAGTAAATGAGTAAATGAGTAAACGAGTACACAAGTACACGAGTACACAAGTGCAAGAGTACACAAGTAAACAAGTAAACAAGCAAACAAGCAAACAAGCAAACGAGCCAACGAGCCAACAAGTCAACGAGTCAACGAGTCAACGAGTCAACAAGTCAACAAGTCAACAAGTCAACAAGTCGACGAGTCAACGAGTCAACGAAACAATGAGCCAACGAGCCAACAAGTCAACAAGTCAACGAGTCAACGAGTCAACGAGTCAACGAGTCATCGAGTCAACGAGTCAACTAGTCAATGAGTAAACGAGTAAATGAGTAAACAAGTAAACGAGTAAACGAGTAAACAAGTAAATAAGTAAACGAGTAAATGAGTAAACAGGTAAACAAGTAAATGAGCAAACGAGCAAACAAGCAAACAAGCAAATGAGCAAACGAGCACACAAGTACACGAGTACACAACTAACTACACGAGTACATGAGTAAACGAATAAACCAGCAAAGGAACAAACGTGCCAACAAGCAAATGAGCAAATGAGCAAACGAGCACACAAGTATACGAGTAAACAAGTAAACGAGTAAACGAGTAAACGAGCAAACGAGAAAACGAGCAAACGAGCAATTGAGCAAACAAGCAAACAAGCAAATTGAGCAAACGAGCAAACGAGCAAGCGTGCAAACGAGTAAACGAGTAAACAAGCAAATGAGCAAATGCGCAAACAAGCACACGAGCAAACGAGCAAATTACGAGCAAACAAGCAAATTACGAGCAAACGAGCAAACCGACAAGCAAACCGACAAGCATACGATTTAAAGAGTAAACGAGTAACCGAATAAATGAGCAAACGAGCAAATGTGCAAACGAGTAAATGAGTAAACGAGTTAAAGAGGAAACGAGTATTAAACGAGTAAACAAGCAATGAGCAAACAAGTAAACAAGCAAACGAGTAAACAAGTAAACTAGTAAACGAGCAAAGAAAACCAACCTTCAACACTTATGACGTAAACATAAACTGGATCAGACGTCCAGGTCTGCGAGTAGCCAGATGTATAGTCCTGCTCGGTGCGGATGCATCGGTACTCGCCGGTATTTGCAGTGGACACTTGGTCGATTCGCAGCACGATGGTTTGTGTGGGGGCGTCAGGATCTCTAGGGACCCTCAGGACAGTGGCGGTCTTGTCATCGTGCTTGGGCCACTCCCACGAGAGCTGACCAACACCCCTACACGTCAGTTCCAGCGTTTGGTTGACCGCAAGGTCCAGTTCGTCATATGGTCCGGTCTGAATCTTTGGTTTGCCTTGAAAAAGGGACAAGAAAGATATGACCAATAAGAAATAAATTTGTTACTCTGAATTAAAGGTAATATCTTACTTTGGTTTCTGTCAAAGAAATACAGATTCATGGGCAAAAATATCAAGGAAGATACAGTAACAATCATCTGTGAAAATTTAAGTCCCATACAGTGACCACCGGGGGAAAACAGCCACAGCTAGTATTTTTAATTTTTTTTTCTCTTTTATTTTTGATCTTTTAAAAGATCAAAAAGATTTTCGGTCTTTGTTTTACTAATTTCTGGATAAATACACCATTTCAGGCGGACAAATTTTAACGGTAGGTTTCTACCACCACCATCTTCATTTCCTGAAAGTTATACGTAAATCTGTGAAGTGTGAACATTTCTGTTTTGGTTTCTTACCAAAGTATGATACTACCTTTAATACATAGATATAAAGATTAATATTAAGTATTGATCAGGGGCCAATTTCAGCTGCTAAGTACAAAAAAATGCTTAGAACAAAATGTCTCGCCCAATAGAACAAACCACCACGAAAAATTCGATTTGATATTCATGGTAAGCTAATAACAGCCAAAGAACAATCACAAGTGATACATAACACGTGGAAATGTGGTTGTTATTAAATCCTGTTTTTATTAAGACAGAAATGTCATATGCTTAGCAAATTTGTGTGCTAAGCAGGGCCGTGAAATTTCCCCAGAAACTACATACCATCTACACGCAGCTCTGCGGTGCCATACGATGTTCCCACGGAGCACGTGTACTTTCCCGCGTCTTGAATTGCCGCGCTGAATATCCTCAATGACGCCTGGTCGACGACTGTTGCATGTCCCTCATCGAACCACTTTCCCGATATTGCTTCACCAGTCTTCGACACCAGGATTTCCTTAGAAACGTCGCGAGTCCAACGGACAGTCTCGGGCGCGGCGTCTTGCTTGTCGCCGATGTACGTACATGGAATAGTCGCTGGTTCCCTTAATGACACATTGACAGTCTGAGGAACCGACACAGCAACGCCTAACAAAAAATAAAGAATTAATAATTAATTGATTAACTCACAAACTTTGTTTTCTTGAACATTCAATGAACAGTTTTGAACCATTCCTTTCCTGACTGAAAACTACTTGTTTTGTGTCGCTGTCACTCAAGAAAAAAAACAATCACTAAAAGATTGTTTAGCTTTAATGGCGCCCTCTATTCAATAGTATTTAATCCGAGCACACGGTTTTGAATGGCGCCCTCTATTCATTAGTAATCCGAGCCATTCCGAGCACACGGTTTTTAATGCACCCTCTATTCATTAGTAATCAGAGCACACGGTTTTGAATGGCGCCCTCTATTCATTAGTAATCCGAGCACACGGTTTCGAATGGCGCCCTCTATTCATTTATAATCGAGCACATGGTTTTGAATGGCGCCCTCTTTTGATTAAAACAAGAAACTGAGTTGGTGTTTATTGATCTAAATGCACTACAACTCCGGCTTGGTGCACAGTGCACGATTTATTCCTGAAAGAAACACGGAGATAGAAAAATATTCAACATGGATAACATAATGTCCCAGACTTCCCCACTGGTCTTTTGCTCACGATAAGCTTTCCAGCTTCCCAGATTTCAATAAAAGATGATTAAAGGTGTACAAAATAATATACTAACTTCACAACACCGCAGTTTCATGTTTTAATCAAAAGAGGGCGCCAAAAGAGGAGGAACAGTGAGATCGCCACGATGCACAAGAATCAATATGTCCTTGTAATACAACACCAAGCAGTTTTACCAACCTCGTTTCCATGCAAGACCCCGTATCATGATGGCAACGATCAGACATCATCATTAGTCACACAATCGTGTGACGCACGTAATATTGTTAGCACAAAACGGACGTGTATGTGCACTTTTTTCTTTTCATGCACCATACACACTCATGGACCATATGATTACTTTACCACTGCTATGTATAATATTCATCCCACGTGTTATTGCCTGCTGAATATAAATCACTTTAATAACGTGAACAAATTAAGGAGAATGCGTCATAATACTGGCTTTCTGTAGGGAAAATGATTGTTTCAATTTTCTTCAACTGGACAACGTCATTGGACCTAAACAATTTTGTATAGAGAAGATCGTGAATTGTTTAGAGATACAATTTTGTGTCAAATATGTTGATCATACCTGTGAAATTATCTGATTAAACTTATCGAAAACAGTTCTGCAACTCCATTAGTTTGAGGAGCAATACATTACATTTTACATACATTTTACATTTCTTATTGCTCCATCATTATATGTGAATTTACGGTATCATTGGAAAACGTGATTATCCCTCTTTTCAATGATGTGTCATTTGTTATGCTAATGTAATCAGGGAATATACATGTCAAAAATGAAATGTTTCAAAATCCGTTATTTCCATTATTAATTCCCAATTGTTTCCAGGATGGACTGAGTTTGATGAATGGTATTGAATGCGCTGATATGCGTGAAAGCACAGTCCAAACACGATACAAGAATTCTCATTTGCATTCTGCAACATTTCCCTTCTGACTTTGCCCTTTATTCAGGAGAAATGCACATTCCATGATTACATAATCACAACAGATGCCACATCATTGTAAAGAGGAATAATGAAGCTTTCCAATGATACCAGTTTCACCGTTCATAGATCAGTAACCAAAAATATAATCCCTCAAACTGGACTTACAGAACGTTTTGAGGACTTAGATCCCTCGCTCTACACTCGCTATTTTGATACTTTTTAAACCCAAATTACGAAGATTAATTTGAAAAAAATGCTGCTTTGCACAGCAGCGCTAGCTGTATGACGTGTGCAAGGAATAAAGTCAAGGAGCAAAGTTCTAAAAACCCTCTTATTAAAGAGTTAGCTCAACACCCACTACATCTAAGTTTTGACTTCATAAAATGGAAGTTTATACCATTAACAGCTTTGCTAGGTAGTTATGTGGCCTCAAATTGTGGTATCACGTTTCAGAAAATGTGGTATCATTTGAGGAAAAAAACAAACAGATTCCCTTTCCCACAATGCAACTGAAAAAGGGGCGTGGTCGTATTTTCTGCCCCCAAGTCCTTGATATGTATATTAGTGCAATGAGTATGTGATTATATAATTCATAATCCATTCACAGAGAAATAACATTCAAATAAAAGCAAAAAGTCAGAAGCAAGAGCTTAAACCCATTATTTGGTTGAAATTTCTTTTGTTTTTCTTATTACAATAATTATGGGGATATAACACAAAAGTGCTACCACAATTTGAGGTTATATAGTACCTAGAAATGTTCCCTGAGGTCTATTCCATCAATTTCTCAAGTCAGACCTTAGATGTAGTCGGGGTTGAGAACTCTAATTTGTGCATGGTCCATGCTCCTTGTCTAAAAACCTGTTTGATGTTTCCGCTGTTTCAGTATTCAGCATTTGTATGAAAAAGGTAATCTATAGACAGATCAGAGTACCCGAGGCGAAGATTGAACATCTAAATACGGTATATCTCACCAACGATCTACATGATGATACAACTCTAATATCGGCAAAAAATAGCCCCCTTAATGCCTATACGGCTCAAAGCCTGTGGTTCAGGACCGGTTGTTGTCAAGGTATACGGCGCAGCGCGGTGTTTTTCACGGTACAAATTACCTCACTCTTACAATGACGTTAGCGCGGTGTTAAAAAATAACCTACCAGAATCCTTATTTCCGGTAAACTGTGTTACGTTATAAATACGCAATGAGTATCAATGCCAAATGCATGGGTGTCGGAAACCCGGGGGATGGGGGGGGGGGATATACCCCCTATATTTGGGGGGGGGGGGGGGGGTTGGCGTGTATTATCATCCCCCCACCCAATATTTCGAGACTGAATGTCCTTCAAAGGTAGTATCATACTTTGGTTTTTATCAAAGAAATACAGATTCGTGGGCAAAAATACCAAGACAGATACAGTAATAGTCATCTGTGAAAATGTCATTCCCATACGGTGCCCACTATTTTAAGAAAACAGTGAAAAACAGCCACAGTATTTCTTAAGTCTTTTCTTTTATTTTTGATCTTTTAAAAGATTTTTGGACGTTGTTTTACTATTCTCTGGATAAATACACCATTTCAGGCGGACAAATTGTAACAGTAGGTTTCTACTAGCATCATCTTCATACCCTGTAAGTTATACGTAAATCTGTGAACATGTCTGTTTTGGTCTCTTACCAAAGTATGACACTATCTTGAATACAGACAAAATATCTGAAATACTAACTAAATAATGGAAAAAAAATAGCATGCTTGGAATGTAAAAAGACTTGGCTCCCTCACGTAGGACACAAAATCAACAATCATCCCCCAATCATGACGAGAAATCGACACTTATGACCAAAGGTGTTTGAAAAAAAGCAACGACGAACATAATGCGATCAAATCCAGGACCATATGGTGCTTGATACGTCCTCTTACATCACAATTATTGTACAGTTTTATGTGTCTGGGTCTAAGAGTGTAAAAATCTGCATGATGAGAATAGCTGATGTTAGAATCATGATCTCATGCATCAATTCAAGAAGGACAAAATACTGGAAGTCAAGAGCTGGGGTCAATTTCATAGAGCTGTTAAGCAGAACAAAATTGCTTAGCACAAAAATGCCTTGCTCAATCAAACAAACCACCATTAAAAATTTCATTTGATATTCATGGTCAGCGAACAACAGCCAAAGAACAAATCACAAGTGATACAGAAAACATGGAAATTTAATCCTGTTTTTACTAAGACTAAGAAATTTCATGCTTAGCGAATTGTTGTGCTAAGCAGCTCTATGAAATTGGCCCCTGGTTGTAAGCACTCAGGAACCTGCTTAGCTGCTTAGCACAAAAATCCGCTAAGCATGACATTTCTGTCTTCATAGTGAAAACAGGATTAACAACAACATTTCCGTGTGTTGTGTATCACTTGTAATTGTTCTTTGGCTGTTGTTCGATGACCATGAATATAAAATCGAATTTCCAATGATGGTTTGTTTTATTGGGCAAGCTATTTTTGTGCTAAGCAATTTTTGTGTGCTAAGCAGCTCTATGAAATTGGGCCCTGAAGATCGACCCTTCCTGCTGATTTATGGAGCTCTAACCTAGACTGCTTACAACACTGAACTCGGGGATAAGACGCATGGGACATCTTGGAAAATATACAAGGGTATTTGGTGACGGCAGTTGACCGGGTAAAGCGTTAAAGGTTGTATCATACTTTGGTAAGACACAAAAACAGACATTTTCACATATTTACGTACAACTTCCAGGGTATGAAGATAGTGATGGTAGAAACATACTGTAAAAAAAATCCGCCTGAAATTGTGTATTTATCCAGAAATTAGTAAAACAACGACCGAAAATCTTTTTGATCTTTTAAAAGATCAAATATAAAAGAGAAAGGACTTAAGAAACACTGTGGTTGTTTTTCACTGATTCTTTGAAAGGTGGGCACCGTATGGGACTGAAATTTTCACAGATGACTATTACTGTATCTGTCTTGATATTTTTGGCCATGAATCTGTATTTCTTTGATAAGAACCAAAGTATGATATTACCTTTAAGGAGGTTGGGGACACGGTAAAACTGGGACGGTCAAAGTGTTAGGTCGATGCGGAAGAGATGACAGGGGCCAAATAGGCCGAGTATTCCCACGGCGCCCTGGCATAATGGATGGACGAGCAAAGTAGATAGACCTACATATCGCTGCGTGACTTCATCACAGTCCGAACAAAATTACTCTTTTGGGATGGATTTTAACTTTAATCGAATCAGTGAACTCGTTTTGCATGACACTCTACTGACGGTGTATGATGTACCCATAAGAAGAATCAGTGTTTCCGTCGTTATTCGACCATTGACGAATCGGATCAAGTTTCGTGGAAATTAATATTTTGAAAAGTGAACAACATTTCCACTTACTTCCACCCGCTCCTACTTAACGTGCGTTTTAAAACACTGATCTCAATAATTGATGAAATAGTTGGCGTTGCTGATATTATGGTAGGTTCAATTGGGATAAATTTACCTCGTTTTTTACGAAGTACCTCAGTCTATGCCTGAAAGTAACGGAGCCGGGCATTTAGAACCCTCCGTACGTGCGATTAATCCGTACGTATGAAATGCGGATTGCAAATTCGTACGTACGATTTACGAATTTGTATGTAAAATTTAATAATCCGTACGTATATGAATTACGGATTACAAATTCGCATACGTACGATTTACAAATTCGTACGTACGATTTAATAATCCGTACGTATATGAATTACGGATTATAAATTCGAATAAGTACGATTTACAAATTCGTACGTACTATTGAAAAGTGAACAACATTTCCACTTAGGCTAAGTTCCACCAGCTCCTACTTAAAGCGCGTTTAGAAACACTGAATAATAATTGATGAAAAGGTTGGCGTTGCTGGTAGGCCTATATGGTAGGCTCAATGTGGATAAATACCTTGTTTGTTTTCAAGTACTTCTAAGCCGAGCTGAAAGTGAAAAGTATTCATGAACCTCCGTATGTACGAATTAGTAATCCGTACGTACGAATTACGGATTACAAATTCGTGCGTATATACGACTCACGAATTCGTACGTACGATTTAATAATGCAATGAATTATTTAATGAATTACTTAATGAATAACGGATAACACAATACGTATTCGTACGATTTACAAATTCGTATGTACGATTTAGTAATACGTATATGTATGAATTACGGACTAAAAATTCGTATACGTACGATTTACAAATTTGTACGTACGATTTAGTAATCGTATACGTATGAATTACGGACTATAAATTCGTATTCGTACGATTTACAAATTTGTACGTACGATTTAGTAATTCGTATACGTATGATTACGGATAATAAATACGTATTTGTAGAATTGACAAATTCGTATGTACGATTTAGTAATCCGTCCGTATGAATTACGGATTATAAGTTCGTATACGTATGGTTTAGTCATTCGTACGTAAAGATGTTGGCACACACTTTACGGCTCGAGTTTGTGTATTCCTTTGATGGCGTTATTCCGGCATTTAATATATTTTAATGGAAATTTCGAAGAAACTGAATATTCCCCCAGGCGCTGGTAAGATCGAAGTTGTTTATGCGTTGTCGGAAAGAACTCATAAACAAGCTAAGCAACAGTAATTGATTCATGCTCTCATAAAAACAGAAAACAATATTTTCATGATATTGTTTTAAGGTATAGTATCATACTTTGGTAGCATTCCGAAACAGATATTTTCACAGATTTACCTATAACTTACAGGGTAGATGGTGGTGATAGAAACATACCGTTAAAAATTTCCGCCTGAAATAGTGTATCTGTCCAGAAAAGCATAAAACCAGTGAACAAAATAATTGTTGATCTTTTAAAGATCAAAAATAAAAGAAAAAAGACTGAAGAAGTACTGCGGCCGTTTTTCACGATTTTCTCAATAAGTGGGCACCGTATGGGACTGAAATTTTCACAGATGACTGTTACTGTATCTGTCTTGATTTTTTTGCATATGAATCTGTATTTCTTTGATAAAAACCAAGGTATGATACTACCTTTAAGATGGTTGCACGGCGTGTGGGGAGACGACGCCAGTTGCAAGCACAACCAGCCGTGAAACGAGTCCCAACGGCCCATCACCCCTTTCAGCAAAAGCCTCGCGATAAACGGAATAATCAATTTGTTTAAAAGGATTGGATTTCTTGGATTTCTCGTCTAAGTGCTACTTCACAAACAGGATATTTCTCTCCAAACCACCTCCTCACCTTAAATTTCGATTTTTAAGTGAATTGGAAGAATAACAGTTCTCAACTCTCCATTCGTTTGGCTTATTTTGAGAAAAAGGAAAGGTCATATGGGCATTTCCATAAGTTACCTTTTTAAGTGACTTTGACATATTCCTTGATCAATCATTCTTGAAAGACTCCAATTTAAAAAGGTTTTATTTTCATCAGCAAGTATATACCGATTTATGGTTCCTTGAAATGCATGCAAATATGCAAAAAAGAGGTAACTTACGTTACAAAATTTCTCAAAACCGTGGAAATGCCCATAACAAATTTGACAATGTTTTCAGTGTTTTATCTTCACTATACCGTTGATGGCGCATTGCATTGCGCTCTTTAACTGAATTCGACCCTATGGGCCTGCGCCCAATTTCATGGAATCCGTTACGGCTTATTTTTGTGCTTACGTGCACTGCTACGCGTGGAATCTATTTCATGGAATCCGTAAGCAAGACCTTTCGGTTAGCGAAGAATTTCTAGGGTAACCGTGATCATTTTCTGCTAACGCGTTTCGTATGCATTCTGCAGAAATTCCTTGCTTACCGTTACCAAAAAGGAAACTCTTCCGTGAAATACGCTAACCGTAACCAAAAAAACTCTGCTACCGTAAGCAAAGAATTTTTGCTAACGGTAACGGATTCCATGAAATTGGGTCCTGTTTGTCTAACGCACGGGATCCAAGATTTGCGGATCCACGTCCTTTAGTACGCTAAAATGGGATCCGGATCAGCAGGATTCATGATCTTGTGCGTTAAACAAACATGCCCTATACAGGTTGTCCCCCCCAAAAAAACAAAAAAAACAAAACCAACACTTGTGTAGAGAACTATTTAAGAAAATTAATAAACAAGCTGATACGTTAGGGATAGACCTAAATGTCTCCCTAATTATCTCCATATAACACACTATTCGTAAAACAATAATAATAACGGGTAATTAAGCGCCTTTACAACAACATCAAACTCAACTTAAACTCAACATCAACCTCCTTCAGAGTTTTAACTCCTTCAGGGGTTGTTAGGAGGGAATGTTTAGAAATAGGTAAGTTAAGTTTGTGCACGACCCTATGGGAAAGTCTCCCTAAGTACCAATCCTGGGTTATAATTATTATTATTAGAAAAAAAAGCGAAACAGACTTACAAATTAATGTACAAAGGCCACAAATGCAAGAAAGTCAACCGCTCGCGTCTATTTCAAAATGAACAGCAATGCATATTTCAAATACTTAGCCCATGCTGGGCCAAACATCCAACGTATGTTCGTTACAACGTGCAAAAAGTAATGTCCCAATAGGTACTAGCACGAACCGACCATGCAGCTGAAATCCCCTGGTTATTATTTTGAGAGGGAACTCGAATCTCACCAGCCGGAGGATTTATCATAACAAGGATGTCAACCGACACTGAAGAATTTATAGTTGAAAGACCTTTTCTCACTAACCCTTGAACCTTAACCCTTGACTGTGATTTCAGTCTAGTCTTTATTCGTGCATGGTCCTGTCTTAGCTCATGCAGATGGACTCATGATACATTATGCCAGGATATGTAGGGTGCATTCGTTTAGCTCTCCCGGGTCGACACCAGTCAACCTCGTCCCAATCCTTTCGCTTGTTTTGTGCAGTATAGCACGACCATTCCCAGTAAGGGCTGACCCGAGTTAGCTAAACGAATGCACCCATAGGATATTGACATAACACGCCAATGTGAATAGTACGGAGCTCCACAAGTGCCATTCAATTTATCCAGATAACCCATAATATACACTCCAAAGTAGTTCCAAATATCTGGCTGCCAGCGCAAATAACACAGTCTATGGAAACGGCTGCAGTCACTGGCTATATAGATCTAGTGGCTGCCATAGGTGCGTGTGTAGTTTGCGCGGCTTTATTTTTTGGGGGGGGGGGGCATATATGTTTAGATTTTGTAACGTTTTGATCAAAAGTAAGCACTTACATAAACATATAGATTGATATACAGTAGTCATTAATTATGTATTTAGCAATCATTTTAAAGCACTTTCATCCCTTTCCTAATTTTGATTGCAGTAAACCTTTTATCATACTTTGGTTTTTATCAAAGAAGTACAGATTCATTGGCAAACATATCAAGACAGATACAGTAATAGTCACCTGTGAAAATTTCAGTCCGATACGTTGCCCACTTTTTGAGAAAACAGTGAAAAACGGCCACAGTATTTCTTAAGTCTTTTCTCTTTTATTTTTGATCTTTTAAAAGATCAAAAGGATTTTCGGTCGTTGTTTTACTAATTTCTGGATAAATACACCATTTCAGGCGAAAAAAATTATAACAGTATGTTTCTACCACCACCATCTTCATACCCTGCAAGTTATACGTAAATCAGTGAAAAATTTCTGTTTTGGTGTCTTACCAAAGTATGATACTATACCTTTAAGATACTGCGCAAAGCAGGGCACAAGACTCATCTTCCGTTTGTGTGAAAACAGCTTGAAAACAATATGAATAATTAAGATCACTTGGGGCTATTTTCAAGCTCATCGTTAATGTGTTTTCGCCATTGTATAAAGGTTAACTCATCGTTTTCGTAGAAAACTAATTAGAGGAAACGGCTAGCGGCACTTATCAGCCCACGCTGAAGCGAGGATTATATCGTTCAAACAAAGTACATGTACACCTGCAATCTACTTAATGATTATCTTGAGAATATAAAACGGTTAGCAGCTCTTTGTGTTTAGATTTACTTCATTAGGCGAGGAATTGGGGTCGCGTCATATTCCAATTTTCTGCGTATCGTTAAATGTTTGATCATGCTCGGGCGTCTTCACCAATTCCGCCCAGTGAGGCTTAATAGCGAATGACGTATACTGCGCACGGAGTATTACTCTCCATTAGGCACTTCAGAGTGATTACGTAAGCGCGTTGACCGCTCCGTCCGTGCCCGCGTTCGCATAGCCAACACACAGGGCCGCCATATGATCCTGCACTGTAGGTCAACTGGCAGTTCGTGGCACGCACCGTGTGGTTAAATTCCATAAGCAAAAAATGACATCATGGTTTCCCACGTCTCTGCGTTTGGTCTTCTGATTGGTCAATTGCTTCGAATCTACGTCATCATCTCAGACAAGGACCCCCATTCATCGTGTCGGAGTTTCCAGCGAGCAGCTGTTTCTTAAGCGTATTTTTGATCGAAACAAAGACTTCAAGGGGCTAGAAAGAGCACATATCATCATCAAGTTACCTGGAGACAAGGTATGTACATTCTTTGATCCTTTCTTCATTGTTCTAGATCAATATTTTTTTGATTTGAATTAATCTAGGCCGAACGCAAAGCAATTTTTGATGACAATTCATAACGTAAAATGTCCGAAATCGCAGCCCGTGTGATGGCCACTGCCTACCCATAATGCCCCTCGGCTAATGGGATGATCCATTTTTGCACGGGGGTAATGTATGAATGTTATCGATATTTCGTTTAAAATGAAACCCTTTTACGTTAAACTTCCTGCTTGTATTATCAACGTTTGTAGCACAAATCATGAAAAGAAGTTTAGAATGTCATTTAAGTTAATTTTATAGAGAAGTAAATGTGTATTTTTATCATTTCATCTGCTTTGTTACCTGTTTCAATAATCGTCGCGTCCACATCGTTCCCACGCTGCATGCTTCCGGCATATGCAAGCATGACACATGTACATGTAATTTGTCAACGTTTGTTGTCTCGAAACTTACAAATGAGTCATTAATTTTCGATGTTTTCAGCGCAAATAGTACTTTTCCCCCGATTTTTTGATAACTCATGCCATAATTAAAGTGTAAGCTACGGAAATATTGACCGATATTTTTGTTCGGAATGCATTTAGAACTCCAAAACATCGATTTTCAAGCATGAACGATCGACGTAAAAATTCAGTCCCACAATGAACCCACGCTGTCATGTCAAATTTTCCGCACATACTTTCAAATGCGTCATTGATTTTCGATGTTTTCATCGTAAATTTTACTTATTCCACGATAATTTGACATCTCATACGGTAACTGAAGTGTAAGCTACGGAATATTGACGGATATTTTTTGTTGGGAATGCATTTTGAACTCAAAAACATCGATTTTCAAGCATGAACGATCGACGTAAAAATTCAGCCCCACATGTTATTGTGGTCAATTAACACACGATGTCCAATTTTCCGCACACATTCTCAAATGCGTCATTGATTTTCGATGTTTTCATCATAAATTGTACTTATTCCACAATAATTTGACATCTCATACTGTAACATAAGTGTAAGCTACGGAAATAAATAGACAGATTTTTTGTTAGGAATGCATTTTGAACTCGAAAACATTATAATGATACAGCTGTCACTTGCCAGATACAGCGAGTCAGAAGCCTTCTTTCTTCACTTGAGAAGATTTTATTTACTTTTCGGTATTTTTGGCTGGCTTCATTATTTTGGCAATATCACATAGTGCCGTGAGCATGGTAGTTTTATAATTTTATTTATGTAAATCAATCTTAAGTGATATAATTATGAAGTGTTTATTGTTTTATTTTTACTCAGAATTCTGAATTCGTGGATGAAAAATAGTCAGGATTACTCACTTGAACTACATGTACATGTAGCTTGACATGCAATGCTGTCCAAAAAAAGATAAGCAGATGGAAGCACAGGTAAAAAACATTATAATTTCTTAAATTGTTAATGCAATGAAATGCCCCCCAAAAGTTGATTAATTAAAGCTTGCTATACCTTGTAGCAAAAATTATAATTTTATTTTTGTTTAGAATAATTTATTTATCGTAAAGGTCTACATTACTAGAAGATTTAATTTTGTCAATTGCATTTTTTGTTACAAAAATAGTGAGAATATATTTATTGATTAAACCTATACATTTTACAAAAAGATATAAATTGTGTCAATTTTTATTTCCACTTTATAGATTTCCTCAGCTGATTTGTCAACGGCCCTCCCACCAGACAGCGATGTCCAAGGTGGAAGTAACCAGCATGCCGTGTCGTCAAGCCCCACCAGCGAACACATTCCTGAAAAAACTTAAAAATGCATACGATTTGCATACATTTTCTTGATTATATACTAATTAGCATATGTAATTAATGTTTGATTATGATTTTATTATTACTTAACCATGTCTGCCAATTTTCGTCAAGATTGGCAATAAAAAAACAGTGAAAAACATTAAAATGCATACAATTTGCATAAATATTCCTGATAATTAACTAATTAGCATATCTAATTAATTTTTAATTATGATTTTTTTGTATCGCCTATTATCCTTGAACATGTCTGCCAAGTTTCACCTAGATTGGATACTTAGTTTTCATGCCATCACTCATAAAAGATACCCAGGTCCTAATGAAAGTGGTACCGTCGCTAAAACAATAAGAATAATAGGATTTTGACCTTTGACCTGATCAAATATTTGACCAAAATTTAATCACTGAAAAATCTGTATCTCATGAACCGTAACTCCGATTTCAAAAATTCAAAGTGCATTTTGTTTCTAACAATACCATCTAACTCATAGCAAGCATCTTATTTAACAAGGAACTAAGGAAAAAAATGACCTGAAATGCCTATCTCCATGGGCGTTTACGAAACGGAAGCTTAGGCTCAGGCTCCAGCTCTGACATCCATATGCTGAAAATATAGGTTGTGGTTTTTCACTGAAGCTGAAACTCTGTTTTCCTTTTCAAACCAGAGAATCTACTTCCGAACCGCAGCCAAAAGCCTTTACTTTGATACCCGTTATTTCACACAGCAGACAATACCATGGCTTCTCTTGCAGGGAAGCCCCGAGTCAGTGACTTGGTTAGAATGGGCATGCAAACATTTGTATCATCATCCTTTATGTACAATACGGTTTATATATCCGAGTGTGTGTAATTGATACGGCGGAACCGCCCGTAGCTGACATGCATACTGATAGTACTCATGTGAGCTCTTGCAGAACTGTGTGCGGTCGTGCGAAGCCTCCTCTTAATTTCCCAGACATTCTGCCGCTTGTCAGTCTGAAACCACGGCCGAGGACATACAGGAGGTACTCCGTTGAAGTTCAAAAAGACATCCTGGCTGAAGAATATACGCCTCATTCACGGTGCATCCATATTGTCACCTTCCTTGTATACCCCTTGGAAAAGATAACACCAACCCTAAAAACGAATACGGGTACCAGACTATTTTGAATCCAATCCTCAGTTTGATTGCACTGCCTCGAATGTCGGAGGAATGCACCGTGAAGTGAATAAGGTCAATAGGCTTTATTCATGGCGCATCCATCTTGTCACCTTCCTTGTATACCCCTTGGAAAAGATAACACCAATTCCTAAACAAAAATGGGTACCAGACTACTTTGAATCAAGCCTCGGTTTGATTACACTGCTCCGAATGGAGGATGGATGTACCGTGAATAAGGTCTATACCATTTAGACTGTCATATACAAGGTGATCAGACGCCATCACCACCAGCTTGTTTTCGAAAGAAATCATGACAATATTATAATCAATCAATCAATCAATGAAAAGACATTTATAAAGCGCCAAAATCAACAAGTTTGCTCTAAGGCACTGAGGCACAAAAAGAAGACAAGTTATTGATGGTACACCTCCTGAAACAGGTGAGCTTTCAGGAGTGTCTTGAATGTGTGAAATGAGGTGGTGACTCTGATGTATTCTGGGAGTTTGTTCTAGAGTCTGAGGCTGTATACAGAGAATGCTCTGTCAGCAAAGGAAACGCATTGGGTTCTGGGCTCAACAAAATGCAGTGACAATGACAATGTCGGCTTCGTGCGACAATCCAACAACTTCAGAAGTGTTTGGTCACATCGTGGCATATTGCGACAACGACAACTGACTTTCGTTACTCCAAACAAGGTCGTCTATGACATCTAGATAAATTTCTGCAGATGAACCCTTTAATAATCGGGACACTAGACCGGTGGAACAGAACAGCCTGGAAATCCGGTTCGGTAATCCAGTTCGGTACCTGCCAACTGTGCACATGAATCAATTATTATACGGCACCGCACGCAGGGTTTTAACACGCATGACTTCATCAGGACAGCATGACTTGCACATCATAATGAAATTGTGCTTGTGCAAAACAAGATGGCAGCACAAGTACGCAACATACGCCATCCTAAGTTGGCCTATGTGTATTGCGTAAGATAAAATAGGTGTACCAAGTGCCAAGTACAGGCTATTAGGCAAAAATACTAAAATGTAGACCGGAATCGACGGGATCAAATTTCCAATTCATTTGTGAGTTTTAGCAGAATACGTTTCAGTTCTGCCAAAACCTTCACCAGAATTAGACCAATATTCATGAAAATTCGTTTCTACCTTGCTGGATAAGACCATCACAACGCCACATGCCCCATACACATATCGAGGCACTACAGCCACTGATTTAAGCCCATAATTATACCTCAGTGGCGAATGTAACGCCTTTGCCCCCGTAACACCTCACCGTCGCATCCAACCCCCTTCATTTACATGTCCCGCAGACACTGTGGTGTAGAAGCATCCAGCTGACACCATGGTGGAAAATCTCATAGAGCTGCTTAAGCACAAAATGTTCTTAAGCATGAACAGTTTTCGTTGATCAAACAGGATTGCCCACTTAATTTTCATGCGATTTTTACTGCTTTTGACTTGCATTCGGCCATTGTTTGCTGAGCACAACATTCACAAGGAGTTTTGGCTGGCATTGTACTGATTCAGTTTACCAAGGTTTTTGGTGCTTAAGCAAATTTTGGTGCTTAAGCAGCTTTATGAAATTGGCCCCAGGCCAAGCAGGATTGCCCCGTCGTGAGGGAAAACCCGGACCCACGAGCTTTTTCTTTCGCTTCGTGGAAAGGTCTGTCGTTTTTACCCTTAATAAAACATTGTTTCACGCTAGACGTGACATTCACAGACATTACGTAAAAGGATGCGGTAAAGAGCGTACACATTATAGAAAAATGAAAGTAAAGCTCCCTGAAAAAAAACAGGAAACGTCTGGTCAGAACTTGCCATGCTTAGCCGATTCCAAATCCTGAATTTCTAATTTTATAGCCTAAAGCCAAGTTTACCTTTTAAAGTTTTGTATTTTCATTTTATTTTTGCTGTTTGTTCCCAATACATGAGCATGTATGAAAATCCCCCATTTTGCAAATCCATTCAAATGAAAACCAAACGCTAGTAGTTTGAAACCAAAATAAGACTTGCCATTCATTATCTGTCAGTATATTCTCTGTGTGAAGGCAATAAAATAACCTGACTGAAAAAAAGTACTGCATTAACCCTTTAAGCAATTCAGAAACTGTTTATAATGACGTCCTTGAAAGCTGGTTTAACAGTTGCGTTGCAATTGTATACCTTCCCGAAGTTCCCGCCCATTTCCCGAACGTATTGAAATCCGAAAACTATAAATGAAACTTCCAAGTATAACAGTTGGCTATAATGTTCACGTCTTTGTTCGATTGTTATCGCGTGTGATATGTTTCTTTGTCAATGATCCAGTTTTTTGTTTGTGACTGAGTGACCAATGACCCCCAGACGTTAGAATTCCCCAGGGTGGAGCCGTGGTGATAGCACAAGCACTGCATGCTTTACCACAATGCGACGCTGTTGTAAACCTTTATACAAACGAGAACTTGTATTTTTTTAAATTTTGTTTCGTTTAAGTAAACCTATTGGTGTAACTGCTCAGCATGATGTTATGTACGACCAAGGACCAAGCTTTTCCCATCACATTTTTTCTATACAATTTTGCCAGTAAACAGAGGTTCACTTAAATCGAATGTGTGAAAGGGGTGAAAGTGCTTTAAAATTATTGCTTAACATATAGTTAAAGACAATGTAAATTTATATGTAAGTGCTTAATTTTGACGAAAAAAGTTACAAAATCGATACATGTATGCCCCGCCCCTCGAAAAAGTCCCCCCTTGGAACCGATCAACGCAACAATAGCTTGTGACGTCACATACAGAACTAGTATATGCTCGCACCACAGTTTACTGCGTGGCGTTCTGCATGTGACGTAAGCAAGGTTTTTCGACGCGAAAAGTAGGTACTAAATTATGGGTCTAAAATACCTCCTTTTTCTATATGCATTATTTTTTAGCGTTAACAATGATAGACAGGTTGAGTTTGACAACAATACAGATGTATTTAACTTCATATGAATTTTGATTACAGTGAACCTTTAAGTTTGTTAATAATCATGGAGCATGTTAATTGCCAACAGTGAACTGTTAAAAAGGCTATAAAAGCCCCTCAAACCTTATGGACATTTTACGAAATGAGGCTTGAGGCTAGGCTTGGGACTTATTTCGCTACATACCGCCATTTGAGGCCCACAAAACGAAATGAAAGGATTTGGCCAAATGGCGAAGCCAGAAAAAGGCTCCAGCCTTTATGCCTTTTCAAAGTTTTATCCCTTGCCAACTATTAATTAGGCCTATTATACATTTGACGTCTTACTTAGGTTCACATTTCAATCTGACGTTCCTATTTTCATATCAATTCTGCTCTGTTCATTTGATATTTTTGGCTTCAGTAGCTTTCCAACGTCTCAATCGCACATTGTGTTTTTTCTCGTCCACCTTATGCATATTTTACAAATGCAAATGTTTCTATGGGCCTTTACAAAACCAGGGCCGATTTCACTAGACCTTACGATCGATTGTAACTCGAGTTACGAAGGATAACCCATCGTGTCCTACGTAGGGCTGCAAAGCATTATTAGTCATATACGATTAGTAGTAAGTTACGATGTGTTTGGTGAAATTGACCCCAGACTTGAGGCTAGGCTTGGTACTTATTTCGCGACCGCCATTTGAGGCCCCAAAACAAAATGAAGGGATTGGGCCACATAACGAAGTCGAAGAAAGGCTCCAGCTTCGCCATGTATCTCAAGCCCTTCATAAGTTCATTTCTTTAATAGGACACAAAATGACAGTAGCAAAATAAATCCCAAGCCTATAGCCTCAAGCCTCATTTGGTAAACTCTTCTCTGAATCAGAAATCATTCCTTTAGGATCGAAACGTCGGGCCCTTCGAGATAATTTCATGTTCCTAGTATTTCATGCACATCTGGCATATTGGCAAAATGGTTTTATATTATACAGTATCGTGATTGAGTTGAAATCCCCTACGGTCCCAGTTGGTACATAGGCCTACAGCCCAACATGCGGTGTAAGCCCCGTCGATGGAGGCGATTTGTCCAGCAATCAACGGGACCAATCCGCTAGATAACCCCCCGTGTAATTGGAACGCTGCTCACCGACCAAAGTAGGTAAGCCTAAACCGCAGCCTGACACCGCTTGCGTCGGCGCAGTGCTAAGTCCTTTGCACGCACATCGCATGCAAATGTACAGGCCTACAATAAAATATCACTCCGTGAAGTCTAAAATTATTCTCCATGGCAAACCGCGAAATCTAATTCAAACACTAAATTGGATAATGTATTCCGTGAAATGTCTTTTCCTAAAAACCAAGGACCAATAATCGGTAAACATAATTATACGCTGGGCTGACAAAAAAGCATATTGCTCCGTGTGCACTGTAGACTTCTCCGTGCATTAAGGCTTAAACAATTAAGAGCACACTCGACATCAAAATGCACTTCAAATTCTGGTATGTTTTTCATTTTAGAATTCCCATAGGAATACATTAAAGGTAGTATCATACTTTGGTAAGAAACCAAAACAGAAATGTTCACAGATTTACGTATAACTTACAGGGTATAAAGATGGTGGTGGTAGAAACATACCATTAAAATGTTTCCGCCTGAAATGGTGCATTTATCCAGAAATTAGTAAAACAACGACCGAAAAGCTGTTTGATATTTTAAAAGATAAACATTAAAAGCGAAAAGACTGAAGAAATACTGTGGCCGTTTTTCACTGTTTTCTCAAAAAGTGGGCACCGTATGGGACTGACAATTTCACAGATGACTGTAACTGTATCTTCCTTGATATTTTTGCCCATGAATCTGTATTTTCTTTGACACAAACCAAAGTATGATATTACCTTTAACACATCGCGATAATCACGCGAAATTAATCACGCCTTAATTTTCTTTGGCAAGGCTTTATTTCCAATCTAGTGTGTGTGGGTTTTTCTGTGTAGAAGTCCCATAGGAATGCATTGAGACATCGCGATAATGACGTGAAATTTATCTCGCCTTCATTTTGTTTGGCAAAGCGAAAGCTTTAGGGGCCACTCAAAATTTGCAATGTTTTTGAATTTCTACTATCTTTTTTATTTCGAAATAGTGGGTGGGTGGGTCAAAGAAATGAATTGAAATAAACTGTTAATCGAAATTCACTTTTTACATTAAACTCCAGTATTTTCTTTTATTCTGAATAATCGCCTGAAATAGTTATACATGTAATGCAGCGCACGTGCCGCACCAGCATTCCAAAATTGTAATCTTTGTCAACTTTGTTTCCAAATCAGAGTCATATCTGTAGGTTCCCGGATGTAACTTGGAATTTTTTACATCATACCAACGAATGAAGCGCAAGACATTTTCAGGGCACCCTTAATTTGTTTCGTTTTGTGGGCTTCAAAATGGTGGTATATATAGCGAAAACAGTCCCAAGCGTAGCCTCAAGCCTGGGCCTTTTTCCAAACCTCGGCTTCGGCTCAGGCTCAGGCTCCGGCGCTGTCATCCGTATGCTGAAAATGTATGTTGTGACTTTTCATTGAAGCTGAATCTCTGTTTTCTTCTTCAAAATAGAGTATCTACTTCCAAACCGTAGCCAAAAGCCTCTATTTTAATACCTGTTATTCAAAAATGGAGTCACGAAATGGAGCCGAAGCCGGAGCCTGACCGGAGCCGAGGTTTGGAAAAGGCTCCAGTTTTGTAAGAGGCCAAGAACGGTTTTAGTCAGAGGACGTACAATTTGGAAGGTTCTCTTGCAACGGGACCACGTCAGGGCACTATACATCAACGCATTTTAAATAGCAGGCATTTTTATCTCTTGTTCTTCATTAGGTAATTAAATAAATAAATAATTACTTCACAACTCAAGGGCGCCTAAATGCATGGACGATATTAACAACCGGCAAAACAAAAGCATATTAATTATCATGCATAACAGACTCCGTACTTGACCCCAGCTAGTGAATAACACGTACAGCGGCCTCTGAAGCAATGGGACAAAATTAATCAGCCGATGTCATTATTATCATCATGGGCAAAACAACCTGATGAATTGGTGTGGTTTCAATACTCATTTAACATATGTACATGTTTCATGCAGTGCACGAGGATACGAGATCAGCTGCCTTGCAGTGGGTTAGGAAACTCGAAAGCACCTATTGTATCCGTACAATGAAACCTGTGGTAGATTTCACAAAACACTTTTAAATGTAATATCATACTTTGGATTTTATCAAAGAAATACAGATTCATGGGCAAAATATCAAGACAGATACAGTAACAGTCATCTGTGAAAATTTCAGTTCCATACGGTGCCCACTTTTTGAGAAAACAGTGAAAAACAGCCACAGTATTTCTTGAGTCTTTTCTCTTTTATTTTGATCTTTTAAAAGATCAAAAAAAATTTCGGTCGTTCTTTGACTAATTTCTGAATAAATACACCATTTCAGGCGAACAAGTTTTCATGGTATGTTTCTACCACCACTATCTTCATACCCTGTAAGTTATATGTAAATCTGTGAACATTTCTGTTTTGGTTTCTTACCAAAGTAAGATTCGCATGAGCTATGAATTGTCAGTATCACCATAGTGATGTGTATTGTATCGTCACAATTTGCTTAGCAATTTTCACCGCTGTTCCCTACAACCCACGTATATCTCCACCCCTTTGTTAGTGTCCACCTTTGATCTTGCCCACCCACCCACCCCCCTGCTTTGATCTTGCCTACCCCCATTCCCCTTTGATCTAACCAACCCTCCACACCTCTTTAAGTCTCCACACGCTTTCCCTGTTCCCTGGTCACTCTGTCCCCCTTTGTTCTGATCCTCTCATCCATTTATGTGTTTATCTTCACTTGCATGTTCTTGTCCTCTTGTCATTTAGCCTTTGAGAAAGATCATGTTATAGGATCGAAACGTCAAACCCTGCTACCTCCAAAACACTTAAGATCAATCTAAATGCTTCGTGTAATCGACCCCAGCATGATTCAAATTCTATATACCTGGAGCATAAATCAATGTTTTCAATTTTCTTCCTTATCTATTTTTTCTCCCATAGGACGTATAGGACTTCACGTGCTCGCAACGCAACATATGGAAGCAGCAAGGCCACACTTGGCAATTTCCGACCCAGAGGCCTCAATATACACCCGGAAATGATGCTTGGCAATGGCCAGTGTTATACCGCAGGCATGTGTATATTATTTCTACGAATGAGGAATGACTAAGGGGTATAAATGCGCGCACAAAATGCAAGTGATTTAGAGAACGCATGTCAAGCTTCGTCAATATGAGATGACGGCATGGCTCAATATAAACGGGCCCCCATCAATCTACCTTCCGTAGATTTATAAGCACTGGCTGATATATAACGAACAAGACTATACTGGACATCGCTATACCAAACACCGTTATACTGAGCAATGCTATACCGAATAGCACTATACTAAACAGTACACCACTGCTATACCGATCAAGGCTATACCAAAATACCACAGTTATACCAAGCAGTATACCGCTATATTGAACAACTATAAGGCTATACAAAATACCACTATACCATGCAGTACATCACCGCTATACCAAACACCGCTATGCCGAACAAGACTATACCAAAATACCACCACTGTATACCAAGCAGTATACTGCTATATCGAACAACTATAAGGCTATACCGAATACCACTATACCACACAGTGCATCACCGCTATACCAAACACCGCTATGGCGAACAAGACTATACCAAAATACCACCACTGTATACCAAGCAGTATACTGCTATATCGAACAACCATAAGGCTATGCCGAATACCACTATACCACACAGTGCATCACCGCTTTACCAAACACTGCTATACCGATCAAGGCTATACCAAAATACGACTGCTGTGTACCAAACAGTATACCGCTATATCGAACAACCATAAGGCTATCCCGAATACCACTATACCACACAGTGCATCACCGCTATACCAAACATCGCTATGCCGATCAAGGCTATACCAAAATACTACTATACAGGGGCCTACTGTATACCAACAGTATACACCGCTATATCGAACAACTATAAGGATACACCGAATACCAAATAGTACGCCGCTATACCGAATACCAATATACCTGTACCGATTATTCGGATTTACCGAACAATCGGTTATAACGAACACCACCTTTGATTAGTTTCCATTTTGTGTGTGTACAAAACATACCTACCAAAGCGATGTCAATTCCCTATAAAGAACGACCGATATAAACGATATCTGTATACTCCGAGTCCGAGGGAGTTGAGATGGTTTCAGGAATGTAATAGTTGTAGCCCAATGACCAGGGATTATATTAATACACGCATAGAGACATCACACGTTCATTGTGATGTGCACTATGTAAAGGCGACGTTTTAGTCAGCCGTTATAACGACGTTTGTTTATGCAGTTCTGCACCACATACTGCGGTGGTCACTGGTTCATCGTTGGGAGGAACCGGTGAGTGACCTTATCACTGTCTGTTCCGGTCAGCTCATCTCACACCTGCGACCATCTATAGGTCTAATTGCTTCGGCTTCAGAAGGACAATCGTGAGATAGAGAAGTCAACATGACCTGGTTAAAGGTAACGTACGGGTACTTTGGTTTTTGTAAAAGAAATACAGATTCATGGGTAAATATATTAAGAAAGATACAGTAACAATAATCTGTGAAATTCCCAGTCCCGTTTAATTCCAGGCTTGCTAATATAGGGGAAAGTGCAACATTATAGCATTGCGGAAGGATCGTCGTTTATGCTGGTCTGTGGAAGTATATCTTTATGCCGTCGCATCCGGCTGGAGACAGAGTCTATCCATCAATCAATTATTTATTTTTAGCAAAGACAAGCAGTTCACAGCAGGTGCATTACCCAACTCCAGGAAAACTGGTTGTTAATCATATCAGGCCTATATCATTGTTTCAGCCAAATGAATTTAATGGTTTCCACGAAAATATGTGCAGATATACTGTGCACTTAAACATCATCAACGAATAACTAAATTACTATTTTGTTAATGAATTCAATTTCGCTGTATACTTAAATTTCAACACCACATACAGTAAAAATATTAATATGGCAAGTTTTCAAAGATAATTCTTATTCCTTAACATGCAAACACGTCTTCGAATATGTTGGGGGGTTTTCGTACAAGGAAAGCATTAATATAAACAAAAACGGCTACAACTAAAAAGCTGCAACTGTAGCTGCAGTAGCAACAACAACAGCAGCAACCGCAGAGCAGCAACAACAACAGCAGCAACAGCAGAGCAGCAACAACAACAGCAGCATCAACAGCAGCAACAGCAGCAGCAACAACAACAACAACAACAACAACAACAACAACAAACCAACAACAGCAACAACAATAACAATATCAGCAACAGCAGCAGCAACAACAACAACAAAACAACACCAACAACAACACCAACAACAACAACAACAACTCTCCCAAACGAGAAGAAACAAAACAGGAACTGTACATTTGAAAGAGATGATATATCCCCGACATGGAAATGTGAGAAAGCACCGATAAACAAAAAACGGAAAGGAAAGGATTCCTTTCCTTTCCGTTTTAGGAAGAACGTAAGAAAAAAACTGTCACTGAGGCTGAAATTGAAATAAGCCCATAAAAAGCCCGTACTTATTAACTATAAATCAACTGGCCAGTACGCTGAGAGAAGGAAAAAAACACGCCATGAAACGTGTTGCGAATTACAGTCATAGAGTCCGCGTTTGGATATTAGGTCTTTTTTTCACGACACAAGCTGTCACGTCACAAAATTAACGTGCGAGTTGACTGTCAGGAATGCGGTATATTGGCTCATTTGCGCGCTGACATCTCAAATCGTAGTGAATACTAATCATTCAACAAAAAATCCACGTAAATACGAAGGATGTTGCATGTAATAGACTGGCAAAGTCTTTCCTCCGTTTCGTGTTGCATGATTTAGACTGGCAAAGTCTTTCCTCCGTTTCGTGTTACTTGTAAAACACGCGTCAGAGGGCATTGACTTACCATCAGAAGTAAAAAGTTCGTTGTCCACTGTAATTTTTATTGAGCGAGAGTCAGTATCTTTTTTCAGCTACGTGTGACACCACACGGATAAAATTGAATTCTGAGAAGGGAACCAGTATTTTCTAGGAGCATTGGGCGTTGTTGGTGATTCTGACGTTTACATAAAATGTGAAATTGATGGCATGTTCGGTCAAAGATGACTTGCAAGGACGTATATTTTCAAAACACTGTGGCTCTTTTCTAGAACATTGTATATTCTTCAAAAGACACTATTTGCATTTTTCACGTTGTCATAGCGAACAATATTATTGTATATACAGGGTGTCCAAGAAAAAAACGCAACACTGAGTCGGGACCCATTATGCTAAAATTAAGATATTCAGATATGTGATACAGCCATGTCTTGGCTATCACCATGTAGAATTTGAGCATAATCGGGCTGAAATTGGCAAAAATATGACCAATTGAAAGAGTACTACTTGAAAACAAACTTGCAAGGATAACACACATAGTGGTTAATACACACATAATGTGTATGAAAGAAAGATGAAAATCGGGTTTTGAGGTTGGGTAGTTCAGTCTTAGTTTTTTTCACTCAGTTTTAGTCGCATTTTGCTCAAATTCTACATGGTGATAGCCAAGACATAGCTTCATCACATATCTGAATCTTGAAGTGATAAACAGTTTCATTTTCATATAATAGTTCTCGACACAAGTGTTGCGTTTTTTTGGGACATCCTGTATTATTGTCTTGTATCGGCCAAGACCATTTAATAATGGACCTTGTCGAAGACACTACGCACGCGCAAGCAAAGGAAAGGACAGTGGTCAATCTTGTTGCAAATGTATATCACTCAGCGCCAGCCAAGGCAACAATTTTACCCAGAATGCTTTACGCATACCCCGTACAATTACGCCATAATTAAATAATTTTGTTAGGATCTCCGATCGGCAATGTCTTTCTTTTTAGAAACATGATGAAAGGTAAAAATGGGATGGCATATTTCTCAGAGAAATATAATGTAACCCCTATCACCTTATGAATACCGTACAGGCGCTCTACCAACTGAGCTATCCAGCCCTACGTTGGTGGTGACCCCAATAGTCAATTATCTTTGTTCGTTTGGCATGAAACCACGCACACACCACCATACCCCAAGGATCATTTCACTGATACTCGCAGCAATACTGCAACCTGGGAACGGCACATGGGGGATCACTCAAAGAGGAAACGGCTTTTTAATTAATATAATCATCAAATAAGGGAAACTTACTGAATTTTAAAGTCATTGAAAAGTGAACAAAGACAAATTGACTGGAGCGGGATTCGAACCGGCGACCTCCTGAGTACCGTACCGTAACAAATCATTTAGTACACTGTATTGTATTTGGTATAAATTCAAATTTATGATACATGTAAATTTAAATATATAATGCAACTGCACAGTATGACAAGATTATGGCTGGAATTGCAATACAAATTAATGTGTAGGTGGATGATTATGTAATTTATAGTAACGGCGTGATAAAGCTGCTGGTTTTTCCTTTTTGCACAGGTACCCTTAATATTTCCGTGTGCTTCCCTTAATAGTAGTATGGTAATGATGTAACAAATGCCAAGTTACAGGTACCCTGCTATAATTATTTGTGTGGTCTATTGATCATCGCTGCAAGCGCCTAGCTTCCCAGTTTTAAGTGTACACCGTCAATATTGTTGATCAGGTTTAATAGTCAAGGATCACGGACCATGACAAGAAATTGATTTCTCAACCCCGACCACATCTAAGGTCTGACTTAAGGAATTGATGGAGCAGACCTCAGGGAACATTTCTAGGTACTATGTGGCCTCAAATTGTGGTAGCACTTTTGTGTAATATCCCAAAAATTATTGAAATATTTCCCCAAAAAATTAAGAAAAACAAAAGAAGATTCAACAAATAGGTTTAAGCTCTTGCTTCTGACTTATTTTTTTAATGTTATTTCTCTGTGAATGGATTATGAATTATATAATCACATAATCATTCACCAAAATACATATCAAGGACTGGGGGGGGGGGGGGGGGGGGCAGAAAATACGACCACGCCCATTCTTTTTTCAGTTGCATTGTGGGAAAGTTATTCTTGTTTTTTATTGTTCCTCAAACGATACCACATTTTCTCCAAAGTGATACCACAATTTGAAGCCACATACTACCTAGCAAACCTGTTAATGGTATAAACTTCCATTTCATGAAGTCAAACCATAGATGTAGTGGGTGTTGAGCTAACTCCTTAATAAGAGGGTTTTGCTCCTTGACTATGTAGCTTCTTGCTGAAAATATTGTCAGTGTACACAGAGCAAAGCGAGTTGGGTAACATGTCGACCAACTGTCGCTCAGATGTTGACGATAGATTGTAAATGCATTTATTTTACCGACAATGAGAACAAGCTACCCGCGTTATGGGTAGCGGGTACCCCTCTGTGGGATATCACACCCAAACAGGACAAAACCAAAAACGAAAGCTGCAATGCAAGATATTGCAACTAAATTGGAAAAATAGACATCCAAAAGCTCATTCCCGCTCATTGTTTCAACAACATCTCAGCAAATCTCGGTAACATGTTGCTAGTGTACACAGGGCCCAAAGTCGTGTTGCCCAGGTGTGTTACTCTACCTGGGCAACATGTTACCAAATTAATGTTACCGAAAATGAGAACAGTACACACACTCTGCTTAAGAGTGAAAAATCATCCCGTTCAAAATCCTCACACGTGCACGGTAACATAAAGAAATGCTCAACCTATCTGTATAATTATGGAAACGATGTTGAAAAATTTACATTTTTGGAATGTTGATGCGGCGCGCTATACATGTATTTTATTTCGCTAATACATGTATTTTATTTCGCTAATACATGTATTTTATTTCGCTATACATGTATATTATTTCGCTAATACATGTATTTTATTTCGCTATACATGTATTTTATTTCGCTATACATGTATTTTATTTCGCTTTACACGTATTTTATTTCAAGCAAGTAAAAACAACCAAATTCTGAAATGCAATATTAAAAATTAATTTCGATTTTCAATTTATTTCCTTGATCCACCATCCACTATTTCAAAAATAATGCCGAAATTGAAAACAAAAACGTTGACAATTTTGAGTGGCCCCTTAGGCTTATAGGGCTCTTCAATCATTATTCAGGATTTGATGCGCTCGTCCATCAGTCTCGGGCCATATGAATATTGCGCTCCGTCCTCTATAAGCCAAGGTTTCAAAGGGATGGTGCAGAATTGGTAAGACAAAATACACTTCAAGATCACAGATTCACATAAAACATACACAGTATAATGGTAATGATAGGAGAAAAACTCATCCCATGAAATGTTTTTGTCTGAAATGCCATATTCGTTGAGAAATAAATGAAACTATTTTCCGATTGGAATAAATCGCTGCGAAGCGTTTTATTCATTCGTTGAAATGTGTAAACGGGTTTTTTTTTTTTACTATTTTCTCGTGACCCAGATGGCTGATTGACCTCAAACTTCGACAGGTTTGTCAGTTAAGGTATATGATGGATTACATAATGTGCTTTCACTGTCAGCAACGGTTTTGTCGCAAAAACCAGTTCTGTACCATCCCTTTAAGTATACTGTGCTCTATACAAGGGGCTTGAATGAGTGCTTGTGTATGCATAAGCAACATGTAGTGTATCTATTTATCTACAGTCCAGGGGTCGATTTCACTAACGCTTTGCGATCATCGTAAAGCCCGAATCCATCGCTAAACAGAAAATCGATCGCTATTTTGCATAGCAATTTTCCGTTTAGCGATGGATTTGGGCTTTACGATGATCGCAAAGCGTTAGTGAAATCGGCCCCAGATCTGTTTGCTTGTTGCGGTCGCGATGGATTTGGTCAAACGGATCTCGAGCGGATGCGCTGCCAGGCAACACGGTATAAACCAAGGGCTGACAGTCTAGTAAAATAGTATCGGGGCTGTATGGGATCAGTGTTGACGTACCGGGCAAGCCTCATGCATCGCACGGGGGGAAAGGAGCGATGTCACCCGCAGGCCGGCTGTCTCCATCACGCTCGCTCCTTCGTCGTAATTAAAACAATCTTTGATGGCGATTTCGAAACGGGGTGGGTGGGAGTTCGATGAGCTTAGTGTAACACGGCTTACATGACATGAACAGAATGATACATCATATCATCTTTATTAAAGGGTTCCTGCAGTGCTTTTTTCAGTCAGATCATTTTATTGCCTTCATACAGAGAATATTCTAACAGATAATGAATGACAAGTCTTATTTTGGTTTCAAACCAGCATTTGGTTTTCCTCCCTCCACAAAAATCAAACACTTTCGATCTCAGGCTGTACTCCGTGATTATGGGTTGATGTGGCTGGCAGCCAAGGGCGCCCATGAAAGCCTGCTACTCGATCACATTGAAGTCGCATCCTTCGCAATTCAGCACCCCAGCTGCCAGTAAGGATGATTAGCCTCCCAAATTATTATTATTATATGAATGGCTTTACAAAATGGGGGATTTTCATGCATGCTTATGTGGGGAACCAACAGCAAATGTATAATGAAAAAAAAAACATAAAAAATGAAAAGGCAAACTTGACCCACAGAAACGGTTTGGCAAAAAAAATACACCACCAGTTGAGTGAAAGGAACATATTAGGCACAATAAAATCCATTGAGGAGGAAAAGGTCTGCCAGAAAACCTATAGAACAACCCTAACTTTTTGTGCACAAATCAATTGGGTTACTGCTCTCAATAACCCAGATGACGTCGTGAATATTGAAATTCTAATTACCATACAAACAAAAATACCTGTTGTTAACCCTGAAACAGTGTGAGGAAGTGGGTAAAATCACAGGCCCCATACAACAGTTGCTTTTTGTCACATGTTCAAGCCATAATATTCCTATTGCATAGACCCTTTAAGGGGAAGGGCGTGGTGCCCCCTTTTTTTAACAAAGGGATTGAGCACGGTAAAAGATAATGATGTCCAAATTGAGAAACAGATGGTTATACTAATTGAGCCTAGTTGCTGATGATGGCAATCGTGGAGGGAGGCCACAGGAAGGAAGACAGTGATGATGATGTCGGTGATGATAATGATCATGATGTAATGGATGATGTAGATTATGCTGATGTTAATGCTAAACAGCGTACGAATTCATAAAGTCCTACGATCGATTGCAACTCGAGCTACGAAGGATAGCACATCGTATCCTACACGGCACTACAAGAATAACAGCGGCTGCAATGCATTCATAAGTAAATTGATAGTATAAGGCCGTGTCCGAAACGGATTTCCAAACCTTTCCAGACCTATGGCTGTATATAGCCAGCGTGTTCCAATGCATCTGCAATGGGCCCAGACCTAGACCTATACCTCTAGGCAACTGGTTTCGGATGCAGCCTAAGATAGGATGAGTTTGGTGAAATCGACCCCTGGGATTATATTCTGTACGGTTGAGATGTACATGTACACAACGCACTACCTGGGCACTCTGAGTATCGCAGAGCCATTAGGAACAATCCATACACCGCACGATTGTATAACCTTGATGCTAAGGAAGCACTAACCATCACACCATGGGGTTAGGAAGCTACATGATCAGACATGTGTGTCAGATTGTACAGAAATAGTACACAGAGAATCAGGCCATTCAGGCTGATGCATTTGCAGATGCACGTACCGGTACGGTAGGCCTGTAAACACGTAATGACGTATACCATAATGGCATTTATACAGCGCAGCTACTAAAATATAATATACTCTATTGTGCATTACAAATGTATCATTATCCCTGGTCATCGAGCCATTTACATTTCTGAAACCATCTCTGCTCCATGGGGAGTATACAGTCCAGCTACCGTATTCAGTGCACAGAGGCTAATCAAACCACAAAGCCATCTCTACTTTCACAGGTACCCATTTACACCTGGGTGAAGAAGAGCAAGGCAAAGCGTCTTGCCCAAGGACGCAAGTACCACAAACCCATGGCTGGATTCAAACCCACAATCTGTAGATTTACCACAAAACCTTGAGTACGACACGCCAGACCACTAGGCCACAGCACCCCACATAATACATCAGGGGCTGATTTCATAAAGCTCTGCGACGCGTCGCAACTCGATTTGCGACGCGTCCTAGAGATGTTTAGGTACTATAAAACATTGTAGACATTCTCCACGTGGAACATTTCAGATAACACATTGTGTACATTCTGGACCATCTACTTTCACCCAAAGGCAAGTTCAACAAAGAGCAACTTCCACAAACAAACAAATCATCAAAAATCATTACTCCTCATCATTGGTTTGAATTACCATTAGGGGCCTACGCCATATTTCAATGATTACAAGTCAACTCGCCCCCTGGCCGACTCGCCCCTTACCGACTCACCCCTTTGCCAACTTGCCCCCTGACCGACTCGCCCCTTACCAACTCGCGAGGAGGCGACTGAGTTGGCAGGGGGCGATTTGGTAAGAGGCGGGTCGGCTAGGAGGCGACTTGAACTGATGGAAGCAACTTGACCTGATGGAGGTGACTTGACCTGATACCATTTCAATAATAGTCACCAGTTGAGCTAATGCTAAATGTATGTAATTTGACAGGGTAACCTTTTCTTGAAAAATAGCACAATGAACGGTATTTCAATGCACTGCAGAAATCGTGAGGATCGCTCGCCACCTACTCCACGAAGCGCAGCCCCTCGAAATCCTCCAAGCGTTATCGCTAGTAACAACAAACATAAAACGCAGAGCACGCACCACGCTTCCCGTCTTTGACATCTTTTCACTCCTAATTGGACTCAGAGTGTCGCCCTTGCGAACAGAATGAGTTCAGAGGAGGGGGAGGGCATCTCTCCATCTTTGAACCTTCCAACTCTTGAGTCCTGGAGCGATTAAGAAGGAAGGGACAGACATGGAGGTATAAAAAGGTCCCGGGGTACAAAATAACGACTGCTAAAACGCATTTTGCCTTCTTCCAGCAGGAAACGCCACCAGGGTCTGCTTTGGGGACATAACATGAGACGACATCATCAGCTGGTTACCCTCCCGAGTCCTCACGACCGCGAGGTTAACGTCAAGTGTAACAGGATCGCTGCTAGAGGTATTAGATTGTTATGCCAGCTGGAGAAACACGGCGAAACGCAGACTCCTCTTAACCAGAGTAGTCATCATGGTCTTGCCAATTATATCTGATTCCCAGACCTCAAAAATAATGTGTACAGTAGTAGTCCTGTGTATGTATGCCTAGTAGATTTGCAGCAATCCCATTTGGAGTAATTCAAGGAAGGTCTGCCGTTCAAATAAAGGCTACGGTCAGGGTTTGGAGGTAGTGGGAAGAGCAAATTGAAAAACAAGGTGGCTCGATAACGTCAGCAGTGAATACAAACTGACATGTTTAAAGATAGATGACACAGTGATCCCACAAGAGGCTACTAACACCAGCTAGATAGATGAAGACGGTTCCGGTAATTTAAGAAGACAACCACCTAGGTCCCAACTCCCAAACATGGTTCGAGTAATCATGATGATGATGCTAGATTCTCGTTGGCAGAGAGGACGTCAGTCTCATGTTTCCAATGTTTTCCGATTTTCTTCTTGATCTCCTGGTTTCTCTTATTCTTTTCGGGCGCCGTTCTACGAAGCTGTATTAGGGACATGCTGTTAAAAATGAATTCATGAGTCGTACGTACGAGATATAAGTCGTACGTACGACTTATATGTCGTACGTACGACTTATGAATCATATCTCGTACGAAACGCAGACGAACTGTGAAGTTGAGGGATTTTACACTAAGATCAATGGGAGTTTATTTAGTGTGGTTCACCCATAAAGGGGAAGAGACCGGATGTTTGATGCCCTCAAAGGTGGGTCATCAACTAAAACATCTGGAAACCTGTTAAATATTACCAAAGCCATCGTAACTTACAATAAATCGCAAGACTTATGATGCATTACATCCCTACTTAGGATACGATAGGTCTTTCGTCACTCGAGTTACGATCGATCGTAGGACTTGTAATCGACCACTGTTAGAGTCAGAAGTTATGTAAGTGGAAATGGAAGTTATGCAAAATTACAAGTCCTTGATTCATTACGTCATCGTAGTGGCGTAATGAGGAAAAACTTTCTGAGAAGGCACATGCACGAAAGAGTGGGACTGGGGCCACTGGAGACAAAGTGAAGACCAGTAAAGCAATTCTTCAAATAAATCGAGACATCGGGCCCGGTGACTGCGAGGCCACCGTGGGAAGGGAGGAAACGGGCATTCATGTAGGGACACGAACCCCCTCCCAAGAGACATCACTGCCTTGTCGATACCCGACGTCATACGGTCATCGGTTCAAAGGACTGTAGGTCTGGGCATTCCTAGCTCTGTGGTTTGGATAATGCTAAAGCAGCTGAAGAAGAGAAAACTCTCCAAATACAGCCATTGGAAAAGACGTCCAGATAGCTTAGTCTAAATGACGGTATGGAAGGTGAAGTGGAAGGGAAGGGCCAAGCCAGGTCAGAGAAAGACAGGATGAATAGATAATATCAAGAATTTGACAGTGGGTGAAATAGCCATGGCAAAAGAAAATGCATTTATTGCAGATGGTTCTTTGAGGACTATGGCAACATAATAATAGTAGTAGTTGTTGTAAAGGTCTGGGTATATGCCAAGAGCCAAAGAACGATGCTTGGCCATACCTATGACGGACTAGCCACGCAGGAACAAGCTATGGACTATAGTTATCGATTCTAATTCACGCCGAGTATAAAATGGCATCGCTAGGCCTAATACATACATAATAGGCCTTTGCCTCTCAACGGTACCCACGTAAACTCACACAGCTTCATCAACTTTCGGTGCGGGATCCCACCAGCAGGGGCCAATTTCATATAGCTGCTTAGCACAAAAATTCGCTAAGCATGACATTTCTGTCTTAATAAAAACAGGATTAACAACCAAATGTCCATGTGTTGTGTATCGCTTGTCGTTGTTCTTCGGATGTTGTTCGCTGACCATGAATTTCAAATGGAATTTCCAATGGTGGCTTGTTTTATTGGGCAAGCAATTTTTGTGCTAAGCAATTTTTGTGTGTGCTTAGCAGCTCTATGAAATTGGCCCCTGTAGACATACAAGAATGAATATTACGCAAACTCATTCATCACGCAACTGATGAAATGATACAAAAATGTATGACAAAAATCCAAACATTGTTTCGAAAGGACAGACTCGAAAGCCACAAACCAAAACAAATGGCAACATATTACATAGTCATGTACACTGCGCTTTCCAAAACAGGAACCAGGATGTACGCTGAATCATATGGGGATGTTCGTAGTAAGCGGTAACCCGACCGATATCATTATCAAACATTCTTCCCGTGTTTGCTGGCCAATTATTCAAAAAGACAGATTTCCCGGAGGAAAATACCTTTGTGCCATTTGACTAAATAATATGTTATTCAATATACTTAAAGGTAGTATCATACTTTGGTTTTTATCAAAGAAATACAGATTGGGCAAAAATATCAAGACAGATACAGTAACAGTCATCTGTGAAAATTTCAGTCCCATACGGTGGCCACTTTTTGAGAAAACAGTGAAAAACAGCCACAGTATTTCTTAAGTCTTTTCTCTTTTATTCTCGATCTTTTAAAAGATCAACAAGATTTTCTTGTCGTTGCTTTAATTACTAATTTCTGGATATATACACCATTTCAGGCGGAAACATTTTAACGGTATGTTTCTACCACCACTATCTTCATACCCTGTAAGTTATACGTAAAATCTGTGAACGTTTCTGTTTTGGTTTCTTACCAAATTATGGTACTACCATTTAAATGTATCAAAATTAAAGAGTGAAATTTGTGTAATTTGGTTAACTTACCATCAGCTGATATAGACATCACACAGTACGCCAAAATCAAATACAGTTTAGCAATGAATAATGTTATATTCCACATAGCACCAGATGTTAGAATTCTCCGCCTGCGTTCACTAAGTTCCACTGACTTGTTAGCACGTATTGTTCGCAAGGAGGAGGTGTGACAATTCACCGTCTCCATGACTGAGTCGCCTGCCGTCTGAAGCGCCGCGGGAACGGCGGACAGGTCCTCGGAATAACCGGTCCACGACTCCGTAACTAGTAATAATACGTGTGGCACATCCAGACTGCCAGTCAAGTTCACAGACGGCACGATAATAATGGACTCTATTCGGATCACTACTGTACTAAAACTACACGGTAAAATCCCTCAAGCGAGATTACCCATTTTATCAGTCATTGTACGCACTAGTTCAACGAGTACACATATGACTTCAGTCCACAGCTGAGCGGATCCTAGTTTTCACTCAACTTTGGCATTGGGTGTGCATTCATCCCTACAATACATGGAAACGCTGCATACGTATCACAACGAGTGACAGACCCAGAGACTGCAAATGAAAACTATCCGTAAATTGGTCTCGTGCGTACAGTGGCGGATCAACTGCTACACATAAATCTCCGTTTACCTCGTCAAGACCGTCGCTCGGGACCAACTGTTGTATTGGCGGTTATGAGCGTACACACTATCGTCTCCCAATACACAACATGCAGCATAACATCATAATTTCCTGGTGATCATCGCCTCATCATGATTGCTTCTGCGCCAGAGAATCCTGTCCCACATCACAATCTAGAATAACACGAGTCTGTGTACAGCAATTCCGGTCCATATGAATGTTGTTGATGGGAGGGGAGTTCAACATGCACATTTGCATGCAGGGCAGATTTTTATATCCCGTTTGGGTGTTTTAAGGTCAACGTGTTCACGGAAGGAGCCAAGGCCATCCCCGCTAAAGCAATTGCTGCGCCGACTGTAGGCCTACCACAGGGCTAGTAGTAGGACTATGTCAGCAATAATATACATGCACACACCGTTTATACCAACCGCAATGTAACTTGAGGGCCGCAGAGTTTAGAAAAAGAAGCGAGCTTGATCAAGCACTTAAATAGCCAGACAGCATGCAGGGTACCGCACGTGCCACAATTCATTCCATACGTCATCAAATTTGTGCACGACAGCTGAACGCACATATCATAATAATTGGTGCACACACAAATGCATTGCCGTGCTTAGGTAGAGTTGTGAAAAAAGGCTGTCAAAATGTCTTCGAGGCCTAGGCTGTTTTGAGCTGGAGTCGGCGATATAGGCCAACTCCCAAGTTATGCTTCACCACCCATCGGCCAATTAACTCTAGTGATACAAAAATAACCAAAACGAAGGCTGTGGTGACAGAGAAAGTGACACGGTCGACTACCTGAACAATTTCTAGACATTCCAACTAGCTGGAGAAAAATTGATGGAGGAACTTGACCAAATACATCAAAAGCAAACGAGGGGGTTTACGAAACGGAGGCTCAGGGTCAGGGTCAGGGTCAGGGTCAGGTTCAGGTTCAGGTTCAGGCTCAGGCTCAGGCTCAGGCTCTGTCACCCATAAAACTAGGTTTGGTTTTTCATTGAAGCTGAGGCTCAGGCTCGAATTAGGCTCGAATTAGGCTCAGGATCAGGCTCAGGCTCAGACTCAGGCTCAGGCTCAGGTTCAGGTTCAGGCTCAGGCTCAGGCTCAGACTCAGGCTCAGGCTTAGACTCAGGTTCAGGTTCAAGTTCAGGCTCAGGCTCAGGCTCAGGCTCAGACTCAGGCTCAGTCATCCATAATGCTGAAAATAGGTTTGGTTTGTCATTGAAGCTGAATCTCTGTTTCAAACCAGAGAATCCACTTCCGAACCGCAGCCTAAAGCCTCTAAGTTGATACTTGTTATTCACAAAATGCAGCCTGAGCCTGACCCTCCGTTTTGTAAACCTCCTAGGCCAGTCGGTCAGCAAAAGGGAGTCAGGGAGCTAGACAGTCAGTCATGAAATCGGATACGGGGGGAGTGCGCATGTGTTGGTGTACACGTAGCAAATAATTATCTGAGGAGATACGGCGAATCTTACTCGGCAGGATTCCCAATCTCATACTGGGTTGTCCTCGACATTTATTGCTCAGTCGGGGTGCACCGGTCGCCGCGGCAGAAAGCGGCCTTCCAAGAAATCTTCTTGCATCTTGAAGCAGGGATGTCGCAAGAAATATTAATACATGATGATCAGGTTGGGGCAATACACTTCAATAATGAAGTGACTTCATTATGCAAAAAGCGAATTTGCACTTATCTGGGGCCAGGTTATTTTATTGCCTTCATACAGAGAATATACTGACAGATAATGAATGGCAAGTCTTATTTTGGCTTCAAACCAGCACTTTTTGGTTTTCCTTTGAATGGCTTTGTAAAACGGGGGATTTTCATGCATACTCATGTAGGGAACCAACAGCCAAAATATAATGAAAAAACATAAACAAATGAAGAGGCAAACTGGACCTACAAAAATGGTTTGGTAAACAAATTACACCACCAGTTGAGTGAAAGGAACATATTTGGCAAAATAAAACCCATTGAGAAGGAAAAGGTCTGCCAGAAAACCTATAAAACAACCGCAACTTTTTTTGCACAAATCAACTGGGTTACTGTTCTCAGTTCCCCAGATGACATCACAGTTTTGCTCATGAATATGGAAATTCTAATTAGCATACACACCAAAAAACCTGTTTTTAACCCTGAATCAGTGTGAGGAAGTGGGTAAAATCACAGTCCCCATGTACAGTTTTTTATTGGCACATGTTCAAGCCATAATATTCCCATTGCAGAGACCCTTTAAGCATGAAACGTCTTCCTTGATGACTGATCAAACAGGATTACCAACCAAATTTTCAAGTGATGCTTTATACTGCTTATGACTTGTATTTAGCCATTGTTTGCTGAGCATAACATTCACAAT
Organism: Astropecten irregularis; assembly: GCA_963971285.1. Lineage (NCBI taxonomy): Eukaryota > Metazoa > Echinodermata > Asteroidea > Paxillosida > Astropectinidae > Astropecten > Astropecten irregularis. The sequence goes on from OZ020255.1 coordinate 6,492,955, forward strand.
GACTTTTGGCTGCTGATTTTATTTACAAACGTTTTCGGTGCTTAAATGTAACAGCATACTTTTTTGTGAAAGAAATACAGATTCATGGGCAAAAATATCAAGACAGATACAGTAATAGTCATCTGTGAAATTTTCAGTCCCATACGGTGCCCACTTTTTGAGAAAACAGTGAAAAACGGCTACAGTATTTCTTAAGCATTTTCTCTTTTATTTTTGATCTTTTAAAAGATCAAATATAATGTTTGTCACTGGTTTTACTCTTTTCTGGATAAATACCGTATTTCAGGCTAAAATATTTTAACGTTATGTTTCTACCATCACCATCTTAACCCTGTAAGTTATAGGTAAATCTGTGGCGATGTCTGTTTTGGTATGCTACCAAAGTATGATACTATACCTTTAAGCAAATTTTGTTGCTTAAGCAGCTCTATGAAATTGGCCCCTGGTATGTATAGATACGTCTATGACTGTGATATTAATAACAGAGGGCCGATATTTTGCAAATCATTGCTGATATAATGACGGTCACCAGAAACTGACTGCGCCACATGTGGTCATTTCCGATCAGTGTGACCCTGCAATATCATATCACGAATTTATTGAAAAAAGACCTGCTGATTAAAGGGAAATTGCATCCTATAGGCCTACATGTATTGTAAGAGGCAAAACGATATGGTATACATTGTGTATTATGCATTTGTTTTCATTATACATGTATCCTTGCAAGCTATCGGAAATGATTTCATTTGTAAGTCTGGGTAAATATTTGAGGTAGCGTTAGCCTTGGCGCTTGCTTCTATAGGGGCCCACAGTACCACTACCAACCAGGGCCAATTTCATAGAGCTGCTTAAGCACCACAATTGCTTAAAGGCAGCGTACAGGATTCGCAAGGCCTCCAAAAAATTATTGAGTTTGAGACAGAAAATGGACTTACTGTTCGTAAACAGTGCAAACAGTCACCATGGGAAATCTTGGTTCATCAGATGCTGGGTTTTTCAAGGAAATCAAGATTTAGAGTCTCTTAAAGAGATTGTTCGTCCGAGAGATTTTTTAGCATTTCGAAAGCATGGTGTATTACCGTGAGGGATTCTGAGGGGGGCAAGATTATTTCAGCCGCATTTCTGCTATCAAGATGAACAAAGCTTTAAAAGGTACATGAAACAACGACTGTAAGGAAGTTTAAGACCTTCTCTTCTGTTCAAGTACCAAATTCAGCCAAAACGCACGTCTTTGCAAATCCTATATCCTCCCTTCCTATAAGCACCAAAAACCTAACCTGGTAAATAAAATCAATACGACAGCCAAAACTCCTTGTGAATCTTATGCTCAGCAAACAATTGCCGAATACAAGTCAAAAGCAGTAAACATCATATGAAAATTTGCTTGGTAATCGTGCTTGATCGAGGAAGACTTTTCATGCTTGAGCAATTTTTTGTGCTTAAGCAGCTCTATGAAATTGGCCCCAGTAGAGCACATCACTAGAAATAGAATAAGGGGTATAAAGGCTGTCCCCGGTGGGAGGGGCTACCCTACGCCCCTCCTACCCCTCCCCTTAGCATGGGTATTAAAATTATGACGTCATCGACAACAACAGCCAGTGTCCATGATGGGAAAACCCGGTCCATTACCACAGATCTCGTGCTTGTTCATATCTTTCTTCTTTTTTTTGCAGCATCATTTTGCTAGCCATTTTTGGCAATACAGGAAAAGAGCTCAGTTGCCGGGCGAGTGCGCATGCGTAGTCAGTTGCACTGATTTGGCAGCAGATATAGACCTTTCTTTTGTTTACAAACATTGACTGGTGGTTGGCATGGGCGGCCAAACATTGCAAATCATTTCGTCTTCTCGAAAGACGGCTTGACTTAATTCAAAATTGTTGCAAACGTTCCATAGCTGTGCAAAATACATACCAGCATTGATTGTGGTGTTTCCATTACATTCAGCAATATCTTTTAATGTTTATGGAACGTTGTGTACAAATTGGGTTGAAATTGTGGTTATTTTTGGAAAATGCCATTTGCTCGCCAGTTCTATCATCGATCTGTTGTAATAAGATTCATGTCTCTTCAACCTATTTTCAAATCAATACAAGTACTAAACTGCTGCAAACTACTCATCAGCCAAAATGACCTGAAATAATTATATCAAATGCTTATTAAAAGTTAAGAGGGCCTGACGCGTTTCGATCTTAGCAGGATCTTTCTCAAAGGCAAACTGACGGAAGGACAAGAACATAGAAGTAAATAGAAACACAATTTTTAAATATATTTATATAAATATTTTCTAATCATTGAAAAGTGAACAAAGAAAAATTGACTGGAGCGGGATTCGAACCGGCGACCTCCTGAATACCGTACAGGCGCTCTACCAACTGAGCCATCCAGCCCTACGTTGTGGTGACCCCAATAGTCAACTATCGTTGTTCGTTTGGCAGTCAGAAGCCATGAAACCACGCACACACCGCCACACCCCAGGGATCGTTTCAATGATACACGCAACAATGCTGCAACCTGGGAACGGTACATGGGGGGTCACTCAAAGAGGAAACGGCTTTTTAATTAATATATAGGCCTACGTGAAATTACCACAAGGGAAACTGACTCCTTGTGGTAATTTCACGTATATTTTCAAATCAGGTAAACTCTCCATATGGTTTCAAAATTATGATAATAATGCAAAAGAAGGAGACAAAAAAACCTAGTTATAGTTCCAGTGTCTGGAGCAGACGTCTGCTTTGTTCGTCCTGATGATTATACGAATAAATCACCTTATTTCATGGTAACATTATAGCTGGTCGCTCTGCTGCGCTTTCAATTATGCAAATTAACTACTTGGAGGAGAATGGTTATCAACGAGACAATCAAATCGTAAAACAAAAAAGACTGGAGGCATCGGTTTTTCCTAATTAGCATGCTAATTAGAAAGCATTTGTATGACATAAGTGTCTCGACTGTATATGGTGTGGATAGTAGAACACACAATTCCCAACGGTGTCAAATTACATAATGTTCAGGCGTACATGTACATGATTGTATTGGCCTACATTAATGTGAGGTATTATGTATAATTATGTCTGGTCCCCGGGAAAGCCGAAAATTGATCGCACTGGCATTGCATTTGAACTCTGAAGCTTAAAGGTAGTATCATACTTTGGTTGTTGTCACAAAAAATGCTGATTCATGCGCAAAAATATCAATGAAGATACAGTAACAGTCATCTGTAAAAATTTCAGTCCCATACGATGCCCACGTTTTGAGAAAACAGTGAAAAACGGCCACAGTATTTCTGAAGTCTTTTCTCTTTTATTTTCGATCTTTTTAAAGATCAAAAAGATTTTCGGTCGTTGTTTTACTAATTTCTGGATGAATACACCATTTCAGGCGGTCAAATTTCAACGGTATGTTTCTACCCCCACCATCTTCCTACCCTGTAAGTTATACGTAAATCTGTGAACATTTCTGTTTGGGTATGTTTATACCAAAGTACGATACAACCTTTAAGACATCGGAGGTTACAATTAGGAATTGACTGCCTGTAGACTAGATATTGTAATATATACAGGCCTTGGGTTATAATTATTTTGGCACAACGGGAGTTACACAAGAGAAGGCCGTATTATAATCGAAAACTAATTAGCAATCAAACACTTCCAGGACAGGGTACATAGGGGACATAGTGGCAAGTGCGTTTATAGGCATTCGCCTCTCACCAATGTGGCCCGGGTTCGAACCCGGCTTGGGTCATAACCGTCATATGTGAGTAGAGTTGTGCGTTTGGTTCTCTCCTATGCTACGATGGTTTTTCTCCGGGTTCTCCGGTTTTCCTCTCTCAACACAAAAAATCAAACACTTAGTCGATCTCAGGCTGTACTCCGTGATTATATATGGGTTGATGTGGCTGGCAGCCAAGGGCGCCCATGAAAGCCAGCTACTCGATCACGTTGTAGTCGCATCCTTCGCAATTCAGCACCCCAGCTGCCAGTAAGGATGATTAGCCTCCCAAATTATTATTATTATATAAACTCGTAATACCACTAACACTGTATATGCTCCCCCTCCCCCACCCTGTCTGTATTTCCCCATCTCTCTCTAAACAAAGAGCCTAGGCCTAATTGCTTGACGGTGGACACTGCACGCCACACCGTGGCCGAAAACCCATGAATTATAGCACACATTATTGGTATGATTCTACGGTGTCAGATGGAACCGTTGTGCACCGAGTATAGTAGTAGTGCATCATCAACGGATACCATACGAGGGACCTATAATTCTGGTATAGCAGTGCAAATTAAGCCATAAACATTATATTGTTAGGGGCGTATAGCGGGTACCAGCCAAACGAAAATCACATGTGATTTCCATGGTAACCGTTTCATTGGTACTGCTTTTCAGTAGGTACAAAACCGTAAAATATCATGTGAAATTTAAGTGAACAACTATTATTTAATTGTGCTGAGACATTTTGTGTGAAGCAAATCATTTTGTTCACAACAGCCTAGTGGTTGGTTGTTAGGGGCGTGGCTTGAGGTGCGAAGAGGGGGTGTAGCCTTCGACTAGTCTAGGGGCTTTTACGAAACCTGGCTTGAGGCTGGGCTTGGGATTTACTTGGCTGCCGCCATTTTGTGTCCTAAATGAAATGAAGGGCTTGAGATACATGGCGAAGCTGGAGCCTTTCTTCGGCTTCGTCGTGTGGCCCATTTTAAATCATTTTAAAATACTCAGAACTCTCACATGCGTTGAACATGTCACCTTTCATTTTATGGTGGGTTGACCATTGAATTTTTGAGATAAACTCATACTCAGCTGACCACCCCTAAAACAAGGTATGGTTCACTCCAGTCAAAGAAGCCATTTAAAAAAAAACATCCCTCTGTAAAGCGGCTGAAATAGACCCGTTTTCTCACCCAATTGCATAACAAATGGTCACAAATGGAAGCCCAGAGTCCAGGCAGGAGGTCCAGTGCCATATTTCTTCAATCCTTCATTTTCGTAGCTCTCAGAATTCTCTCATTTATAATAGGCCCTATATTGAGTGCTTAACTTTAATTAATGGGCTCGGCGGACGGTTTTCGAGAGGTACATTTCAAGTGCATTCAAGTGACGTCTGGGTACCAGACATTAAAACAAGCTAGAGTAACCCGTCTCTTTTTGAACAGGCGTACTCAGGACACACTGCATGAGGCATCCATGATTGAGGTGACAGTGAGACGGTGACTGGGGCGACAGTCTATAACGGTGACAGACCGAGCGACAGCGCGAGCCGTCGCTGTTGGTGGGCGACGAACCATGCGATATGTGACCGTACTTACAGTGAGTCAAGAATTCTAATTCCACCATCGCTATAAGATGCGATTCTAATTTTAGGAGAACCTTGCATCCGGTTCGGATCCGTCGCCAAGCTGTACTGTGTGAATATTATGTGTGGGCGTGGCAAGGGTTGGAAAGCGAGGGGGCGTAACGACCTCAACCGCTGTGCGCCCTCCCGTGTCCGACTCAATGGCAATGCCACAACCGGTCAAAATGGCCACTGTTAAAGGGGAACACAAACGTGGTATGAGGTCGGGGAAAAACCTGTGACTTGTGCACATAATCTACATGAAACTCGACGGTATGGTTTAAGGATTCCCTTTAAAGTAAAAATTATATTAAAATATATATGCTTGAGGAGGCTTGCCCTTCACCGACGTAGATGAGCACTGCATACTCAGTGCTTTTTTAAGGTGGGATTCGAACCACGACCCCCTGTTTACTAGTGCAGATGCCATACCGCTAGGCCACCGTACTAGCTAAGGTCAGCGGGGTGAATCGAATCCAATATCGGGGCGGGTACCGCAATTAATCATGAATATTAATATCATTCGTGGGAGAGGTGGTATGTTTTGAGAAAAAGCCCGTATGTATATTTACCGAATAGTTGTTGAAAGATTTTTCTTACTACAAGAACGGAACACAAGCAAGGCACTTTAGATGGAGCCCGCCGAATGGCCACTGAACGAGGGTGCCAAAAAATATATTTTGTTTGAGAGATCTCGTGTCCTACGGGAGTTCACCAACAGGCTGCTTTCAGGCCTATCATACTTTGGTAGCATACCAAAACAGAAATCTTCACAGATTTACCTATAGCTTACGAGGTATAAAGATGGGGATGGTAGAAACATACCGATAAAAGGTTTTTCTGCCTGAAATGTTGAATTTATCAAGAAAAAGTAAAATTATTTACCCCAAACTGTTTAGATCTCAAGGAGATCAAAACTCCTGTAAATAAAGATTTGAAAATATCGCGAGCGTTTTTCACTGTTTTCTCAAGGGTTCCGCATGGGACTGGACATTTCACAGATGACTGTTACTGTATCTTTCTTGATATTTTTGCTCATGAATCTGCATTTCTTTGACAAAAAACAAATTATCACTACATTTAAAGGTACTTATGTCATACTTGGGTAGAAAACCACAACAGACATGTTCACAGATTTATACGTGTAACCTATGGGATATAAAGATAGATCTGATACATATTCTTCCTCAAATGCTGTATTTTTACAGAAATTAGACTCAAAACAATTTTGATCAAAAACCTCACAATTACAATTACCTCACAATTTCGCGTAAAATCCGCAACGGTTTTTCGCTGTTTCCTACTGTTTCCAATGATCAATTGAGCTGGGAAATTTCACAGGTTTGATTTTATTCCATAACAAATCAAATTATTAACAGACCGCAGCTGTTTTGTCAACTTTATTAAAGTATGATAGTACCCTTAAAGGTAGTATCATACTCTGGTAAGAAATCAAAACAGAAATGTTCACAGATTTACGTATAACTTACAGGGTATGAAGATGGTGGTGGTAGAAACATAGCATTAACCCCCCCCCCCCCCCCCTGAAATGGTGTATTTATCCAGAAATTAGTAAAACGACCACCGAAAATCTGTTTGATCTTTTAAAAGATCAAAAATAAAAGAGGAAAGACTTAAGAAATACTGTGACTGTTTTTCACTGTTTTCTCAAAAGTGGGCACCGTATGGGACTGAAATTTTCACACATGACTGTTACTGTATCTGTCTTGATATTTTTGCCGATGAATCTGTGTGTCTTTGATAAAAACCAAAGTATGATATTACCTTTAACGGGAAAGTAAGGACTTATCTCATTATAATGTTATGAAATTAATAAGATCTTCGTACTTGTTCTATTTATTTTTTTTCCTGGGCGGGACAATTCTAGATCGTTTTTCATTATTGTGATCTGTTTGGATGGTACAGTCATTTTAATTTATCGGGTTGGTAAATTATTGTTTCTGTCTCCTTTGTGGACAGGGCTTAATTTCCCAGGGGGCGTGCATTGTAGAGGTGAAACATGAAACACTGATGATGATAGTTATGTATGGATTATGAGCAGAATTTGACATTACCAAGAAAAGCAGCTGCATGGCCAGTATGGGCGGCAGAATATCAGCAAAACATTCCATCTTAAAGGTATAAAAATTCATGATTAGTCAAAGGTCACAGAACAGCTCTTGTCTGATCAAAAATGTCCATGAAATGATAAACCTGTGAACATTTGAGCTCAATCAGACATCTGAGTCACGAGAAACTAGCGAAAACCTGACTCGATTTTTCTTATAAAAACATAGAAAATGGTTTTGATCTTACCCTAAGATTAAAAAGATTTTCGGTCGTTGTTTTACAAATTTCTGGATAAATACGCCATTTCAGGCGGAAATATTGTAACAGTATGTTTCTACCTGCACCATCTTCATACCCTAAATGTTATACGTAAATCTGTAAACATTACTGTTTGGGTATGTTACCAATCCTATACTGTATACCCGTAAAGGTACCATCATACTTTGGTAGCATATACTAAAACAGAAATCTTAACACATTTTCCTATTAACTTACTTATTTCTTTTCTACCTGAAATGTTGTCTTTATCCAGAAAAGAGTAAAAACCGGTTAAGATTAGCTATCTACAAACATGTTAGAATCCTGTATGGCGTTTATAAACCCAGTGTTGTTTACTTGGGAGAAAACTCTGAGGGCTTTTTGCCTAACAATAATAAACGTCAGACCTTACACGACCCCAAATCCGGGTCAACAAGAAAAAAAAACTATCACCACCTGAGTAAAAAGCGTTCGCGCAGCTAACTACAATAACATGTATATATACAAGGTATATAGTACAGCATATATTATAATATAATGTAATCGTTCGACACCTTGAAAATGTTTGGCACGAAACCACTTTCGAGGAAAAAAGGACTCCCATACGATGTGCAACGTTCGACCCGTAAATGAACTCCCGTTGTGCAACGCGCCTATGCGAGACGGCGGTTGGGCCCTATGGAGCTGGTGGGATTATCAAGATGATGTGAAATGATTGAATTTTGTCTTTTAATTATCCTCAACATGATAATAACGACGCCCGGTGTACTACAACAGGGGTCCATATGCTTGAGTGAAGCCGTCTTAGAAATCATTATGAAGGAAAGGATGAAAGACATTTTAAAGGTAACTTCGTACTTTGTTTTTTTGTCAAAGAAATGCAGATTCAAGAAAGATTTGAGGCTTTGCACGTTGACAATTGGTATAATTTTTATGTGGATCGGTTTGCCGCGGAAACACCATGTTTGCACTTTTATTTCGTTCGCACTTCTCGTAAGGTCTTAACGTTTCGACTAGCCCGCTCTATTCATGCAGATTCGTGGGCAAAAATATCAAGGAAGATACAGTAACAGTCATCTGTGAAAATGTCAGTCCCATACGGTATCCACTTTTTGAGAAAACCGTGGAAAACGGTGACTGTATTTCTTAAGTACTTTCTGTTTTATGTTTGATCTTTTAAAAGATCAAAAAGATTTTCGATCATGTTTTACTAATTTCTGGATAAATACAGCATTTCAGGCGGAAACATTTTAACGGTATGTTTCTACCACCACCATCTTCATACCCTGTAAGTTATAGGTAAATCTGTCAAGATTTCTGTTATGCTAAGGAAGATACAGTAACAGTCATCTGTGAAAGTTTCAGTCCCATGCGGTGCCCACTTTTTGAGAAAACAGTGAAAAACGCTCCCGGTATTGTTTAAATCTTTTCACATGAGCTTTGATCTCTCTTCAGGAAGAAGACTTCTAATGGTTTGTTTTTATACCATCACCATCTTTATACTCTGTACCTCATAATTTCTGTTTTGGTATGGTACCAAAGTATGATTGACCAAAACATGCCGGCTGGAATAGAGGCCACGACTGGCCAGTAGGGTTGGATACGACGGGCCTTTACGAAACCAGGCTGAGGCTAGGCTTGGAACAAATAGAATGGATTGGGCCACACATGGCGAAAGGCTCTGGCTTTTCCACGTATCTCAAGCCTCATTTTTGACACAAAATGGCGGTAGCAAATTAAATCCTAGCCTTGCCTCAAGCTCATTTCGTAGTAAAAGCCCCAAGCGTCGGGGACATTGTCCTGATATAAGTACTCTCTGTCTGGATGTTGATCATTAACCGTGACGTCTCACCCCAACAGGAGGACATTTTATTGGTAGGGCAGTCGCAACCAAGGAGATGCCATCAGTTTTCATTTCAGGCAGTGAAATATCACCCCCAGGTGGGTTGAGCAGCCGTACGGTGAGGCTTCACCGCTCAACCGTTAAAGGTAATATCATACTTTGGTTTTTGTCAAAGAAATACAGATTCATGGCCAAAAATATCAAGACAGATACAGTAACAGCCATCTGTGAAAATTGCAGTCCCATGCGGTGCCCACTTTTTGAGAAAACAGTGAAAACAGCAACAGTATTCCTTAAGTCTTTGCTCTTTTATTTTTGATCTTTAAAAGATCAAAAATAATGTTGGTTACTGGTTTCACTCTTTTTTTCTGGAGAAATACAGCATTTCAGGCAAAACAATTTTAACGGTATGTTTCTACCATCACCATCTTTATACCCTGTAAGTTATGGGTAAATCTGTGAAAAATTAATGTCTGTTTCGGTATACTAGCAAAGTATGATACTACCTAAATTTAACTTCAAACAGTCTCACAAGGCTTGTGAGCACCTGTGGTGAGTATATAGGCCTACCAGTGCATGATGCGATATCATGACGCGACTGCACGGCGGCATGACGTGACCACACGATATCATGACGCAACTGCACGATGGCATGACGCGACTGCACGATGGCATGGCGCGACTGCACGATGGCATGCACGATGGCATGACGCGACTGCACGATAGCATGACGCGACTGCACGATAGCATGACGCGACTGCACGATATAATGACGCAACTACACGATATCATGACGCAACTGCACGATATCATGACGCGACTGCACGATGGTATGACGCAACTGCACGATATCACGACAAAACTGCACGATGACATGACGCAACTGCACGATATCACGATGCAACTGCACGATATCACGACGCAATTACTACACGATTTCATGATGCAATTGCACGATATCACGACGCGAGTGCACGATATCACGATGCAATTACTGCACGATATCAAGACGCGACTGCACGATGGCATAACGCGACTGCACGATATAACGTGCGAGATAAACCTGAATGTTTGGTGCTAAGGGCAACATCATGACGCCACGGCACCAGGAGGAAGATTCCTTAAATAATCAAATTTAACGAACAATTAATGAGTTTTCCCTGAAAGCCATTCCCTATCTATTTCACATATTAAGAGTGATGTGCAATCGTGCATGTAACATTAAAAGTGCATTCTACTCCCATGACAGTGACAGTGACTATGAATAGATCCCATGGAATTTTTATAATTCATCCCAATAAACTGCTTATTTCCTCCGTTGACAAAACAATTCTACGAACAACGAGAAATCGAAAATAACTCCTTAATGGATTTTCCAGACTAAAATAATGATTTGGCCTGTTTGTTTGGTTTGATTGTGTATTGTTACTTTGTTACTTGGTCATTTAAAGCGTACGTCCTATTTTTAAGTAACATTGTGAGGATGAGTCATAAATACCCCAATTTTGTGTCATCATTTTTTTTTCATATTGAGGTGGGCCGGTCCTTAATCGTTTAAACACGGATGCGATAAATTTAGACCGTGAAGTCATTGTGGGATAGGCATAAAAATGTTACACGCAACATGGCGCAGCCTGACGAATGTTTTTGTTTGCTCGAAGATGTAGTTTTGATGTGACTCGTGTCCCTAAAGGCAGCGTACAGGATTTGCAAGGCCTCCACAAAATATGAGACAGAAAATGGACTCAACAGTTCGTAAACAGTGCAATCAGTCACCATGGGAAATCTTGGTTCATCAGATGTTGGGTTTTTCAATGAAATCAAGATTTAGTGTCTTTTAAAAAGATTGTTCGTCCGAACGATATAGTAGCATTTCGAAAGCGTGGTGTAACCCTGAAGGATTCGGAGGGGGGGGGGGTGCAAGATTATTTCGGACGTAGGCCTATTTCTGCTATGCAGATGAACAAAGCGTAAAAGTGTACATGAAACAACGTCTGTAAGGAAGTTTAAGACCTTCACTTCTGTTTAAATACCAAATTCAACCAAAACGCACATCTTTGCAAATCATAATGCTCCCTTGAACCACCAGTAGTCGATTTCACGAAGCCCTACGATCGATCGTAACTTGATATACGAAGCCGGATAACCACTTATATCGTACATAGGGCTGCAATGCATCACATGCTTTGACTGGTCTGATCCGAAACGATCTTAAATGTATAGCTTTATACTTTGGTTTTTGTCAAAGAAATGCAGATTCATGGGCGTAAATATCAAGAAAGATACAGTAACAGTCATCTGTGAAATTTCTAGTCCTATACGGAACCCAACTTTTTGAGAAAGAAGTACAAAATGCTCACTGAATTTTCATCAATGATCGTCAAATCCATTCGCAGTCAGCTAGCGGATAAAGCACGGTGGTTGTAATTTTCATGATAGGGCGCCCTCAGTCACAGCGGGTACCTATTAAGCTGGTCGTTATTTCTAAAAGTTGTCGACAGGCAACTTTTGAAAATTCGAATTTTTGTGTCCGATTTCTATTCATTTCTACGCAACGGGAACTTTTTGGACGAAATGCTTTCGCATGATGATTATACTGGTATGGTTATATTTGAGTTCAATTACGCGTTTTGATTTTTTTTTATTTTTTCAGATGCATCACTAAAGTATTATATGGGGGTACCTTTAAAAGCATAATACGGGATTGGTAAAGGTGACAGACCAGCTGCAGAATGTTCATAATTTGAATTATCATGGAATAAAACCAAACCTGTCATAATCGGAAACTGTACTAAAACAACGAAAAACGCTCACGGTGTTTTCAAATCTATTTACAAGAGTTTTGAAATCAAAACTGTTTTCGGTCGTTGTTTTACTAATTTCTGGATAAGTAAAGCATTTCAGCCGGAAATATCTTAACGGTATGTTTCTACCAGCACCATCTTCATACCCTGAAAGTTATACGTAAATCTGTGAACATTTCTGTTTTGGTTTCTTACCAACTTATGATACAACCTTTAAATGTATTATTTTATATACAGGATTTTTGAAATCATCCCGAGATCAAAACTGTTTTCGGTCGTTGTTTTACGAATGTCTGGATAAATAGACCATTTCAGGCGGAAATATTTTAACGGTAGGGGCTGTGTTTCTTCCAGCACCATTTTCATATCCTGAAAGTTATACGCCGTGAACATTTCTGTTTGGGTGTGCTACCAATCATGTACTGTACCTCCATGTTTAAGGGAGATAGTTTGGCAATTTGGCTGTAGTTGGCATGCTCGCACAGTTAATGTTCAAAATGACGAATTGTCGCACGAGCAAGCGCGTGCCATCAACTCATCCTGCCGTCTTTAGGTAACCAAGCCCGGGCTGGCTTGATCCCTACGCACGCGCCCATTCTGAAAAAAAAAATCCCGGTTTCTGGCACAAACAACTTGAAATCCGAACTGATTCCAGACGAACCTGGATTGATAAAGAAACCTCCACAATCCGTGTTGATATAACAGGGACCAAACTGTGTTAATATTACAGGAAACTGTCTCAGAGTTCTGTATTTATTTAAGTCCTGGTATTAGTTATGTATGTAGTCTGGGCGCCTTTGCGTTCAGGAAGGCATTGTGACGAACTTCCTGCCTGTTATCTTTCACTTTGTGTTCACAAACCAGCAAGAGTATTTCTCTTTAAATTGCGCTGTCACCGATGCCTGATATGACTGTGGGATGACACAGGAAAGAGTTGTTGTTAAAACCTCATTCATGATTTCATTTTGGTGTTAGCCAAGCAGAAGTCCAGGGACGAAATGAGGCTTGGGGTTGGGCTTGGGATTGATTTTGCTCCCGCCATTTTGTGTGTCATCAAAATCGAGTTGTCTTTCATATGGCTCTTTAAAAAGAGTGGTGTTTTTTAACTCTTTTGGAATGGTTTCCGCTCTTGGACAGAGTGACAAATCACTCCAAACGATGCAAACTTCACTCTAAAAGAGTGGAAGACAACTCGAAAAAGAGTTGTTCATCTTATGGCTCTTCAAAGAGTGGCTTTTCACTCTTTTGCATTTAGAGAGTAAATGAAATGAAGGGCTTGAGATACATGGCGAAGCTGGAGCCTTTCTTCGGCTTTGTCATGTGGTCCAATCCCTTCGTTCATTGTGGGCCTCAAAATGGCGGTAGCGAAATAAGTCCCATGCAAGTCTAGCCTCACGCCTGGTTTTGTAAAGCCCACAGACTCATGCTTCAGCAAAGGGTTGCAGGCTTAAAGGCAGCGTACAGGGTTTGCAAGGCTTCCAAAAGAATACTGAGTTTGAGAAGAAAATGGACTCAACAGTTTGTTAACAGTGCAAAGAATTACCATGGGAAATCTTGGTTCATTTTGTTATGTTTGTTATGTTTGTTATGTTCATCAGATGCTGGGTTTTTCAAGGAAATCAAGATTAAGTGTCTTTTTAAACGATCGTTCGTACGAACGATTTCGAAAGCGTGCTGTAACCGTGAAGGTTTCGGAGGGGGCAAGATTATTTCGGCCGTATTTCTGCTATCCAGATGAACAAAGCGTAACAAGGTACATGAAACAACGTCTGTAAGGAAGTTTAAGACCTTCACTTCTGTTTAAGTACCAAATTCAGCCAAAACGCACATCAGGCTTTGCAAATCATCATGCTCCCTTTAAATCCTATAAAGACCAAAACCTATACAAGCCTCGACAAGGTTAGCCTATACGCGCACTGTGCAGTCGAATGCACTGTTACTAAAAAAAAGTCTACGTGTCTTCTCTGGAGCGGCGAATCACAATATGACGAACGTCATACATACCATAAGCGATCATGTATGTAATGCTGCAGAAATGTATCATCCAATAACCCTTTCCCATTACATTAGTCTTCAGATCAATGTTGCTACCAAACCTCGGTTTCAATGTACGTTTTTGATGGTTTCAATGCGTTTGACGGGGTGGGGATTTATTTGGCTTCAGCCCTATGGCTTAATATTATATTGCCCCTAGACGAAAATAGACGCAGATTGTACGTCGTAAAACATGTGGCGTTCTTGGTTGCCAGGCAAAAGAGCTTGTGCTAATTATTTGCCTATAAGCCCATGGGTTCAATAAGTAACTGGCACCAAAAATGAGCATATTCCTTCTTAAGCGACACATCTTCTGGACGTTCAATGATAATATTCTCGTGTGTGAAATTGCGAGAGAGAAACGAGCACGGTTCCTTAATGTGACAACCAGACCCAGTAGGAACGGATACTAATGAAAACAGCAACGGCTAACCGTCATTCGGGTCTCCTGATGAGGACTAGAGCAGGCTAGTCGAAACGTTGAGACCCAATTGCGAGAAGTGCGAACGATATAGAAGGGCGAAAGTACGAACGATTATTACATGGTGTTTCCGCAAACCGATCCACATACCTAGGCCCTTTTCCAAACCTCGGCTCCGGCTCCGGCTCCGGCTCCGGCTCCGGCTCCATTTCGTGAACCCATTCTAAAATAACGGGTAGCAAAATAGAGACTTTTGGCTATGGTGTGGAAGTAGATACTCTGGTTTGAACCAGAAAACAGAGATTCAGCTTCAATAAAAAGCCACAAGCTATATTTTCAGCATATGGATGACAGCGCTGGAGCCGGAGCCTGAGCCGGAGCCGAGATTTGGAAAAGGGCCCTATTACCACCATGCAAAGCCTCAAATGTTTCTTAACCGTCATTCGTTTAAAAAAGTTCGGTCTCACAAACCAATGTATTTATCGAGAAAAAAACTGCGTCAGTACCCTGCAGTGACCCAGCAAATTGTCACAGTTCTTCGTAGGACAGAGAGGTTCGTAGTATTGGTGTAGAATGTATTACAACGAATGTACGTGGCCAAGAAGAGGGGATGACTCAAGGAATGAAATGAATGTGACGTGAAATTTAGTGTAGAAGTACGTAGCGAGTTGGCAGCAACGATTAGACTAAGTCCTAGTAAAATAGATGAGAGTAGATGTGTTTTTTTTATGTAAAATACCACTCAGAGCACCAAACCATAATTTATCACTGTATTCCTCCATTTGTGGCAAAAAAGCCCGCTACTGAAACGCCACCATGCATCCGTTTTAAGATGTTTTTTTCTTGCTATAAGGGCCTTTACAACACCTCGCTTGAGGCTAGGGCTGTAGGCTTGAGACTAAAGCCCACCGCACACTATACGATCCGACTAGGACCCGACTGGTTTTTGGAAGGATCGCAAAGCATTCTGGGAGTCATAACCGTGATTCGACAGTCGAATCTTGCCGACTGGCCATCAGAGTGGGTCTTCGCCTGGGAACAATTACGGTTAAGACTCCCAGAATGCTTTGCGATCCTTCCAAAAACCAGTCGGGTCCTAGTCGGAATGTCGGATCGTATAGTGTGCGGTGGGCTTTAGGCCCTATATTTCGCTACCGCAATTTGAAGCCAA
The DNA here is from genome assembly GCA_963971285.1 of Astropecten irregularis. Classification (NCBI taxonomy): domain Eukaryota; kingdom Metazoa; phylum Echinodermata; class Asteroidea; order Paxillosida; family Astropectinidae; genus Astropecten; species Astropecten irregularis. Next base: position 6,508,891 of record OZ020255.1, read on the forward strand.
CAAAACGAAACGATTGGATTGGGCCACGTGATGACGAACCGAAGAAAGGCTCCAGCTTCGCCATATATCTCAAGCCCTTCATTTCATTTAGGACACAAAATGATGGTAGCAAACTAAATCCCAAGCCTAGCCTCGAGCCTCATTAAGGCCATAATTATAGAGGGCGCTATTCACGATACCACTGAATTTCGCCGAGACAAATATCGACAGTTTGCGTCGACAGGCGGCGCTATTGCACAAACCAGGCGATTCTAAGGGTGCACCACACTAAATAAACTCCCATTGACCTTAGTGTAAAATCCCTCGACTTCACAGTTCAAAAAAACCCATCCAGAAGTTTCTCAGTTGTTGGTGCAATAGTGTAAATGATAGTGTGAACTCTCATCTACCCAATTCATTTCAATTTTTGGTTGGGTAACCGATTGGATTTTTCGCTAATTGCCCCAAGAAAAAAACACCCCCGAAATGTCCGTCTTCCGTAACCGACTTGCTACGAGTTTTCATGAAGCAACCCTCCACGTTCAAGACAATGTAGGACCGGATTGTAAACCAAAATATCTCAAGTCTCCACAACAGGCTGAAGCACTGAACCCCCAGGTTGTCATAACCAGTCAAAATTACACAATATATTAATTGCACGACCCCCCAAATTGCATATTTACAAAACATTTGAGGGTACACACATTATGATAATCAGCTCGGCGCATTGATTTTTGAGCTATTTAGTGTGGTGCATCCCTAAAACCACAGAATACAAGTCTATAGACAGGGTATAGGGACGTATAAAAGGGAAGACCCCTGTAGAGCTGGTTGGATATAAAGCCACATAATATGCTACTTCAAATTATGAAGTAGCATTCTGTTTTCATTATATTTGTAACATTGTGCATTGTAAATTACATCACATTATGTTAAGACGAAAAGCCAACCCAGCCACAAAACAAACATGTAAAATGTTTAAGGGTATATGGTTTTTGTCAAAGAGATGCAGATTCATGGGCACAAATAACAAGGAAGATATAGTTAACAGTCATCTGTGAAAATATCCGACCCATACGGTGCCCACTTTTCAGTTTGAGAAAACAGTGAAAAACGTGCACAGATCAAAATCGTTTTTGGTCATTGCGCGGGTTTTACTCTTTTCTGGATAAATACCACCGTCATAGTGGCCGGATAGCATAACTAAATGTTACTTTCGGTAAATAAATATGTGGTCTTTTTTATTCACACACATTGCGCAACTTTTCCCAGAAGTTAATTTTTGCAAGACGAGATAGAAAGCCACGTTGGGGAATTTCGCAGGAACCAAGGGTTTCCGGATGCACCACACTAAATAGCTCAACAATCAATGCGCCGAGATGATTATCATAATGTGTGTACCCTCAAATGTTTTTTAAATATGCAATTTGGGGGGTCGTGCAATTAACTTGTGTAGTTTTGACTGGTTATGACAACCTGGGGGTTCAGTGCTTCAGCCTGTTGTGGAGACTTGTAGATATTTTGGTTTAAAATCCGGTCCTACATTGTCTTGAACGTGGAGAGTTGCTTCATGAAAAATCGTAGCAGGTCGGTTACGGAAGAAGGACATTTCGGGGGTGTTTTTTTCTTGGGGCAATTTGCAAAAAATCCAATCGGTTACCCATCCAAAAATTGAAAAGAATTGGGTAGATGAAAGTTCACACTATCATTTACACTATTGCACCAACAACTGAGAAACTTCTGGATGGGGTTTTTTGAACTGTGAAGTTGAGGGATTTTACACTAAGGTCAATGGGAGTTTATTTAGTGTGGTTCACCCTTCCATGAAGACGAGTCTGGGACATCGCCCTCTTGCGTCGATAAAGAACAAGGGCATTGTCATGATTGTTTTATGATGTTGAATTACATGCATAATTAACCCTTGATTCAGAGTTTAAAGGGATGACACTAGCGGTGATGGTCGCAGAACAATGTTTATGTGATCCAACATTGTACACGATTGAGTTAATACAGAAATGCATGAGCTAATACGGCAACTCAATGAGAGAATTATAATCTTAAAGACTATTTGTGGAAACATCGAAAATTCTACCGACCAAATTAAAGGTGATATCATATACTTTGGTTTTTATAAAAGAAATACAGATTCGAGTGCAATCTGTGAAGACTTCTGTTTTGGTTTATTACCAATGTATGATACTACCTTTAAAGGTAGTATCATACTTTGGTATCATACTGAAACAGAAATCTTCTCAGATTTACCTATAACTTACAGGGTTTAAAGATGGTGATGGTAGAAACATACTGTTACAATTTTTCTGCCTGAAATGGTGTATTTATCCAGAAAAGAGTAAAACCAGTGGCCAAAATTATTACTTTTTTTTTTAAGAGAAAAGACTTAAGAAATTCCGTAGCCGATTTCACTGTTTTTTCAAAAAGTGGGCACCGTATGGAACCGAATTTTTCACACATGACTCTTATTGTATCTTCCTTGATATTTGTGCCCAAGAATCTGAATTTCTTTGACAATTAAAAACCAAAGTATGGTATTACCTTTAAAGACTAATTTGAAGAACCATCGAAAAAAGTACCGACCCAATTAATTACGCCTAAGTTCTTTCTTTGACAAAAATCGCACAGTAATAATAGTTTTGATCACATTTACTATTTAAATGTTCTTCATTTTCCCCCAAGCATATAGTATACAAATATCTGTGCAGGAAGTGTTACCACAACGATACATGATTGTATTTGAACAAACATAAATGAAGTAGTTTTTATGAGTTTGGTAGACCAAGTCGACAGAAAATAGTTACCAATTAACGGCACATTGTTAAACAAACACTCCATAGCTACTATTAAAAAGGTACGTTTTTGGTAGGAAACCAAACCAGAAATGTTTTACAGATTTACGTACGTACGTACAAGGTATAATAATAAGATGTAGGCCTATCTGGGGTCGATTTCACCCAACTCTTCGTAACTTACTATAAATTTGAGGACTTTTTATGCATTTGCAGCCCTACAGTGGTGTCGATTTCTTTTCATGATTTGGGGGGGGGGGTGATTGGTGATTTGGTGTCCTATGCAAGGGAGCGAAGCGACCGAGCCGGGGAGGCTGTGGGAGGTGGGATACCCCCCCCCCCCCAAAAAAAAAAAAAAAAAACCAAAAAACAAAAAAAACAAAAACAAAAAACCCAGGGACTTTTAAATAAAAACAGAGTCGAAAGTCGCATTTTAGAGCATTTAAAATCGATATCGAATATATAAATTCACGGCTGATACAGAAAAAAAACAAGGATCATGTAATATTTCTATACAATAAACTTGAATGACATTCAACCTCAAAAATTGGGGGGGGGGGGATGATTATACACGCCATCCTCCCACCTCAAATATTGGGGGGGGGGGGGGAAATATCACCCCCCCCCCCCCCCCCGGGATCGACATCCATGACCCCCTTAGCATTTCATGTATACGAAGCTGTATTAGGGACATGCTGAACAAATAAATTTGCACGTCATACGTACGACTAATGAATCATATCTAGTACGTACGAGATGTAGTACGACTTATATCTCGTACGTACGACTTATGAATCACTATCTCGTACGTACGAGATAAGTCGTACGTACGTACGAGATGTAAGTCGTACGTCCGAGCTGTAAGTCGTACGTACGAGATACATCTCGTACATACGAGATATGATTCATAAGTCGTACGTACGACATATAACTCGTACGTACGTCTTATATCTCGTACGTACGTCTTATATCTCGTACGTACGTCTTATATCTCGTACGTACGACATATAACTCGTACGTACGTGTTAGGTCAGTGAGAGGCAATGATTCTTTTTTTTTAGCATGTCCCTAATACAGCTTCGTACATGGACATGTTGGACTAGACAAAGTGTGAGTGTTGTTCTGTGCCCTTTACCAATCGTGTATTATACCTTTAATGGATACGTGGGTGTTTGGTTGTGACTTGTGATTGTCAAATTGGTTTCGTGCGACGCTCGTCACAGGGTGGGCCTCAACTGTTGACCCAGAGGTCACCCGACTGGGTTTAGTTAGGGAATTCCCGTTGGTTTATTGCCAGCTCGTCTTTGTTTGAACTCTGGTGCAATGTAAACTTAGACTTGCCATAAGTCGTTTCTTAGCTCATAAATCAATGCGCCGAGCTGATGATCATAATTATTCTGCAGACAGTACCCCAGCTAGCTCGGCGGCCTAGCAGATAAGGCATCTGCACTAGTAAGCAGGAGGTCGTGGGTTCGAATCCCACCTGAGCCAGCATGTGATTTTTTCACGTGCTCTCACAAGCACTGAGTATACAGTGCTCATCCACCTCGTTGAAGGGCAAGCCTCATTTGCATATTATCTATTTCCCGACCAAAATCATTTAATATTCATGATAATTATTTTGTGTACCCTCAAATGTTTTTTTAAATAAGCAATTTGGGCGGTCATGCAATTAATATTATTGTTAAATTGTGACTGGTTATGACAACCTGGGGGTTCAGTGCTTCAGCCTGTTGTGGAGACTTGAGACATTTTGGTTTTAAATCTGGCCCTACATTGTTTTCAACGAGGGTTGCTTCATAAAAACTGGGCCCAATTTCATGGAATCCGTTACCGTTAGCAAAAATTCTTCGCTTACGGTAGCAGACTATTTTGGGTAACGGTTAGCGTATTTCACGGAAGAGTTTCCTTTTTGGTAATGGTAAGCAAGGACTTTGTGCAGAATGTATATGACAGCGCGTTAGCAGAAAATAATCACGGTTACCGTAATTCTTTGCTAACCGAGAGTCTTGCTTACGGATTCCATTAAATAGATTGCACGCGTAGCAGTGCACGTAAGCACAAAAATAGGCCGTAACGGATTCCATGAAATTGGGCCCTGGGGCCAATTTCACGGCGCTGCTAAGGAAAAAAAATTTGCTTAGCACAAAAATGTCTTGGCCAATAAAACAAACCACCGTTGAAAAAATCATTTGATATTCATGGTCAGTGAACAACAGCCAAAGAACAATCACAAACGATGCAAAACACATGGACATTTGGCTGTTAACCCTGTTTTTATTAAGACAGAAAAGTCATGCTTAGCAAATTTTTGTGCTAAGCAGCGCCGTGAAATTGGCCCCTGGTATCAAGTCGGTTACGGAAAAAGGACATTTCGGGTTTTTTTCTTCTTGGGGCAATTATCAAAACATTTAATTGGCTAACAAACCAAAAATGGAAAAGAATTGGGTAGCACAAGGGTTCAAACTGCCATTTACGGTATTGTACCAACAACTGAGAGACTCCTGGATGAGGTATTTTGAACTGTGAAGTTGAGGCATTTAACGCTAAGGTCAATGGGAGTTTATTTAGTGTGGTGCACCCTCAGGCTATTAGTAAAGTGTACTAGTGCAGTATCCCAATACACCCATGAAGGAGGTTTCATTGATCCACCATGCGCTGTGCAGAACAACAAATCGCCAAAAAATGTCTCGCAAAAGTTTGCTTTTTGTTCATTTTTCCCAATTTATTTCATTTTTTCCTTCTCCCCCCCGAAAATTATGTCATTATGAAATAAGGCCGAAAAAAAAAATTGTTGTGTTGCCCTCAGGTGGAAAAATTAAAATTAAAATTTTAAGTCGTACGTACGACATATAACTCGTACGTACGTCTTATATCTCGTACGTACGTCTTATATCTCGTACATACGTCTTATATCTCGTACGTACGACATATAACTCGTACGTACGTGTTAGGTCAGTGAGAGGCAAATTCTTTTTTTTTTTAGCATGTCCCTAATACAGCTTCGTACATGGACATGTTGGACTAGACAAAGTGTGAGTGTTGTTCTGTGCCCTTTACCAATCGTGTATTATACCTTTAATGGATACGTGGGTGTTTGGTTGTGACTTGTGATTGTCAAATTGGTTTCGTGCGACGCTCGTCACAGGGTGGGCCTCAACTGTTGACCCAGAGGTCACCCGACTGGGTTTAGTTAGGGAATTCCCGTTGGTTTATTGCCAGCTCGTCTTTGTTTGAACTCTGGTGCAATGTAAACTTAGACTTGCCATAAGTCGTTTCTTAGCTCATAAATCAATGCGCCGAGCTGATGATCATAATTATTCTGCAGACAGTACCCCAGCTAGCTCGGCGGCCTAGCAGATAAGGCATCTGCACTAGTAAGCAGGAGGTCGTGGGTTCGAATCCCACCTGAGCCAGCATGTGATTTTTTCACGTGCTCTCACAAGCACTGAGTATACAGTGCTCATCCACCTCGTTGAAGGGCAAGCCTCATTTGCATATTATCTATTTCCCGACCAAAATCATTTAATATTCATGATAATTATTTTGTGTACCCTCAAATGTTTTTTTAAATAAGCAATTTGGGCGGTCATGCAATTAATATTATTGTTAAATTGTGACTGGTTATGACAACCTGGGGGTTCAGTGCTTCAGCCTGTTGTGGAGACTTGAGACATTTTGGTTTTAAATCTGGCCCTACATTGTTTTCAACGAGGGTTGCTTCATAAAAACTGGGCCCAATTTCATGGAATCCGTTACCGTTAGCAAAAATTCTTCGCTTACGGTAGCAGACTATTTTGGGTAACGGTTAGCGTATTTCACGGAAGAGTTTCCTTTTTGGTAATGGTAAGCAAGGACTTTGTGCAGAATGTATATGACAGCGCGTTAGCAGAAAATAATCACGGTTACCGTAATTCTTTGCTAACCGAGAGTCTTGCTTACGGATTCCATTAAATAGATTGCACGCGTAGCAGTGCACGTAAGCACAAAAATAGGCCGTAACGGATTCCATGAAATTGGGCCCTGGGGCCAATTTCACGGCGCTGCTAAGGAAAAAAAATTTGCTTAGCACAAAAATGTCTTGGCCAATAAAACAAACCACCGTTGAAAAAATCATTTGATATTCATGGTCAGTGAACAACAGCCAAAGAACAATCACAAACGATGCAAAACACATGGCTGTTAACCCTGTTTTTATTAAGACAGAAAAGTCATGCTTAGCAAATTTTTGTGCTAAGCAGCGCCGTGAAATTGGCCCCTGGTATCAAGTCGGTTACGGAAAAAGGACATTTCGGGTTTTTTTCTTCTTGGGGCAATTATCAAAACATTTAATTGGCTAACAAACCAAAAATGGAAAAGAATTGGGTAGCACAAGGGTTCAAACTGCCATTTACGGTATTGTACCAACAACTGAGAGACTCCTGGATGAGGTATTTTGAACTGTGAAGTTGAGGCATTTAACGCTAAGGTCAATGGGAGTTTATTTAGTGTGGTGCACCCTCAGGCTATTAGTAAAGTGTACTAGTGCAGTATCCCAATACACCCATGAAGGAGGTTTCATTGATCCACCATGCGCTGTGCAGAACACCAAATCGCCAAAAAATGTCTCGCAAAAGTTTGCTTTTTGTTCATTTTTCCCAATTTATTTCATTTTTTCCTTCTCCCCCCCGAAAATTATGTCATTATGAAATAAGGCCGAAAAAAAAAATTGTTGTGTTGCCCTCAAGTGGAAAAATTTAAATTTTGGGTCGGTCGGTCGATTTGTTTTTTGGCAGACTTTCAAACATTTAAGAATAAATACAGGATGTATGATCACCGGGGGCTTATTAATCAAAGGTCTTGGGTCGTTTTGAGGAGACACGCTTTTTTACTGCTAAATCTTACATTTTCTGTCAAAAATTGTGAGATTTTATACTTCTGAGGACTCGGAGAGAAAAAAAAAACCGACCCAAAGTTTGGGCATTTTACGGTCGGTCGCTGAGGGAAACACAATTTTTTTTTCGGCCTAATAATAGCGCCACACTTACAAAATCTTGCGAATAGGTATAGAGCGACTGTGCAAGTCTACTAGTCTACTATAAGACAATAAATAAACATAGCACACGGCGCACTATCGTATGTGAATATTCTTAATAGCGGTTATTGATTGCGAAATAATGGTTTGGCCGGGGAAACTCCACATTCCAAAGCAAAATTATGACACAGATTACTTTGTAAACCTAAAATCTAAACGTTCTATGCGCTGGGAATCCCAAGTCAAAACTGGCCTACAAAATAAGTGTATACAAATAAATATGCAAACACTTACAATTCTGAACACTATATTGTAATTTCTCTTTTGTTTGGATTTTTTGGCAGTAGCTTCATTGCCCCTTTTGTTATTAGTCCAAGGTTTGAATAGCACAACAAACTCACCCCCACAAACAAACTTCACAATTTGTTGAAACATTTACGTGTCAAAAAAGACTCTTTCGTGAGTGAGTCACGATAATGACACCTTGACACTAGTACAATGTGGGTCAATTTTGTTGTTGATGAAAAAAAAGATGGTTAAAGGGAGCATGTATAGGATTTGCAAAGATGTACGTTTTGGCTGAATTTCGTACTTAAAGGTTGTATCATACTTTGGTACGAGACCAAAACAGAAATGTTCACAGATTTACGTATAACTTACAGGGTATGAAGATGGTGCTGGTAGAAACATGCTGTTAAAATTGTTCCGCCTGAAATGGTGTTTTTATCCAGAAATTAGTAAAACAACGATCGAAAATCTTTTTGATCTTTTAAAAGATCAAATATAAAAGAGAAAACACTTAAGAAATACTGTGGCCGTTTTTCGCTGTTTTCTCAAAAAATGGACAACATATGGGACTGAAATTTTCACTTATTACTTTTACTTTATCTTCCTTGATATTTTTGTCCATGAATCTGTATTTCTTTGACAAATAACACAAATACGGCTGAAATAATCTTTCGAAATGCTAAAAATTTAAAAGACACTAAATCTTGATTTCCTTCAAAAACCCAGCATCTGAAGAACCATGATTTCCCATGGTGACTGTTTGCACTGTTTACGAACTGTTGACTTCATTTTTTGTCTCAAACTCAAATTGTTTTTGGAGGCCTTGCAAATCATGTACACTGCCTTTTAAAGGTACAGTACAGGATTGGTATACATACCCAAACAGAAATGTTCACAGATTTAAGTATAACTTTCAAGGTATGAAAATGGTGCTGGTAGAAACACACCGTCTGAAATGGTATATTTATCCAGATATTAGTAAAACAAAGACCGAAAACAGTTTTGATCTCGGGGTAAGATCAAAACCATTCTTTATGTTTTATAAGAATTTAAGTCGGTTTTTCGGTGTTTTCTCGTGACTCAGATGTCCGATTGAGCTCAAGTTTTCACAGGTTTATTATTTCATGTACGTGTTTGATCAGACAACGTGTGAATGCTGCTCTGTGACCTTTACCATTAAAGTATCATACCTTTAACAGCCGGGAAGGAAAGGGATTTAGGCTATCTGTTCTTATCACAGTGCAGCTGTGCGATTTGTCACAATAAAGAGATTATAAATACTTCACAGACAACAAACAACTCTGACTATTTTTCCTCGGTGAGATCAAAATATTGAAACCAAAGAATACTGTATTTCCAAACATTATTTTTGCATTTGCCTAAAAACAATTTTCAACCAGCAAAAATGTATGGCAAAAGCAAAACAAAATTCAATCAATTATCTTGTTTTAAAAAGAGCTACGAGAAAATTATATTTGAAATTGTCTTATAAGACAATTATAAGACAGTTCGGTGGACAACAATAAACGAGAGCCTAGGCAATTGTTTTCAGCAACATTTTGCTACACAAATGTATGTGACACGCCAATCAAACAGGGGCCAATTTCATAGAGCTGCTTAAGCACATCATTTGAAAAGTCTTCCTTGATCAAACAGGATTACCAACCCAATTGTCATGTGATGTTTACTACTTTTGACTTGTAAACGGCCATTGTTTGCCGAGCACAACATTCACAAGGAGTTTTGGCTGGCATACTGATTTTATTTACCAAGATTTTTGGTGCCTTAAGCAAATGTTGGTGCTTAAGCAGCTTCATAAAATTAGCCCCTAGTATATTCATCTATGTATATTTTTTTTCTGAAAGGTTTGGCTATTTTTAACATCCAGAAGATACCCCCAAGCTCGTATTATACATTTCCCCTTACTCTAGTATTAAGAGTTATTAAAGGTAATATCATACTTTGGTTTTTATCAAAGAAATACAGATTCATGGGCAAACATAGGCCCTATCACGACAGATACAGTAACAGTCATCTGTGACAATTTCAGTCCCATACGGTGCCCACTTTTTGAGAAAACAGTGAAAAACAGCCACAGTATTTCTTAAGTCTTTTTTCTTTTATTTTTGATCTTTTAAAAGATCAAAAGGATTTTCGGTTGTTGTTTTACTAATTTCTGGATAAATACACCATTTCAGGCGGAAACATTTTAACGGTATGTTTCTACCACCACCATCTTCATACCCTGTAAGTTATACGTAAATCTGTAAACATTTGTGTTTTGGTTTCTTGCCAAAGTATGATACTACCTTTAATAATAGATTTATATGTGGTGCCCTTATCCGGAAAACTGATCAAGGCGCATATTGTTTTAGTATCCCTGGTCATTGGGCTACATTTACATTCATGAAACCATCTCAACTGCCTGAGGAGTATACAGCCCCGGCTGCTGTAAAGCACACAAAAGCTAATCAAGCACACAAAGCCATTTCTACCCTCACAGTCACACATTTTACTCCTGGGTGAAGAGGAGCAATATGTGACAAAGCGTCTTGCCCAAGGACGCAAGCACCAATGGGTGGACTCGAACCCTCAATCTGTAGATTGACGTACACAAGACCTTGAGTACAACACACTAGACCAAAGGCTAACCCATGGCTGGACTGGAACCCACAATCTCTAGATTAACCACAAGATCTTGAGTACGACACGCCAGACCACTAGGCCACAGCACTCTACACTCCCCCTCTGGTTGCGACCGCAAATAACACACAAGTCTATGGAAATGGCTGCAGTCACTGGCTAGTGGCTGCCATAGGTACATGCATAATTTGTAGCCGCAGCCAGAAAAATTAGACACGGCCCTAGCTGCTTAAAGTCATTTACAGTGATTGAAGAACCAGTGCATCATGCAGTATAACTACTGGATCAGGGTCTGATTACCCACAGCACTTAAATATCTGGTTTACTATCTCAAATGCTTTCAGCAGAGTGTGATGTTAAAATACAAAAATTACCATGGTGGTATTATCGACAACACATCAGATGACTAAATTTCTTTGCCTATGTGAAATCTATCTAGCCCAGGCCAACGACTGCTTACATACCACACATTATTTTAATCGTAAAATAACCACAAGGGAAACAGACTGAAAAGCCGTTTCTCTTTTTTTGAGTGATTCCCCATGTACCAATCTCAGGTTGCAGCATTGCTGCGCATATCGATGAAAATGATCCCTGGGATATGGCGGTTTGTGCGTGGTTTCATGGCTTCTGACTGCCAAACAAAGATAATTGACTTATTTGACTATTTGGGACACCACAAAAGTAGGGCTGGATAGCTCAGGGGCCAATTTCATAAAACTACTAAGCACAACAATTTGCTAAGCATGACATTTCTGTCTTAATAAAAACAGGGTTAACAACCAAATGTCTACGTGTTGTGTATCACTTGTGATTGTTCTTTGGCTGTTGTTCCTGACCATGAATATCAAACGGAATTTTCAAGGGTGGTTTGTTTTATTGGGCGAGCTATTTTTGTGCTAAGCAAATTTTTGTGCTTAACAGTTTTATGAAATTGGCCCCAGTTGGTTGGTTACATCATGGAGCCATTTACAAGTGATGTGGTAAATTCATGGCAAATTTTGTTAGCACAATCAATGGCGTAATTTTGTATATTTATAGTTACAATTTGATAACGAGGCTTTACAATGTACAAATAATCCCTAAGTTAAAAAATGTCACTCTACCAGATATGTATCACTGGCCGCTAATACAGAGCACACGCTTTTAATATACAATGTCTGACATTTGTTCGTGCCTAAAGCAGAGTGTGCGATGTCAACATTTTCGGTAACATGTTGCCCAGGTACGTTGTTGCTGAAAATGTTGTCAGTGTACACAGAGCAAAACGAGTTGGGTAACATGTCACACCAACATCTCTGTAACACGTTGGCCAAAATGTTGTTTTTGTACACAAGGCCCAAAGTCGTGTTGCCCCAACTGGGCAACATGTCACCGAAAATGTTACCGAAATTGTTGACAGAATACACTGTGCTTAACAGTGGACCAGAGAGTTCACATCCACTTCATATGCCTGTGGGCATATAATTTGAATGGTGGATAAGCAAAGCATTGGGTAGTTGCTTTCTTAACACCGTAATCACATGTTCTTTAAGGCTCTAAAGGTTTCTGGGTGAATTTCCGAACCAGCTCGTCCCAGTGTCCCTTAAGAATCTGACCTTCCTCGCATTTGCGAACCGTCAAAGTCTGGATTACCTCCGGCACGGGGCAGTCTCGGAGCATGATCGGTACGATGTACTCCCCGCCTCGCAGGTTGCCCTCCATCAAAGCCTGCTGGATGACAAACGGCGACTTCCAGTCTGAGCGATCGGTGGGATGACGGGGCGTCAGGAGTAAAACGCACCGGTAGCTCTCCTTCAGACAACGCAGGATATCCGAGGAGTTCTCCGCGCCGACTTCGAAGTCCCGGCACGGTATGCTTGCCAAGCACCCGTGCTCCGACTCCAGTTTGTGGGTGAACGCCACGGCCCACCGGCTGTCTCTCTCCTTGTGCCAGACGAAGAAGTCATACCTGTACCTTGTCTTGAACGATGACTCGTCCCGGCTATCAGGAGGATTCAGCTCTGATGTGCGTCTCCTAGAGATCCCCCAGAAGTGGTGGTCCAAGAGAATGCGAACAAATCCGGGCTTCTCCTTGGTGCTGTAGTGCTCAAAATCTTCACTGAAATGGTCCGACTGGTCCTCTTCGAGAGGGGTCTCTAAGATCTTTGCTCGGGCCTCTCTCGCGGCCTCTTCCTGCAAGAGACTGCCTTCTATTTGGTGCTTCTTCAGCAGACACTGTGCCCATCGCTGGTGGGTCAAAACAGGATTGAAGTAATCATCCTGCTGGGTAGAGGTGGCCTGTTGGAACTTGACGAGAGCCTTGTCTGTTTCTCCAAGGAGAAAAAAAACATATCCCAGGTCCGAGTAGTCTGCGTGGACTTCATTCATCGACAGCGCTTTGGTGAAATCTCGGACAGCTGCTCGAAGCCACTCTCTGGGCTGCTCGGTTTGTTTCTGTTCGTCACTAGCTGCTTCGTACATTGCTAGAAACATGACAGCTCGATGTCTGTATCCAAATTGGGACTCGAGTATCTCCAACGATTTGTCGAGTAATTCCTTTGCTTCTGCAAAGAGTCCAAGTTTTACATACTCGCTGCCAACTCTTCGAATGACAATCGGGTATGTCGGGTGGATCTCCAAGCCCCTTTTAAAGCAATCTTCCGCCGACAGGCAGTGAAGCTCTACCTCGTCAGGGAATGCCATTTTAAGGTTTCTGTGTTCGGGGTCATGGTTTACTAGAATTCCCAGGAAGACCCAGGACAAAGCTTGATAGTCCAGTGAAGTGCTGGTCCGTGCCACCTCCAGGAAAAACTGACAGGCCTTAAGAAAGCCCTCTTTGATTCGCTCATCCGAGTAGCACTCTGAATGTTCAGGGACATCAGACTCTGATTCAGAGGCTTCTCTGGCAAGTTTGCGAAGGTACAACATTTGGACGTCTCTCCTGTACAGGGCTAATGCATAATCGAAGAACCACTCCGCCCTTTGAGGGCCACTGCATGTTCTCCCAAGCGTCGCGGCTCTCTCTATAAACCTCATGTACCGAAAGCACCGTTTGAACTGCTCAAAGTACCTTATGGCGATGGCTCGATCAGCATAAGCCCTGGCTCTCTCCCCGTAGCTAGTTTTCTCCAGGATCTCAGCAAGTTTCCGTCGGAACTTCTTGTGCTCGTCCAGCTCGAACAGCTTCTCGTGGATGAAAGCGACGTTGCCAAGGGCGTTGATGTTGCTCTCGTCTTTGTCCAGAACATCGTGGAAGAACTCGAGTGCAAGCTCGTGCTTGTTCAGATGGTACGCCACGAACCCTTGGAGATTTCGGGTGGCCGTGTAGTACGTGGGTCGGTCGTCAAAATCCCACTCCTCCTCCGAGAGGATCCCCTCCTCCCGACTGAGTGTCTGTCGATCGGTGGCTACGTGGCGCAGCTCAGGCCAGCTGAGGTGACAGCCGAACGACTCGATCATGGCAGAAGCCCCGCTGACGGCAGCCATACTGCTTGTCGATTGCTACCGAGTACCTCACAGTAATATCCGTGTGTAAATGTACATGTAGGCCTACGCGCGGGGACGATTATCATGGAGTCAACCACCTCAGAGATTCGGTGGCTCAGTGAGTTTCATTCAATTCATCTTTTTTTTCCCCACCCTGGCAAGCTCACTCGGGTGTTCAATAATTCAGCCTCAAATCATGGACATGAACTCACCACCCCTCACGCACACAACACAGGTCCAACGAAAAGAAAACTGCGTCAGCACAAAAATGAATTCCAAACACTATAATTATGCATGTACGACGACATCAGATCGAAGCATACATGAACATAGCAAACAACTACTGCGACGACATCACATTGCCCACACGCGTCTAGCTTCCTCGGTCGAGTTTGAAACAATTTCTCCTTCCAGTAATGTGACCAGTAGACACTGCTGTTTGACTAATTGTAACTATCGTGGTACCAAAGTCCAAATTGTTGTTTCGTTCATATATCATAGCACTATACACTTACTTATACAGCATCAGGTTCCTGCATGAAATGTAAACACGTTCTAGTCCTGCCCACTATATAGCTAGTAAACTGCATGATAATGTTATGCGAGCTGAAGTGAGACACGTTGACGTTGGCATCTTTGTTTCAGTACAAACTCGCCAGTAGTCCTTGCATGACGTCACCCTCCCCACAGTCGCCAAGGAGGTCAAAGCGTCAGCTTGCAGCGGAATTCCTTGTCACCATGTCTACACATTGCCAATATACAAGGCGCATTCGGTATTATAATGTGATAGCACGGCATAGGGTGGTTATAACCGCACTTTCAGTTTCAGTGACATTAAGTTATTCGGCGTATCGTGTTCACACTAGTTACAGCTGTAGTAGGCCCTATACTCATGTAATCGTGCTGATCTGGATACAGTAGACCTCCACTAGTATTCATGACATGATATGACATGAACTGAAGTATCATTACGGGGGCACAAATCATTTTATGTAATGATTGCAATGACTCGGCCCAACTCAAGAATACGCGCCGTCATTCATTACACATTATTACTAATAAGTAATAGGGTTTTCTCGTTCACACATGTGACAATTCAACATGGTTTTATGCCATACATAATAATATGCAGTAGCGCGTGGAAACATCATGGAGGAAGGAAAATAGACACACCAAGCAAGCCCAAGGCCACTGGTAAAAACCATGACAATGACATGATGATGTTTTTCATGGATTTGTCCCAAAAGCTAGGTCTTGTATAGACACGATGAAGGAATTAGCCCCAAGTCATTTGCAATAATAGTACAGAATACGTATAGGCCTACGTATACAGTCATGGTTAAAAGTACAATACAATATTGATAACATACCCAAACATAATGTTCACAGATTTACGTATGACTTTCAGGGTATGACGATGGTGGTGGCAGAAACATAAAGCTTTAAGGTAGTATCATACTTTGGAAAGAAACCAAAACAGAAATTTTCACAGATTTACGTAAAACTTACAGGTTTTTACAGGGTATGAAGATGGTGGTGGTACAAACATACCGTTAAAATATTCCGCCTGATATATATAGGTGATTGGAACTGTCATGACAAACTGCTGAACATTTCTGTTCACAGAATAACATATGTATGGATTATGGGTTTTTTGGTAATAATAATATACTATAGGCATACAATACATTTGCTACCTTTGGGCATATTTACCCATTTTTAGCAAAATACCTTTACTCTTGCAAGCGCAAGGATTTCTAACCCCGATGTCACCTTAAAGGTAGTATCATACTTTGGTAAGAAACCAAAACAGAAATTTTCACAGATTTACGTATAACTTACAGGGTATGAAGATGGTGGTGGTAGAAACATACCGTTAAAACGTTTCCGCCTGAAATTGTGTATTTATCCAGAAATAAGTAAAACAGCGACCGAAAATCTTTTTGATCTTTTAAAAGATCAAAAATAAAAGAGAAAAGACATAAGAAATACTGTGGCTTTTTTTTCAAAAAGCGGGCACCGTATGGGTCTGAAATTTTCACAGATGACTGTTACTGTATCTGTCTTGATATTTGTGCCCATGAATCTGTATTTCTTTGATAAAAACCAAAGTATGATATTACCTTTAAATACTATCGCCTGAAATGCTGCATTTATCCAAAAATTAGTAAAATAAAGACCGAAAACAGCTTTGATCTCGGGGTAAGATCAAAGAGAAATAATAGCTGTGACTATTATAATTATGTAACCAAGTCAAGTCACGTGTCAAATGTTCCCAATCATGGGAACGCTCAAGTCATTATTTACTCTATGTGATAGACGAACTCGCTATACAGCGAGCAAGCGTCTATCACTTGCGTACAGATTTCCTGATTAATTATGCAAGCCAACCCAGCACTGACCGCTCTAAGTTTTGACCAATCAGGGGGCATCTTCTATCATACCGTTTGGCGAGTGCGTCTATCACGTAGATAGCTGCTGCCGCGCGGACGCTCGAAATTGACCAATCAACATCCTCAGTCCCGATCCCGACGGAAATGTACTCAAAACAGATAGATGTGCCGCGTTGCATAAAATGTGCATGTACGCAATGTTTCAGACGTTCGGACGTAGTGTGACACGGAGTAGAATGGGTGATACTCAGACTAGTCGGATGGCCGATCGCGGACCCCAGTATCATTGCAACAGTTAAAGGTTCTTTGCAATAGGAATATTATGGCTGTACATGGGGACTGTGATTTTACCCACTTCCTCACACTGTTTCAGGGTTAACAACGGGTTTTGGTTCGTATGCTAATTAGAATTTCCATATTCATGAGCAAAACTGTGATATCATCTGTGTAACTGAGAGCAGTAATCCAATTGCTTTGTGCACACAAAGTTGGGGTTGTTTTATAGGTTTTCTGACAAACCTTTTCCCCCTCATTGTGCTGAATATGTTCCTTTCACTCAACTGGTGGTGTAATTGTTTTGACCAACCATTTCTGTGGGTCATATTTGCCTCTTCATTTGTTTATGTTTTTTCATTATATTTTGACTGTTGGTTCCCCACATGAGTATGCATGAAAATCCCCCATTTTGCAAAGCCATTCAAAGGAAAACCAAATGTTGGTTTGAAACCAAAATAAGACTTGCCATTCATTATCTGTCAGTATATTCTCTGTATGAAGGCAATAAAATAACCTGACTGAAAAAAGCACTGCATGAACCCTTTAAGTTATCATAGACCCTGAGCATCCGCACAGCAATATTTCCTACTGATTGCTTATCATCACTCCAATGGGTATAAATGGGACTTAATCGTTTGCATTTGGGCTATTAACAGCAGTATATTATGTAATACACAGCCATATCTGGATGATTAATTAAAGGAAGTGTCGTCACATTATGATAGCGGTTAGTATAAGTCCATGGCCTTCCTGCATGAACACTCCTAATTTCCTATCATTATTGGAAGTTGTACTAAAAAAAAAGGATGCTGTCAGATAAGTTGGTTATTCAAATGTCAGTCGCAAAAACACGACACTCATGATACGAAGAAGCATCGTTTGCGCTATTTTCTCTTGACTCAGATGTGCGATTGAGCTCAAATATTAATAATAATAATAATGATAATAATAATATGGACATTTATAGTGCGCCTTATCCACAAAAGTGATCAAAGGCGCATTACAAAAAACACAAGTAAATCAATGAAAGTTAAACAATAAAAAGGAAGAAAAAAAGGAAACAGAAGAAGACAGTATTTAGAAGAAAGTTAGAAATATAGGCCACAATGCCAGTGCCCAAACCGCAGTATTGGGATACGTCTGTCCCGTCAACGGGTAACTAATTAATTAGGCCTAAAACCCGTCGACATCGGTAATTCACAGGTTTCACAGGTTTATAATTTGATGTACCTGTTTCATCAGACAAAGTATATGAGTGCTGTTCTGTGACCTTTAGGCCATAACAAAAAATGTTGTATTGGCGTAACAGAGGTTTGGAAAATAGGGTAGGGCGGGCGGATTTTTTATTTTTTTAATTTAATTTTTCCTGGGGTATTAAATGCTTTTTCCCCTGTATATCACAGTATTTGACACATAAAGACAAGAAATGACATAACAACTTTAACCAGTCTGGTTTCCATCTTTTGCTCCTTTTAAGCTTTTAATCTGCATACAAATTTGCGATTTTATTTTATTTTATTTTATTTTTTTCCCCGATTTTTATTTTTTTAGGGTTTAAAATGTTTACGGTCGGGGCATATGTTTGGGTCGGGCGGGTTACGCCAATACAACAAATTTTTTTATGGCCTTACCAGTCATATATTAAACCTTTAACACAGGGCCTTTACGAAAGAGTCTTGAGGCTAGACTTGGGATTGATTTTGCCGCAGTGTCGACCCGGGGGAGCTAAACGAATGCACCCTTTAATATGAAAGAGCCTATATACTGCAAACCGTCCATGGGCCAATTTCATTAAACTGTTAAGCACAAAAATTTGCTAAGCATGACATTTCTGTCTTAATAAAAACAGGGTTAACAACCAAATATCCACGTGTTGTGTATCACTTGTGATTGTTCTTTGGCTGTTGTTCGCTGACCATGCATATCAAATGAAATTTTCAATGGTGGTTTGTTTTATTGGCCAAGACATTTTTGTGCTAAGCAAATTTGTGTGCTTAACAGTTTTATGAAATTGGCCTCTGGTCATGCTATCTTGGCCATGAATAGCCTGGGCTGGATTTCACTAGTTCACCAAACACTATAGGATCTATATGAAGATGAGTTGTCAACATGCACCATATATAGTCATGTGTATTGTGACATCATAATTTGCTTAGCGATTATAAGATTTAAGATTAATTTGTGTGTTTCGTGGAATATAGACCCCTGAAATCTAAATCCAGCGCCAATACGCCACGGTATATCCGCCACTCCCAAGACGACCAAGGCTAATTTCACGGCACTGCTTAGCACAAAAAATTTGCTAAGCATGGCATTTCTGTCTTAATAAAAACAGGGTTAACAACCAAATTTCCATGTTTTTTTGTATCACTTGTGATTGTTCTTTGGCTGTTTTTGGCTGACCATGAATATCAAATGAAATTTTTTAACGGTGGTTTGTTTTATTGGGGAAGACATTTGTGTGCTTTGTTTTTTGCTTAGCAGCTCCATGAAATTGGCTCCAGGCGAAGATTCATCGATGCTAAAAGGTTTTTTGATCCGATAAAGTGTTTCGACAAAGGACAGTGACTGAGCAGTTTCTCCTGTTCTGTGGTATCAATGTATTAACGTATACATGCCATATATGACATGCTAATGCCACTGGCTATTTACTGGGAGAACTTAAAGGTACTATCATACTTTGGTAGCATACCGATACAGAAATCTTCACAGATTTACCTATAACTTACAGGGTATAAAGATGGTGATGGTGCATGATGGTAGAAATATACCGTTAAATTTATTTTACCTGAGATGGCTGTATTAAATTCAGAAAAGTGTAAAACCAATTCAATGACCAAAAACAATTTTGATCTTTTAAAGGTAGTATCATGCTCTGATAAGACACCAAAACAGAAATGTTCACAGATTTACTATAGGCGTATAACTTACAAGGTATGAAGATGGTGCTGGTAGAAACATATCGTTAAAATGTTTCCGCCTGAAATGGTGCATTTATCCAGCAAAATCTGTTTGATCTTTTAAAAGATCAAAAATAAAAGAGAAAAGATTTCAGAAATTTGTGGCGATTTTTCACTGTTTTCTCAAAACGTGGGCACCGTATGGAACTGAAATTTTCACAGATGACTATTACTGTATCTTCCTTGATATGTTTGCCCATCAATCTGTATTTCTTTGACAAAAACCAATGTAGGCCCCTATGATACGTGTATTATCTTTAAAGATAAAAAGTAGTGGTGAAAAGATTTTAGAAATACTGTGGGCGTTTTTCACTGTTTTTTTTTCTCCAAAAGTGGGCATCATAATCATGGGAGTGGAAAATTGACAGATGACTGTTACTGTATCGTCCTTGATAATTATGTTTGCCAATATCTGCAGCTGTAATTCTTTGATAAAAACCCATGCACCTTTAAAAGGACCGCATAATAGTGGTGCTCGGGGTTGCATAACTTGGATTTCACATAAACACCGTGATCAATTATTGTGGTGATGAGTTGCCATACTAGTGATAGGCCTATGTTTGGTGATGACATCACACTTTCTTTAGCAATTGGGATGGATTGGAATTTTAAGATCAATCTTAGAGCTTTGTGAAATCGAACCCTGCTCTTTTTTTTTTAGTCAAGTGGTTCCGGTACCCCTTGTTTATAAGGCCGTATTCAGGATTTGAAACCTGACTGTATGTAGTGAAAAGACTTGCTATACGGTGGGCCTATATACTATTTTCTTTGAAACATAATAACCATAGATGTACGCACGGTGTCCGTAATGGAAATTTCCAATTGGGTATTCCCAACCTTTACGCGTGTACTAGTCTTGGTTCACGCCTATGTTATGACTCGAACGTACGGACCGATTATCCGCACTGACCCGCACGTACGTACGTACGCCTACCTGTTTCAGAGAGGCCTTTACGTACATGTACACACGTGCGTGCGGGTTATGTCAGTGCGGGTCAGTGTTGGAGTACTCGTACTCGAACTTGAATTCGAGTACAACTCGAGTACCACTAAGTACTTGGCCCGTACTCGGCCATAAGTACTCGAAAAATCAAGTACTCTATAACTCGGCCCGTACTCGTAATTTCGTACTCGGACTCGTCCCCGAACTCGACAAGGCGGTGAACTCGATCGTAGTTGCAACTTTGCAGGTACTCGAAATAAAATTCGGATTTTTTATATTAATTTTTCGATACTTTACTTATTAAAATAATGATGAATGTATTGCGTTATAGACACTATGCAGCGCATTTTGTATGCGTCCTATTTCTATGGAACACGACAAAAATACCAGCAAAATATATCGGAACCTTCTTTTTATGGACCGCGTTCATCACACGCGGCATTTTGTAAGGTAAGGAAAGATCGTATGTGGGGGGAGAGGTTGTCCACTTGTACACAAACGCGTCACATTTTCTAATGGGCGAATACGCGTCGCAATGTTCTAGTTTAAAAATGTACTCGGGACGTACTCGATGTCTTAGAACTCGACTAAACTTGGCCCGTACTCTGACTCTGAAAAACTCGAACTCCCCATTTTGGCCCAGGACTCGATTTAAAAGTACTCGGACTCGGCCCGTACTCGGCACTGACTCGGAAAACTCGGTACTCGAATTTTGGCACTCGACTTCAACAATGGTGCGGGTAATCGGTTCGTACGTTCGAGTAATAGCATAGTCCTGAACCAAGACTACACGCGTACATCCTACGCGACGTCACGAGGTAATACACAAGAGATACAATTTTCCAGTGTTCAGACGTACGTACAGCATAATGATGATGTCATGGAAAATATTGCACAGTGACCGATGACGGTACTGACCCGTCTGATGATATTAAGTGCTGATGCAATTTACTACAGTTATTCCCAATACATTATTTGGAATACAAATAATGAACTGCTGCAAACTGCTCATCAGCCAAAAATAATGACCTGCATGAAATTTATAAAATGCTTGGAGTTGAGTTAGCAAGACCGGCAGTCGATTTCACGAAGCCCTGCGATCGATCGTAACTCGATTTACGAAGGATAGCCCATCGTAGTGGGCCTATCCCACGTAGGGCTGCAATGCACCGATAAGACCTACGATTGATAGTATTAAAAGTTACGAAGAGTTTGGTGAAATCGACCCCTAGGTTTGATGTAGTCGATCCTAGCAGGATCTTTGAAACGTCATCAGCCCCCCTAATTAATTCCGAGCAATTTTTTTGTAACATAAGCCTAATTGCAAAGACACTAAGACCGATACATACCTAAATGACTGTATCTCATGTTATTTCCCGCTTAAAGGTAATATCATACTTTGGTTTCTATCAAAGAAATGTGACGATTCATGGGCAAAAATTTCAAGGAAGATACAATAACAGTCATCTGTGAACATTTCAGTCCCATACGTTGCCCACTTTTTGAGAAAACAGTGACACTTGAACGGCCACAGTATTTCTTAATTCTTTTCTCTTTTATTTTTGATCTTTAAAAAATCAACAATAATTTTGGTCACTGGTTTTACTCTTTTCTGGATAAATACAGCATTTCGGGCGAAACATTGTAATGGTATGTTTCTACCAGCACCATCTTTATACCCTGTAAGTTATAGGTAAATCTGTGAAGATTTCTGTTCGGTATGCTACCAAAGTATGATAGGTAATATCATACTTTGGTTTTTGTCAACAAAATGAGCAGATTCATGGGCAGAAATATCAAGGAACATACAGTAACAGTCATCTGTCAAATTTCCAGTCCCATTCGGTACACATGTTTTGAGAAAACAGTGAAAAACGGCCACAATATTTTTATTTTATTTTCACCGTTATTTTTTATCTTTAAATTAAAGATCAATATTGTTTTTGGTCATTGGTTTAATTCTTTTCTGAGTGGATAAAATACAGCATTTCAAGCAGAAAACATTTTACGGTATGTTTCTAGTTTTCTACCATCACCATCTTACCCTGTAAGTTATAGGTAGATCTGTGAACATTTCTGTAAATTTGGTTTGTTACCAATGTTGTACATGCCCTTTAAGTTCAGAGTTTCGAATTACAGAGCCATTGCAACACCGATGTTTTTACCCAAATATAAACGTCAGGCTCCATGTTGTGTGCACTGCATCCTTATTGTCGATATTCGGCTAATGTTGCGGCACGGCGAAACGGACATGGAAATCCGAACACACACTTGTTTTTCAGTTTGGGTTCCTGCAGTGCTTTTTTCAGTCAGGTTATATTATTGCCTTCATACAGAGAATAACACTGAAAGATAATGAATGGCAAGTCTTATTTTGGTTTCAAACTTATAGCATTTGGTTTTCATATTTTCATTTGAATGGCTTTGCAAAATTGTATAACCGAGGATGGGACCTTAGGGAGACTTTCCCATAGGGTCGTGCACAAACTTTACTTGCCTGTTTCTAAACATCCTCCAAACCAATGAACTTGAAATTGACATAACGTTCATATTGAGAGCATTCTCTGTCTTCTATTAAAATAAATATGTCTTTAAAAGGCAGCTAGTACCTTTTATAGGGATACATCGAAAAGTCTCCCTAAGTCCCAATGTCTCCCTAATGTCCACTTTTAGACACTAACGTGTCTCCCTAGTACCCCATTTGTAATTATTAAACTGACAATTACAAAAAATGCTTAATTGTCATTAGGTTGTATATGCACTGGTGAAATCTTGAATTTCTTGATTCCCCCCCCCCCTCCCAGTAATCCATGAAACAGAATCTCGTAAGCGTCGTGAAATAGGGACCCAGGGGTCGATTTCCACCATGGAAGAAGGAAATATCCTCCATGAGTTCACGAACCCCTATACGATCGATCGTAACTCGGGTTACGAAGCATAACCTATCGTATCCTACGCAGGGCTGCAATGCATCATAAGTCCTACGATTGATAGTATAAGTTAAGTTACGATGAGTTTGGTGAAATTGATCCCAGATCGGATTATGTTAGAGACTCTAACACAACATTATTATGACATAACAACAAATTTCATTTATATAGCGCTATATTACACAGTTCCTAAGCGCATAAAGCACTGATGATAATACAACGATCGGTGTGCCCTCGCGTATACCCCTCACAGTTCTATTCCCTACCGTACTGCACCTTGGAAGTTTAGTATTTTAGTACTTAGTATTGATTTCATTTCTCGGGAAGAACAAGTTACAAAGCACAAGAACAACAATTAACACTTTCAGTAGAACAGGACAAAACAAAATCAATACAATAACTACATAATAATCCAATCAGCTCCGAAGGATTGCCCAAAAGGAATTATTCCTGTCAAAGCTGGCTCTCCAGACTAATTGAATTAAATAAATATAAATGAATATAAATAATCATAAATAACAAATAATTTAAATAATAATAAATGCAAAAAAATAAATAACCAGAATTCATTCAGATAAAGCAAAGGGGCTTAGAGCTTAGAGCAAAGAGGCCAAATAAGCTTAGCCAGGGGCCAATTTCATAAAACTGTTAAGCACAAAAATTTGCTTAGCACAAAAATGTCTCGCCCAATAAAACAAGGCACCATTGAAAATTCCATTTGATATTCATGGTCAGCGAACAACAGCCAAAGAACAATTTCAAGTGATACACAACACCTGGACATTTGGTTGTTAACCCTGTTAAAATTTATTAAGACAGAAATGTCATGCTTAGCAAATTTTTGTGCTTAAAAGTTTTATGAAATTGGCCCCTGATGGGAACTTGGGGGAAAGTCCCCAAAAGACCACTTGGACCAGAACATTTCGAAACATTAAGTGTGCACCTATAGTCTTGGTTCACGGCATTGTTAGTGCAGTTTTCTTGGAAAAAGATCTTCTTAATTGTTCTGTTTTTCTATTCACTTTCCTTTAGCCCTATGGCCAATTGTGTTGGGCAATATTTGTAAAATCAATAAATAAATAAGTTACGTAATTGGCCAGACATGAATATATTATGTCATGTGTAGTTCTTGCTCTTGTACCCAATTTGGCAAAGTGCATAATACTGTTATATAACAGTAAACAGAGAATAACATTCCTTTGTGAACTAATTCTTATTCACCACGAACACGACAAATAAAAGGGAAAAGAATTCCACTGACATGACTGACAAACAATCTTTCAGTCTCAGCTGTATAAAACTAATTGGGTAGCTGCATAGCTGAAAAGTGAGTTTTAACGAGGTGTTTTTGGCATGCCATGGTCATGGAGGAATGTGTATTCCTCTATGTAATGATACACTTCAAATGCAGCGGCAGCCATTTTTGTTTATATCAAAACGCCCTCTGTCGGGCACCAGGGGCCAATTTCATAGAGCTGCTTAGCACAAAAATTCGCTAAGCATGATATTTCTGTCTTTATAGTAAAAACAGGATTAACCACCAAATTTCCGTGTGTTGTGTATCACTTGCAATTGTCCTTTGGCTGTTGTTCGCTGACCATGAATATCAAATGGAATTTCCAATGGTGGTTTGTTTTAATGGGCAAGCAATTGTTGTGCTTAAGCATTTTTTGTGTGCTAAGCAGCTCTATGAAATTGGCTCCTGGGGCCAATTTCATAGAGCTGCTTAAGCACAAAATTTGCTTAAGCATGAAAAGTCTTCCTCGATCAAACAGGATTGCAACCAAATTTTCATGTGATGTTTACTGCTTTTGACTTGTATTCAGCCATTGTTTGCTGAGCATAAGATTCACAACCGGGAGTTTTGGCTGGCATATTGGTTTTATTCACAAAGGTTTTTTTGGTGCTTAAGCAAAGTTTGGTGCTTAAGCAGCTCTATGAAATTGGCCCCTGTTATGTTCAGTTGCAAAGGGTTTATGCACATGGTGTCAAAGTGTTGTCCGTCAGTGGAATTCTGACATAATTACATAATTTATCTTACGTTCTACGTACACTAACCTCGGGTTAAGAAGAAACGTTTCACAGACGTAAGCAGCAGCACTAGTCCAGTCATACGTCCTCCATGGTCCAGTATAGAGCCACGCCCACGGCTGGAGCTGCACTTCACCCCCTTCGACTTCAAGTCCAAGTAGGCCTACGCTCTCGGTGAAAAGTTCAATGTACTGGCGTCCGTTCACACACACCGTGCCTGCCCAGGCACGCATGCCGTTAAAAACAAGTTCTCTTCGGTATACATACATTGTGTACACACGGTGTGTCCCTGTTTCCCCCGTGGCAAGAATTCCACAGACGGCCATGACGGGAAAACAAGTTATATCCTCTAAAACTTCACTTACTGGATACAAGTTAGGACCAATTTCAATCTCAGGAGTGTAAAACTGGGTAGCAACATCTGGAAAGTGAGTTTTACGGAGTATTTTGGACCCACACTTCGGAGCAGAAGCGCACAAATGGGGGCAGCCATTTTCTATCTTTGAACTTTTGTGTAGTGCGCATGACAGAATGAAAAAGGCAAAAAAAAAAATTATAATAGATTTTTCCCCTCTGAACTCGTCAAATATCCCCAAATTAGGTAAATTTGACAATGGCCTTCGGTAGATTTTTTTTTCAAAACTCCGTCCAGCTATTATAGTGACAACGATGTCTGGAAACTATGGTTTTACATCCACTAAGCCGCATAACTTTCTTATCAACTCTGAGCTCAGTAATTCCAAAGGCCCTATGTTTAAAAGGTAGTATCATACTTTGGTAAGAAACCAAAACAGAATTGTTCGCAGATTTACGTATAACTTACAGGGTATGAATATGGTGGTGGTAGAAACCTATCGTTACATTTTTTTTCCGCCTGAAATGCTGTATTTATCCAGAAATTAGTAAAACAACGACCGAAAATCTTTTTGATCATTTAAAAGATCGAAAATAAAAGAGGAAAGACTTAAGAAATACTGTGGCTGTTTTTCACTGTTTTCTCAAAAAGTGGGCACCGTATGGGACTGAAATTTTCACAGATGAGTGTTACTATAATCTTCCTTGATATGTTAACCCATGAATCTGCATTTCTTTGACAAAAACCAAAGTATGATATTACCTTTAATGCAATTAAGAACACACATTCTTGCTTCACACAATACATTGTGTTTTCTATTGTATCTGTTCTTTAATAAACTCACATAGACTAAGCACACATTTCAATACGTCCGAGGACGATTTTGAACAAAAGAAGTCCATGCGAGGACAACAATGGTTTCATTGTGATTCCTTTGTACTCTCTCAATCCGAATGCAGTGCACATACAATAAGAATGGGAGGCGTTGCTTCAAAATACGACTTGCTTTTTAATATCGCCAAGGAATTGAAGTGTAGTGTGTTATAATTATAATTGTTATTTGTATAATTTATCTAAATTGTATATAGGGATACACTTTAGCGTCTAAAAGTGAAAATTTGGGAGACATTTGCAAATAGGGAGACTTTTCTGTGTCTCCCTTTTATACCAGCTTCCTTTTAAAGAAATAATTTTTACTGTCCATATTTTAATAGAAGACAGAGAATGCTCTCAATATGAACATATGTCAATTTCAAGTTCATTGGTTTGGAGGATGTTTAGAAATAGGTAAGTAAAGCTTGTGCACGTACGACCCTATAGTAATGTCCCCCTAAGGTACAAATTGGAGGTAAATGATTATAAAATTATTATGAGTATTTAACTATTAGGCCTAATAATTATTGTAAGAGTCGAATTTCTTTCAATATTCAGGGGCCAATTTCATAGAGCTGCTTAGCACAAAAATTCGCTAAGCATGAGTAAAAGCTCTTAGTAAAAACAGGATAATGCCCATGTGTTGTGTATTACTTAAAATTGTTCTTTGGCTGTTGTTCACTGACCATGAACATCAAATGAAATTTCTTAACGTTGGTTTGTTTTATTGGGCTAGACATTTTTTGTGCTAAGCAATTTCCTGTGCTAAGCAGCACTATACCATGAAGAGAATTGTACACCAAGGCAGTTAGAATAGTAAATCCCCAAATTGAAATTAGTTTATGAATTTACTGTATTTCCTACAAGTGGAAGATTATGGGCGTTTACGAAACGGAGGATTAGGCTCAGGCTCCAGCTCTGACATCCATTATGCCGAAAATATAGGTTGTGGTTTTTCATTGAAGCTGAAGCTCTGTTTTCCTTTTCAAACCAGAGAATCAACTTCAGAACCGCAGCCAAAAGCCTCTATTTCGATATCCGTTATTTCAGAATGGATTCACGAAATGAAGCCGGAGCCTGAGCCACCGTTTCGTAAACGCCCTATGTTTGCGTTGCGAAGCTCTGCTACTTTCCAACGGAGGCCCATTTTGCCATCAAGTACAATAA
Organism: Astropecten irregularis; assembly: GCA_963971285.1. NCBI lineage: Eukaryota > Metazoa > Echinodermata > Asteroidea > Paxillosida > Astropectinidae > Astropecten > Astropecten irregularis. Next base: position 6,537,015 of record OZ020255.1, read on the forward strand.
AAGCCAAAACATGTGAAGTATTTCCGACCGTTTTTTAATTAAACAAAAACAATTTCCATCCCGTTTTATTAAGTCTCCACTTCGAACCAAGAAGGTCTATTTTTAGAATCAGTGGGTCTATATTTAGTAACAGGAAATAAATAATTTATTAAGCAGCTGAGGGGCCTAAACCGCAAAGACCAATGTCACCTTTGAAAAATAACGATATTATTGTTAACACGCTTGAACAGATATCAACAATTCTCTTTTCACTATGCATGCGAATTCATGTACCACCCACAAAGGTATAATACATGATCGGTAAAGGTCACAGAACAGCATCCACAGTTTGTGTGATCCAGCATGTACGTGAAATTATTGTTTTGGCAGACATTTTGGCACAAGGATTGCTGCCGTATGACGCGCCGTGCCTCACGGTCGGCGCTCATCATACGTAACAGCTTTCGACAATTTTTTTTTCCGAAGATCATTTGCCCATACCAAGTCTAGGCTCTCATAGCAATTGCAATGGACCAGTCAATATACAACATTACGTCGCCAAGTAAAATATTCAATTTTAGTGATGGTATTTTTTTTGGGTTTTGGTTATTTCATCTGGGTGAACCAAGATGGCGATTTTAGGACCCTGCTGCTTACAGATTAAGGGCCTTTACGAAACTAGGCTTGAGGCTAGGCTTGGGACTTATTTCACTACCGCCATTTGGAGCCCACAAAATGAAACGAAGAGATTGGGCCACATGATGAAGCTTGGGAAAGGCTCCAGCTTCGCCATGTATCTCAAGCCCTTCATTTCATTTAGGACACAAAATGGCAGTAGAAAAACAAATGCCAAGCCTAGCCTCAAGCCCCATTTCGTAAAGGCCCTATGATTAAGATTAAAAGATTAAGATAAACTGTATTCTCCCACCAGGGGATTCTCGTCAGGCCTAATGGCAAAAATATATAATACACAAATGTACATCACAAATTAAAAATTACAGATAAAAACGAAAAATTAAATTCCCTCCAGGGGATATTCCATAAAAATTAAAATAATTTTTTTAAACCGTATAAAATTAAAATACTTTCAAAATTTACATCACATATACAAATACACGTTGTTAAAGAAACAACATCAGAATAAATCTGCAATAACTAGGCTTAAAGGTAATATCATACTTTGGATTTTATCACAGAAATACAGATTCATGGGCAAAAATATCAAGGAAGATACAGTAACAGTCATCTGTGAACATTTCAGTCCCATACAGTGCCCACGTTTTGAGAAAACAGTGGTTATCAGCCACAATATTCCTTAAGTCTTTTCCTCTTTTATTATTGATCTTTAAAAGATCAAAATTAATTGTGGTCACTGGCTTTTACTCTTTTCTGGATAAAAACGGCATTTCAGCCAGACATATTTTAACAGTATGTTTCTACCATCACCATAAAAATTATTTTTGATCAAAGATCAAAAATAAAAGAGAAAAGACTTAAGAAATACTGTGGCAGTTTTTCACTGTTTTCCCCAAAAGTGGGCACCGTATATGGGACTGAAATTTTCACAGATGACTGTTACTGTATCTTTCTCGATATTTTTGCCCATGAATCTGTATTTCTTTGACAAAAACCAAAGTGTGATATTACCTGTTAGCTTAGTATTCAAACATTGCCTGCTTAATTCCAGGGGTGTCATAGTTTTAACCATAGCACGGGTTTCTTACTGTCCCCAAGAAAATTATGTGAACATTAAAGAGGTACTAGCATACTTTGGTAAAGGTGACAGAGCAGCTGCGGTCTGTACATAGTTTGATTTGTCATGGAATAAAAACAAACCTGTGAAATTTTCAGCTAAATTGATAATTGGAAACAGTAGAAAACAGCGAAAACCGTTGCAATTGCTATTCGAAATTGTGAGGTAATTGCAACTGTGAGGTTTTGATCTAGGAAATCAAAACTGTTTTTGGTATTTTGGTTTACTCATTTCTGGAACAAATACAGCATTTCAGGCAAAAATGTTTTAATGGTATGTTTGTATCAGGTCCATCTATATACCTTGTAAGTTATACGTAAATCTGTAGACATGCACGTTTTGGTTTCCTACCAAAGTATGATACTAAACATGTACCTTCAAAGATGAATATTATTTCATAATTCTTGGAGATTGCCTGGAACTGATTGGCTGTAAATTGCCATGTATGGCATATGCCTTACGAATTACAAATGAAGATATTCGGGTTAACGATAAATAATATTTAACCAATCTTTTGAATGTTTTCCGATCAAATTTCGGCCATCGGTTTGAATCGTGGGCGGAATATTTAAATTGATCACGTGAATGATGACGAAATATTACAGAGACATTGAAATAAGACTTCGTTTCATACATTATGCCAGTCTCATAATTATCAACTTTCCTAGAAGGTATTTCCTATGAAATGGAGAATAACGTTTTCTGGGTTAATTTCCTAACCAGCTCGTCCCAGTGTCCCTTAAGAATCTGACCTTCCTCGCATTTGCGAACCGTCAAAGTCTGGATAATCTCCGGCACGGGGCAGTCTCGGAGCATGATCGGTACGATGTACTCCCCGCCTCGCAAGTTGCCCTCCATCACGGCGTGATTGATGACGAACGAACTCCAGTCTACAGTGTCAATGGAAGGACGTGACGTGAGGATCAACACACACTTGTAACTCTCCCTCAGACAACGCATGATCTCCGTGGACACCACCCTTCCGATCTCGAAGTCCCGCCGAGGTATGCTGCCCTGGAACCCGTGCTCCGACTCCAGCTTGTGGAGGAACGCCACGGCCCACCGGCTGTCTCTTTCGGCGTGCCAGACGAAGAAGTCATACCTGTACATCTTCCCGTTCTGTTTCCTGCCTTGTGCGTCAGGGGGAGACAACTCCGAGGCTCTTCTCTTGGTCGGCCAGAAGTGGTTGTCCTCTAGAATCCGTACGAAGCCTGGTTTCTTTGCGGTCGTGTAGTGTTCAAAGTCGTCACTGAAATGGTCCGTTTGGTCCTCTTCGAGGGGAGTCTCTAATATCCTACTTCGGACCTCTCTTGCTTTTTCCTCCTGCAGGTGGCTGCCTTCCAGTTGGTTCTTCCTCAGCAGGCACTGTGCCCATCGCCGATGGGTTTCCACTTGGTCGAAGTAATCATCCTGTTTGCTCGCGGTGGCCTGTTGGAACTTGACCAGAGCCTTGTCTGTCTCTCCAAGGAGAAAGTAGACATATCCTAAGTCCGAGTAATCTGCGTGGACCTCTTTCATCGTGAGGGCTTTCTTGAAATCTCTAACAGCTTCCAGAAGCCACTCTCTGGGCTGGTCGGTTCGTCTCTGCTCGTCACTAGCTGCTTCGTACATTGCTAGAAACATGACAGCTCGATGTCTGTATCCAAATTGGGACTCGAGTATCGTTAGCGATTTGTCCAGTAAATTCTTTGCTTCTTTGAAGCGTCCAAGTTTAACATATTCAGAGCCTACCCTTCGGATAACAATAGCGTGATCAGGGCGGATGTCCAAGCCTTTTTCGTAACAGTCTTCAGCTGAAAGGCAGTTGGCTTCCTTATCGTCAGGGAATGCCATGGAGAGGCTTCTACGTTTAGGATCGTGATTCACAAGAATTCCTAGGAAGACCCAGGACAAAGCTTGATAATCCAGTGAAGTACTGGTCCGTGCCACCTCCAGGAAAAACTGGCAGGCCTTAAGAAAGCAGTCTTTGATCCGCTCATCCGAGTAGCACTCTGAAAATTCCGGGACATCAGAGGCTTCTCTGGCAAGCTTCCGGAGGTACAACATTTGGACGTCTCTCCTGTACAGGGCTAATGCATAATCGAAGAACCACTCCGCCCTTTGAGGGCCACTGCACTTCTTTCCGAGGGTTGCTGCCCTCTCAATAAACCTCATGTACCGAAAGCCTCTTTTATATTGCTCAAAGTATCGTATTGCATGGGCCTTGTCAGCATAGGCCCTGGCCCGGTCCTCGAAACTTGGTTTCATGAAAACCCTCTCCAGCTCTTGTCTGTAGTTCCTGTTCTCTTCCATCTTGTAAAGCTTTTTGTAGATGAGGGCGACATTACCCAAGGCATTGATGTTGTCCTTGTCCTTTTCCAGCACGTCGTGGAAGAAATTCAAGGCATCCTCGTTCTCGTTGAGGTGGAAGGCGATGAATCCCTGGAGGTTACGGATGGCAGTGTAGTAGGTAGGCCTGTCGCTGAAGTCCCACTCCTCCGCGGCCAAGATGGGCCCCTCGCGGCTGAGGATATGTTTTTCCAGAGCTACGGGGACCAGCTCCGGCCAGCTGAGATGACAGCCAAATGACTCGATCATTCCACCGGAGTGCTGGTCAGTCCAAGCAGCCATGGTGTACCGTGGACATTTGACTGATACCCGCAACGCCCAATACATTTGATGTCCATCTCAATTCTTTATAGTCCAACAAAGGAAAAGTCAGGTGATTTCCCAATCCACAAAGAGGCACCGATCATGGCCGGGCTAATAAAGTCTTGTGTGAACGCCCGTGTCCTACCTCCATGAACAAACCATAGTTCGTGTCAATGGCACGTTCCCACCGAATTCCAAAAGTAGGAAAGTGAAACTGTTGTTCAGTCAAAGTCCTGAGGAAAACCCCTTAGTAGGAGAAGGTTACAATTTTTATTGCAAGTGAAGTCGCAATGCCAACCATTTTTAAGTACCGGTCACCATGGAAACTTGGCTTTATAGGCAGGACGAGAAACATTTAACACCCCGGCATCCACAAAGAAGCCACAGTATATACCACGCGTGATGTCAGATCATTGCCAAACCATAGAGGAAGGACTATACCTTGTTCTGTTTGCGTTATCGATTAAATTGGTCCTCCTCCATTTTCTCCTCCGTATAGCAGGTTCCTAATCTCATGCAGACAACGGGGTGTAATCCGGATCCAACGCAACATACTGTGACCCTGCTTGAATATGCAAGCATCATCTGAATACGCACATCCATGTTCTTATGTTCACATGCTTCCAGGTTCGTCTTGCAAAATAGGCCTACGTGTATAACACCGTCCACTTCGTCTACGCATATAGAGCTAGGAACAGTTTCTAATGGTCTACGTGATGAAGTGAGCATTGCAGTAACATGCCGTTGTTTATCAGTCTATGACCGCGACTGAGCGACAGTAATCCCTACCGTCAACAGCTCCACAAACTCGGCACCAGTTTCCTCTGTCGTCCACGGTGCTGGGTTTCCATTTCGTACGTCCAGGGAGAAAGTAAACGTGGATACACCCTGACTAAAAAAATCCCTGGTCAAACCGCAAAACATAACCACAGTTCCTTGAAAGTCACTGCCCGTACATTCCCAGATATTCATGTCGTCCTGTGAATGACATGACAGTATTAATTATGTGACGTCTCGACTACGAATAATTTCCTGAGACTTAAAGGTTCCTCCTTATCTACGTACGACGAGGGTGTCACAATCATGACGGGCGCACAACGGGGCTTCCCCGTGGGCCAACCGGGCCACATCCTCAGACCGAACAACCTTAATTGGAAACAGCTACAGTTTAGAAACATCTCTGAATTACACACGTACGCCGAACATGAGAAGACATTCTCTACAATACACAGAATGCCATGTGCAGACTGCTAGTGTATACATGTACATGTACATACACATAACAAAGAGCGAACGTGGAACGTAGGCAAAGAGAGTGTGCATGGATATGCATGGCATGAACAGCAAGGGTGAAAGGTCAACGCGAGCTCGACTAGACAATTCATGAATGATGATGAAACACTGAATGAATAGGCAAACTAGGGTGGGGCTGCAAGCGATCTGGGCCAATGCCATGGAGGTGTTAAGCACACAAAAAATGCTTTGCACAAAATGACTTGTTAAACAAAACAAACCACTATTAAAGGTAATATCATACTTTGGTTTTTGTCAAAGAAGTGCAGATACATGGGTAAAAATATCAAGAAAGATACAGTCACAGTCATGCATCTGTGAAATTCCTATATAGTCCCATACGGTGCCTACAGTTTGAGAAAACAGTGAAAAACGGCCACAGTATTTCTTAAGTGTTTTCTCTTTTATTTTTGATCTTTTAAAAGATCGAAAAGATTTCCGGTCGTTGTTTTACTAATTTCTGGATAAATACACCATTTCAAGCGGACAAATTTAACAGTACCGGTATGTTTCTACCACCACCATCTTCGTACCCTGTAAGTTATACGTAAATCTGTGAACATTTCTGTTTTGGTCTCTTACCAAAGTATGATACTATCTTTAAAGTACGAAAAACCTTTGTAAACAAAATCGGTATGCCAGCCAACCATCCTTGTGAATATTATGCTCAGCAAACAGTGGCCAAATACAAGTCAAAAGCAGTAAACATCACATGGCAATTTGGTTGGTAATCCTGTTTGATCAAGGAAGACTTTTCATGCTTAAAGGTAGTATCATACTTTGGTAAGACACCAAAACAAAAATGTTCACAGATTTACCTATATAACTTACAGGGTATGAAGATGGTGGTGGTAGAAACCTACCGTTAAAATTTTTCCGCCTGGAATGGTGTATTTATCCAGAAATTAGTAAAACAACGACCGAAAATATAAAAAAAAATGATAAAACACGCCATCCCCCCACCTCAAATATTGGGGGGATATATATCCCCCCCCAGGGATCGACACCCATGTGCTTTGGTTTCTTGTCAAAGAATCACAGATTCACGGGCAAAAATATCAAGGAAGTTATAAGAGTTAGGCCTATCTGTGAAATTGCCAGTGCCATACAGTGCCCACTTTTTGACAAAAGAGTGAAAACGCTCACGGTATTTTCAAATTTATTCACAGAAGTTTTGATCTACATATAAATACACAGTTTCAGGCAGAACAATGTTAATGGTTTGTTAAATCTCCCCTATTTTCATTTTTTAAAATACATGCATAATTTAAATTTATATTTGTGCACGAACCTATAATTATGGAAGTACGACCATGCTACAGATACCTCCCCCTCCAACTCCACCCCCACCCCCCCCCCTCCATGTCTGAGGACTCGCACAAAACTTTACTTACCTATATCTAAACATCCTCCAAACAGTGGCGTCACCAGACTTTTGAGTCTGGGGGGGCACAAGGGGGGCACTAGCAATTGTTGGGGGGGCACCGCTACAATATATATTATATTTTTTTCACCAACCCAAATCTCAAATGGGGGGCACCCGGGGGGGCACGAGGTTTTCAAGGGGGGCACGTGCCCCCCCCCCCCCCGGTCCCCCCTTGGCGACGCCACTGCCTCCAAACCAATGAACTTGAAATTGACATATGTTCATATTGAGAGCATTCTCTGTCTTCTCTTTAAAATATGGACACGGTAAAAATATGTTTTTTAAGGGTAGTTGGTACTTAAGGGAGACATCGAAAAGCCTCCCTAAGTCCCGATGTCTCCCAAAATGTCCATTTGTAGATGCTTATCTGTCTCCCCAATACCCCATTTTTTGTATAAGCTCATGGTATGGGTGTGTTTTCGTCCGAGTTCTGCAGACAATAGGTTTATATGTATTATTTAATAACACAATGGAGTTCCTCCATAGTCAATAAACATGGATCATAACTCTGTACGCGTATGGCATATACATGGTTCGATGCGTGCTGAAAATGTACACAGAGAGCTATACACGCTCAGTACGATGCGAACTTGAATCAATAACATCCACTCTGAACTTGTGTGCCTGACCCCAAGGTCATACTCCCTGGCCATTATGCAAAGATAAGAAACAATAAAGAAATGCAGGAAAGTGGGAAAATCCCCGTTCCGTCTTTGTTGTTTAAAGGGGCGGTCACTTCGTATAGGCCTACCCGGCATGGAATTAGTACTGTTACGCAGTTCACGAACGCTACTATAAACTTTCTTTAAACTTTATAGACTTGACTTAAGGCGGCCGCAAATAATCCATATAGAACTGTATAGAGAACTGACATAAAGATAAACAAGTCGAGATTGTTTTCAAGATATGCAGAACTTAAAGGTTCTATTGGTAGCATATACCAAAACAGGTATCTTCACATATTTACTTATAACTTACAGGGTATAAAGATGGCGATGGAAGAGATACACCGTTAAAAGTGTTCTGCCTGAAATGCTGCATTTGTCCTCAAAAGAATACAACCAAATGCAATGAATCGGTAGTGACGGTGGTGTTGGGTTTTCAATGCCGTTTCCTGTTAGTTGTGGGTTTTATACACAGACTAACTATTATATCTGCAGAAATTGTCCTTCCTGTTTTTGGATAACTCTTACTTAAAATATATTGAGTGCTTAATTTTTATTAAAGCTCGGCGGACGGATTTTGGGACTATTTACTTAGGTGCACCCATAGGGCCTTCACGAAATGCATGAGGCTTAATTGAGGCTAGGCTTTGGATTATTTTGCTACCGCCATTTTGTGTCCTAAATGAAATGAAGGGTTTGAGATACATAACGGAGCTGGAGCCTTTCTTCGGCTTCGTCAAGTCACCCAATCCCTTTGTTTCTGTTTTGTGGGCCTCAAATGGCGACAGGGAAGTCCCACGTCTACCCTCAAGCCTGGTTTCGCAAAGGCCCATAAATAAACGTACGTTGTTTGGTAACCGTTAATATATCACAGACATTAGTATTGCCTCTGGTAATTTAAAACCAGGCGCAGTTTTAGACCATGACCATAAGGTTTTTTTTTAATTCCTAAGAATGGAAATTGTTAACAAGGGACAAAGTAATGAAAAAGTGGACTCGAAATTTGTGGCAATAAAAAATTATGGCATTAATAAAATCGAGCCATCATTTCCTCCAGTACATCCCAATGTACAGGGTGTCCCAAAACGAAACGCAACACTTGTGTCGAGAACTGTTAAATTAAAATTAAACTGTTTCTCACTTCAAGATTCATATATGCGATACAGCTATGTCTTGGCTATCACCATGTAGAATTTGAGCAAAATTGGACTAAAATGGAGTCGAAAAAATTAAACCCGATTTTCATCTTTCTTTCATACACATTATGTGTGTATTGACCACTATGCGTGTTATCTTTGCAAATTTATTTTTAGGAAGTACCCTTTCAATTGGTCATATTTTCGCCAATTTCAGTCCCAATATGCCTAAATTCTACATGGTGATAGCCAAGACATGGTTGTATCATATAGCTGAATCTTGAAGTGATAAACATTTTAATTTTAACAGAATGGGTCCCGACACAGTGTTGCGTTTTTTCTGGGACACCCTGTGTAATGTACTTTAATGTGCAAAAAAGGGAATAACTTGAGGCTTTAATAGTATATTGGGGAAGTAGTATTTTGCTTAAACACCAAACCAAACAAAACGAACAAAAAGCCCCCAATACAACAACAAAAAATCAAAAACCGCATAATAAAATTAATGTGCTTGAGTTATAGAATGGAACCCTTAAGGCTTACTCTATGGGTGCTTTTCAAGCACGGGAAAACATTCAGCATCCTTGAAACCGTTGAACCCGGAAAACAAGTCCAAAAATTCAAAGGAAATTTAAGCCGGGAGAATAAATCCATTTACAATAGCGTTATACAACTACCTGAATGGATTCGAACATTGCTAAAATACTCTTTGCCAAAGAGAGGGAAAACCAAGATGGCCGCGGATTCGAGCAAATGTGAAAGAGGCAGACGACAACATTCAATGTAGTGCGCAATGATTCTTGTGGGCTATGAGAACTTCACGGGCTTGAAATGAACACGGTGTAGCCTATAATTCAAGGCGTGTTGTGGGAAACGTTTTCAGCATGATTTTGACTCAGGTTTTGCAGAGTTTTGCAGTCTCTCTCATGACGGAAGACTACGTTTCTGTGGCGTAATGGTAAGATACATTTTTGATGTTTGATTTTTAAAATATGGCAAGGCGTAATTGGTAGATACCTATGGTATAATAATGGTGGTAACTTCAGCGTAACTTGATATGCTCACGGTGGGACGGTCGCCCCGTAGTACGGCGCGTTCAACGGCAGGCGACTGAGTCGTACGGATGAGGAAATGACCTATAATATACAGACCACGGACCACGTGAAATGTTGTACTGTCGCTCATTGACATCTGCTCATCCAGTGATGATTATTTTTGTAACCTTGACCGCTCACCCTAATATGAGTAATAATCATAGAGTAATTATTATTAACCTAGGTTTGTGACTCGTGTCTTTCTTTTATGAATGAAACGGAAATATAACTAGGGGTTTTTGTAGTCCAGTTGACACGACCTCTAAAAGAGAGGCGTTCTTGTGGTACTTCTGAATATCCTACTACTGAATATCCCCTACTTTTATACAACAACAACAACAACAACAACAACAACAACAACAACAACAACAACAAAACAACAACAACAATAGCAACAAAGTACAAACAGTAACATAAAAACAACAACAACAACAACAAAACAACATCAAAACAATAAAAACAAGAACAACAACAAAACAGTTTAGTGTGGTATTACCTCAAAAAGAGGTGTTATTGTGATACTGAATATTCTAACTTTCTACATAGTCAACAGAACAACAACAACAAACAACAACAACAACAACAACAACAACAAAACAACAACAACAATCAAAAGACAACCGCGATTTGTTATTGATGACTTTCATGATTAGATGCTCAGTTTCCTTAATCCTCCATTCCTTTTCCCGTTTGTTGTTGTTGTTTGTCTTTTATCCATGAGTAGTGGAATTCTACATTAATGTCATCTCGTCATTTGAATCGATGTTTTCGATATTTGACATTAATATTCATCGATGTTTTTGTTGTTGTTTATCTGAAGATGACATGACTTTATCATGACTTGAGTCGATCCTGTCTCGTCGTGCTTGTTTTAACCGTTACAGTTAAATAAATTGCACTCTGTTTGTTTGAAATTCGTTAGGCTTTAGGGCTACACCACGTGACGACCATGGGTGTCGATCCCGGGGGGATGGGGGGATATACCCCCCCCCCCCAATATTTGAGGTGGGGGGATGGCGTGTATTATCATCCCCCCAATATTTTGAGGTTGAATGTCATTCAAGTTTATTGTATAGAATTATTACATGTTCCTTTTGTTTTTTTAGTCTTCGCAGTGAATTTATACTATGTTTAATTCTTCTGAATATCGTTTTAAATGCTCTAAAATGCGACTTTCCGACTTTTTTTCCTTTAAAAAGTCCCTGGTTTGGGAGGGGGTATCCCACCTCCCACAGCCTCCCCCGGCTCGGTCGCTTCGCTCCCTCGCATAGGACACCAAATCACCAATCATCCCCCAATCATGAAAAGAAATCGACACCAGTGGTGACGACGTTTGGCTCTGGGAAGAGCCAGCGGTTCAAAACCAACACCTATTCCCACAAGAGAGTACGTCGCTACATGGTGTAATGTAACCCGCAATCCTAATACATTTAACTTATCCACACCATGCAAAGCCTGAAAAAAAACCCACCTAAGTTTGTTTGTTTGTTTTCATCTTAAAGGTGACATAAAATGCACATGTTAATTTGACGATTCGCAATGACGCGAATTTCAATGTCAGGCCTAACCAATCCCTTTTAAATTATGAACATTAATCAAACATTTACACATTTTATCCCAGGGTGATTGTTCTTTGTCCGTATCAACTAATGGGTAATGAATTGTTTTGGTCTTTGATTCCAGAATGGCCTGCAGGTGCAAATGAATTCTTTGCCGTGAATTTGGTGCACGTTTGACTTCCTTTTCCGGAGTTTCGATGTACAATTGAAACATTTGAAGTGATACTGTGGATAGCTGGGGACTAACGAAAGACATGCACAGTGGCTCTCTTTCGAGAACTTGATGAAGCGTTGTTTCCATGGATAATTTTGGTTAAGTTCCTCCAAAGCTTCTTGGGGTCCTAATCCTTGACCCTAGTTTCCGATAGTCCATCATCTCGCACGCAGCTCGGATATCCAGGCCCTCTTTGATGTGCAAGCCTGGACCTTTTGAGGAGATTTGACTGATGCGCTCGATCGTCCTTGAAAGAGATGCGCTTATTGAGCGCGCAGTTGAGATGATTTAAACTGGAAGCTGCAGTCGGAGGATGATGTCTTGGTCGGACGGTCGAGGATGGTCCCAGGACGACGACGAGGAGGTGATCGGAGCCATGGGATGCCACCTGACCTGGGCGGACCTCAACGGCATCGACAAGAGGACCTTGACGCGAGAGAAGAAGTTCCTTGAAGCCAGGGAGGTCGATTTCCAAAAGAGACCCTCCCTCTGGCTGTCAGTGACGAACCTGTTGGGTTTCGTCTACTACTCCTTGCGACAGATACAAGAAGCCGAAGAGAACTTTAAGACGGTGATGGAAAAGGACGAGTGCAACATCAACGCCTTGGGGAATCTGACGGTCATCTACAGGAGACAGTCTCGCATGAGGCAGTATAGGGAATCCCTGACGCGTCTCAGGGAACTACTTGCCGGGAGGGACGCACTCCAGATAGCTCGCTCCTATGCCGATCGGGCCTTTGCCGTGCGGAACTTCCAGGAGCACCGGCGGTACTTCACCTACCTGTCGTACAACAGCAAGGCGGTGGCATTTGGGGAGGAAGGAGCGGCAGCTACTCCAGAGAGAGCCGAGTGGATGTACGACTACGGCGTGGCGCTGCATCGACGATACCTGCAAATGGTTGGCAGCGGTGCCGTCCAAGAGGACAAGGATGTTGAATTGGGCATGCGAGAGGCGGTGGATTGCCTGTACAAAGTGACTCAGATCCAAGGAGCCGACAAGGATCTCCAGGCCTTGTCGTGGTTTTTCATCGGCAATCTTCTCTCACTTTGTCCCGCGAAAACTCTGGCAGACGTACAACAAGATGTCTGCGATACCTATTCAGCCAACGAATGCTTTGATAAAGCTCTTGATATTCAGCCTGAGTGCGCCGAGGTCCTGGCAAGGATTGGCTCTCAGTTTGTCGAGCTCAAGATGTACGATCGTGCAAAGGAGCTATTAGACAGAAGCCTCCAGCGGACAGAGTCATGGCTCGCATTGAGGCACCGCGGTCTTCTGTTCTTAAAGATGTACGAGGACCAAGACCTCAAGACCGACACATCAAGGGACCAGTCGGAAGCCCTGCTGCAGAAGGCTCTCTCTGATTTCACCCAGGCCTTGGACTTCAAGGAAACCCACGCTGATTTCTCAGACTTGGGCTATGTGTACTTTCTTTTAAAGCAGCCATACAAAGCTCTCCAATATTTCAGCAATGCTGTCAAGACTGACCAGGATGATAACTTTGACCCCTCGGTGACCCACGAGCGCTGGGCCAAGTGTCTGACCTCCCTTGGCGAGGAGGAGGGTGCTGCCTTGCAGCTGAAGCAGCAGCAGAGCGCCCGCTGTAAGCTTCAGGAGCAGGCCTCGGTCCTGGAGGAAGCCTGGAGACATCGGCACGGCGTCAACTGCCAGGGATTCGAGTGCGACCTAGCCCGCTTCGACTTCTGCAGCCAAGAGCGACCAGGGTACGTGAACGTCCTGGGGGACTCCCCACGACCTGACACGGCGCACTACGTCAGTCGCAACCGAGGCGTCTTCAAGTATGACTTCTTCATCAGCTTCTCTCACATCGACAACAAGTGGGCAGTGGCGCTGGTGAAGCGGCTCGAGAAGGAGTTCGGCATCAGAGGCAACATCCGATACAGGGACTACAAGCTAGGGGCGGCGATCGCAGAGAACATCGCAGAGTCGGTGACCAACTCCTACCGAACTCTCATCATCATGTCACCCGACTCCCTGAGAGACCAATGGTGTCGCTACGAAGTGAGTCAAAGAGATTTTCTTCCTCCCTTCGCTTGTTCACCTCAAGTTGAATATGCATTGCACAGTAGCAAACACGTGATATTCAATGTAAGGAAGTCCTGTTGTTTCGATCCTAGCAGGATCTTTCTCAAAGGCTATGACTACAGGACAAGAACATCTTTATTAGCATCATGGAGGAAGGGCTTGTTTTCATTCAGCCTTAGGAAGCGATCCTGCTAGGATCGCGACGTCGGGACCTCCCAACTCCAAACATTTTTATTTCAGGTCAATATTTTGGTTGATGGGCAGTTTTCAGCAGTTTATCACTTGGATTTGGTATTCAATGCAATTAAAAATACAAAACATTTTGGATTACTTGGAAAATTAACGTTTGGGGTTGGGGCAGTAAAAATGTGCTTCTCCAATGGAAATCCAAATCCATAAAGTGATTCCTTGCTCTGTGTCCACATCAATGTCGATTATTAAAGTCAGTGTGCTTGGTTAAGATTACAAATCAATGTTTGATCGTTTTATAAACAGGTTCAGCGAGCACACATGACCAATCTGCAGAGGCGATGTGTGGTGCCCATCATGCTACGGCCGTGCCTGGTGCCGCGGGAGCTGGAGCACCTGACGTTCATCAGGTGCCAGAAGGGCCAGTTCAAGACGGAGGACTGGTACCGGCTGGGCCAATCGCTGGGCCAGTACGGAGAGGAGGTGCAATCTGATTGGCCAGAGAAAAGCTAGGAAGCGCAACCTGATTGGACAGTGAAGAGCTAGGAGGCGCACCTGATTGGCCAGTGTTAAGTTAGAAGACGCAACCTGATTGGCCACAGCTAAGCTAGGTGACGCATCATGATTGGCCAGAGAAAAGCTAGGAAGCGCAACCTGATTGGCCAGAGCTAAGCTAGGAAACTTAACCTGATTGGCCAGAGCTAAGCTAGGAAACTTAACCTGATTGGCCAGAGCTAAGCTAGGAAACTTAACCTGATTGGCCAGAGCTAAGCTAGGAAACTTAACCTGATTGGCCAGAGCTAAGCTAGGAGACGCATCATGATTGGCCAGAGAAAAGCTAGGTGACGCATCATGATTGGCCAGAGCTAAGCTAGGTGACGCATCATGAAAAGCTAGGAAGCGCAACCTGATTGGCCAGAGCTAAGCTACATGTAGGAAACTTAACCTGATTGGCCAGAGCTAAGCTAGGAAACTTAACCTGATTGGCCAGAGCTAAGCTAGGTGACGCATCATGAAAAGCTAGGAAGCGCAACCTGATTGGCCAGAGCTAAGCTTCATGTAGGAAACTTAACCTGATTGGCCAGAGCTAAGCTAGGAAACTTAACCTGATTGGCCAGAGCTAAGCTAGGCGACGCATCATGATTAGCCAGATAAAAGTTAGCAAACACATCCAGATTGGCCCGGAAAACGTAAAAAAAAACAAAAAAAAACTGTGCCCAATTCCCAGCTTAGCAGGGAGACACTGCTGAACTCTTTTATTCTAAGCAAAAATCAGCTGAAACCCAAGTCAGTTTCGAAAAAGGCTCAAAGCCAAAGCCTTTGTTTTGCATAGTGTCTATGCTTATTATTTACAATAAGCGTGTATTAACTTGGCCAAGATTATGGATTATTGTATAAATAGTGAAGTTCTATACACAGAAACACATCATTCAATTTGAGCATAGCTCAAGAGATGTAACTTCGATGTAATGCAGCATGAATATTATACACTTAGATTTTGTAGTATAGGCATTCGACAATAATATGAAATGCTTGGCCTGACGTTTCGATCCTAACAGGACCTTTCTCAAAGGCTAAATGACAAGAGGACAAGAACATTCAAGTAAAGATACACATAAATGGATGAGAGGAATAGGACAAATGGGGAAGAGGGGTTGGAGGGTGGGGGTATGTAAGAGTGGCCAGAGGCCAGGGGTCAGATAGGCAAGATCAAAGGTAACAGATATATGAACATACATCAACTAGGTTTACACCGCGACAAAGTACCAGCCAAACTGGACCACACCGTGAACTGACTATAAATCTTGATTTATTATAATCGGTCACCAGTTAAATTAAGTTATAATTTTGTTTACTTGAAAGCTATCAAAATAATAATGCGTCACAGCTTAAAAAAAAATACAGCATTGTACACAGACAAGCGCAGATGTTAGAATATAATAATATTTTAACAATAATGGAGTAGATTTGTACGGAGCTCCACAAGTGCCATTCCACTTATCCAGATAACCACATATTATTTATCTCTCCAAGTCGACTTATTAAGCTCTAAAAGTCGACTTATCGAGATAATCTATTCGTAGAAGATGACTAAGTAGTCGACATATCCTGATATTTTATCTCGCCAAGACGAATTACTGAAAGAAGGAAGTCGACTTGTCCTGATAGTTTACCTTGTAAAGACGACGCAATAAAACTGAGGTTATTTATCAGGATAAGTCGACTTTTCGTTTTCCCTAAAACTCATCTTGTTGAGATAATTATTGAGACAAGACGACTTTTACCACTCCAAAAGTCGACTTGGCGAGATAAATTATGTGGTTATCTGGATAAGTGGAATGGCACTCGTGGAGCTCCGTAGATTTGCCTACACAAACAAAACAAAATATAACATTTGGTTCAATAGTCTATTAACATCCCTTTATCTATAAACTGAGTTGTTTGTTTAACCATTAAGTGTGGTTTCTAAGCAAACGAGATTTGGCTGTTTCGAATCATAATTTATATAAACTGTTACTGCCGAATCGATACTTTTACGACTTATAGAAACACTCAAACTGCTCTCATTTCCAATATTAGACAAAAAAAACCTGGTAATTCCCCGTTTTTTAAAAGGAAGTGTACGCCATAAATAAAAGAACATTTGTTTTGCATGTAGTTTTGATTTACAACTTGTAAAGTACTAGGAATGGTGTGTACAACACAGACTGCCAAGTTACAACTTATTCAGACTGAAATAAAGGCTAAGACGTTCCAGTACAGAAACACTTAATGTTTTGACTGTATAAGAATAATATTAGACTACGTCAATGGAATGTATGGGGGACGTCATAAGGACGTGGAGGGGTAGCCTTATTTCCAGACTACTTGTGGCACCACTCCAAAGTATTATAAAGTGTATTACTAAGCGGTAAAATGGTATTTCAGGGTCCTAAAATTGTAATGGTCTTGGGAGGGTTTTCCAACAGTACTTTGGGACCGAGGTTGTTGATAGAAAGAAAAATATAGGGTTGGGGGACTAAATTCAACATGAACTTAAAAAAAAACTGGTGCCCTTTGACCTAAAATCCCCTCAAAGCCCTCAAAATACAGCACAATATGCCCACATACCAACTTTAGCCTAAAATATGTCTGGTCCATTTCTGATTTTGTTTCTTCTAATAACATGCTATTCAAATGTTTACCATAAATCCTTTTCGTTGTTGTAAGTTCATTTGAAAAAGGGGAAAAAAGTATGATTTCCTGGACTTTCACTTATTAAGCAAGGCATTTTGCAATCAAATGAGATCCTGTTTCCTGCGTCATGCAGTGCCAAATGTATGTGATGATGTTAAAACGCTCTGCGAAGCCAGACCACCAATGACGGTTAAAAGAAAGTTCCGTATGGTACCCATGGCTAGACAGAGTCAATGGGCTTTGTGGAGACAACTGGTGGTTGACCTATGACATGGGGCCAATTTCACATGCAGCCAATTTCATGGTGCTGCTAAGCACAAAAATTTGCTTAGCACAAAAATGTCTTGCCCAATAAAAAAACAGAAATTTGGTATTCATGGTCAGTGAACAACAGCCAAAGAACAATCACAAGTGATACACAACACATGAAAATCTGGTTGTTAACCCTGTTTAGACAGAATTGTTATGCTTAGCAAACTTTTGTGCTAAGCAGTGCTGTGAAATTGGCCCCTGCTTAACACAAAAATTTGCTAATCATAAAATTTCTGTGTTAATAATAAAAATAACCAGATTTCCTAGTGTTGCGTATCGCTTGTGGAATTTTTAATGGTGGTTTGTTTTGTTTTATTGAGCAAGACATTTTATGCTAAGCAATTTGTTTGTGCTTAGCAGCTCCATGAAATTGGCCCCTGGCCGGAAACAGCAGAGCTGTACCATGTCCTTGGGGCAGAGCCAAGCTTTGATGCGAGAACAAAGATGACTATTTCGAGCCAGATTCTTTGGCTCAGTGACATATGAAGCAAACACACTAGCGATGGTAGGAATGATGAATAAAGATACTCTGTGTAAGATATCCGCATTGAAAGAAACAAAATGGCTCCCAGTATGTCTCTGAACTTCTGTGACATAATTATTATGATTTATTTCTGGTAATGACACCAAGGATTCCTCAAAAGTGCCCAAGGCACTGTAGCTCGAAAGCCTGATGAAACCTTTTTTATGGAAAGATGATGAGAAGAAGATACAGTTTTAGAGGTGGGAGGAAAACCCCAGAGTAATATTCTGGGTAAAAACCCACAGAATCAGGCAGGGACTAAAAACCCAATCCACTTGTGGACCGACCCGGACTTGAACCCGGTCCGCCAGAGGAGAAAGGCGAGGAAAGAACCGCTACGCCAACCCGACTCCCCAACCAACCTGACATGCACAGTGTGGCACTTTTTTGTGGTATGCATTTGCTACCCTGGGCAATGGCTGACATCGCATTTGTATAAAGGTCGACCAAACTGGAAACTGAGTACAATGAAAAGAATTTAGCATAATAGAACTCGCCATTATTTACCTTTAAGGTAAATAATACCGACAATGCATAATGACGTCAATGTGGGAATGTATTTGCGGTAATGCACTGTACAACAAAAGGCTGGTTTGGTGCGGGGAACCAATCGGGAGGGCACCAGCTAAACCAAAGCTGCCTTAGGTATGGTCCTGGTGCACTAACAGAAATTTAAACCGGTTGCCTACAATGTAGGAATGTGTTTGCGGTATACAATGTACTGTACAACAAAAGACTGGCTGGGTGAAGGGAACCAATCAGGAGGGAACCAGCCAAACCAAAGCTGCCTGAGGTATGGTCCTGGTGTACTAACAGAAATTTAAACCGGTTACCGTTCGGGTTTCTCGCCCAGTGTACGTACACATGTCACTGTGATACGTGACCTGAGGGTCGATTTCACCAAACCCATAGTAGCATAGTGGGTTTATGAAACAGAGGCTCAGGCTCAGGCTCAGGCTCAGGCTCAGGCTCAGGCTCAGGCTCAGGCTCAGGCTCAGGCTCAGGCTCCAGATCTGTCATCCATATGCTGGAAATATAGGCTGTGGTTTTTCATTGAAGCTGAAGCTCTGTTTTCCTTTTCAAACCAGAGAATCTACTTCTGAACCGCAGCCAAAAGCCTCTATTTTGATAATAGATTTTAGAATGGATTCACGAAATGGAGCCGGAGCCTGAGCCTGAGCCTCCATTTTGTTAACCCCTTACTATCCATCGTAGGACTTATGGAGCATTGCAGCCCTACGTACAGACCTTTCTTTTATTTACAAACATTGGCTCGTGGTTGGCATGGGCCGCCAAATGTTGCAAATCTTCTCAAAAGATGGCGTGACCAAATTCAACGTTTTGCAAACTTTCCATAGCTGTCCAAAATACATACCATCGTTGCTTGTGTTATTTCCATTACATTCTGCAATATTTGTCAATGTTTATGAATCGTTGTGTTCAAATTGTGGTTATTTTGTATGCCTGGCTTTGACAGCTCGTTATAGTCTCCGCCGGCCATCTTGGCTGGCAAAAACTCGAGCTGTGACATTGCAAAAGAAAGGTCTATAGGATATGATGGATTATCTTTTGTAACTCAAGTTACGATCGATCATACAGCTTCCTGAAATCGACTCCAAGTTTATATCACAATGTTCAAATTCAATTTCCATCTATAACACATCACCATCTATGTATCCTTTTTGAAATTTGATCCCAATTTTCACCACAACAACTAAAAACCAAGTCCCAACAAAAACAATAGTTTTGGTATGAATACCAAAACAGCTAATTAAAAATAGATAGTATCATTAAACTCAATTATCAACTGCATCTAATTAAATATTAATCAATATTAATTAATATTCATGCATCTAATTAGATGCATATATTTTACTTTATTGCTGAAAACTAAGTAACATGTACTTTTTTAATGCAATGCTAAGTTTCGGAATGTTTAACATAATATACATGGATTATATTAATAAATTATTTTAATTTTTTTGGGTTATTTTGGTGTTTTTTTTTATTATTCTGCACTGATCTACCTCTGGTCGGAAATGGTTGCTCCCGGAGTGTGATCTAATGCACACGGGTGGTGGGGCTATTCCATTTCTGGCAGGATGTAGGAAATGTCGTCCCAAGGGTGCCTGTACAGACCCTGCTTGAGACGCTTTTGGTCCAGGAAGTGTCCTGAAAACGTAAAACACAGAAGAAAAAGAAGAAGAAAAAGAAAAAACGGAAAAGAAAAGAAATGAAATAAGGTTTAATTCTTCTTCTAGGTACATGTTGCTTATGAATTATTAGGGTTCGAATCCCGCTCCAGTCAATTTTTCTTTGTTCACATTTCAATGACTCAACATTAATCCAGTCAGTTTCCCTTGTGGTTATTTGATGATTATGTCGATTAAAAAGCCGCATCCTATTCGAGTGATCCCCCATGTACCATTTCTCAGGTTGCAGCGTTGCTAACACTGCATGTATCTTAAATGATCCTTGGGATATAGCGGTATGTGAGTGGTTTCATGGCTTCTGACTGCCAAACGAACAAAGATAATTGACTATTAGGGACACCACCAATGTAGGGCTGGACAGCTCAGTTTGTAGAGTGCCGGTACGGTATTCCGGAGGTCGCTGGTTCGAATCCTGCACCAGTCACAAAAAACTATTCAGCTGGATAGTAGACCACAAGCAGTTTATACATCAGTAGCAAATTACGAAGACCTAAGCAGACACAAAGGGCCTTTACGAAACCTGGCTTGAGGCTAGGCTTGGGACTTATTTCACTACCGCCATTTGAGGCCCAAAAAACGAAATGAAGGGATTGGGCCACATGACGAAGCCGAAGAAAGGCTCCAGCTTCGCAATGTATCTCAAGCCCTTCATTACATTTTGGACACAAAATGGCAGTAGCAAAATAGATGCCAAGTCTATCCTCAAGCTTCGATTTCGTAAAGGCCCTACATCAGATCGCTCTGTCTTCGTCTTTTGCAGAATAATACAAATGAGACCTCAGAAGTGATTTTTCTTGTTTAAAACTCCAAGTGACAACACAAGTTTAAACAAGCAAAAATACGACAACAAAGAGCTTAGAAGTTTAGTCCCAATAAGCCATTTGCGAGTTAAATCTGAATAGTATCTGGCACACAGACTTCTTTTACTGCACATAAACACCCCAGTTTGAATTTCCCAGACTAAAGACTCTGTTGCTATGGCACATGATGCTGTGCAAGCTTTTGCATAGCCGCAATACCCATCTCTGGAATGGACTGGTTCCTTTGTGCCATTCTTATCCATTATGAACAGTGCATTGGTGCAAGACATCTGTTATGAAACTATTGGGGTTTACGAAACTCAGGCTCAGGCTCAGGCTCCAGCTCTGACATCCTATGCTGAAAATATAGGCTGTGGTTTTTCATTGAAGCTGAAGCTCTGTTTTCCTTTTCAACCAGAACCGCAGCCAAAAGCCTCTATTTCATTATTTCAGAATGGATTCACGAAATGGAGCCAAAGCCTGAGACAGAGCCTGAGCCTCTGTTTCGTAAACGCCCTAAAGCTTAGACTAATCATGTGATATAGCAGAAGTGTCTTTTAATAGTCTGGAGAATTCAGGTTTTGATGTTCACGTACAGTGAAAGAATGCAGTGAACCAGACATTGTTAAATTTTCAACTTGCGAAAGTGTTTTTCTTTGAGGTCTGTTCTGAAATGTACATTAGAGGGTGCATTCGTTTAGGTAAACACGGGTCAGCCCTTACTGGGAATGGTCGTGTTTTACTGCACAAAACAAGCGAGAGAATAGGGACGAGGTTGACTGGTGTCGACCCGGGGGAGCTAAACGAACGCACAGGCGCAGTTCTAGAGCCAACATTTTGGGGGGGGGGGGGGGGGGGGGGCTAGAAGAGCCATTATTTTTGGGGGGGCTAGAAGACCCAATATTTTGGGTTCTTCTAACACTCGCTTCTGCTATGTCTTATTAGGGGTCGAAAAACATGCACATTATAGGCCACACAACGCGTATTTTATGTAATTGCCGTTTTTAAGCGCCAAATAACTGAAAAAATCCAGTATTTTCAAGAATTTGTTAGTTCACTTGCATTTTTGGGGGGGGGGGGGGGCTAGACAAAATTTTTGGGGGGCTACAGCCCCCCCAGCCCCCCCGTAGAACCGCACCTGCGAGCGCACCCAGAGAGAGAGAGCATTATGCATGGGTTCTGTCAAACTGCCAAAACACCCTGAACTTTGAAACTTTGGAAATTTCAAGCAAACAGAACAAAACAAACAAACTCGAATGATTTCATCGCAAAGGCATGTTTGTGGGCGATCGAAAAAAAATCTGTAACAGTCGGTGACTGGAAATGACTCATAGAAAATGAGACAACAGTTTTAAGAGGGGGATTTCCCAAAAGCTTCAACAAGTGACGGTCGTGTGATCACTTCCCCTGCAAACATTGGCAACGTCACCTTTGGTCGATTTCACAAAGCCCTACGATCGATCGTAACTTGAGTTGCAAAGGATAACTGCGGCATCGTATCCTAAGTAGGGCTGCAATGCATCTTAAAGGTACAATGCATGATTGGTAAAGGTCACAGGACAGCACTCACACTTTGTCTGATCAAACATGTATGTGAAATAATAAACCTGTGAAAATTTGAGCTCAATCGGACATCAGAGTCACGAGAAAAGAGCAAAAACCTGACTCAATTTTTCTTATAAAACATGAAGAATGGTTTTGATCTTACCCCGAGATCAAAACTGTTTTCGGCCTTTGTTCGACTAATTTCTGGATAAATACAGCATTTCAGGTGGAAATATTTTAACGGCATGTTTCTACCACCACCATCTTCATACCTTGAGTCAGACCCTCCTAACTCCAAGCATTTTATATATCAGTACTATTTCAAGTCATTATTTTGGTTGATGAGCAGTTTGAAGCAGTTAATTAGGCCTACCTGTACCAATTTAGATTTTTTTAAATTTCTGTCCATGTACGGTACTTTTTTATTCCTGGCTCGGTGAAACCAAGTCACAAAGCAATCATGTGTTGCCATCGAAGCGTCAGGCCGTCCTAACTCTAAGCATCTCCAAACATTTCAGGTCGTTATTTTGGTTGATGAGCAGTTTGCAATGTTCAGTTGAACCGGTACATTGTACTTGCAGAAATTTAGACTTGTATTTTTTTTAGTCCATGTAAAGTCGTTTTTAATTCATGGTTCGGTGTAACCACTAAGGCTGAAACGATACGCCTGTGTCGCGATACGATACGTATCACGATACATGCCACACGATACGATATATATCGCGATATATCTTGGTTTAAAATAAATAAATAAATTCAAAACAGATCCAGAGCGCTACTTCACTTGACAGCACAAGTCATGTCCATGCACTTCCGGCCTTCATGACTGAAGCTTACACGTGCGCTGGCGCTGGCCGTGCTGACTTCACTGAGCTGAGAGCATGTGCAAGCGATGCCGCGTTGCACACAATTACTTGTACATTGTGCAATGACTATGCTTACCGCTTTCGGCCAACATGACTGAAGCTAGCAGCGTACTACTGAGTACTGGTTGCTGTTTGCGTGTACGTGTACACCACGCGATTGCAGATAAAAGCCCATGGTTGACCTTAAGTTGTGTACTGTGTGAGCTCTGTCATCCGTAGGATCGGAGCGCTGTGCTTTTCGGCAAAAAAGGTGGCATTTTCTTCTGCTTTTATACCTATATTTCTGGGTGTTTTTTTTGCAGTAGGCTAATTAGACATTTTTTGTGACTTTCAGCATGTTTTATAATAAAGTTTATGTTTTATATTATTATCAAAAATACCGATATCGAATGTTCGTATCGATAAATCGTATCGTGACCGAATGTATCGCGATGCATCGATATATCGATGTATCGTTTCAGCCTTAGTAACCACAGTTACAAGTTACAAGCAATAATGTGCTGCTATCGAAATGTCAGGCCGACATACACTGTAACTCCAAGCATACCTATTTCAGGTCATTAATTTGGTTGATGAGCAGTTTGCAGCAGTTATAATTACTTGCAGAAATTTAGATGTGTGGTTTTTTCCTGACCATGGACGGTACTTTTTATTCCTGGTTCGGTGAAACCAAGTCACATGGTCACATGCATGAAACCAAGCAATCATGTGTTGCTATAGAAACATCACGCCCCAAACTCCAAGCATTTTGATATATTTCAGGTCATTATTTTGGTTGATGAGCAGTTTGAAGCAGTTAATTACTTGCAGAAATTTAGAATGTTTTTCCCATAAACGGTACTTTTAAATTCCCGGTTGGGTGAAACCAAGTCACATGTTTGAAACCAAGCAATCATGAGTTGAAATATAAACATCAAGCCCTAAACTCCAAGCATTTTCATATATTTCAGGTCATTATTTTGGAAGTTGACGAGCAGTTTGAAGCAGTTAATTACTTGCAGAAATTTAGAATGTTTTTCCCATAAACGGTACTTTTAAATTCCCGGTTGGGTGAAACCAAGTCACATGTTTGAGACTAAAAACATCACGCCCCCAAACTCAGCGTTTTCATATCATTTCAGATGATTATTTTGGTTAATGAGCAGTTTGAAGCAGTTATTTCCAAGTTTGCAGAAATTTAGAATGTTTTTCCCATAAACGGTACTTTTAAATTCCCGGTTGGGTGAAACAAAGTCACATGTTTGAAACCAAGCAATCATGAGTTGCTATAGAAACGTCAGGCCCTAAACTCCAAGCATTTTTTATACATTTCAGGTGATTATTTTGGTTGATGAGCAGTTTAAAGCAGTTATTTCCAAGTTTACAGAAATTTAGAATGTTTTTCCCATAAACGGTACTTTTAAATTCCCGGTTGGGTGAAACAAAGTCACATGTTTGAAACCAAGCAATCATGTGTTGCTATAGAAACATCAGGCCCTAAACTCCAAGCATTTTCGTATATTTCAGGTCATTATTTTGGTTGATGAGCAGTTTACAGCAGTAAACTACTTGCAGAAATTTAGAATGTTTTTCCCATAAACGGTACTTTTAAATTCCCGGTTGGGTGAAACAAAGTCACATGTTTGAAACCAAGCAATCATGTGTTGCTAAGAAACATCAGGCCCCAAATTCAAAACATTTTCATATATTTCAAGTCATTATTTTGGTTGATGAGCAGTTTGAAGCAGTTTATCACTTGCAGAAATTTAGATTTGTCCATGTACGGTACTTTTTATTCCCCGTTCGGGTGAAACCAAGTCACATGGCTGAAACCAAGCAATCACGTGTGGCTATCGACATATATGTACATCAATGATGTCTCAACTCGCTACATTTCTAAAAATACATCCCCCACAATACAAGCACACTACTGTATATGTATATAGCCATTTGATTGTATACAATGGCGCAACAATAAGGTTATGTGTACATGTTTAGATACCTGGGGGTGGGGAAACCCCCCCCCCCCCCCCCCACCACCCACATATGGCAAAAGCTTTCAAGTTCTTTTCCGACGCTTGTTTTGTTGAGCCGTCAACAGCATCGAATGAATAGCTACGAGAGTTGATTCACTTGTTTTGCTTGCGCCTTTGTTAGGAACTGATTTCCACCTTAAAATTTTCCATTCAGCAGCTCGAGTTCTATGCACTCACGGTCAATGTACATGTACAATACGATTATGCTTAAAGGTACATATAGTATCATACTTTGGTACTTTGGTAAGAAAACCAAACAGAAATGTTCACAGATTTACGTATAACTTACAGGGTATGAAGATGGTGGCGATAGAAACATAGTGTTAAAATGTTTCCACCTGAAATGGTGTATTTATCCGGAAATTAGTAAAACAACGAAAATCTTTTTGATCTTTTAAAAGATCAAAAATAAAAGAGAAAAGACTTAAGAAATACAGTGGCTATTTTTCACTGTTTTCTCAAAAAGTGGGCACCGTATGGGACTGACATTTTCACAGATGACTGTAACTGTATCTGTCGTGATACTTTGCCCATAAATCTGTATTTCGTTGATAAAAAACCAAAGTATGATATTACCTTTAAAGGAACTATAAATCTTTGGGAAAATACCAAAACAGAAATCTTCACAGACTTAATTACCTATAACTATAACGGTTTTTCGCTGCTTTCTACTGTTCCCAATGATCAATTGAGCTGATATTTTCACAGGTTTGTTTTGATTTCATGACAAATCAAATTATTATCAATGTTGTACATGCCCTTTAAAGGTACTATCATGTTTTGCTAGCAAACTAAAACAGAAATCTCCACAGATTTACCTATAACTTACAGGGTATAAAGATGGTGATGGTAGAAACATACCGATTAAAATCTTTCTGCCTAAAATGCTGTATTTATCCAGAAAAGAGTACAACCAAACACCAAAAAAAAAAGAGTTTTGATCTCGGGGTGAGATCCAAACTCCTGCAAATAGATTTGAAAATCCAATAAGCATTTTTCGCTGTTTTCTCAAAAAGTGGACATTGTATGGGGGGCCTGGAAAATTGCACAGATGACTTGCTGTATCGCTCTTAATATTATTGCCCATGACTCTGTATTCAAAAAGTAGGATACTACCGTTAAAGGTGGTATCATACTTTGTTTTTTGTCAAAGAAATACAGATTCATGGGCAAAAATATCAAGACAGATACAGTATCAGTCATCTGTGAAAATTACAGCCCCATCGGTGCCCACTTGTTGAGAAAACAGTGAAAAACGGCCACAGTATTTCTAAAGTCTTTTCTCTTTTATTTTTGATCCTTAAAAGATACAAAATAATTTTGGTCACTGGTTTTACTCTTTTCTGGATAAATTTCAGGCAGAAAAATTGTAACGGTATGTTTCTACCATCACCATCTTCATACTCTGTAAGTTATAGGTAAATCTGTGAACATTTCTGGTTCAGTAAGCTACCAAAGTATGATACTTCCTTTAAAAGCAGAGTCCCTACACATAACACCATCTGGAGTAACTGTCAACTTATGATGATTGAAAAATCTATTTTTTTTTTCAACACAACAGGAAGTGTGTTTTTCAAGGGGCGGGACGTCGCCCCCCCCCCCCCCACACTTTTATGAGAGACAATGAAATGTGGATCTGGGATACATTCAAAGGTCAAAAACCATGGCGACGACCAGTGGTAACCCGGCAACAACCATTGTGTCTTCCGTGACATTCCCGCCCGCAATTCTATCATTCATTTCCTGTCTACATGGTCAATTTATTCTGTGCACAAACAATTTTGGCTATATTGTTATTACTGGCACATTGGAAAAAGGAAACTTTGTTTTAAAGGCAGCGTACAGGATTTGCAAGGCCTCAAAACAAAAATTATTGAATTTGAGACAAAATGGACTCAACAGTTCGTAGGCAGTGCAAACAGTCACCATGGGAAATCTTGGTACATCAGATGCTGGGTTTTCAAGGAAATCAAGATTTAGTGTCTTTTAAAAAGATCATTCGTCTGAACGATTTTTTAGAATTTCGAAAGCATGGTGTAACCGTGAAGGATTCGGGGGGGGGGCAAAGATTATTTCAGCCGTATTTCTGCTATCCAGATGAACAAAACGTAACAAGGTACATGAAACAACGTCTGTAAGGAAGTTTAAGACCTTTACTTCTGTTTATTTAAGTACTTTAAGTACCAAATTCCGACAAAACGCACATCTTTGCAAATCCCATATGCTCCTTTTAATAACCGAGATCACTGACACAAGTTTCCTGGACCTAGACTGAAAACAAGTCAAAACTGAGATAAAGGGTTTGCTTGGAGCTAGGAGGGCCCCACGTTTTGATCCTAGCAGGATCTTTCTCAAAGGCTCCTAACTCCTAACTGCCATGCACAATGGTTATTATATAAGCAGTTCCAATGTACATGTTGCTACACGTTCTCAGCTTCAATTGTTTCCAAATGTGTCAATACCGCCAGCGCCAAAGTCAACTGCCTCGACAGAACATGTTTCCAGAACAAAATGAAAAAAAAAGGAACGACCCTCGAGAACTCAAAGCAGCTGGTGTGTCAACTGAATACAATTCTCCCGATTATTGAAGATTTTTGGGAGAGAGCAGTTTTGTAAGAGAGTGAGCAGCCGATAGGAGATTTAACAAAAAAGAAGTGCCCCTCAGTTCCTGCTAAAAATGGCTAATCTTGTAGAACTGCATACACTGCATACTAGAGACTGAAGCCAGAAAGATGCTTTATTCGGCTGAAGCTAGGGGGCCTGGGTTGATTTCACCAAACTCATCGTAACTTACTATCAATCGTAGGACTTATGATGCATTGCAGTCCTACGTAGGATAGGCCCTCTACGATGGGTTATCCTTCGTAAGTCGAGTTACGATCGATCGCAGAGCTTCGTGAAATTGAACCCTGGTTTCACAATTCAGAAAGTGCAAACGACCCTTTTCCTTGTAACAAGCACAACAGAGCTACATTTGCTGAGCACACATGTTTGGAGGGCTTAACTTTTAAACAGCACACACTCAGAATTTTCAAAAACCTCCACTCAGAAAAAAACAAGAACAGTTTAAGCGCTCAAGCTATTTATAGAATATATTACAAGTCGCAAATCGAGTTGCGAAGCGTCGCAGAGCATTATGATATCGGCCACAGGTCAACCGAAATGGTAAAAAATGTAACTCTTTCAATTGTGCTACACAAATTGCAACTTGCTGTAAAAAGTAAGCATGTGGATGCACTTACCAATGAAACCCATGCTTCGTCCTAGCACAAACAGGCCGTTGAGGGCGCCAATCTCAATAAACTCTGTCGCTTCCTCCCTGCAAAGAGTTGTTTTTAAATCAAAGTTTAAAGGTACAGGTACTATCATACTTTGGTAGTTTTTAATTTTTTTTCATTTAATAATTTGATCAATTTGCTCAATATTTGAATGAATCTTAATTGTACGTGACGACTGTGCACTTACCGCGTAAATGCCCCACAATGCCTCAGTAAATCTACCATGGCAACGCCAATCAGACCGTCCACATTCAGGATCAGGTTGGGTTTCTGTTGAGCAGATAAGAAAAAGTCATTGAAAAGTGAACAAAGAACAATTGACTGGAGCTTGATTCGAACCAGCGACCTCCACAATACCGTACCGGCAATCTATCTATCGATACGGTAATTTGGGGGTCGCAGGTTCGAATCCCGCTCCAGTAATTTTTTTCTTTGTGCACTTTGTTTGAAAAAATAATAATGGACACTTATAATGTGCTGGTATCTGCCAAGCATGACGCTCATGGCGCAAATCAATTATTATCCCTGGTCATCGGGCCATAATTTACATTCCTAAAACCATCTCAACTCCCTGGGGAGTATACAGCCCTGGCTGCCGTATTCAGTGCACAGAGGCTAATCAAACCACAAAGCCATCTCTACCCTCGCAGGTACCCATTTACCCCTGGGTGAAGAGGAACAATATGTGACAAAGCGTCTTGCCCAAGGACACAAGCACCACTAACCCATGGCTGGATTCGAACCCACAATCTGTAGATTGACCACAAGACTTTGAGTTCAACAAGCCAGACCACTAGGCCACAGTACTCCACTTGTGCGATTGTTTGTTATAGCAATGGACGTTACGAAAGTGTTCCACTGTCTAATCAAAGAGGTGGTAATGCAGCTATTCGGGCCGACTTAGTCCGTCGTTGAAGACGATTTCATCAAACTCCATCTTACCTTGGCTGTGGTGATCTTCTCTACTTGGAGAGCATAGTTTAACAGAGGGGCCTCTGGGAAGTTATCCTTGACATATTGCTGGAGGATGACCACTCTCATGTCTGGATTGTTGATCTAAACATCAACAAACAAACAAATAAACAACAACATCAATAAACAAAAATCAGACAAGATTCGTTCTCTTTTTGGTGATTGGTTAATCAATGTTTCCACAAAATTGGATATTGTGCCACAAAGACACATACATGCACAATGTACATGCATCAGCTTGCCTACACACACCAGAAAATCTGCATCTCTTCCATTTTTATGATATAACCATATTACATCCTTTATTAAGGAGAGATACTTTAATACTGGTTGGGCCCAGCCACTGAAACGCCAGGCCCGGCCTGTTTTTGCCTGGGGTTTGGGCTTCTTTAATCCCCAGCCTTAAATAACCAACTTCAAGCCTCTGCTGTGTCCTGGATCATAGTTGAGAAGCATGGCCAGGCCTAGCTGGGCTTTGCCTGGGCTCTTGGGCTTCTATAATCCCCAACCTTGAACTATCAACTTCAAGCCCCTGTTGTGTCCTGGATCATAGAAGGTACTATAAACCTGATTGACAAATTGAGTCCACATTGATCATGGACAGTATCCAGAAGCCAGGATTGATTGATATTAAGCAAGTCTATTGGAGTGAAGTTCAGGGCTGACAAGAGGAGGATTTCAGGCCTGAAGGCCTGGGCCAAGCCAGGCTTTTCAGTGGCTGGGAGTGACGTTCAGGGCTGACAAGAGGAGGATTTGAGGCCCGAAGCCCCGGGCCTGGCCAGGCTTTTCAGTGGCTGGGAGTGACGTTTAAGGCTGACAAGAGGAGGATTGCAGGCCTGGAGGCCTGGGTCTTGCCAGGCTTTTCAGTGGCTGAGAGTGAAGTTCAAGGCTGACAAGAGGAGGATTTCAGGCCTGAAGGCCTGGGCCTGGCCAGGCTTTTCAGTGGCTAGGAGTGAAGTTCAAGGCTGACAAGAGGAGGATTTCAGGCCCGAAGGCCCAGGCCTGGCCAGGCTTTTCAGTGGCTGGGCCCCAACCAGTACTCAAGTTTCTCTCTCTATGTGGTGATTAATTCAACAGTCGAATTCAGTTGAGACTGTATGTGATGGGATATGAGCAGACCTGCCAACCTTGAGAATCCGAAATGTGTATTCGGAGATGTCAAAATGTGTATTTTTCATCAAAAATTTGTATTTTTTCAACAAACAAGTTTTATGCGGCTTTATGTACCACTTGAACTTGCACATAAAATATTGATGATGTATTTGGACATTATAGTTTCCTGCTATTGCTCAATGATGCAGTTTCTTTCATGCATTTCATACACAGAAGTATTTTGACCCACCTCCATGTAGGGATGTTACAAAATTTTTAGATATCATAGATATGCCCTGCAAGGTATATCATCTAAAAGAGCATGAGAATACCTTTCATTTGATACCTCACTCACTTCCATACCATTAGTTTGAAGGAAGTTACAGCCATTTTCATGATCCAAAATTTGCATATTTGGTCCCTATGGTTTTGCATTACATTGAAAAAAAAGTTGTGATCGAGGACTGGAGGAGGGCTAATTTTGTACAATTATGTCCATAAATATCTTTGGGATTAAAATAAATGCATGAAATCTTTTCCAACATTAGATTGAAGTATTCTGGTTCAAATACATGATTTAAATTGATATTAATTATCCAAGATTAATCAGATAAATTATAATTCTAGTGGTTAATTACATAAATTCAATATGGGCAGGGGCACCAATTTGCAACAACAACGCACAGCATCATGACATTCCTGGTCAAAAAAGTCACATTTCTGATCGTCAGATTACACCCAAATTTCACCACAAGGTAGTTGAAATGTCACTTTATCAGTATGTATACCTTTCAAAATGGTAGGAACATTTGATCTATGAATAGGAGAGGGTTGAATGTGACCCAATAATTCAAGTTGATCGCACGATCGCAAGGAGCTACGGATCCCATTTTTTTTTTCACAGGAATTAAGAATGAGTCTCCAACTACACGATATCGATGATGTAGGAAAAAATTACCCTCCGGCAACCAATCAAAATGCCACATTTTGTAGGGCAATCCCCCAGTAGGGCTACAAGCCCGCGCAAGCACAGTGGACATTTCTGGCCTACTCACAGTGCATGGATTGTAACGTACTTACTCCATGGTTGACATAAGGTCCGCGCAACTACCGATAGTTTTTTGTCCACCGACATCCAAAATTTGATGCAATTTTTTTCTAAAGTGTTTCATGTCTTGACAAAGTCAGTGAAATCATCGGACAATAAAAATGGCAGATTTGTGCCGAACCACGTAGTCTGTCCCAAAGGTTTCCGCTCTGAAAATACTCAAGTCTCCGGAAGACATAACTTGTTTTCCGTACTTTTGCGTTCTTCACGTCACGTCGGCCACTGCATGATGTTACGTTGTAACTCCCGATGTACATGTGCACCGTGCTGAGAAATCAGCACCGCATGGAAGGTACAGCGTGCAAAATATATGCCTTTCCATGAAGGTTCAATGAATTTAAAGATCTCCATGTATTCCATATACTGTTTCCATTTGATACTCAAAGCCATCTTCACCTCACAGTCATGTTTTTATTCAGCTCACATCGGTAAAGATCGTTTACAGATCGTGATTGTAAACAAGCTTTCACGTGCAGTTGATCGTGCATGCTTGCACCCACCACACACACACTCAATCCAAACAGCTTTCAGCTAACGTTATGCCGATCGTTCTGTATGTGAAGTTCTGATTGGTTCATATGTGTGTTCCCATGTAATGTGTGTACATCGAGTGCGCCAATCATGATCGCCCTATTTTACGCATTCGGGATGATGAGCCTCGTGCATGACCTCGTGTCACATAGTCTTGCTCGCAGCCGCTTTTTCTCACTTTTTATTAGACTTCACACAGCCGTTTCTCGATTTTTGTCCGTGCGTATTTCATGGGGATAAAAGCGTATTGGCGTATTTTAAACAAATTTTCGTACGAAATACGCCAAATGCGTACTGGTTGGCAGGTCTGGTAGGGGTATGGGGAGGGGTTCATACTCACTGATTTCACTCGGTGCCCGATGCCCATGATCAGTTTGTGCTCGGCTCGCATCTTGTTGACGAAGTCATTAGGGATGAGGCCTGAATCGTAGGCATCGCTGAACTGCTTGGCGGCAGCGTCCAATGCGCCTCCAAACCGATCGCCCTGGTGGAAGACAAGAGGAGAAGAGAACACATCATCCACTTAAATCCCGCTCCAGTCAATTTTTCTTCGTTCACTTTTCAATGACCTAAAAAATTAATCCAGTCAGTTTCCCCTGTGGTTAATTGCTGCTGCTTGATGCTAGGAGTCCACTGGGCCGGCGCCAGTTGGTGTCAGTTCGCATTAATGCAATTTGCTGTGGCGTCTAGTGTCGCCAATAAGGTGCCTAGTGGCGTGCAGTGGCTCAAACTGCCTCCCAACTGGCTCGTGGTGGCCCGTAACGGCGCCAAAAATTGTATTTGGTGGCAAGAAAATTTCTAAATGTTTGAAATTTTCGTCGCGCCACTTGCATCGAGCAATCAGCGTGAAGTATCTACTAAGTGGCACCAAATGGCGCAAACAATCTGCCTATTAGAATCCACTGGAATGTAATGGCGTGCGCCAAGTTCCGCCACTACGCGC
This sequence comes from Astropecten irregularis, assembly GCA_963971285.1. Lineage (NCBI taxonomy): Eukaryota > Metazoa > Echinodermata > Asteroidea > Paxillosida > Astropectinidae > Astropecten > Astropecten irregularis. The sequence goes on from OZ020255.1 coordinate 6,570,373, forward strand.
CAATCACATAATCTTTGGCGCAAACTGGCACCAACTGGCGCCGGCCCAGTGGACTCCTAGCATGATGCTTACATAAGAGGTTTGCGAGATAGTTAGGAGCAGTGTTATTAAGACATTAATATAGTTAAAATCTTGTACGTAATGCTCATTTCAACAGGGAGCCAAAACAGTTGTTTCAGATGAGGCATAACATGATCGTACTTCTTGGCCCTGAAGACCAACATTGCAGCACGGTTCTGGGCCTGTTGGAGTCGCCTTACATTTAGAGCAGAAGTGCCACAGAGAAGGGAGTTTGCATAGTCGATCCTAGACGACACGAGAGCTCTAATAGCATGCTCACACGCAGACTGGTCTAGGAAGGGTCTGATGCGTGCTATGTTCCACAAATGAAAGTGGAGTGAACTGGATATAGATGACACGTGGTGGCTCATCTTGAGATTAGCATCAATCTCAACGCCCAAACTTCAGTCAGTTTATCTTTGTTCAATTTTCAAAGACTTAAATCCACTTTGAGAAGTTTTGACCCTTAAACTCCAAAGCAGCAGGTCACTTACAATGGTCAGCAGGCCGGAGCACAAGGAAGATATCAGGTCCTTGCCGGCTCGGGCCGTTACTATGGTGTTGTGGGCCCCGGAGACGGCTGGTCCGTGGTCAGCGGTAACCATCAAGCACATCTCAATGAACTTAGTTGCGTAGACTGGTAGTCTGCACAGGGTGTAAAAAACAAAGATTCATAATAACATTTAATAAGGAGAGTGCTTAGAGTTAGGAGGGCCCGACCCTAGCAGGATCTTTCTCAATTTGAGTTAGGAGGGCCTGACGTTTCGAATCCTAGAAGGATCTTTCTCAATTTGAGTTAGGATGGCCTGACGTTTCGATCCTAGCAGGATCTTTCTCAATTTGAGTTAGGAGGGCCTGACGTTTCGAATCCTAGAAGGATCTTTCTCTATGTTCAGTTAGGAGGGCCTGACGTTTCGATCCTAGCAGGATCTTTCTCAATTTAAGTTAGGAGGGCCTGATGTTTCGATCCTAGCAGGATCTTTCTCAATTTAAGTTAGGAGGGCCTGATGTTTCGATCCTAGCAGGATCTTTCTCGATTTAAGTTAGGAGGGCCTGATGTTTCGATCCTAGCAGGATCTTTCTCAATTTAAGTTAGGAGGGCCTGATGTTTCGATCCTAGCAGGATCTTTCTCGATTTGAGTTAGGATGGCCTGACGTTTCGATCCTAGCAAGATCTTTCTCAATTTGAGTTAGGAGAGGGCCTGGCGTTTCGATCCTAGCAGGATCTTTCTCAATTTGAGTGAGGAGTGCCTGATGTTTCGATCCTAGCAGGATCTTTCTCAATTTGAGTTGGGAGGGCCTGATGTTTCGATCCTAGCAGGATCTTTCCCAATTTGAGTAAGGAGGGCCTGACGTTTCGATCCTAGCAGGATCTTTCTCAATTTGAGTTAGTAGGGTCTGGCGTTTCGATCTGAGCAGGATCTTTCTCAATTTGAGTTGGGAGGGCCTGACGTTTCGATCCTAGCAGGATCTTTCTCAATTTGAATTAAGAGGGCGTGACATTTCAATCCTAGCAGGATCTTTCTAAGTTTGAGTTAGGATGGCCTGACGTTTGGATCCTAGCAGGATCTTTCTCAATTTGAGTTAGGAGGACCTGACGCTTTGATCAAAGCAGGATCTTTCTCAGAGGCTAGTTAGGAGGGCCTGACGTTTTGATCCAAGCAGGATCTTTCTCAATTTGAGTTGGGAGGGCCTGACGTCCTTGATCCTAGCAGGATCGTTCTCAATTTGAGAATAGGAGGGTCTGACGTTTTGATCCAAGCAGGACCTTTCTAAATTTGAGTGAGGAGGGCCTGACATTTCAATCCTATCAGGATCTTTCTCAATTTGTGTTACAAGGATCTGACCTTTAAATCTAGCTGGATCATTCTCTGAGGCTATTAACGAGAAAGATTCACCCTTTGAGCAGTTCAGTGTGAGTGACCCCAAATCGAGCGTAATAAAAGGACGAAAAACACCAAAAGAACGTCCATCTGGACCCTACCTTCGTTGGAACCAGAGCAATGACAAGACCCCTCCGATCCCGATACTCTCTTTGAAAATCTCAGTGATAGGCATGCCAGCATAGATCAGTTCCTGCCCTCGCTCATCACATATACTGGTCATGAAAGACGCAGGCTTGCGGATTAATCCTAACTCCTGGAGACAAAAAAATTAATAATAGTTAGTTATTACTACTTATATTATAGCATCATCACCCATTTTTGTGGCCGCCATGACATATGACATTATGGGCGAATCACAACCACTAACTGCACCCTGTTATTGCGCATGCTGTGACAGTTGACCGCTGGTATAATAACTCTTTGTTAACATTTCACTTGAGTTCTTCATACCGTAACTAAGCAGACAAAGGTTATTCAAAAGAAAAATCATGCCACATAATTATAACCACACACAAAGAAAATGTGTGCAGGTTTGTGATGTGTGATGAATTTCCTCACTCAAAAAAGTGGGCCAACAAAATACTTGACAAATTGTAGAAATAATTTGTTTTTGTCCTCTTACCCTAGCCCAGGAGTAGTCCATCGGCACTGTGGGTGGGGGGATTTCCGGTTTGGGGATTATCACCCCTTCTGACACCAAGCGTTGGTACACCTCACTGCAAAAAGAACAAGATACAGTAACGTCAGTGAGTTCCAAACAATTGACTTTTGTCTAGACATTTGAGAGGATATGCTTCAGAAGTTCTACAGAGCAAGACAATTTAATAAAAGCCTCAAAATTGACACTTCCAATTCTTCTGAGAAACAAATTTAGTGGACACAAAATACGGAAGAAGAGCGAGGGAGGCGACTCAATGTCTTCGGTACTGGGTCTTTGAGGAGGATCCTTGGGTACCGCTGGTCGGACCATGTGTCTAATGAGAGGTTACTCAGGGAGAGTCAGATGAGACCTATTACCTGCGTGATCCGTAAGCACCAGATGCAACTGTACGGTCAGTCACGTGGCTAGATTCTCTGTGAGTGACCCTGCCAGGCTGATTCTATCTTTGAGAGAACCTACAAGTAGGACTCGCCCGGTGGGGCATCCACATGACATGTATAGTTGCGTCAGATAGATCGTTATTTTGCTGAGATGGGGATGGGTCGCGTGACTGCCTGGGGATGGCTATCAGGAGACTGAAGGAGTACCGCTCAAAGTTAGATGCGGCAAAGCGCTGTTGCAGCACATGCTCCCACTGATTGATTGATTAATTACTTTGTGACCCCAAAACCCAACACCCGACTCACTTGATCTTTTTGTCCAGGTCATCGAAGCTGTTTGGCACGTAGGCTCCGGCCACTCTCAGAGCCTGGTTCTTGGCAGCAGACGTCTCCCCTTCTCCATTGGCACAGGCCCCGGCGTGTCCAAACTGCACCTCGGAGGTGAACATGGTAGAGCAGGTACCGATGCACCAGGCCACCACGGGCTTGTTGATGCGACCTGTCTCGATGGCTTTACAGATCTCGTACTCTTCAACTCCGCCAACCTATCCATCAATAAAGAGAGGGGAAGAAGAAATGTCAGGAGTTTGATTTTTAAGTCACTGAAAAGTGATTTATAAAGAAATATTGACCGGAGCGGGATTCAAACCATCTACCTCCAGAATATTGTACAGGTGCTCTACCAACTGAGCTATCCAGCTCTTTCATTAACCTTGTAGGGAAATTTACTTGATAAACTTAAGGCATTGAAAAGGAAACAAAGAACAAACGACCAGAGAGGGATTCGAACCAGGGACCACTGGAATACTGCACCAGCGCTCTATCAACTGAACTATCCAGCCCTATTACCTCATAGGGAAAATGACTAGATCAATTTTAAGTCATTGAAAAGTGAACAAAGAAAAATTGACTGGAGCGAGATTCGAACCAGCGGGAATACCAAACCAGTGCTCTTGTGCTCTTACCAACTGAGCTATCCAGCCCTATGTTGGCAGTGTCCCTAATAGTCAATCATCTTTGCTCGTTTAGCAGTCAGAAGCCGTGAAACCACTCACATACCACTATATCCCAAGGATCATTTCCAAAGACACCTGCAGCTGTGGTTTCATGGCTTCTGACTGCCAAACGAACAAAGAAAATTTACTATTCGGGTCACCACCAACATGGGGCCAAATAGCTGTTAGTAGAGCAACCATTACGGTATTCCAGAGGTCACCGGTTCGAATCCCGCCTCCAGTCGCTTTGTTTACTTTTCAATGCAGCATTATTATTATTACCTAAAGTGAGCTGATCACAAAAATGTAATTAAATGGCAAACAATTTTTAATTGGACGCTCATCCATAAAGGAAAGTAAATTCTCCTTACCTCTCCCAGTATGACCAGCATCTTGACATTCGGGTCGTCATGGTAACGGAGCATATGGTCGATGAAAGTTGTACCAGGGTACCTGGAAGAAAAAAACAACAAAAACATAAAGATGAGCAATAATTTCAAGAAAATATACCAAACTTCACAAGTTATTCTGTACTAATTAAAACTCTCCAAAGAGCACAATTGAAATTTGAACCAGAATCACTTTCCTGGGTTGAAATTTCCAATTTCCGGGAGATTTTGTGGCTCATGGTGGATTTCAAAACTCTTTTGTATTCCAGCAACCTTCTTGTTCCGAAATTTGTCAAGGGAGCCTCAATCTCGCCTACCTGTCACCCCCGATGGCCACCCCTTCGTACACGCCGTCCGTGTTCCTGGAGATGATATTGTTGAGTTCGTTGGACATGCCGCCTGACCGGGAGACGTAGGCCACGCTGCCTGGCCGGTAGAGCTTGGAGGACAGGATATTGTCCAGCATACCGCCCGTGTTGCCGATCTTGAAGCAGCCTGGCTTGATGCCACCGACCTGAAGCAAGACACCAAGAACGATAGAATTATAACAATCAATCAATGGGAGCATGCGCCGCGGCAGCACGTTGCAGCATCTACCTTCAAGCACTACTCCTTTGGTCTCCTGATGGTCATCCCCCAGGCAGCCACGCGACCCATCCCCATCCCAGCAAAATAATGAGCCATCTGACGCAACCAGGTGTCATATGGATGCCCTACTGGGCGAGTCCGACCAGTAGGTTCTCTCAAAGAGAGAATTCGCCTGGCAGGATCGCTCACAGGGAATCTAGCCACATGATCGTGCAGTCACATCTAGCGCTCACGTATCATGCAGGTAATAGGTCCCATCTGACTCTCCCTGAGTAACCTCTCGTTAGACACACGGTCCGACCAGCGGTACTCAAGGATCCTCCTCAGAGACCCAGTACCGAAGACACTGAGTTGTCTCCCCAGGCCCCCAGTCAAAGTCCATGTCTAACAACTGTAGAGTAAGACAGGCAAGACCAGGGCCCCGAAGAACCGAATCTTTGTTCTCTTGCATAGATATCTGAATAATATCTGGTACACGGACTTCTTTCATTGCACACAAACACCCCAGTTTGAATTTCCCAGACTAAAGACTCTACTGCTACGCCACATGAGTTGGGGCAAGGTCTTGAAAAGCAATACCCATCTCTGGAATTTTTAAAAGTGAGATGGAGGTGAAAAAAGGAATAGCACACTGAGGACTTTTCTTGGGAAACGTACCGTGGCGGGCCCGATGATGGTCACTCCTTTCTGCTTGGCTTGATGGATCAGCATACGAGTCTTGTTCTCCGGTATACCTTCTGCTATGATGGCAATGGTACGAATCTGAAACACAGAAAATAAGATCATGCTTTGATTGGAGGGCAGGGTTTATTTGCATCTTTGAGTGGAATGGGATTTTTGACATGGAACTCCAAATATTAAAAGTTTTAAACCAGGCGTGCGTTTTTACAAAGCCAACCACTTTCAGTACCACATATTTCAGAGAACATGGAGAAAGAAACTTGAATTCCTTTTCAGATTAGCATTTGCTAATGTATGAACTGTTCCAGTATTCCTTTTTTCTATTTTCGATATTTCTTAGGTCACCGTGTCAGGTAGTTAGAGTGATAATTACGTAGGTATGGTTAGAGGCGTCTGTCCCTGGAAAAGATCAAGACATTACCGACGTTGACGGGTTTTAGGCCTACTCAATTAGTTACCCGTTGATGGGACAGACGTATCCCCATACTGCAATTTGGGCACTAATGGTGACCTATCTTTCTAACTTTCTTTTAAATCTGTCTTCTTTTATTTCTTTGTCTTTATATTGTTTAACTTTCATTGATTTACTTAAGTTTTTTTGTAATACGCCTCTGATCACTTTCGTGGAAAGGGCGCGATATAAATCTTCATATTATTATTATTATTATTAATACTGGTCAGGGCCTAGCTACTGAAAAGCCTGGCCAGGCCTGGGCCTTTAGGCATGTAATCCTCCTCTTGTCAGCCCTGAACTTCACTTCAATAGACTTTGATTAACATTAATAAAGCCTGGCTTCTGGATACTGTCCATGATCAATGTGGACTCAATCTGTCAATCAGGTTTATGCCAACTATGATCCAGGACACAGCAGGGGCTTGAAGTTGATAGTTCAAGGCTAAGAGTTATAGGAGCCCAAGAGCCCAGACAAAGCATAGGCATGATACATACCAACATAGCCCCTTTCAGTACCATATTTTACTTTTATATACACACAGTTGGCCTCCATACCCTACATACTATGGGTGTTTACGAAACGGAGGCTTAGGCTCAGGCTCAGGCTCTTGTTCCAAAATCCATATGCTGAAAATATAGGTTGTGGTTTTTCACTGAAGCTGAAGCTGTTTTCCTTATCAAACCAGAGAATCTACTTCCGAACCGCAGCCAAAAGCCTCTTTTTTGATACCCGTTATTTCAGATGGTAGATGGATGGTTATTTCAGAATGGATTAATGAAATGAAGCGGAAGCCTGAGACAGAGCCTGAACTTCTGTTTCATAAACATCCCATGACGGCCGACTTGCGGCCGCAGCCAGAGATTTTGGACACAGCCTCACCTGAGGGTATTGCAAGGTCTCGACGGTGCTGTCGTACGCCGATCGCAGCGAGGCAAAGTTGATGAGGACGTCCACGTCCGGGTGTGTCTTCATGGCCTTCTCCATGCTCTTGTAGACGGGGATGAGAATCTCACGATGACCCCAGTAGAACTTCTGCTTGTGATCCCCGCTGAAGAGCAAATTGACAACCATGATGGATATCGATCTCTTTTGTGAGTATGGGGTGGCTCTGAAAAGCGCCAGTTAACTCGGCGTTCCGGCCAGTATGCTTTGGCCATCTTCAAAAGAATGCTGTTCTGTCTTTTCTCCAGAAGACAGCCAGAGCATACTGGCAGGAACGTCAAGTTCCACGTGGGGTGCCTTGGCCTAGTGGTCTGGCGTGTCGTACTCAAGATCTTGTGGTCAATCTACAGATTGTGGGTTCGAATCCAGCCATGGGTTAAAGCGTCTTGCAAGAGGATTCAAGCACCACTAGCCCATGGCTGGATTTGAAACCACAATCTGTAAAATCTTGAGTACGACACACCAGGTGACAGCACTCAACAATGGGAGACTTTGGATGGTGATTATAAGGTATGCCATAAGTCACAGGTTAAATCCTGGATCAGTCCATTATCTAAGTAAAAAAATTATGCCTTTCCTTTAAAAAAGAAAGAAATCTTTACCTGAATGGATAGACCATGCCAACTATAGAGGGCTCTTCACGACGGCAGGAATGATCAAAGTCCAGCATGCCTTGCACTGCACGTGGTTGCATACCATACAGCAACCCCTATACAAACACAATCAATTACAGGGCACAAAATGAGGGCCAATTTTATGGAGCTGCTAAGCACTAAACAATTGCTTAGCACAAAAGTGTCTTGCTCAATAAAACAAACCACCATTAAAAATTTCATTTGATATTCATGTTCAGCGAACAGCCAGCGAACGATCACCAGTGATACACAACACATGAACGTTTGGTTGTACATCTGTTTTTATTAAAAGACAGAAATTTCATGGTTAGCACATTTTTGTGCTAAGCAGGGCAATGAAATGTGCCACTGGTCAATAAGGCTCCGTGCTCGAGCTTTTTATAGAATACGCCCCTATATCGACAGCTATAGTTACCCAGATGTTCGGAAAAACTTTACAGCGTTTACGTGTAAGTTAATTGGGCAACGTGTGACTTGTTTGTCCGAACATCTGAAAGTGACGTCGCGAGCGGGGAGCCCTATTTCCCCCAGAAACAGATTACGAAATGAGGCTTGAGGCTAGGCTTGGGATTTATTTTGCTATACTGCCATAAATGAAATGAAAACAAGTGTCCTAAATGAACTGAAGGGCTTGAGATACATGGCGAAGCTGGAGCCTTTCTTTGGCTTCATCGTGTGGCCCAATCCCTTTTTTGTGGACCTCATACGGCTGTAGCGAAATACGTCCCAAGCCTAGCATCAAGCCAGGGGCTGATTTCACAAAGCACTAAGACGGATCTGAACTGTGAATTCAGCTCAATTGCTAAGCAACATGTGATTAATCTTAGTTCTTAGTGAAATCCAGCCCTGGAGCTGATTTCACTAAAGCTTTTCTATCATCGTTTAAGTCCAAATCCATCGCTAAATGGAAAATAGATCATTACCTTTTGTAGCAATTTTCTGTTTGGATTTGGGCTTTATCGACGATTGCCTTTATAGTAAAGGGCCTATGAGTGCAATTCCGATGTCCGATGGAGTACGTTTCCCTTGTTTTTGTTGAATTTATTTGAAAAAAACGTTCAGATTTTCTTGACCAAGTTGGCAGAAAATAAGGACCCCGAATGACCTCTGACCTTTGTCTGGGGTGTAAACAGCGGTCGATTTGCATCAGCATCTCCGCCGGCTGCTTGACTGAGACCCGTCTCATCACTAGAGGGCGCACTGTTGTCTGCTGGGCCTGCACCGCTGCTACTGCTGGCAGCTGGCTTGGAGCTTGGTTTATCCTATTTGGGATCAAATGAACAATAGAATGAACAGTCAGAGCTGGTGTCACGTACAAATATCGTCCACTGAAGGAAAATGTCCACTTCTACAAATTTAAGCAGATTTAAGACAGAAAGCAGGAAATTGCTAACCAGATTAAGAAGACAACTCCAGCAATAAGCAAACAAAATATACACACATGTATTCACAACATTTCAGCAGAAATTTTAGCAGAAATTCTTTTCAGCAATAATTACCGGCAAAAAAATGCAAGGAATTCCAAAATCCTTAAACAAAACACCTTAGCAACTGTCACAGAACCATTTGGCTCTAATAGCGAGCATTGTATTATTTTGTTGTTTACATATCATGCAAACATACATTCACGTCAACCAAACGTCCGACGGGTTTCATGCTTCTGTTCACCATACCATTTTTTTTTCTCTTCTCACAATGGAACAGTGATAAAGCTTGAACGACATTTTTTTTAAGAACAAACCACGAGTTGAACATGACACGGAAGTGCTTGCAAGAGATTTCTAATTGTTTTGCCCATAAGCAATACACCGATCCAGTAGGCCACGCCCACCATAGCAACGTCCTAGCAACAATGCACACGCCCACGCACATCAAGTGTCACGATCGCCCACACGCGACGAATCACATACACTCAACCACATAAACACTTCTCTCTGAGTTGGACTTTGGTTTTGCAAAAGGCCAAAAATGTACCTTTACTTTCAGCCAGGGCATCGAAAGCCAGGAATATAATGGAAATATTTAACACCGCTGACCAAGGTGAAGAATAAAACTCTGGTTTGTAAAAGAATCGCCTTGTACATACAAAACAAAAGTAAACTCAACGAAAAGTGTGCACTAAAGAATACAAAATTCATGCCGTTTTGTCGGACAAAATGGCGGCAATTTGTCGGACCTTAAATATCGTGTTGTGATTGGCCAAATTGTTAAGGGGCATGGCCTACTGGATTGGTGTATTGACGGCCCTTCCAAACCCTCGCGATGGTTTGCCGACCTTTTGCCGCATAAAATACGACTGTTGAACATTGGCACTTTTGGGACATTTGCGTCCTTCACAAAGTGTTTGTGTGCCCTTTGAAAAACTCCTTATAGCAAGGCTTACAGTAGAAAAGGGAAAACAGGAAAGTGAGTGGCTAAACAAATCTAAAAAACACTTAACATTGCTTAGTTCCTATACTTTTGTACAGAGCAGATGTATATAAAAAAGCTGAAATTTTTTATCGGTTAAAATCTTAACCAAAAAATGAACAAAGACTGTCGACATTTGCATCAGTCAAACACAGTCAGCAAGAAAGTTTGAGGTTTCTACAAATATTTGCAAATTAAACATATGTAAGATCAATATTAGTCTCGGATAGTTAGTTAACAATACGTGTATACTGGGTAAAGAATGAACAACAAAATAATGACATCTGCGTCAGTCCCTAAAAACAACGAGAAAGACGGGGAGCTTTGCCAAAAAATTTTGCCAAAAATTAATATCAATATAAGGGTACTCTGGTTAAATTACCAATTCCAATGGAAAGTTAGTTAACAGTATGCTCAGTATTAGCGCACCTCTAATTCACCAAAACCACAAATGAAATACACATGAAATAAAAACCAGAAAGAAAATAAAAATAATAGAAAACAAAATTTGACAATTGCAAAACAACAAACACATTAATTTTATGTTAAAATGATTTGGCACAAAAAAGAGAGAAAAATAAGATCATGGGTCATTCCACCATTGAGGCCAAATTTCATGGAATCTGTTACGGCCTTTTTTTTGTGCTTACGGGCGTTGCTATGTGTGAAATCCACTTACTGGAGTTCGTAAGCAAGAGTTTCCACGCTTAATGAAGAATTTCTACGCTAACATTGCCCTGCCATGTGCATTCTGCAGACAGTCCTTGCTTAGCGTAGCGACAAAGACAACTCTCCTGTTAAAATAATACGCTAACCAAGAAAGACAACTCTCCAGGGCCCAATTTCATGGAATCCGTTACCGTTAGCAAAAAATCTTCGCTTACGGTAGCAGATTTTTTTTCACGGAAGAGTTTCCTTTTTGGTAACGGTAAGGCCATAAAAAAAAATTGTTGTATTGGCGTAACCCGCCCGACCCAAAAATATGCCCCGACCGTAAACATTTAAAACCAAAAAAAGGTTGTTTTGTTTTCAATTAAAAAAGAAAATCAGGAAAAAAAAATAAAACAAAAATAAATCGCAAATTTGTATGCAGCTTAAAAGGAGCAAAAGATGGAAACCAGACTGGTTAAAGTTGTTATGTCACTTCTTGTCTTTATTTGACTCGTCAAATACTGTGATATACAGGAAAAAAAGCATTTAATACAGGAAAAATTAAATAAAAAAAAAAAAAATCCGCCCGTCCTATCCTATTTCCCAACCCTCCGTTACTCCAACACAACAATTTTTTTTTTATGGCCTAAGCAAGGAATTTGTGCAGAATGTATGCGACAGCGCGTTAACAGAAAATGATCACGGTTACCCTAGAAATTCTTCGCTAACCGAAAGTCTTGCTTACGGATTCCATGAAATAGATTTCACGTGTAGCAGTACCCGTAAGCACAAAAAGGCCGACACGGATTCCATGAAATTGGGCCCTGTTAAATATGCTAACTGTAAGCAAAAAAGTCTGCTAACGTAAGCGAAGAATTTTTGCTTATGATAACGGATTGCATGAAATTGGGCCCAGATTGAGAGTTGATTTTGTGACTGTGTCCATGTACACATGTACATTTAGCCCAGCATTTGTTCTGTTTTGTTTTTACCAGACTCATTATCAGCCACTGGTCAAACAGAGGTCATCTGGCCGGGCCAAGTGTGCAGCCAGCTCAGTGTAAAAATTGTGGGCACAAAATAGCTGAAATCAAATCCATGCTAAATGTGCAGGCACTGCATGTCAACTGTATGTAGTATAAATTCTTGCCAACTTGGGGAATATGCTTAAATGCTTTAAATATAGATTTTGCTGCAGTCTTAAGCACGGAAAAATTGCTTATACTGTTAAGCAGCAAAACGGAACTAGACCCTGGTGGAGTGACACAATTACAAATTTTTCAAACATCATCCGTACAAAATACACCTGGAGCCGATTTCATATTAAACTTACGACGCGTCGCAGAGTTAAGACGCATCCTTTCTCTATGGACTCACCACAAAGATAAGACGCGTTGCAGCTGGGACGTGTCGTAAATTGAGTTGCAACGCGTCGCAGAGCTTTATGAAATCGGCCCCTGCAAACACATCGATCGACTTTAAGCTGCCGACTAGTATACAACCATCAAACAACCACAAGGGAAACTGACTGGATTAATTTTTAAGTCATTGAAAAGTGAACAAAGGGTGGAAATTGACAGGAGCGGGATTTGAACCAGCCACCTACGGAATAGCATACCGGCGCTCTTGATCATCAAATAACCACAAGGGAAGCTGAGTGGATCAATTTTAAGTCATCGAGAGATGAAAAATGAAAAATAGACTAGAATCCCGCTCCAACCAATTTCTCTAGCAACTTATGTAAAACAGAACACAACCCACATAAGAGAACAAACTGTTAGGGATAGAAGTCAAGACAAGGGTAGGGGCAAATTGAAACATTGAGGACGAGGCTGCCGAACGAGAGTCACAAGGACGCACTTACTTTGTCTGGGCTTTCAACAGTCCCTTTGGACTGAGTTTATGAGTTCAGAGTAAAGAGGGGAAAAATCATATAATAAAAGTTAGTGAGTGCAAACTTTAGTTACGTCACGTTCAGATGTTTGGGGTTTATTTGCAAATTATAAGTATAAATTACGAAGAGGTGCTAAAAGAAGCCAAAGCTGGTACAGCGCCTGCCAACTTCGAAGAAAATTGTGTCTATTACAATTTGATTGATTTAAGGAGTTATTAAAATAAAAAAACATGTTTATACAGTAATTCGAGCACACTGTTTTGAATGGCGCCCTCTTTTGATTAAAACAAGAAGCTGCGGTGGTGTCAGTATATTATTTTGTACACCGCCAATCATCTTTTATTGAAATCTGGGAAGCCGGAAAGCTAATCATGAGCAAAGGACTGGTGTGGAAATCCGGGACATGTTGTCCATGCCGAATATTCTTCTAACTCCGTGTTCCTTTCAGGAATAAATCGAGTACAACGCACCAAGCCGGAGTTGTAGTGCATTTAGATCAATAAACACCACCGCAGTTTCTTGTTTTAGTCAAAAGAGGGCGCCATACAAAACCGTGTGCTCGGCCAGTTTGATTGCACTGCTTGAATGCAGGATGGATGCACCATGTATAACACTCATTTCTAGAATCAGGATTTTACCCTAACCCACCTCCATACCACAATTTACCACGCATATTTGTTTCCTTTGGTATTAGAGTGTGGTATCCTGAATACCACAATACAGGAGTGTGGTTTTTGTGGCAATGCGTGGTTTGTGATCCAGCCCCCTGTGGCGGCTGAACAAATGTGTGGTAAGCAGCTCTTGTCTTGTGTACTAAGTGCAGAGGGTTAGGGTTAAGAAATTTGACGTCAAAACCTCCATCTCTCAATAGCGCTCCGCACTAATGACGTCACAAAATCCCCGGACGTCAGACAAACATTGTCTCACACGTATAGTGTACATGGACGCGCACACGCACCCAGGTTTGCATGATTGCAATGTTTGTCTGAGATCCGGTGCTATTTTTAGCGCAAATGCAGAGCACTATTAGAGTCCCACTGCATGATGTTTAAGTCCACAAATATTACAAAGACAAACAGACAAACAAACAACCCAACAAACAAACAAACTTACCGCACTTCCGGCCAGCAAGAAGCTTGCAGTGGTCTGGTCTTTGTTGGATAGGAGGACGGGGATTTCCCGTTTACCCAAGGCCATGCCCACGATGGCCGTCATGTGGGTCTCCGTGCCGAACACGTGCATGGGAACTCCCAAAGAGCTGCCTAAAGAAGTCCAAAGGACAAAGAAAGAGAGGGGTCAGGTTAGCTTAGAGACCCAGGCCTTGATTTTTAAAGAGAGTGAGAGTGATCACTCCGCTCTCCTTAATATTTTCCAAGGAGAGCGAAAAAAAGAGCTCCTTAACAATTTAAGGAGAGCTGCCTTAAAAAAAATACAAACATTTTCAACAGGACAACCAAAATTTTGTATGTTCTCGTTTTTCCGACACCGGACATGCGGACACATGCAAAAACTTGGTTTAGCAAGAGCAAACTGCTCTCAATATTCATAAGTATGAGTAGGCCCTATGTTAATTTAAGAAGTTGGATTTGCAGCTCAAACTTGATTTTTGTTAGCGAGAGCAAATCACTCTCCTAAATTCTCTATGTTGATTTAAGGAGAGTGATTTGCAGCTCTCCTCATTTTCATTTTTATTAAAATGAAGGCCTGGAGACCCTTTCTTACCTTTCACATTTGGCAGCCCCGGGTTCGAGTCCAACTCGGTCTACAGGTGGACTGGGTTTTTAGTCCCTTACAAGTTGGCCAGGCTGGCTTAGTGAGTTCTTTCATTGCCTTTTAGCTCTTCATGGCCTTGTTTCGAGTCCAACTTGGTCCACTAGTGTACTGGGTTTTCAGTCCCTACCAAAGGGGTTTCGAGGTGGCATAGTGGGTTCTTTTCTTGCCTTTCACCTCTGGTGGCCTAGGTTCAAGTCCAACTTGGTCCACTAGTGGACTGGGTTTTCAGTCCCTAACAGAGGGGTTCAGGTTGGCATCATGGTTCTTTATGAGCATTTCACATTTGGCAGCCCTAGGTTCAAGTCCAACTCGGTCCACAAGTGGACTGGGATTTTAGTCCCTACAGAGGGGGTCACATTGGCATAGTGGTTCTTTCCTCATCGTTTAACTCTAGTGGCCTGGACTCTACCACTGACCTGGGAATGGGGGAGAGGGGCTACGGCATAATGACAAAATGACTTTACCTAGCTCTCTCATCACTCTCAGTCCCTCCTGGTAGTTGGGACCACCCCTCCGGACGAAAATGGACACGCCGTACTGGATCAGCTTGGTCTTATACTCCTTGAGGGCTCTCACGATACCCTGTTGACGGCAAACAAATTTGAGTATGAAAATGGTTCACTCTTATCGTGTTCATCGTGATGCTACATGGACCCCTTACAATCCATACCTCAAGCTTGCTGACATGCCCCAGGTGCACAACGTACCTTGAACGTGGCCGCCACGTTGGTGAAGTTGGCGATGCCACCACCGATGATCAAGACCTTGCCTTCGGGGTGCTTCTCCCGCGTCATGAGACTCAGGATGGTCTTTGCGTACTCGTACGTCTGCTGCTCGCTGGGAGCTCCCGAGTACTCGCCGTAGTTGGCTAGCTCCTTGGCACCGCCCAGGTCACAGATGGTGTCGCTGCCATATAAAAAAAAAAAAGATCAAAAATGCAAATAAAGAACTAGAGATCTATGTCTGTCTGCAACAGAACATAGGGCTTTTCCGCAACATGCTTTTAAAATCAAATTATGTTTCTGTAACAATTAATCTAAATATGTATGCGTCAAAAAGGAAGAACATTCCTAATAAGGACAATTGAAAGAGAAATGGTAGTCCTAGCTCTGACCACTTTTAAATGAGGAGCTACTTCCTGTTTGACCGGAAGTAGAGATCACAGAGGTCAAGAAATGTGTCATAAAGAATGAACTAGCCTAACATTGATATTTGGTGAAAGAATCATGATGCTAGGTCTTTCCACTTTTAAATGTGGAGCTACTTCCTGTTTGACCGGAAGTAGAGGTCACAGAGGTCAAGCAATGTGACTTAGCCTAACATTGATATTTGGTGAAAGAATGAACTTAGTATATCAAACGGTTGATTTGTTGTTGATTTTTAAATATTTTTATTATTAAATTCAAATAGCTTGTCACATGACACCTGATGACGTCATAATGACGTAATTCACGCGGGCACATCTATGCTATATGCACTATGCCTATACAAACTTTGAACTATGCGTATAAAAGTTTAATGGCAAAAAAGTCCCGTAGAATAAAACGTGTGCAAAGTCTATGGGCCATGGGAAAAAAAGAAGAAGAAAGAAAAAAAATCTGAACAAACAGTATAGCTAATAACTGATGGCACTATCAAGTGCTTTTCAGTGACGTGTGTAAGTTTGTATATCTTCACCAAGTGTAAGCATTGTTTGATCTTTAGAGGAAATTTTCATGCTCAACTTTATAACCTCACTTCATCCAACCATACAGAACCAAACCAAACCCTAACAGAACCCAAACAGGGAACAATTTCATGGCGCTGTTTTAATAAAGATGGAGAAAAACGATTGGCAAAAAAATGAAACAAAAACAAATCCTTGTTAACAGAACATATAAGAACTTTCTCATAATATACAATGGGGGCTGTTCTTTTTTTATTATTTAGTAATATTGGTTTTTGAATTTGATAATAATTGTAAATTCTTGGGACTATTTACCCAAACTGGCAGTGGGTGGCGCTATTTAAATTTATGTCAATGTGTGACGTAGTCGAGGGGATACGGTCCACGAAAGAACCCCCTCGGTGCGCGGGAGTTACATGTATATGGGATTTCCAATGAGTTTTGTGTATGCGGTTTCTATATGCTGAAACTGTCTGAATCACTGCCTGAATGATCATTACTATCCGATTGGTACATTGATTCTTTATTGATGCTGTATTCCTCCCAAGGACAGTCGCTATCTGTATCATTTTCAGCCATTTCAGCCACAAAATATCTTGCTCAATAAAACAAACCACCATTAAAAATGGTCAAAGTCAGCGAACAACATCCAAAGAACAATCGCAAGCGATACACAACACATGGAAATTTGGTTGTTTATCCTAAAGGATTATTAAAGGTAATATCATACTTTGGTTTTCATCACTGAAATACAGATTCATGGGCAAAAATATCAAGGAAGATAACAGTAACAGTCATCTGTGAAAATTTCAGTCCCATACGATGCCCACTTTTTGAGAAAACAGTGAAAAATAGCCACAGTATTTCTCTCAAGTCTTTTCTCTTTTATTTTTGATCTTTTAAAAGATCAAAAAGATTTTCGGTTGTTGTTTTATTAATTTCTGGATAAATACAAAATTTCAGGCAGAACGATTTTAATGGTATGCTTCTACCACCATCATTCTTCATACCCTGTAAGTTATACGTAAATCTGTGAACATTTCTGTTTTGGTCTCTTACCAAAGTATGATACTACCTTTAAGACAGAAATTTCATGGTTAGCCAATTTTTGTGCTAAGCAGGGCCATGGCCAAACCCAACCAAACAGACCCATGAAATGTACCTGTAGATGACGGAGGCCCCGCCCCCAGCCAGCATGGTCCAGATCCGCCCACTGGCATTGAGGATGGAAAGCTTGAGGGAAGCGCCGCTCTTGGCGTCCAGATCAGCGATGTAAGCCTCCTGCAAGTCACATGACATTCAACCAATGAAAAGGCAACATACTATTACCAGGGGGAAGTCGTTCTCTGATTTCAGTTTTTTGTGCAGCATCGTCATGTATAAAGAACTCAAAGTAAGGCTTTCTTCTGCGCGCTGGCAACTTATATGATTATACTTGTGTCAACGCCTGTGGTAAAACTTGTTTACCAAAAATTAACCCACTGTCCATTGCGCACACATCATAGAGTTCAATAAAAAACTACAGTGTGCGCTTCATACTCAACGTGCGTGTTGTTGGCACTACGGCTGGACGCACAGCCGCCATTTTACTAGAGTGACTGAGCAGATGCAGTATAGAGTCCAATTACACGGATATTATTCAACTGCGTGCACTGTGCGTGACGCAGCCGTGGACGCAATGTGTGGAACCATCCCGCCCGGTTAATTCACTTGGCTGCGCGCACCACCGATGAACCGGGTTACAAATATACCCACAATTTGAAACGCGACGCATGCGTTTTCCTTAGGTAATGGCGTCGGCCAGAGTAGCATATACCACGCGCAGAGTGCACACTCTAGTTTTTTATTTGACTCTGTTGCGCACATGAACAGTGCCAGAAACAGGCTATCTTCAATAAGGTCCATGGACGTGGTCCACATACCACAAAAAAAGTAAACGTCAAAGCTTATTGTTCTTCTGAAATATAACTGTTCCCATGGGGACAGGAGAGATTTTTGGGTCGGCTGTTTACCTCAGGGAAAGCTTCTCTGCCAAAGGGTGGCGGGTACTCAATATCACCCCACTGGCTCTTGCAGATGAACTCCGCTGTGGCATCAATTTTGGCGGCAAGGTCTAGGATATATACTTTGTCCGTCACAACTGGAAACGAGAACGAGAAAAAGAATAAAAAACAAAAACAAAACAAACAAAAATGGGAAAATTTGAACATTTCAGTTTATTACAACTGTTTCTATGATTTTCAGGCTCTTTTTATCCATACTTCTGGCAGTCTTCCTGAAAAACACAAAATTACCACAAATGTGCCACTACAATGAAGGTGAATGCAAAATGGTGACTTGAACCCTAAGTGTAAAGGGTATAAGTGCTAATGCCAAACTAAAGGCACCGAGCTAACATATTGGCTAACATTCAAGACATACCTAATGGGTTGATCTCCAGATAGGTGAAGTATTGATCCCGATACTGCTTGTACAGAGCCTCCACAAATGTGGCAATCATGCTGGATAAAACAAAAAGAAAAGCAAAATGCAATTAGATTCTTTAAAAATCTCCAATCTTCAACTAGCAATTATCAGCTGTACATGTAGTTTCACACTCTTTAAAGGTTGTATCATACTTTGGTAAGAGTCCAAAACAGAAATGTCCACAGATTTACGTATAACTTACAGGGTATGAAGATGGTGGTGGTAGAAACATACTGTTAAAATTTGTCCGCCTGAAATGGTGTATTTATCCAGAAATTTGTAAAACAACGACCGAAAATAATTTTTGTTCTTTAAAAGATCAAAAATAAAAGAGAAAAGACTTATAAAATACTGTGGCCGTTTTTCACTGTTTTCTCAAAAAGTGGGCAATTTTCACTGATGACTGTTGCTGTATCTGTCTTGATATTTTTGCCCATGAATCTTTTTTTCTTTGATAAAAACCAAAGTATGATACTACCTTTAAAAAAAAAGAATCACTTGGGCCTGACCTCAATAGAGGCGTTTCTAAAGGCCTTTTCATACGACTCTAAAAAAACTCTCAACCAATGAGAAATTTTCTCATGGTTGCAAAATCTTACAAAATGGTTTTATGCTGCTTTTGTGTCCTTTCACACGGCACAGTGTAACATTTCGCAAGCCTCCCTTGAGACGGAACGCGGGTAATCGATAAACTATGCATTTTGTGAATGTAAAACGCTGCTAGTACCATCATGATACTGAGGTTGCGCGTAAAGCACGTGGGAGTGCGCACGGTCTGCAAGGGCCATGTAGCAAATAGAAAACACATGCATGCGCATTGCAAGGCATTTTGCAAGGGTCCCTTGAGAAATGTTGTCGTAGGTCTGGACCTCGGTCAAAATCTCTCAAGGATTCACCAGGGACGTCGGTCACTCTCAAGCATTGGTGTCCTTTCACACGATGGCACTTTTGTTAAGATTTCGCAACCATGAGAGGATTAGAGCAAAAGAGGAAAACAAGCTTTCTAGATTTCTAGTCCAACATGCCAAAAGGAAGAATTTCAACACTTACTCTTGTTTTGCGGCAGCTACTTTGGTCAGTAGTTTGTCCTTGATGGTTTTTGCTGTTAACTCTTCGGTGAGACCCACTTCATACTTGAGAGCCTTTAAGAACAAACGTGAAGGGGGGGAAAACTTTTACTCATGGGCAGATGGGTGATGATGGGCCATTAATACGAGGCAAAATGTGAACTAGTGAATTCAGAAATGTGACCGGTTTTCAATCTTAACCCTAACCCACCTCCATACCACAGTTTACCACACATTTTTTCTGTGGTAAGTGTGGTATCCGAAATACATGTACCACAATACACCAGTGTTGTTTGTGCGATAATGCACAGTTTACGATCCAGTCCCCCTGTGGAGACTGCACATGGTAATGTGTGGTAAGCAGCTTTTGTCTTGTGTGGAAAATGCAGGGGGTTAGGGTTAATAAACCTTCACATTAATGTACAGTCTTGTCAAACGAACAAAATGATCATTATTATTATTATCGGAAACAAATTTATCGACAGGAGACAAATAAATGTTCCAGCGAGCAAAATCCAAAAACCCACCTTAGCGTCCACGTCCCCGATGTCAACACCGCCCTCGTGGTGGAACAGGACGACGTCGCATGATCGCTGGCAGTAGATGCAGATGTAGACCTCGTCCGTGGGTGTGTGGGGGATGAAGGGCTCGATGATGAAGTTGGTCAGCTTGCCCTTGGCCTCTCCAATCTGCAAACAAAAATCCAACCAAACGATAAAAATCACAACTGCTGCAAAAAAGCAATCAACCATTTTGAGGATTTGAAGCTTTGTATGGCAGAAAATAGATGAGATAGATGGCTTGCAGATACACAATGCACTCTTTTGAGAAGAAGCAGTGGCGTAGACAGGCCCTCAAACTTTGGGGGGAGGGCCTGGGGTCGATTTCACCAAACTCATCATAACTTTGATACAGTATGATTGATAGTAATACTATCAATCGTAGGACTTATGATGCATTGCGTCCACATGTACATGTAGAAGTCGTAAGATACGATGGGTTATCCTTTGTAACTCAAGTTACGAACGATCTAGGTAGATCATACTTTCATATATATATGCACAAATACAAAATGAAATTCTGGCAACTGGATTTGGGTTTTTGAAAGGCTCAGAGTGTCTAATTTGTTACCCATTTAAAAGTTTTGTAAAAGTTTTTAAAAGTATAGTACAGTTATAAAGTAACAAAGTAGTACAATAGATTGCTTGAAATGTCAAAGATTATGTAAATTTATTTATTCATTTATGCCAGTTCGCCGTGCATGCCACTTGAACCACCTCCAAGCGCCACAAGTGGTGTGAGCACTGCCGGTTGAGAAGCCCTGAGGCCATTTTCATAGAGCTGCATAAGCACAAAATTTGCTGTTACTAAGCATGAAAAGTCTTCCTTGATCAAACAGGAATACCAACCAAATTTTCATGTGATGTTTACTGCTTTTGACTTGTACTCGGCCATTGCTTGCTGAGCATAACATTCACAAGGAGTTTTGACGGGCATACTGATTTTATTTTACCATTTGGTGCTTAAGCAGCTCTACGAAATTGGCCCCTGGTTTAAGGGTTTCAATATGGTTAGATGAAACATACGTATGTTGTTGTTGAGTCACAAACCAGTCCTCACCTTAAAGTCTTTTCCGAGTCGCGTCGACAGCCAGTCCTGGACACCCGGCAAGTCTGCGCCGACTTTGATGAGACCGAGCTTCCCTCTTCGCTTGATCAGCTGATCAGGTTTGACCACCAGACGCTGGACGGACGAAAGAAAAGACAGAAATGCATAATGGGTAAAAATTTGCCTAGATAATTTTTTATATCAAGGAGGTCTTTGGGTTAAGTGCTCTTATTTTAATTCAAACTTGAGCAGAGAACATTGGCTGAAGCGGGATTTGAACCGGTGACCTACGGAATACCGTACTAGTGCTCAACAATCTAAGCTATCTGGCCCTACATTGTTACATGCAGTATACCTTTGTTTGTTTTCCTTTGTTTTTATACAAACTGCTGGGAATTGCTCATCAACCAAAATAATTACCTGAAATACATACGTGTATATAAAATGCTTGGAGAACTTTACAATGTGTAGGAGGGCCTGACGTTTCGATCCTCGCAGGATAGCTTTTTAGAAAGATCCTGTCAGGATCCAAGCTTTTTTATTTTTTATTTTTATTTTTACATGTAAGCCTTTTCCTATTTCCAATATTGACCATGTTGACCGATATTATAACCTGAAAGTACATATTTAATATAATCATCAAATAATCACAGGGGAAACTGACTGAATTAAAAGTCATTGAAAAATGAACAAAGAAGAATTGACTGGAACGGGATTCGAACCGGCGACCTCCTGAATACTGTACAGGTGCTCTACCAACTGAGCCATCCAGCCCTACGTTGGTGGTGACCCTAATAGTCAATTATCTTGGTTCATTTGGCAGTCAGAAGCCAAAACACCAGGCACACACTGCCATACACCAAGGATCATTTCAACAATACACGCAGCAATGCTGCAACCTGAGAACGGTGCATGGGGGATCACTCAAAGAGGATACGGCTTTTTTTAAATATAATCATCAATCATACTGACTGCCATACGGACAAAGATAACTGACTATAGGGAACACCACCAACATAGGGCTGGATAGCTCAGCCTGTACGGTATCTAGGAGGTCACCGGTTCGAATCCCGCTCCAGTCAATTTTTCTTTGTTCACTTTTCAATGACTTTAAAATTCAGTCAGTTTCCCTTGTGGTTATTTGATGATATATTAAATAAAATTATTAGGTGTTCGGGTTCAAGCCGAACACCTATTGTTATTGTTCGAGTTTTTTTTTTTTTTTTTTTTCTCCTTCCACCCAAACTTGTCAGCAGGACTTCTATATCACAGTTACAAGATATTGACTTGAAACTTGGTGGGAACTTCAGTCATGATCCCAAGTTGTATTTAGAAGATTGACGTCATGATGACGTCATCGGGTATCAAGTTACACGCGTTTTTAGGAAAAACTTTGGTGCTCTATAACTTGAGAACCACATGACCTATGATTTTGATATTGACATATGTTACTAACCTCATAAATCTGAACAATTAATATATTCAATGTTGTGTACAAATGACCTTCACTTCCGGTGTTACCGGAAGTTGAACTTTGACTCAAAATAACTCAAAATCGGAAAGGTTTTGGGCACATACAATTGCTTGGCAAAAAGATAGAATAGGTCTCAGGCTTACAGAAAATATAAACGATGACGTCATATGGGCTGTATAGCGCCCTCTACGGTGGATTAAAGATATACAGTGATTACGTAATCCAAAAGTAAACAACGGATTACCGCCAAATTTGGTGAGTTTAAAGCACTATTGCACCTTGACATATGTGTGAAGTTTGAAATCTGTGACGTCATTCAACCGGAAGTTATGCGTTTTTAAAGGAAACATTATGTAATTATTCAAATACTGTTTATTCAGTAATTACATGACGTACATCACTGCAAATTGCAAATTGTTTACATTGTACGCATTCGATGATTTCTGCAAATTTTCAGTTGTTTGTGATTAACTAAACGGAAGTTATCGTCCGGGCAATTTTACATTATTTAAAGGTGACACCATTTTCTATACGCTATCAGTCAGTGTACATGTACGAATACACTGTGCAATCAGCATGATCAGTATTTGCTCAGTCACACAATTTAAGTGTATTTCAATATTTAAGCATACACGCGTTCCATCAAACATTCTCTTAACAGTTCCAGTACGAAATGAGACCCCGAACACCTAGTGGTTGTTCCCACAACCACAATGTCTAGTCTTGTATTTATAATATTCTGTGACAGTTTTTAGAAATGTCATGCAGCTTATCAAATCGTGATGCAAACAATGGAGACTGGATGATGTCTGCTTGTCTCAGAAAATGAACATGTATTTAAACAAATACCATTCCATATTGCATGTATTGGTACTGGGACATTGATGAAAAGGTCATATCAAACTGATAAACTAATGTGAGACTTGCATACGTGTAT
The DNA here is from genome assembly GCA_963971285.1 of Astropecten irregularis. Taxonomy (NCBI): domain Eukaryota; kingdom Metazoa; phylum Echinodermata; class Asteroidea; order Paxillosida; family Astropectinidae; genus Astropecten; species Astropecten irregularis. Next base: position 6,593,990 of record OZ020255.1, read on the forward strand.
ACACATACAATGTATTGCATGTGTATTGTAGAATCAGTACATTCTACAATGTTTTTAATTTAGCCTTTGAGAAAGATCATGCTAGTATCAAAATGTCAGGCCCTCCTACATGTACATGTAACTCTGAGCATTTGAGTTTTTTACATATTTCAAGTCATTATTTTTGGTTCAAGATAAGGCTGCAGTTTGTATCTGGTTAACCGGTTAACCGACCGTTCAAAAGGGTACCCGGGTACATTTTCCCAGACTTTAGGTTTAATAATCGAAAAGTATCTTTTTAATGGCCTCTTCTTTTTGAAACATAGACACTTCTAGAGTTCACAAAGAAAAAAAAAATTCAAGTTCGGGCCGATGACCACAAATTACCACGATTTTTTGAAAATTGGACCAGCGGGTTTATGCAAAGCAAAGGCCAAACATTTTGCTATGTCTCCCACTGCCAAATGTTGCGACAAAAGAATGTTGTCAACCAAGTTCCTAAAAGACCCAAACTTACTTTTTCTTTGTTTTTCTTTGTTTTCTTTTTTATACGGGTAATCGTAACCATAACTGAAAAACAGACGGGTAACCGGTTACAAAATTATTCGTAAACTTACAGCCCTAGTTCATGAGCAGTTTGCAGCAGTTTAATACTTTCTAGTTTAATTGTTCTAGCTACAGCTTTTGTCTTTTTCCGTGTTTTTGTTTTGGTTACACAAAAACAATTATGTAAGGGGACAAAGAGATTTGTTTCTAATTGTTGTACAGCCTCACCATTACGCATTTAAACAGTTTCCTCAATTTTTCATTTTGTTTTTTGGAGTTTCACAATATTACACATTTTTCCTGAGGCATGCACTGTAGTTTGTGGCAATAATATCAAGCATATAAACTGCTGCAAACTGCTCATCAACCAAAATAATGACCTGAAACCTATAAGATGCTCAGAATTAATAGCCCTTCTAACTCTTCAACACAATAAAAAAAAATTTAAGGTAATATCATACTTTGGTTTCTATCGAAAAAATACAGATTCATGGGCAAAAATATCAAGACAAATACAGTAACAGTCATCTGTGAAAATTTCAGTCCCATACGGTGCCCACTTTTTGAGAAAACAGTGAAAAACAGCCACAGTATTTCTTAAGTCTTTTCTCTTTTATTTTTGATCTTTTAAAAGATCAAAAAGATTTCGCTGTTTTACTCATTTCTGGATAAATACACCATTTCAGGCGGCAAAATTTGAACAGTATGTTTCTACCAGCACCATCGTCATACCCTGTATTAGTTATTCGTAAATCTGTGAACATTTCTATTTGGCTTCTTACCAAAGTTTGATACTACCTTTAAACTGAGGGGAGTTGAGAATGGAGAGGGGGGGTGTGGGGGGGGCCTCAAGGTAAAACAAAAACCCTAAAATGGTTCGACATCACCTGATGATACTGTTTATAGGATTGTGATCATAAAAATAGAACATTGTGCCAAAAACAAAAAGACACTGAGGGGCTGAGGAGGGCCTAAAACAGAAATGGGCTGACATGATGAGGTATCACCTGATTACAGGATGTTATCAGGCGAAGCATGACGCTTGCAGTATTTTTGGGGGTAGACCACAGCCTATATTTAGCCAACAGACTATAGTGGGTATCAGACCTTGCACAAAACATTTACGCATGTACTTAAATGGCCAAAGATCACAATGCATGTACAGATTTAGATGTCTAAAAATATGCACGGAGATACATGTACATGTAGTCTGGTGCGACATGTGTATGTACGTACGGATTTAAACCGATAACAGAAGAACTGATCTTGATCAGAGCTTTTTTCCGTCCCAATTTAATAATCGCTTAGTTTATAAAATTAGCACGGTTTTATACACTGGGCACGTTATATTTTGGGATCACCACTTCAAATCATATTAATAGCGCTAAGGAAAAAATATTGTAGCACAAAAATACAATTCCTTTTGTCTGCAAAGTTAGATGATAATGTTTATTCCGTAGCTCTTATCAATTTCCCTATATAATGTACATACAGTACAGATCAAACAAAACTGAAAGCAGCAGTGAATAGGGTATGCAGTCAAATGGTACTTGAGTTGATTAATAAATTAGTCTAGTTGAGAACTAAACCAATGAAACAAATAAAACAGGTAATGTACTGTGGTGTGTATGTTTTCTTTTTTTTTGTGCAAGCACAGAGGTTCTAAATTCTAATTTGCTTGAAACTAAGTTACGACTCCAGATTTTGCTGGTTGCAGAGACGTCACCTAGACGTCTCCTGAAAATTATGGAGTCTCCGAGAAGTCGCAAGAAGTTCAAACATATTCAATTTTTAAGGAGACTTTTTTCAGTCTCCGCGAGGTCTCAGATACATCTCCATCAGTTGCAGCGACGTCGCAGAGAAAGATTTTATCTGCGACTGCTGAGACGTCTTCGCAATGTGTCCGCATCATCTCAGAGACGTCTCAGAGACCTGCTGGAGACCAGAAAGACTGATGAGACGTTTCAGAGACGTCTCTGTAATTCTACTTGACATTGTTTGACCCACTTTAGAAACCACGTGACTGAACACGTGCTGATATCCCTCCTGGTCCAAGTCAGATGCATGATATAGGCAGGAAGAAGTCTTGGAGACGTCTTTCTTGGTGAAAGCGCAAACCATTTTTGTGTTGTAGACGTCTCCGCGACTGCAGCTACTGATAAATTGAAGACGTCGCGGCGACTTCTCCCTTCGTGAGATAGACCAATTTTAGTACTGTGTCTGAATGCCCCCATTGTCATGGTGATAACACAGACAAAAAATTCCTCAGTCCTGTTTACAATGTACATAGTAATTATGGACAGCAACACCTGACACGTGTGCCACACAATCTGTTGTAAAAGGGGAAAACGGAAAGGGAGATGAAAAAAAAAACCTAGGCTGGACGGCAGAGTGATGGCAGGAAAATAAAGCCGAGGAAAATCAATACATATTAGCTGCAGGCTGTAATATCATCTGGCATAGTCTGTCATGCAGGTGATGAGTCTCGTCTATGCCATTCACACACTGTACTTTGTATGCACATTGACACTGTATAGTCTAGTAGATAGTATTGCATGGTACAGTAGGCCTATAGTACTATGCACTATACTGGGCCCAATTTCATGGCCCTGCGTAAAGGTAGTATCATACTTTGGTAAGAGACCAAAACAGAAATGTTCACAGATTTACATACATGTATAACTTTCAGGGTATGAAGATGATGCTGGTAGAAACCTACCGTTAAAATATTTCCACCTGAAATGGTGTATTTATCCAGAAATTGATAAAACAACGACCGAAAATCTTTTTGATCTTTTAAAAGATACAAAAATTAAAGAGAAAAGACTTCAGAAATACTGTGACCGTTTTTCACGATTTTCTCCAAAAGTTGGCACCGTATGGGACTGAAATTTTCACAGATTACTTTTACTGTATATCTTCCTTGATATTTTTGCCCATGAATCAGTATTTCTTTGACAAAAACCAAATTGTGATAAGCACAAACATTTGCTAAGACGTGACATTTCTGTCGTAATAAAAACAGGATTAAAAGCCAAATTTCCATGTGTTGGTGTAATTCACTTGTGATTGTTCTTTTGGCTGTTGTTCGCTGACCATGAATATCAAATGGAATTTTTAATGATAGTTTGTTTTATTGAGCAAGACATTTTGTGCTAAGCAAATTTTTTCGGGCTTAACAGCTCCATGAAATTGGCCCCAGTATTACATTATATGCACACCATCTGCATACATGTACAGGGGTGCATTTTGGTGGATGTACGTGACCAGGAAAGTGTTTCTGATGTCCCACTTGATGAACAGAAACATAGTTTGGGAAGGTGCCAAAATGCTTTATTCATGAACGTTATTGCAAAATGCAAACAAAAATGACGGCAGCAATGGCGGAAGGAGTCGGACCTGCAGGTGGCGCACGCCCACTTAAAGGCAGCGTACAGGATTTGCAAGGTCTCCAAAAAAAAATTATTTGAGTTTGAGACAGAACATGGACTCAACAGTTCGTAAATCGTGCAAACAGTCACCATGGGAAATCTTGGTTCATCAGATGCTGGGTTTTTCAAGGAAATCAAGATTTAATGTAGTGAATCTTCCAAAGATCGTTCATCCGAATGATTTTTGGAACAACATAAAGGACACCCTGACTTGAGTTGTTAAAACAAAATAAATCCCCTTTTACTCAAGGTATGAAGATGGGGCTGGTAGAAACATACCGTTAAAATATATCCACTTGAAATGCTGTATTTATCCAGAAATTAGTAATTTAACAAAGACTGAAAACAGTTTTGATGTCGGGGTCTGACTTTAGAAATTGATGGAGCAGACCTCAGGGAACATTTCTAGGTACTATGTGACCTCAAATTGTGGTAGCACTTTTGTGTAATATCCCAGAAATTAGTAATTTAACAAAGACTGAAAACAGTTTAGATATCGGGGTAAGATCAAAACCATTCTTCATGTTTTGTGAGAAAAATTGAGTCGGGTTTTCGCTATTTTCTTGTGACTCAGATGTCCGATTGAGCTCAAATTTTCACAGGTTTATTATTTCATGTACATGTTTGATCAGGCAAAGTATGAGTGCTGTCCTGTGACCTTTACCAATCATTTATTGTACCTTTAAGCATGAACCTCTAGCTGTGTATAGGGGCGCGTTTTGGTGGACGTGACCAGGAAAGTGTTTCTGACATGTCTCTTGATTTTCGAAACTGAGGCTCAGGCTCAGGTTCCGGCTTTGTCTCAGTCATACATGCATGCTGAAAATATTTATAGGTTGTAGTTTTTGATTGAAGCTCCTTTTCGAAGCAGATAAAAGCTTCTATTTAGATACCCGTTATTTCAGAATGGATTCACAAAATGAAGCCAGAGCCTGAGACGGAGCCTGAGACAGAGCCAGAGCCTCCGTTTCGTAAACCCCCATAGTCTGTCATGCAGGTGATGAGTCCTCTATGCCTTCACACACTGTACTTTGTACACGGATGCACATTTTACATTGTACAGAATACTAGTAGCCCTACAGTTCATGTGCACTGTACATGTAACATATGTATGTACATATATGCAGCTCCATCTGCTACATGTACAGGTTTGAGTTTTGGCGGAAGAACGTGACCAGGAAAGTGTTTCTGACGTCTCGCTTGATGAACAGAAACATAGTTGGGGGAAGGGGCCAAAACGCTTCTGCAAAATTGTAACCAAAATGACGGCGGACATGCATGGCGGAAGGAGTCGGACATGCAGGTAGCGCACGCCCGCTTAAATAAAACCTTTCCGCCATTTTTATGCTCGACCGACCATAAATGCAGAATTAATGTTCACAATTCAAATACATGTATGCATTTCACAAGAATAGCAATATTGATATTAACTTAGATGTGTAAGCACTGTATTTTACTCTTAGAATTTAGTGGTTTGTTTCATAAGAGTGAGTTTCTTAATTAGGTTAATGTTTCTTTTATTTACTAGATCTATCTATTTTTTTAGTCTTTTTAAATTAAGCTTTTGATTACTCCAGGAAATACTAATTCTATTTTGAAGTTTGTATAATTTTTATTGTCAAGCAACTTGAGTGTCAGAGCTCAGTGCAATATTTTTTTTTATATTATTTTTAAAGGTACATGTAGTATCATACTTTGGTAGCAATACCGAAACAGGAATCTACACAGATTTACCTATAACTTGTAAAGATGGTGAAGGTAAAAACATACATGTACCGTTACAATTTCTCTGCCTGAAATCCTGTATTTATCCAGAAAAGAGTAAAACCAGTGACCAAAATTATTTTTGATCTTTTTAAAGATGCCATTATACCATGGTCAGATAGCGAACGAACCACGCTGGTCATTGACTATTGGTCAGCATTCAGATGAAGGCTGCAAAACATACATGTACAAAAAAGGCTTCACACCACAAATGCCATATGCCTAGTGTTTTTTATGCACTTAAAATAGTGGCTCTTACACTCACGTACATGTACGATAAGGTTCATGATAGATTACTTTTAATTAAATTCTGTCCCTCAAACTTCATGATTCTGAAGCAGTATAAATTGCCCAATGTGATATGTAGCAAATTAGTTTATTTCAAATTTTTTTACAAAAATCAACCCCATCTTTCTTTCATTTCATGAGAGAATTTAAGTTGCAGATTGTCTTTTTTTTCTGAAAAGGGCAATTCCACAATAACGTAAGTTAATACCTGAATGTGACTTAGACCAATTCCTTGATCAATCGTTCTTGAGAGACCCCAATTTAAAAATGTTTAAAGTAAACCACTTATGGTTCTTAGAAAATTACATGTATGTTAACAAAAATGTCCCAAAACCATGGAATTGCCCAAAAGAATTCAAAAACTTGGAAAAGGGGATATTAGTTTGGTCTCTAACAGAAAATCATTTAAACATAATGTATGTGCTCATTCTTGTACAATGTACAGAGTTTACTGTAACGTACACTGTACATGTACACTGTGATAACACTCAAACCTGTAAAAGGATGAAGTGGCTGTTTTCGAATTGAAAACAGTTCCTGCCGTACATGTACGATAAGTTTCACCGGAATCAATCATCTCTCAAAGCCTAGAGCCCTTCCAGTCTTGTTTATCAAGTCTACCTCCCTCCTAGAGAGAGCGTTGCCAGGCCTATGGGTGTCACACACACACACCCTTCATCAAGTCAAGAGAGTGAGGCTATACGGTATTTTAGTAACAGGGCTGTCCTCCTCCGTTTGCTCAAACCGGGTACCATCTCATTTCCAAGCCAATCTAATTAGGGCAGGTTTTTTTTCGGTCGGATGGACAAGATTGATTTTCACTGCCAGATAGATAGCTACAAGATTGCCCATTGCCACATGCACGAGCCGCCATCGCGATGGGATGAGGAAACTCATGCTCGGAGCGTCTAGACCTGGAACAACTCCAAACTTGAATTTAAAATTCAATATTGAAACGATTTAGGCCTAAATGTGACTCATTTTAAAGCTGAGAAATGTGCCCAGCTTTGTTCAAAATGATTTAACCCATTTTTGTTTCGTTACAACCACAATTTGGGTATTAGGGAGACGGGTTAGTGTCTAAAGGCCTTTTCACACGATGCTAAAAAAGCTCTCAACCATCGAGAAATTTTCTCATGGTTGCGAACACTTACAAAATCGGTTTTATGCTGGCCGCTTTTTAGTCCTTTCACACGGCACAGACAGTGTAACATTTCACAAACCTCCTTTGAGAAGGAACGCAGGTAATCGATAAACTATAGGGCCAAGATGCATTTTACAAATGTTAAACGCAGCTAATAAACGGCGCTGAGGTTGCGCATTGTGCGCGCACTCTGCAAAGGCCATGTAACACATAGAAATTTTACGCAAGCGCATTGCAAAGCACTTCGCAAGGGTCCCTTGGGAAATGTTGTCGTAGGTCTGGACCTCGGTCAAAATCTCTCAAAGATTCACCAGGGACGTCGGTCACTCTCATGCAAGCATTGGTGTCCTTTCACACACACGATAACACTAAATTGTAAGATTTTGAAACCATGAGAGAATTTCTCAATGTTTGAGAGTTTTCTTAGCGTCGTGTGAAAAGGCCTTAAAACTAAAGTGAACATTTGGGAGACATCAGTCATTTCGGTGTCTCCTTAAAGTATCAGCTACATTTTAAAGACATTTTTAGTGTCCATATTTTTTATAGAAGACAGAGAATGCTCTCATTATGAACATAACAATTTCAAGTTCATTAGTCTGGAGGATATTAAAAAATAGTTACATTTGTGCATTGACCCTGAAGAAAGTCTCCCTAAGGTACCAATTATTCACTAAATTTGACATTTGGTTGATCGTTTTTGCAGGAGGAAAACAAAACAGACAGACCACAATCAGGGCGACTGGTACACTGTACAATGGTGTCTATTAAATGCAAAACTTCCGGTGCACCATGGAAACACGAATAGACATATTTATAGAAATCGAACAGTTCAAGTTCAACACAGCTTTTGACAAAACGAATAGGGAAGGTGTACACGCCCATTTTGCTTCAAATAGCTTTCTTTGAGGTTCAGTAAACATGGTAAACCTGTACTAGATTGCTGTGGCAGTACAAACCCTATTCAAACTGTATCATGTACTAGCTTGTACTCACAGTATACTGGTACATAGCCTACAGTACATACAGTATTAAGGTACATTCAACTGCAAATCTTGTATACATGTAAGTACACATTGGACTACGTACATGTACGTGTACATAAATGTAATATTCATTTTTACACAAATTACATTTATGTAGCATGACCATGGAGCTACATATGTACACATTGATCCTCCATTGTATAAAACCAAACTATTGTCCACAGTTGGTTTGTTGTTTTGACTGAAAGGGATAGTTCGTGTACAATACATCAATTGCCACAATTGGTACAATAATATTGTGATTTCTTAGTGTGGCTCATACACGATGTAAATTGAAAATTGGAAATCAATGATGGCTCTTTAAATATTCACAAAGTCAGCTATACAAGTGCATACAGTGTAGGCCTACATGTATGTAATGTACATGTACATTGTACATACTGCACAATAACTTGCAATTTTATACTTTCCTCTTTATTTTAAAGGTACTACATATGTACAGTATCATAGTTCAGTAAAGAAGATGGAGCAGCTGTGGTCTGTTCATAATTTGATTTGTCATGAAATAAAAACAAACCAGTGAAATTTTCAGCTCAATTGATCATTGGAAATAGTAGAAAACAGCAAAAAAAAACAATGTTATGTTAGTTAACCGAAATGTTAGTCGAAATTGTGAAGTAATTGTGAAATAATTTGTGAGGTTTGGATCTCGGAGCTCAAAACTGTTTTCAGTGGTTTTGTTTTACCTCTAGGAAAATACAGCATTTCAGGCAGAAAAAAAAGTTAAAGGTTAGTTGTTATACCAGGTCCATCTTTATACCCTGTATGATAAAAGACGCAAATCTGTGAACATGTCTATTTTGGTTTACAAAAGTACCTTTAAATGTATAATACATCAGGTCACACCATTCACACTTTGTCGAATCAAACATGTACATAAAATAATTCACACCAAATTTGAGCTCAATCGAACATCAGAGTCACTAGAAAATAGCGAAAACTTGACTAATTTTTTGTAATTAAACATAAAGAATGGGATCTTCACCAAAAATCAAAACTATTTTCGGTCGTTGTTTTACTCATTTCTGGATAAACAGGCCTATACATGTACCATTTCAGGCAGAAATATTTATTTTTAAAGGTGTATATGTTTCTACCAGCATCATCTTCATACCCTAAAGATATACGTAAATCTGTGAACATTTCTGTTTTGAGTATGTTACTAATCCTGTACTGTACCATTAAAGGTAATATCATACTTTGGTTTTTGTAAAAGAAATACAGATTCACAGGCAAAAATATCAAGAAAAAAACAGTCATCTGTGAAAATTTCAGTCCCATACGGTGCCCACTTTTTGGATAAATACAGCATTTCAGGCAGAACAATTTTAACGGTATGTTTCTACCATCACCATCTTTATACCCTGTAAGTTATACATGAAATCTGTGAACATTTCTGTTTTGGTTTCCTACCAAAGTACATGTCTGATAGTAATGTACCTTTAAGTTACATGTACACAAGAAAATCAATTTTGGTTAGGCCTATATTTGAATAAATTAACCTTTCTAATTAATGCATAAATGTCTCGATATCTTTAATCCACCTCTCCATGACTGCAAGTGCATGCACAGACGTGAACTGTACAATGTAGCGTACGTGTGCACACATTGGAAGAAAATTGATACATACACCAACGGTCTTATAGGCTCGTTTCACTGTGAAAAATTGTCAAATTGGCCGTGTGAGCCGCGGGATGGCTAGAGGGAAGGTTTGTACAGTGAGAAGTCCTACTGAAGAAATAATTTTGAAGAGGCGACGAAGCGGATACATCGTCTGGATTATCTTATTTTTGTATTTATTTCTGGAGTTTTTGCGCCGAATAATTGCAACGTGAGTGCACATTCCGCTATATATCTAGATCAGCAGTTTAATGTAAATTTCAAACATCTTCTCCTAGTGTTGATTTCTTTTTAAAAATATTTTGCAAGTTTTTTTCCTATGAAATCCTTGCCCATGGATGTTAATGTTATGGCATCCCAAACTGCAGTCATGCCGTATCTCAAAATTCAACCAACACATTTAATGTAAAACCTACAGCTTTTTTTTCCATATTAAAGAATTTTGGGGGCAATTATCTGTATAGGAGCCCTAACCCACCTGAATCCTCCAAAATCCTCCTGGTATGTAGTTTTGGAGGATTTTGGAGGACTCAGGATATAATGTCATTTTCCAAGTGAGGACCACTAGAGGAGTGGCAAGGATTCAGGATAAACGCAATTTTTAAGGTAGGGCCAATGAAGGATTGTGAAGGATTCAGGATTCAGGTACATGTACCTCTCATTTTGAGTATAAGTGAGATCATTGGAGGACTATGGAGGATTCAGGATGAACGCAGTTTTTAAAGTATGAACATTGGAGGTTTGTGGAGGATTCAGGATGGTCACAGTTAAAAACAATTTCTCTGAACATTTCCTCAATGTAATATACTCTACCTGTCTACTTTTTTCACTGAATTGGCCTTTAAATTTAAATATATTTTGCCGTTTTACTAATGTAAAAATGTAAATTTACAATTATTACAACTATTTTTACAGTGTTCACATTTTCTGTACTCTCAAAACCTCACATTCCACAACTTACAGAATTCAGAATGATTTTACTTTTTTTCAATCCATATAAACTGTATCGGTAACTGTAGACACGAATGAAGGTATCAAAAACAAAATGTCCCTACTTAAAATATTGTACACTGTACACTGTAAGAACTGGTACCGGGGTTTACATATGTATATATATATACAAGTTTGTACTGTGCGTGATGAAATATGCTGCAAATTAATAGTTTTTTTGTTTTTAAATCAAGCTGTTATGTCATAAAAATAAATAAACATTGTATATTTCTTTGCCTTCCAGTTGTACATGTGCAATGTACACTGCCTACTTTAGATTTACAGTAACCATACAGAAATCACAACTTTGGGATTACGTTTTTTTGTATACATGGAGTTTTGATGGCGCCTTCATTTATCCAATCCTTCCGCTACTGGATCAAAGTGGAATTTGTTACTGGTGGGCTGAAAGGCCTGTTAACATGTAGCATGCTTTCCAGTGTGAAATTTAACTCCAATTTATGTGGTTCTGAGTTATTATGAATGAAATGTTGAATCGCTGGGAAACGGGAATAATAAATTTATGCTGGTATGTGGAAATGAAAATGGGAAATGACAAAGCCTTACATGCAAAAATGCTGGTGGACTACGTTAACACGTGGAACACACATGTATGTCTCGGCATAAAGCAAGTAAAGTGGGAACATTACACATACTATATGTATACATGTACATTGTACATATTTCTCATGCGTACAAAGTACAAACACATTGTGTGTAGAAAAAAACTGGGTACAGTAGCCTAACATGAGTAATGCAAAGCTGCATCAGTATTCAGTACAAACAAAAGACTTATAATTTGTTTGACTTGCAAAGAGCAGATAAGCCTAACACTTGTGACGTAATTGTTCAGTATAATGTATTGTATGCATACATTTCAAGCTGACTGTCCAAATATTGTGTGATTTAAATTTATATGGATTATGGACAATATTAAACTATTTTTGTGTACATATACAATATCACACTTCCCATAATTTGTCAAAGATCAGAATTTTGTAAAAACCTGCAAAGTCTTTTAAAAAAAAATTCATAGGTTAGAAAGTTCTACAATAAAAGGGTCAGATTTTAAGACAATGTGCAAAACTGCAAATTTGCATTATAAGTGTTTGCCAATTAATTAATCTAATGTAGCACAATCATATGCAAATTTGGGCACAGTAGTAACCTGACCAACTAGCCATCATGCAGAAATATTATGAGCGTTTGTTTATAAAAACGTAGGGTCTGGCTCAGGCTCCGGCTCCATTTCTTGAATCTATTCTAAAATTGTAAAATAACGGGTAGCAAAATAGAGACTTTTGGCTGTGGTTTAGAATTAGATTCTCTGGTTTGAAAAGGAAAAGAAAGCTTCATGAAAAAATTTCATGAATACAAGCAAATTAAACGATGCAATGTTTAAAAAAAAATTTCATCTGGTGGATTTCTCGCAAGCAAATATGTTATGAATACGACTGAAAGGAACATTGAATATACCATACATGATGTACAATGCAATGTACAGTACTTAGGCCTAAGCTTTTCACAAACATGCACGGCACAGCACACTACTGCACAACCATCAATTTCAGTCCTGTTTGCTATTGATTGTCCAGGAGCTAATAAACAAAATTCAAAATTAACTGTGCATTAGTAGAGTCAGTCTCGGACAAAAATCAATTCAAAGTCTAATAAAAAAAATCATAGTGGGCATAATGCTCAATGATATAGAGTTCTGTAATACCAATGTACACAAGCCAGCACCGAGATGTCTAAATGTATACGTGAACCATTGCATGCACATGAGATGCACTAAAGGTGGTTGTAAAACTGAAATTGTCACCAGGCACTTACAAGTAATGTACACCTCTATAATGGACACTAGACTTGACAATGAGTCTTTCGAGTGTTTCGCTGGGTGACACTTGGATCAAGTCTACATAGTGTACAGTTGTACATCATATACAGCATTGCCTACTGTAGTAATGTAGGCTGATATTATGCACAACACACAAGTTGTATGACATTTGTGTCCTCTGCAAATATATACAGAAATATACAGAATACAAACGTGATAGGCCTAAAATCCTTGTATGTATCAAGACTGAAACAAGAATTGGCAAGACATACATGTAGGCGTAATGTGCACTATTACCCCTGTTCTTGTATTTATAAAAATATTTAAACCACATCATCTATTTATTATTTTTTTTTACAGTACCACCTTCCCAAATACCACCAGTCACAGGGATTGGCTGTTATTTAAAAAAGACAATATTTGGAATTTTATACATAGGGTCATGCACAAACTTTACTCTCCAAACCGATCAACTTGAAATTGATATATTTCCTAAAATATTGGGAATATTCTCTGTCTTAGGTAAAATAAACAGTTAAAATGTTACTTTAGAAGGCACAGCTACATTATACTTCATTCATAAATTCATTACTTCAAAATTTATTAACAAATTTACCCTAACATCCAATTTCTCCCTAACATAGACTTTTATAGGCCTACCAAAACGTTTCTTCCTAACATAAATGTAGCCTACATTTTGTATGCTAAATATACAGTGTACTGTACAAGTATAAGGTTGGGCGGTTTTGAAAAAAATAAAAACCGACAAAACCTTAAGACCCTGACTCGGTTAAACCGTAAAACGTAAAACTGCTTTTATCTGTCTATAATATTTCGGTGCCTTTTGAAGTAATTACAAAGTTCTACGATTTTCAGCATGATGTATAAATAAATATGTTGCAGACGGTTTTGCGGTTTTCGTAAAATGCCGACTGAAAAAAAAAAAAAAAAACGACTGAAAAATAAAATAGAGTAAAACCGAAAAACCGGTAAACCGCCCAAGCCTATACAAGTACAGTCTATATACATATCTGTGCATGTACGAAAATGAAATTATGTGTCAGGTCTGGGTGATCGTGACTGCATACATGTGTGTACTGTGCAGCAGACTTGGATTAACTTGAAATTCTAAATACTGATAAATCAAGTGGCAATTTATGCATAGATGTACATATTGACTGATCGGATTTTACAGCCCTGGCTGAGCCTGAGCCAGCACTGATTATTAGTTTGCCAGGATCTAGCAGAGCTAGCAGAGCAGAGCAGGGCTAGGGAAGGTTGGTGGGGAGGGGGGGGGGGAGGGAGAGGGGGGATGAAGACGACTTCTTCTCGAACCTCCAGGATATATAGATCCAATTATCCAAATTGCACAGGGCTGCTGATACTGTAAATGTCAGGACTGGTTTCACTGATGCAATTTTCGATAGCCTCTTTACGGTTTTCCATGCCTCAACCTTAGAACTGTCTTTTTCAATTTATTTGTTGGTGAATCATAATGTGCAGTTTGTGCACAAAACTACTGAGTGGTTGGTGATGTCAAAGTGCTGATAATATTCAGATTTCAATAAATACACACTGCAAAAAGACTTGAGGGAAGCCATTTTTGATTCGATATTTCGTTCATTATTCAGAACATCATCGGAAAATATTCTTGAAGATGTTCTGAATAATGAACGAAATGTTGAATTAAAAATGGCTTCCATGAGTAGTCTTTTTGGAGTTTTTATTATAATACTGAACTCAGTTTGGGTTAAAGGTACTGTAGTGCTCGACATCAGGGGCCAATTTCATAAAACTGTTAAGCACAAAAATTTGCTAAGCACAAAAATGTCTCGCCCAATAAAACAAACCACCATTGAAAATGTCATATATTCATGGTCACCGAACAACAGCCAAAGAACAATCACAAGTGACACACAACACGTGGAAATTTGGTTGTTAACCCTGTTTTTATTAAGACAGAAATGTCATGCTTAGCAAATTTTTGTGCTTAACAGTTTTATGAAATTGGCCCCAGAGCATTGAGAATTGTACAGTAGTCACTATGGTGGTTGTTAAAGTACATACATGTATGTATGCGAGTCTTTGTGAGAGCATATTGCTCGACATTGATTTTTAGATCAGATTACTGTTTGAGGAAAACAAATACAGTGGAACGCTGCTAGTACGAACACCACTATACCGAACATTAATTTTGAACATCATCCTTAGCTCCAGTTTTTGTGCAAAAACATACTGGACATTGTTGTTTACAATGACTATAATGAACATCATGAAAGCCATTACAGGTACTTTTTCATGATTTTATTCTGAAAAAATTCATTCTTGTTGAGAAAATAATGCAAAATACTTAAAGGCCTATATATATATATATTTTTTTTTTCAAAAGCAAACAATTTAAACAAAAACCTTTACTTTCTGGTGTGTCAGTGTAGCAAACAAAATGTACACAAGTACAACATTGGCAAAACTGGTTCACTTATAATTTGCCTTAAACCCTAACCCCCTGCATACAATTTACTTGGTAGTCTACCACACATGGTTTTTCATATGAGCAAAGTGGTATCCTGACTACCACAATACACCACAGTGTGGTTTGTGAGGTAAATGTGTGATCCAGTCCCCCTGTGGAGACTGGGGGCCTGTTTGTTTCAGACACGAGATCAGTGATCCTACTGCATCGGATCCCATTTTAGCATATCCTGCATGGGACGTGGATAAACTGCAAGATCACTGATCGCGTGCCTGAAACAAACAAAGTGCAGAGGGTTAGGGTTAAAGGATTTTGGTGGCCCCTCACTCAACGCTCGACAGAATACATACCTCGGTCAGAAGCCAGGGGTTCTCTGCGGTCAGCTGGTTCCAGTCTACATCCTCGGTGACGGTGGCCCATCGGTTGGGCGCCGTGACCTCACACTTCAGGTGTTTCTGCAGCAGGTTCTTACCCGCTGCCTCCCTGATAGCCTTGGCCGACATCTTCTCTGTCTGCTTGTTATTGTTTTGTCAAACTCCAAATTGTAGCAAATTTCTGCAAGAAAATGCATATAATTTAGTTGTTAGTCATTTGGGCATTTTCTGCAGTTTTGAGACATTTTGTAACACATACATGTATTACAATACCTCTTTTTTGCATATTTGCATGCATTTCGAGTAACCATTTTGGTATGCAAATTAGGCTTGCCCTTCACCGACGTGGAAGAGCACTGTATTCTCAGTGCTAGTGACTAGTGAGTGCATGTGAAAAAATCACATGCTGGCTCAGGTGGGATTCGAACCCACGACCTCCTGCTTACTAGTGCAGATAACATACGACATTTGCATAATAATAATCTATTTCCCGACCAAAATCATTTAATATTCATCATTTTGGTATACTTGCTGATAAAACGTTTTTAAATTGGAGTCTTTCAAGAATGATTGATCAAGGAATACATGTAGGTCAAAGTCACTCAAAGTCACTTTACAGGTAACTTACAGTGTACGCCACTGTGGTATTGCCCATTTACAACTTCTACCACATGCTTAGGTCTGCATTGGACTCAGTAATGTTGCTATGGCCGGATATTTAACCCAACTTCGTCAAATTTTGCCTGCATGTGTAGTATGATGCCATTCAATAGGATACTTGATACTGTGATAATTACACTAAATTTACAATGTACAAGAAAACCAGAGACCCATGGTCTTATGTACACCAAATGACCAGGGATGTTTCTGTACAATCTTGTTTACAGATCTGGAAAGAAATACTGGTCACAAAGTTTGGAATATAAAGAGGAGTGTCTTGCATCTTTTTGATGCCCTGTAGTTATGAAACCTGATGTGAGAATTAGCATGAATCATCAAATAACCACAAGGGACACTGACTGAATTTAAAAATATTCTCAAATATTTTCAAAATATATTATGAAAATTTGGCGTGGCCAAAAAAAACTAAGGAAAATATACCTTTAAAAAGTTTAGATACTACATTACCAATTAACACTGTCAGTGTCAGCTGTAATTATCAATATAAATTTCTGGTTGTCAAATGCCACATCTTTGCTCTGGCAAACTGCTAATTATCTTTCTGCACTTTCTAAGTTAAATTGTATAAATTGCATCGTAAATATTTGTGGATGGACATGACAAAACATTTTTGGGGTTAGTGTCTTTTACGCCACCCATATTATTTTCAGTATTTATTTAGCTTCTACTGTTCCAAAATGAGATTTGTTTAAAGCAAATATTCATGGGTCCTGTAAACCCTAAAATGAACACGCATGTATGTTGACAATATTTCCCTGAAAAAAAAAGTTTCATTACCCCAAACAAGTACTGTCAAAAAATAATATGGGTGGCGTAAAAGACACTAATGCCATTTTATTTTTTTTTGGGAAAACCAAAACAACAACAGAAAAATTACAAAAATTAAAAATACAAAACAACAAAACAAAAGCATGATTATTGATAAAACATAAATGACAAAAACAACAAACACAAGAACTCTCTCAAGTCAGTTGCAAAAAAACCAACAGTAGATCTAACACAAAACACATGGCACAAAACAGAAGCTGCAAAATTTGCTTGAAAAAGAACAAGTGTGGTTTCTGCATAAAAATGACAGATTTATTTCCCTAGACCCGGAATTACAAGTAGCTGGGGTCGATCTTTGCAGGGAATCCCGTACATCCGGGCTGTGACGTCACCCCCACAATACCCGGACACAACAACAACGATTCCCACCTCAAAATTTACCCAATCTTTGCAGGAAAAAACTAACCAAATGACCACCCAGATAATTCAAAATGCATTCACAAGAACAATATAGCATATTTCGAGGCAATACATATTCACAAACGAGTTAACGGTGCTTGAGAAACGGACTAAATTTATGAAAGAGAATTCCACGGGTTCACCGCAAATGACCGTGATTTGTAGCTGATCCCAGACGGGGGAAATCAAGGGACTGCCCCGTAGAGATTCGCCACAAAACACGGTACTCCAAAACGAACGGGACGACGGTAAATTTTGGACTGAAACACACCGTCATTGCCACACAGTGCAGCTAAAATTATGTCAGCATAACAATGTAAAGATCAAGTGAATGTTGCATGCATGCTTAGTTGCTTACCTCCGCAAGACCTGCTTAAAAATGGTGGGTTTTTCCAGCCGAAATTTCCTTCGGAGATCACAAAAATGCCGATGTGAAAATACGTGTACACCCTACATCAACTAGCAACTCATGTTCTGTGCACGCTGTGTGTACAGTGCACGTACCACGTACGTACGTACAATGCGTGTTCGTACAGTGTATGCTCAATATGCATGGAGTCACGTCATCGCACCACGTACACACGCACGATACGAACACATGTCTTTTTGCGTGGTACGATGTGATGACACGAGGTCATAATTAACATATCAGCATTGTGATTGGCTGGGGACTGGTTTGACTCCGCCTACTCAGACGAACTCGTACATTATAATGTGCCGTTCCTTTTTTTGTAAAGTTTGTATTAAAATAAAATGATGAAAATTGCCACTAATAATCTAAGGAATTCTCACAATTCACGTGCAATAAATGTATTTTTAATTTTTTTGATACTAATGGCACACGTACACCCACCCATTGGTGAATTATTAGTAATTACATTTTCACAGTATGGAGGACGAAAAGTGGCCATCTGTTTTTCTGCTACCAGACGGTAGCCAAAAAGCGGCAGATTACGTTTTTGTTGGATGATCCTTTCAATTTTTCTACTTATTTGCTACCTCAAAAGCAGAATTAACTTTCAAAGAAACTAATTTTTTCTGCTTTTCTGCTACCGTAAAAAAAGATCTTAAATCGGTGGCCGAAAAGTGGCATCGGCTTTTCCGCTGCCTTCGTAAAGAGAACCGCGCCCTCCTTCTACGAGCGCTGAACTGCATCTCAAAAAATAATTTATATTAGCATTATAAATTAATAATCTAGCCATCATCCAATAGACAGCCTACATGATCGGGAAATCGTTCCCAGGAAAGGAATCGGTAGTAACCACTCTTCACTGTCAGCGCATACAGGAAGGCGCGGTCCTCTTTAGTATGAAGGCAGAAAAGCCGATGGCCACTTTTAGGCCGCCGAATTAAGATATGCTTTTCCGGTAGCAGAAAAACAGAAAAATTAGTTTCTACAAAAATCCGATATGCTTTTGATGAAGCAAACAAAAAGAAAAGTGGAAAATTACATCTAACCAAAACGTAAAATCTGCTTTTTTGCTATTCTAAGAGCAGAAAAACAGATGGCCACTTTTCGTCCTCCATACACTAAGCCCGCGTTTAAGAAAATCAAAATTATTTTTTTCTCCAGCGATCACGAAGTAACAATAATCATTACATAATAGACAGGATTAATTTAGTAATTTTTGAGGAGCCATAAACAAGATAACATTCTGAGAAGTATCATATTTAAGTAGCATACTGAAACAGAAATCTTCACAGATTGTTTTACCTATAACTTACAGGTAAGATGGTGATTGGATATACACCTGTACATGTACATGTAGTACACAGTCATCGCAAATAAAATCAAATGGGGTCTATAATCAATTAATTCTTCAAGCAATGACCATAATGCTTTTGGGTGTTGGTGTTTTAGTATGAAGATTGACTAGAAGGATATGATTTGCTTTAAAGGATGATCATACTTTGGTTTTTGTCAAAGAAATGCAGATTCATGGGCATAAATATCAAGGAAGATACAGTAACAGTCATCTGTGAAAATTTTAGTCCCATACGGTGCCCATTTTTTGAGAAAACAGTGAAAAACAGACACATTATTTCTTAAGTCTTTTCTCTAGTTTATTTTTTATCTTTTAAAAGATCAAAAAGAATTTCGGTCGTTGGTTTACTAATTTCTGGATAAATACAGCATTTCAGGCAGAATTAAATTAACGGTATGTTTCTCCCATCACCATCTATATACCCTATACGTTATAGATATAAATCTGTGAAGATTTCTGTTTTGGTTAAATAAGATAAAAACAAGACCATTGAAAAAGCGGAGCGCACTGTGACAAAAAATGAACTATGAGCCTTCACGAATAATAAGATATATTTGAGGTTAGGCTTGATTATTTTTTGCTTCCGCCGCGCCGCGGGCCATGTTGTGTCCTAAATTAATGAAACTAGTAAAGGGCTTGAGATACGGTGAAGCTGGGGCCTTTCTTCGGCTTCGTCATGTGGCCCAATCCCTTCAATTCGTTAATTAGTTGTGTCATGGAGGAAGAAATTTCTTCCTCCATGGTTGTGTGTACCTGTAATGGCGGTAGCTAAATAAGTCCCAAGCCTATCCTATAGCCAAGCCTGGTTTCCTAAAGGCCCACTCTTCTCTCTGTGAAATTTCGAAGCTAATAAAATAGCCAACATTAAATAGCAAAAAATAATTTAGGGCATCTTTTTTCGTGAAGTCACAGTTGTAGAAGTAATTTAAATTTTGACAGGTGTTGCTCGAACTTCCCCCATCTTATAAAATAAAATATGTGGCGTGGATAAGATAAGTTCACAGTGTGTCTACGTCTTTTCATTGGTGGTCTACATACTTTCAGTAACTTTTTGAAAAAAGGGTGGACAAATAAAATTAATTAATCATTAATAAGTTTTTTTAATTTTATTAATGGTAATGACAAGCGCCCTCCATTTTATATACACTTGACAAGTACAGGGACACTTAATTTTCTTTCCCACTTACTCACGGTACACAATGGCGGTCCGGAATTAATAGTAGGAAACAAATAATTATTTTTCAATCGGTTCCCGCGTTTCTAGGAAGCTGGGAGATTCCGTGTGCGCCGTGCACCAGCGAAACCCCATTGAAAACAACGCGAAAACGACGCACACGGGTTTTTTCTTTTGCAATAATTGTGTTACATGTTGGTTGATCGTTTGGCTTTTTCGCATGGCCGAGCGGTTGTTCCTTTAAATTAAATTAAAACAGCGAGAATCATGTCTGATCAGGTAAGAATTTATTCGTAGAAATCGAGAAACCATCGCAGATGCTAGCCAATTATCCGTTCGATTGCTGTCTGTCTTTGAAAAAAACACTGAAATTCTCGGTGTGTTTTGTGTGCGTGTGTACCTATTTCAAGAACAATGAAAATCACTGCATCTATTTCGTGATAAAATTGTGTAATAGACTTCAATTTACCAAAAATAACTGTACAGCGTGTTTCAATTTGCATCTGATGTCATGGAGAAAGGAAGATTAGTTTTGACGAAGTTGTGTGACGTGTGATTTCAAAGATTTATTTTGGAATTCGAAAAAAATTTGTCTTTTTTATAACACTTAAAAATCCTAATTTTAGTTCGATCAGTCATGTGAAACCCAACAACAACTGACACAACCAAAACTGTATTTAGTGTAGGCCTAACTAACATAGCCAACTTTACATCATTAAAATTAATAACTTAACTTTAAATTTTTCATAAAACTGTCAAGCAAATAATTACTGCAGGTTACTGGCATTATTATTTTCTTGAGCGGGGGCAGAAAATATAGTGAATTTTTTGCAAAAACTAACGGTTAGGCCTACTCTTTCTTCTTGTTTGTTGTTTTGCTTCATTAAAAGTACTAGGCCTACAAATTTACAGTTACAGACAATGACGTTGGTTGTTGACGGTATGCGGTAGTTGTAACACTTGTACGTTTAGTTGTCGGTTCGTCGGCAATTTGAGTGACCCATTGAATGAGATGACCTTCACTAACTTCTACTGCACTGACTAATGTCAGTTGTCATTTTGTTGGCGTATGGCGCATTTTCTAACAAAATATTTGTTAAGAATGTAATATTTTTAAAGGTACAGTAACATAATACAAGAATTGATCCTCAGTACTAAGCCTGGTTCACATTAGAAAAATTTCATGTGTAAGTGAATTTTGGTGATGTAAAGTTCAATCAGTATGCTCTGTCTTCCCCCAAATATTGTGACCCAAGAACATTTCCTTCGCTTCCCAAATTCTCTAGTTGACTTTTTTTTCCCTTCTGTTTCTTATTGATAGGGAGGTATGGATAACAAACCTGGTACTGATGGAGAGAACGCCAAAGGATCTGGCTCGGCGAATTCAGACTCCATTAGGATCAAGGTTCGGGATGAGGTAAGTAGCTCCTCAAGACCTGGAGATCGCTTTCATGAAGCCCTACGATTGATCGTAACTCGATATACGAAGGATAACCCATCGTTTAGGGGGCCTAGGCTATCCCACGTAGGGCTGCAAATCATCAAAAGTCCTACGATTGATAGTAAGTTACGATGAGTTTGGTGAAATCGACCCCTGGCCCTTATCTCGCTCTCCGTCAAGTCAAACCTCCGAGAGTTCAGCTCCATGAAGCTTGGGCTTGTTTGTTTCAGGCATGCGATCAGTGATCTTGCAGATCCACGTCCCATGCAGGATACGCTAAAATGGGATCCGGAGCAGCAGGATCACTGATCTCGTGTCTGAAACGAACAGGCCCCTTGTCAAATGCTACATTAATGGAACAGAATTTACAAAAGTAAAGAGTGATTTTGTAGCAATAAACTAATTACTGCAAACTGCTCATCAACCAAAATAAGGAGATACCACAAGAGCTTCTTACCACACATTACCACAGTTTCCACAGGGGGACTGGATATTATCCCTAACCCTCTGCAACCTACCACACAAGACAAGAGCTGCTTACCACACATTACCAAAGTCTCCACAGGGGAACTGGATCATAAACCCTAACCCTCTGCAACCTACCACACAAGACAAGAGCTGCTTACCACACATTACCACAGTCTCCACAGGGGGGACTGGATATTAACCCTAACCCTCTGCAACCTACCACACAAGACAAGAGCTGCTTACCACACATTACCAAAGTCTCCACAAGGGAACTGGATCATAAACCACGCATTTCCACATAAACCAAACTGTGGCGTATTGTGGTATTCAGGATACCACACTTAACACAGGAAATACCATGTGAGGTAAACTGTGGTATACTCTAGGATTTTTTCAGGAAAAATTCTGATTTCAGGTTTTATTGGCACGACTTTGCCCGTGCAAAAGTATAGGAGATGTATGATTTTCAGTTTTTGGGCTATGTTTTCAGGTTTTTTTTTATGTAAGTACAATTACAGCCCTGCATGCTGGTGGGTTGAGGTGTGCATGTTGTGTATCACTTGTGCTTGTTCTTTGGCTGTTGTTCGTTGACCATGAATATCAAATAGACATTTTAATAGTGGTTTGTTTTATAGAGCAAGATATTTTGTGCTAAGCAAATTTTTTGTGCTTGACAGCTCCATGAAATTGGCCCCTTGCGGTTTATGCTAGCCATGATTTTGTCATTTTGTTGGGTTGTAGCAAGCCTATGACAATTCCTTTATATTCAGACAATGAGTGTAACTCTGTTTAAGATGTTAATTTGAAAAACAATAGTTCGTTGTTCTAAATTTTTATTGTTGCTTTGTTTCCCTGTTTCAGGCGGGTATGGAGGTCTTATTCAGAGTAAAAATGAACACACAGATCAAGAAAATCAAAGACAAGTTCTGCGAGAAAAGCGTAAGTCATTTTGTCGTCACCACTTTATATCGAAGCCAGAAATCTTGCCAAATATAAGATTAAAGTTTTTCCTATCTACTTTGTTAATTTATTTATTTAAAAATTGGCTGGAATGGGATTCAAACCATCGTCCCCCAGAATACTGTACCGGCGCTTAAACTTTATCTAGCCTTACGTTGTGGTGTTCTTAATAGTCAAATCATCTTTGCACGTTTGGCAGGCAGAAGCCATGAAACCACCCACACACCGCTATATCCCAAGGATCATTTAAGATAATCACAGCTTTAGCAATGCCGCAACCTGATGCGAAAATGTTTCGGAATTTAATTCGTGGGAATGAATCTCGATGTTTATTTGTTGGAATATTTGGCTCACCAGGGTAAACCAGCGACGGCCTTAAGATTCCTGTTTGACGGGGAAACAGTGAGTGACGATACAACGCCGAAGGAGGTAAGCTCTACTACGTTAGGGTCTGGGCTCCGCTTTCTTCGCTTTTTTGTTGAGAGGCAGAGTGTCGTCTTTGTAATACCACCCCTAGAAGCCTCTAATTTGATACCTGTTGTAAAGATTTGTTTGAAACCCTAACCCTCTGTGCTTACCACACACAAGACAACAGCTGGTTACCACCATAGACATAAATAACCCATAGACCGACAGCGCCCTATTCAAATGCATGGCGGGGTACCGTAATTGTGACGGCACCCGACTATTGGCAAACTATGGGCCAAAAATGTTACTTTTACGCACGATTGAATAGAGAGGATTTATTCAAACGGGAAATTCTAGATGAAAACGAAATTGGTATCAACTTTAAACCCATTGGAGCATTAGGTTTACCTTACATACCATTGCACAGTAATATTTGTTTCTCAAATAATGGAAAGGTTGAACGAAAACTTTTGTGTTTGACAATTTCATCTTGATTTTATGAGCCTGAACTAGCGCGAGATTACGTGCGCAACTGGCCTCTTTAAGAATCTTTGCAAGATTTTGAAATAAAAATATTGTTTACGTGCGGCGCGCGCGCCTCGCGCACTGAGTGACGCACACTTTATAGCGCTAATAGTAACTATTGCTTGGCAACTAAGAACCGTAGTTGGTTGCCTGTAAAAGTCGCCTCGTGCAACATGGCCCAATCGGATGGTCTTAGTGGTCGTCATCTTCTCGTTTGTTATTATATCCCTCTCTGTCTCAACTTATTAACGTCAAGAATGTTTTTGTTTTTTCTCTCTCTGTGTCTTTTGCAGCTGGATATGGAACCAGACGACATCATCGAGGTGGTCTCGGCCCAAACAGGGGGCCACAGGCAGCACTGCTACTGACATTTACCGATTCCAAACATTTAACAAAAAAACCCAACAAAATCCACTATCTGTCCCGTGTCTTTTCTATCACCACTCTTAACTGTTTTGCCCCGCCCCCTTTGTGGTGTGGAAGGCGGGATATATATATATATATAAACCACTATATATATATGTAAACAAGGAACAACAACATAAAAGGAAACCCTTAAAACGAGGACTCATTTGCATGAGCATTTGAATAACAAAAGCAAATCAAGTTTTTGTCACTGTGCAGGTTCTCGCATTGGAACATCTAATTCCCCACTGAAAGTCCGTTTTTGTATTTATTTCTTTTTGGCACTCTTTTTTTCCCGTTAACTAAATTAATCAGGAATATTAATGATTTGGCCTTCCAAAACTAGTGAAATGTCATGGCAACCCATTTTATGTGTGTGTGTTTGATTTTTTTTGGTCGGTTTGTGTAAGTACAGTATTAAGAATGTTGGCACCTTGCCAGGATGGAATCGGGCGCTATTGGTCGGTTTCTGGTCACCTGACCTGGCGCTGTGCCAAGGGCAGTAGCATGGGAGTGCTTATTGGCTGTTCTATTGGTCATGTGACCTGGCACTATGCCAAGGGCAGTAGCATGGAGTGCCTATTGGCCGGTTTTTGGGTCACATGACTTGGCACCATGCCAAGGGTAACAGTATTGGAGTGCCTATTGGCCGGTGTCTGGGTCATGTGACCTAGAGTCATGCCAAGGGAAGCAGCATGGATTCCTATTGGCCAGTGCCTGGGTCACATGACCAGAAACAGTCCGGAATGTATTATATGGAGGCTACTTCATTTTCATTTCACATGTGGCGTGCACTGTAACGGTGCTTTGTAGGGGGGAAAACATTTGAAATTTTTCCGTTTTACATGTTCGTAATAAATCTCTGTTTTTCAGTGTAGAATAAGTTCAAAGATCATGGATTCTTATGTGGTATTTTGAAGACTTTCCTAGCCAATTGGAAGAGGCAATTAATATCAATTCGGACTGGTTTTTACCATGGAACAAAAAGTGCAGAGTACCAGTCAAAAGGCACCATAAACTCTACAGCATCATAGATGGTAACCAGTAAACATTTCCAATGGTATGCTTGTCATGTTTTTCATCTTTTTTTTTTTCTTTTTTTTCTGGGGGGGGGGCTTGTTTTCGTGTGGAGTCAAAATTACCTCATGATTTAGTTCCATTTAAGAGAGAAAAAAAATGAAATGGGGGAAATGTCAACCAAATACATGTAACAAATGTAAAATTAATTTGAACTTTGTGGAAAAAAAATTGACATGTACATCGTTTGAAAAAGTCGTATCGGATTTCTGAGATGTGGCACTTTAATGGAAGAGGCGATTTGTTAAAATGAATAAGTTCCATTGTTTAATTGTAGGTAATTTTTAGTCAGATGTTTATCTTTCTATAAAAAAACAAACAAAGATACTGTATAATTGACACGGAACATACGACTATAATATTCATGCATTACATTATGTACAGTTTAGCTTTTAGTAGGATTACAATTTTTGTGAACTGTTTAAATGTCTTAAAGTTTTTTCTTGTGAATGTTGTCGATTTTTGTTTTGTTTGTTTAAAAAAACTCTTTGTATGTGTTTTACCGGAGGGTGGGTTTGGTGTGTTAGGTCGGGGGAAGGGGGGGGGGTAAGGTTGTACAGAGTTGAGAAGCCGAAATTCTCGGAGGCTTTTTAGTTTCTGAGAGTTAAAAGCAGACGTTTTTACTAATCCAACTATTGTTTGTGTGTGTTTTGTTTCAAAAGGCCTTTATTGTGTGGCGGTCGGCTTGTGTCTGGTTCCTTGTTCATATAGCATGGTATGAGATGTTGTTTTTGTACGGGCACCAGTCTGGTGCTGAGTTTCATTGATTGGTTCCCACCGTAAATGGTAACCATCCTTTAAAATCGTACACGAGGAAATGTCCGCTTACATCCATTAGTTTACATGGCACATTTTGTCTCGCCACTTTTGTTATCTATGTAGATGATATCATTAAATACACAAGTACATGTAGACATCCTGGAACTTTTAAAATTTGCATGTCTAGTTCCTATGCCTGTTTATTAAATGAATGTGCACGATGCAAGCCGGCACCAGACTATTTTGAGAACATCAGGAAAAAAAGGCCTAGAAATAAAGACTTTTTTGGTTTTTTAGTTTTATTGGATCAAATTTATTTAGTATTTGGGATTTTATTTGTGAAACTTGTTCCACTGATCAGGAATATTGTCTGTCTGTCTTTGAACTTGTTTGATGGAACTTTCAATAAAATTTTTGAGAAAAAACAAAAAAGCGAATGTGTTTTTATACTTGTTTATGTCAGCTTACGACTCGATTTGGTTGTAAAAAATATTGTGTACATTTACATGTACATGTGTAATTGCATATTAATGGTAATATCATACTTCCGTTTTGGTCAAAGAAATGCAGATTCATGGCCAAAATATCAAGGGAGATACAGTAATCGTCATCTGTGACATTTCCAGTTCAATACAGTGGAAAACGCTCATGGTATATTCAAATCTTTTTACATGAATTTTGAAATTCCTGAGATCAAAACTGTTTTGGGGCAAGTACAGCATTTCAGGCAAAAATATTACTCGTACTCGTTCTCGAACTCGATTACAACTCGAGTACCAATAAGTACAACCAGTCATAACTACTCGAAAAAAAAAACAAGTACGTCTCGGCCGTACTCGTAACTTCGTACTCGGACTCGTCCCCGAACTCGAGAAATTGTACTAGTTGACACCATGGTTGAACTCGATCCCAGTTGCGAGTACTCAAAAGAAAATTCTGATTTGTTTATATAAATTGTATTATTCTAAACTTATAAAAATAATGATGAATGTATTGCGTTATCGACTCTATGCAGCACATGCACATTTTGTATCGTCCTATTTCTAACCGAATGCTACAAAAATACCAGCGATAAAAATTGCAACCTTCTTTCCATGGGCTGCATTTTGCATCCATTACAGGCGGCATTTTCTAACTAACAAGGTGAGGAAAGATCGTATACATGTACGTACATGTAAATAGATAAAGGTTGTGCAGATGAATAAATAAGTCACATTCTCTAATGAGTGCATGCTGCAATGTTCTAGTTTTAAAATGTACTTGGGGTGTACTCAATGTCTTTGTACTTGAACTTGGCCCGTACTCGGACTCTGAAAAACTCTAACTTGGTTTTTTGGCCCAGGACTCGATTATTAAAGGCATTGCATACGTTTGGTAATGACTCTGAAAATTTATGGCAATAAAAACTTACTTGGTGAGAAGTACAGCTGCTTTGGATAGTATAATGCATATTGAGAAACGTTCAATTCGAAGTACCGCGGTTATGGAAAAATATGTCACTTTTTATCTCCAAAAATTATAAATCTGAGAAGCGTTATGGCCGTAACGCTTCTCAGCTATTGACTTACTGTTATCTGGCGTGAAATAACCGCTCTAGTTTGTCGCCAAAATCTCACAAACGCTACCACCTTTTGAATTGAAACTTTCACAGGTTAGTTTTATGGTATATATATACAATTATATTGGTTTGAAACAAACAATAGGCTCAATTTACCAAACGTATGCAATCCCTTTAAGTACATGTACTCAGACTCCGCCCGTACTCGGCACATGTGTGTACATGTACTTGGAAAACTTGATACTCGAATTTTAGTACTCGACAACATGAACAACACTGGTTTAAGATGAATTGTCAATATAACATATATTATGACATCACATATTGCTTAGCAACAAAGCTCAATCTTCCCCTTCAGAGAAATTAGATACTAGGGTATATAAACAGAAATCTCTACAGGCACTGAAAAATGTGAAAAATTATAAAAATAAACAACAAACATGGCTGAAATTCTTGTAATCATAGATTTTAATTGACAACGGCTCAACTCTATACAAAGCTTTTACAAGAAATGTCCCCTCTTATCGATAATAAGTAACGACCAAAGATCACTGATGGTTCTCACAAAGTCTAGAATGATAGAAGAGATATTAGGAAGAATTCCGCTGACGAACATTACGGAAAAACATTATCATCCTTTTAAGAGTTAACTTAATTTAACCCTAACCCCTTGTACTAAGAAGCATACTGAAGCAAACATACTTCAACAGTTGGTCACAGGTTTGGTCAGGGGCCAATTTCATAGAGCTGCTTAGCACAACAATTCGCGCTTTTAGCATGACATTTCTGTCTTAATTATAAAACAGGATTAACAACCAAATGTCCGTGTGTTGTGTATCACTTGCAATTGTTCTTTGGCTGTTGTTCGCTGACCACGAATATCAAATTGAATTTTCAATGGTGGTTTGTTTTATTGGACAAGCTATTTTTGTGCTAAGCAATTTTTGTGTGTGCTAAGCAGCTCTATGAAATTGGCCCCAGGTTTGGTACTGATTCTGACAAACTTCAACAGGCTCCAGCCGTTGAAGTTTGATTCACTCGGTAATGGATGTGTCTATGTGGCTGTAGACCAACTGTCAAAACCACACAAAATGCCACAATGCCTTTCACCACACAAGTGCACCACCACAACTTCCTGTGCTACTGTACTATAGGCCATGAGTAGCCTTACCCACAAAATAAATGCCAGTGCACTGCCACAAACTTCAACACTTGTTTCCACAGGTCTCATGCTTTACTTCCCCAAACCTGTCAGAATAAAAAACAGTGTACCCCTGGACCTTTGGTACTGACTCAAACAAAGTCCAACAACAGGTCCTTACTGTTTGGTACCAAACAAGCCAAAACTCAACAGAATTGCCAGTTGGAGTTTGAGGGGTTTGGGGCTTAAAGGTAATATCATACTTTGGTTTTTGTCAAAGAATTCATGATTCAGATTCATGGGCAAAAATATCAAGGACAATACAGTAATAGTCATCTGTGAAAATTTCAGTCCCATACGGTGCCCACTTTTTGAGAAAACAGTGAAAAACGGCCACAGTATTTCTTAAGTCTTAATTTTCCCTTATATTTTTGATCAAAAAGATTTTCGGTCGTTGTTTTACTGATTTCTGGAAAAATACACCATTTCAGACGGACAAATTGTAACGGTATGATTCTATCACCACCATCTTCATACCCTGAAAGTTATACGTAAATCTGTTAACATTTCTGTTTTGGTTTCTTATCAAAGTATGATACTACCTTTAATGGATATAAGTTGTGATAATATATCTCAGCTGTGTAAAACTGGGGTAGCATGTCTGAAAAGCAAGTTTTACAGGGTGTTTTTGGCAAACAATGATACACTTTGAATGCAGTGGCAGCCATATTTGTTTTAATCTTAAAACGCCTTCTGTCGGGCACCAGTTCTGCAGTCGATTTCACCAAACATTGCATAACTTACCCAACGTACAAATGTTGCGTAAGTTTTGTGAAATGGACATGACTTGTGCAACCAAGGCATATAAGTTACGCAACATTTTAAGTTTCATGAAATCTGCAGCAGTACCATAGGGTTTGTGCACATGGTGTCAAAGCATTGTCCGTCAGTGGAAATCTTTCCAAGATATTCATAATTATGGATTCTATGTACATGATGAGCATTCAGGATTCAGCACACATACTGGTACCTGTACGTGTATACGTATACTGGTACACTGTTTAGCACTTTGTGTTACCGACTTACTTATCGTCACTCCATTATGATGCATAATTGCATGGTTGAAAGTTTTATGTACATTTTTGTACATGATATGAAAATAGTCTGCAGAGTCCCATGAGGCATAAGTACAACATTGTGAGAGAACAGGAACCAGACAGGGCTGTGTGGTTTGGTGCTTAACCCTAACCCTCCTGCATACCACAATGTACCACTCATGGTTTTTCCTGTGGTAAGTGTGGTATCTTGTATCTTGCATACCACAACACACTGCAGTGAGATGGTGTGGTAATGTGTGGTTTATGATCCAGTCCCTACCTGTGGAGACTGTGGTAGGTAGTGTGTGGTAAGCAGCTCTTATCTTGTGTGGTACGTGTAGAGGGTTAGGGTTAATGATCAATAGCGCTCCGCACTAATAACGTCACACGAGTGATTTGGCCAGCGCACACATGTACAAAATCCCTGGATGTCAGACAAACATTGACTCACACACATAGTGTACACCATGCATGCACGCACACAAAAGGACATGTTTGAATGGTTGTAATGTTTGTCTGAGATCCGGTGTGACGTCACAGCATTTAGCCTGCTATTTTTAGCGCAAGTGCGGAGCGCTATATGCGGACCGAGTTTGTGACCGAGGTATTGGATGACAACGACTGTTTATTAACAACCGTTGTTTTAACTTCCGCATCCTCCTATTGGTCAATGTGCACAGTTTGATCGACAGGCCAGGGGTGTGTTCCACTCCAGCTAACTACGCGCACGGCGCAGAGTGTGCACCACCGTTTTCAAACCGGAATGCGCTGTTCGCCAAACATGAACGTAACGTTCGCCTAACATATCTAACGGTGTAGAGGAGGTGTTTGCTGAAGTTGGCTAACTACATTGAATGAAAGATGAACGCAATACGCAACACAATCATGTTCGCGGTTTGTTGCGTGTGCGTTCCACTACAAAATCCAAGCGTAACGCAAACGGCGCAGACCATGTTCACGCAAGCATAACGCACCCCAGAAGGGTCCATTGGGATCCATCTTCAATGGCGGACACAAACTTGAGAAATCAAAGCAAACTTTCAAAGAAATACCATTTTACAAGGGAACAAATGGACACATACATGAATTAAATATCGCGACATTTTTATCGTCAATTTTGAAAATCAAAAGGCATTTTGTTGATACTCTTTTCTCAAGGGACTCTGCAGAATTCTGATATGACTCTATGACTTTGGATATGTACTGATAAACTGGCTTTACAAAAATAACTCTCGTTGCACATTGTTGTTTCAGAAAACAGACGACAACAAAATACGACAGACGACATCGATGAAATAAACGGTTTACTGTGCGCTGTTTGGATATGGCTGTGTCTAAAATCACTGGATGCGGCTGCAAGTTACATACACACCTATGGCAGCCACTAGTCAGTGACTGCAGCCGTTTCTATAGACTTGTGTGTTGTTTGTGGTTGCAGCCAGTGATTTGGGATGCGGCCTATTTCTTTTGGGAATGGTAACAGGTTTAAGAGATAAATATGAGGCAGCCATAGAGGTTTTTCACATGAAGCGCCGTCTGCGCATATCCGCATCAAAACCGAGGCTCTCTATGTTGAACTTCGGCCGCACCGAAACGACCCCTCGACACAGTATGGCATGCTTTGCTCTAGCAGACCGTGAAAGTTCATTTTCATTTTCAAACGCTGAAGTACCAAATCGATTCTAAACGTGTCGTATTGGGATACCTCTATTAGTTACCAGCCGATTTTACGGAAGCATAAATGACCATCCGCGTTTCTACGTTGAAATTTATCCCAGTACCCTAGAAAATCTTAGCAGAAATCCTGTGTTTTTCGAGATCTGCTAAACATGGAATTCTGTGTTCCATGGAATGGGAGACTTTGGAGAACCGGTCTTCAAGTGAACAGCACACGGGCATGCAATTGTGACATTCTGTCAGAGTTGGTACCAATGTTGGCTCAGAGATATGCCAGCAAAACTCCAGAGCAATAACATTCTGACAAACACAAGGTGTTCAGCATCTTACTCAGATTCGGAACACAAAAACTAGCGAAGTACAAAAGACATAATAAAATAAGTAAAACGCTACTAACAAACCCAAACAGGAATCTAGAACAATATCCTTTCATTTTGAAAAAAAAAAAAGCCCATAAGGGCTTGGGAAAAAAAAAAAAAAAAAAAAATTAGTTATGCCCCATTAACAGAAACTTTTATCATCATGGCCCTGTGATAGTGCTTTAACACCATTTTTTGAATCTTTAAGCACTTGTAGTCTTTAAACCAGTCGTTTTTTTACCCTCTCTCTTTTCTTAAAATTTCTTTGCTAGGACACTTTTGTAACAGTGCTAAACAAGAAGCGCATAATTTATATACATCTGTACACTTGAAACGCTAACGAGAAAAAAATTATTTACAGCGATTAAAAAACGTTTTTACAGTCCCCAAAACTGTTTTTTTTTTTCGGGGGGAGAGTTTCTGAATGGGTATCGTCAGTTTTAAAGTTAAGTGAATCGTTCCCGGCATGTCATTACTATGGAAACGCATACTAGAATTTCTGTTCTTTTGGCGCCAAATGTAACAAACCATTAGTTTAGAGCACCATAAACCACTTAAAAATAACGTTTCCGCATTTTAAGGTGTTTTTTTTCTGGAGGATTGTATCATTTTAAATATACCCCATCTACCAAAAACTCCTTTTTTTGTCCAAAAATCTCATTCAAAATCTACATGTTATCCATCGCGAACTCAGTTTAATTAAGTACTGTTTTGATTAATTCAACGCCCTTATATGGAATAGAAATTTAGGAATTATTAAAGAAACATGACGAATGCCCCCTTTTTTTTTTTGTAAAAATGTATCTCTTTGTTTTCTTGAAATTTTCAAGACTTTCCAATTTTCAACGAAAAGATTTGAATGTTTCAAAGGGCAATTCAAATTTGTTGAAGCTTGGCCAATCAAAGACATTGTTTCATCCTGGTATTATATAAAACAGCCCGTGATTGGCTGTTTTCTATGAGGTGGTGAGGATGGACAGCCAATGGAAAACACCGTACTTTGCTTCAGTGTCTTTCTTTGATCTAAAACAAGCCGTGATTGGCCGACTGAGGTGGGCTGGATAACAGCAGATCTGACTATCCAATCAGAAATCGTGTACTGTGGTCCAAAGTTCCATGGGTGGATGTAAGCTCATCTCCGATTGGTTCGGCTCCTCGTCTGCCTTCTAGACTCCTCCTTGTCCCGTTCGTTCACGTCGTACCATGGAAGCTCAAACCCGCTGAGAAGAAACCATACACAAAGCAATGATTTAACTTCCGTCCCAAAAGCTCATACAAACTATTTGTTCACTGTACAAAATAGTAAACAACAGTAGTTTATTACAGTCCAAATAGTTTTCGTACAAACTTTTTGTACAAAATAAACAGTCGGTTAACACAGTTGAAACGGCATTCAACATCAACTGCAATGTTTTCAAGTCTGGGACCAAGTCTGGTCTGATTATACTTACAGGTCCTTAGCGACAGGCACCTGCACTCCGAACGCCACGAGTGGAATGGTTTCAGAAACTTGTAACTGACAGGCTGCCAGGAGAAAAAGAAAAACAACAACATCATATTAAATACTACGTATGAGGACACATTTGTTAATGTGCTGTGTGACATATGCCTCATTTTGACAGAGCAGGTCACAATTTACATGGATTCAAACAGCTTTCAGACAATTTCACAGGCTGCCTTCTGAAAGAACCGAAGATATTATTGAGAGAACCACAGATAATGTTATTAGCTGAATAGGGGTCGGTTTCACAAAGCCCAACGGTCGATCGTAACTCAGTTACGAAGCATAACCCATCGTATCCTACATAGGGCTGCAATGCATCATAAGTCCTACGATTGATAGTAAGTTACGATGAGTTTGGTGAAATCGAACCCTGATCCTAAGTTGCTTCCGAAGATGGACATGCAAGCAAAATGTCCAGATTACACCTCTAGTTTCTTTCCTGAGGCACCCCCCACCAAGGAGTGTCTTTCCTGGTGATGAGGGCAGTTTTTGACATCCACAGAATAGCTATTAAGACATGATATCGTACCATCGTAAGGTTCTGGGTAGAACGTCTTTAGGACGTCGTCCCAGTTGCCGTACTCCCGTCGTAGCATCTTTTGCTCCAGGCGCTCGTGCTCCCGCAGCTCCCGCACTCGCTGGATGTCCCACCGCTTGCGCTTCTGTTCGGCAATCTCGTACTTCTGGTGCCGGCGTTCGAACGTCCCCTCCTCTAGATCCTGCGAGAAACAAGTCCAGGATCCATGAACATTTCCCCTTCATTTTGTAATTTGTGGACATATGTAAGAAGGCTGCAATGTATTAACTCTAACACAGCCTGAAACTCAGGTAGTTCTGTTGAGTTTGGCTTGTTTGGTACCAAACAGTAAGGACATGTTGTTGGGCTTTGTTTGATTCAGTGCCAAAGGTCCAGAAGTACAGGTTCACTGTTTAATTCTGTCAGGTTTGGGGAAGTAAGGCGTGAGACCTGTGATAACAACTGTTGGAGTTAGTGGCAGTGCACTGGAATTTATTTTGTGGGTAAGGTTACCCATGGTCTATAGCTCAGTTGCTGGTGGAATTTGTGGTGGTGCACTGGCATATATTTTGTGCGTGCGAAGGCATTTGTTTCATTCTGTTACCAATTCAATCAAACTTCAACAGCTGGAGCCTGTTGAAGTTTGTCAGGTTCATTACCAAACCTGTGACCAACTGTTGAAGTATGTTGGATTCAATACTCTTTCTAGCGCAAGAACTTGAGTTACAGTACGTAAAAACCATCCTCCTATTAGGTATCAGCAAAAGAAATCCTGTGGGGATTTTTAATTGTTTTTTTTTTTCTGAGAGCAAGACTTTTGGTGCTTAGCGATTTTTCCTGTGCTTAGCAGCTCTGTGAGGCTAATCCTTGGAATCTAGCAGTTGAACTCACCTCTGCAGTGTCGGCACCGGAACAGCTGGTCATGATATTGACCCGCCAAGAGGGCACTAAAAGGGAGACAAAAATAAAAAATGTCAAAAAATTGCTAGATGGTGACAGCACGGGATGAAGTGCAAAGTACTGCCAGTTGATCAGAAGTAACTTTCCTAGTGTCAGGGCAGTTTACTTAGCGAAAAGTTTGAGCGCAGACGCCCCGGGTGCACAGGATAACCTTCCAGAGGCAGGGAAATAATTGATCAGGTAAGTTTGACCACGGAATACCTTACAGACTTTGTGCAGTAAAGGTAACCTTCTTTGTGCCTGGGCAGTTACTGAGCAAGCAGTCTGAACGCAGACTCCTGGATGCACAAGGACAATAAATGAGCAAGCAGTCTGACCACAGAACACATGCACCTTACAGACTTTCTGCTGCATGAGGTAGCCCTCCTAGCGGCAGGGTAGTTCCTGAGCAAGCAGTCCAACCCTACAAAATGCGATATCATGGCAAGTTATGCAAAACCGGCAGCAGGAAGGCTAATCTTCTTTTCGCATTAATTGCATCGATGTCCTTCTGTCTTCCTAAAGACCTAGACCAACGAAGACCTTCTCTGGAAGAGAAACTGTCCACCAAACTGACCTTGAACAACGGTCTGGCCCTCTGGTAGCGCCGGGTCTGGATCGGTCACCCTTAGGTCACTCAGACATGGGTAGATCACCTCAGTCTTCAAGTACTGTTCGCCCTTGACCCCGCTCCTCTCCGCATCCCCCGCACCACCTTTCTTATCCTCCTTAGCCTTGGACCCCTGACCCTCTTTACGAGGCGTCCTCTCCTCCTTTCGGAGTGACCGTTCGGACTTGCTGTCCTCCTTGGACCGGCCCGATGTCCGGACCTCCTTGCTGCGGGGAGTTCCCCGTTCAGGGCCTTTGGCTTTAAGCTGCTTGCGACGGCCGGTGGCCGCGTAGGGCGAGGAGTGGGCGGGGGAACGGGAAGGCGTGGAATCCTTTTCGATTGGTTGTCGCTTGATGGGAGTGGTCGGCTCGACGCTGCTGCCTTTCCTGTGAAAAAAATAATATGCAAATTTAAATCAGAGCTTCAACCAATCAGTTTAAAGGAAATAATGGCAACCATTTTGAAAAATCTCAAAATTATTTATAATCTACCTTTTGCAAGTTAATGAAGAATCACCCGATGAAACCGAGGCCGGTATATGTACATGGTTGAGTATCGGTTCTTGGTGTTTCTGCGCTAGGACTGTTCGTCTCTGAATCCTCTCCAAGCGAGCTTTCAACTTTAGGGATAAATACAAATGAAGAAAGAAATACAGTCGAACCTCGTTAATACGAGGTCGCCGGGACTTACCGAAAATGCTCGTATTAAGCGGGGCCTCGTATTATGCGGGATCCATATTTTGTCAACCAAAATGCACGTGTGTGCGGTACACGGCACACACAGCATGCACTATCCTTCCGGTAACCCATAATTACGTGTCAAGTCCGTGTTTACATTTTAGAAGTACTTAATAAATGTGCTTGATAAATTTCATTTTGTTGAATTGTCACGGTTGTAAAAGGGATTTCATTACAATATGTAAGAATAATAAAAACCAAGTAAATAAAAATAATGCAACACGAAAACGACATGAAAATTGCGAGTGGATGACAGCGACGAACGTTAGCACCGCACGTTCAGACAAGTTGGTTGCCAAACAATGTGTGCAGTATGAAGCAATGTGCACCGCAGGGAACCAGTGATATTTTGATGGACACGAGAGGGCGCAATTTTAACTTAAATTAATAAGTGCGTTCGTGGTTTTTGGGGGTTTTTTTTGACACGGATTATTTTTTTTAAGATGTCGGGTTTTTTAGCAGTCCAACATCTGTCTTTTTCCCCCTTCCCTTCATGTAGCCAATCACAAAATTTGCGCTATGTCGGCACTTCGTAACGGTGACCAATGCGGAAGCATTGCATGAACGAAACCCATCCGATCACGTGCATGGTGACCACGTGTAGCTGTAACATCGGCCGATCGGTCGGGCCGCAGTCAGATCGTATCGGTCCGTTCATGGAATATTATTTTGTTCGGATACATGTTGGCTACACTTTGAAGAATTTGTTGTGACCAAAATCCTTCTTACACGTCATCAGCAAGGTAAAATTGTCTGGAAATTAGCGTGGACTTTGTTTGATTTTTGAAAAAAAAATGAAGAAGTTTTTCTCCTTACGAAAACGAATCGACAAAATGGAAGACCTCGCCGTTTTCCTCGGGCGGGTTTTGACTTTCGTGACAGCCAAAAAACCCACGTGGATCACGCTCAATAAAAGAAAATACTATGGGCCGTACGTTGTCTGGTTTTTTGTTTACACTTTCCACTGGGCAAGCCGCTGGTAAAACCGCAGGAGGGGATTAGTGGGCATTAGCGCTGCGGTGAATTTAGCTTTCGGTAACATGAAACAACGGCGACTTGATGGTGGTGGGATTTTTCTTAATCTGTACAAAGAAATCCGAAAACCGTTTCTAAAAGAAGCCAGATGCCTCGTATTAAATGGGTTGTTTACAATGACTTTCACGCAACTGGGTCAGCCCAAAACGCTCGTATTAAAAGGTTTTTCGTATTATCAGTGCTCGTATTAAGCAAATATTTCCCCATAGAAACGTGCACAACTCGGTCGGGACCGGCGTGATATGCTCGTCTTAACCGAGATCTCGTCTTAAGAGAGCTCGTATTAATGAGGTTCGACTGTACATCCAATTACAAAAGAATGAATCATTTATTTTCCAAAAAAAAGTTTGTGAAAAAAAAAAAAAAAAAAAAAAAAAATCAACAAATTTTCAAAAGACAAATTGCCCTTTAATTAGGGCTGTGTTTTTTACTACAGATTTTTCATTTGTAAAAATCAAATTCTTGAAATAATGACAACATTTTGTATCTTCCTGTGAAGAGAAATGAGTTTCACAAAATAGAGGGCGCTATAATTATTAGATGTCAGATTTGGCCAACAGAGGGCGCTATATTAAATCTGTGGAAAAAAGAAATGCAATCAACAACAGAGGGCGCTGTTTGACTAAAATTAAAAAGATGAGTGCAGAATGTTTGAATACAAAATGTAAACAAGCCAAAAACAATTAATCTCCACAATAGTAAATTCATTCGGAGAAAATGGTTCACATTAACAGTGACTGTAAGTTACAAAAAGCTTTAAGCCATCCACTAATTACAAATACCAAATCTAAATTTGTACATTTCTAAATTTTTATTAATTTCAAACGTTTGAATTTTGGCAAATCTCAATAAGAATTTTCTTTGATTACCCACCTAAAATCAAAATTTAAGTACAACTGTAAATATATAGTAATAGTTAATAAATAATAGTTTCAAAAGAACAAACACTGAGCAAGGGCGAGAGTAAACATATAAACTGCTCTACATTCATTGTTTATCATGCTTTGTACACTCAATACTGTTGACGTTTTTCTGCACGTACACATTTGTGTATAACCTCCACAATCCAACCATGTTATTCTTGAAGTTAAGGAAAAGTAAACAAAATCTAAAATTGTACGCAACTTTTGAGCCCTACTGTTACAACTTTAGAGATCGCTAAATATAGTTAACACGTCATGTATGCTTTAGTAATTAAACCTAGAAAAACCAAGGTCAAATTTGGTCGTCTCAGTCACATTTTCACACAGGAAGCCGCCATCACAATTTAACAGAATGAAAAGTTTCTAATGTTGCAATGGATTTGCTGATGAATAGTTGTGAGGTTGAATAATGCACAATACTTTTATTGTTATTTCCATACATTTACAGGAAAGCAGAGTGAGGTTTCAATTTCAAGGATAATTCCTGCTGAACAAAACAAAAACAAAACTCAGTCATACACAAAATGGCTAAGGTTATCTTGCCCTATCCTATGGCCATGGGTCAATCTGATGAAAATATTGTAAAAGTGTGAAAAGTTGTAGAAAAATAAACGTACACGGTACAGTAAGTCAAAAGAGTTGATTTCATCATAGAGCTCTATGATTTCATGAAGCCCTACGTCTACGATCGATCGTAACTCGAGTTTATACTAAGGATAACTTATCGTATCCTACGTAGGGATGCAATGCATCATAAATTCTACGATTGAACGATTGATAGTAAGTTACGATGAGTTTGGTGAAATGATGAAATCGACCACAGGCTAAAGAAGTTAACACTCTAATCGAACTTGAATCCTTACCGTGTCGTTCTGGGCCCGTACTTTCTGGAGCT
Source organism: Astropecten irregularis (assembly GCA_963971285.1). NCBI lineage: Eukaryota > Metazoa > Echinodermata > Asteroidea > Paxillosida > Astropectinidae > Astropecten > Astropecten irregularis. The sequence goes on from OZ020255.1 coordinate 6,633,362, forward strand.
CCTGGTCTCGCCTCTGCAGTTCATTCTGCTGCTGCTCGATGACGTCCAAGTGTAGCATGGATAAGGCCTTCAGGTGCTGCACCTCGTGCTTCTCGACAAACTTCCCCTCTGGATCGTCCGAAGATCGAGTAGATTGGAAATCATCACGATCACCACCACCGTGCTGCTGATCGGTTGATGTTGCTGCAGGTGCGGCGGTCGTCAGCCCCGGGGTGGTGGTGGTGTTATTGCCGGTCTTCTTTGTACCGTGCCTGGTGGTGGTTGTGACGGTCGCACCGGTGGCGTTCGAAGGTCCATTACCGTGGTGGTTATGGTGGTGACGATGGTGGTTATCCTCGTCCTCCATGATTGCTGGTGGGACCTTGGATTGAGAGGCCACGGTGCTGTTACTGTTAGCGTCGCCACAACCACCACCGCGGCCCTCCACCATCGCCATGTTGACGGCGACGATAGGCGAGCTGTTACCAGACAACAACTCGCTCACGTTGTCTCCGATCCTGGCCAGGGCTTTGCGTGACAAGGCACTTTTGTTGACGGTCTTGTTGCGCTGGAGTCCCACAAATTCAGATTTCATGTTACCGGGAGCCATAGGGTTGAGCAGAAACGAGTATTTTCCACGCAGGATAGACGAGATCCGTACAGAAGCCGTTGGAAAATCTCCATTGTATAAATGTGTATTATAAAAAAGCGTTACGTACGTACGTAGGTCCGTGCAGTAAAGCATAGCACGCTATGGCATTATTACAATACAAAAATCCTCACATGTGATAAAGCATAGGACGCGTTCAAATCAACGGCAGCGTGTTGTGCATGTACCTATAGCACTGGTACTCTGCACTATGACAGCGTGTGTAAACCAGATGTCAGATAACCAGCGCTCTTTATCTTTGGCCTTTAAAACAAAATTCACTTCATCTCTTCGTTTGAACTGAGGTTGAATATCTTTAAGTCAAGCATTCATGATATTCATCTTGGATAGGAAATAAACGTACATGAAAGATCTTTGTTTGAAAAAATGATAAACAATAAAATAAATGGAGGAAAGAAAATATTGAATGGTCATATTTTTTAAAATCCACTTCTTGACTAACTGTCTCCGTGGCGCAATTGGTTAGCGCGTTCGGCTGTTAACCGAAAGGTTGGTGGTTCAAGCCCACCCGGGGACGATTCGATTATTTTTTCCCCTTTTTTATTTTCAGTTCAACTTTCTAAAAATTATATGTGACGAAAATATGATCAGTTTCTGAAAAAAAACAACAACAACCCACAAAAATGTATTCCATTTTATTTTTAATTTCCAACAATAACATTTTTGTCCCTGTAGTATCTTACCGGTACTTTTTATAGTATTCAAAGGTCAACAATAATGATCACTGTACGTATCGATATTATCGACAATTCATAATAAATTGTATTTATTTATTTATTTATGATTATCTTATAATGTTTACCCTGGGTTTCTCATTCAGTAACTAAACTGATCTCCCATGGGTCCCAGCCAATACAAAGGTTATAAAAAATACAGTTTAAAAATCGATATTAATTTACAGTTGATAAATTGATAAAGAATTTTGTAAAAATTTGATATTATTCATTTTATCATGGAAATTAGTTTGCTCATGCATTACCAGATGTTGGCAACGTTTCCTTTGTGCCCCAGGTCGAAAATAATAAATAGTCATGAAAACAAACAACACATTCATAAAGGCTAGCCCAGTTTTGATCAGCGCAGCCTGAACAAATAATATTTCACATTATACCCGTTTAAATAAATAACTTCTTTAACTTTTATCACCTTTTAATTCAACCGACCTGTTGTTAATAATTAACTCCAATAACACTTCAGTTTTTATTTTTATCACATTAATTTTATTGTCATTGTACAATGAACATGTTCATCATGCACACAGAACAGTAAACACGAATGCGAATGCGAATCAAGCATCACCGTAAAAGTTGTAGGGCGCACCCAATCGGCCACATTTGGCCATTGAAATAGTCTGATGACTGATGTTTCTCTATCCTGCAAACCCATACAAAAAATCGAGTCGAAAATCAGACAATGCTTTTAATTGTCGGCTTTTGTTCTTACAGTAGGAATCATAATTGTTAAGTTTTATTACAACAAATCGTGGAGTGTATGAACAGTTTTTGAAGTGGCGTGTATTTCTTTGTTAATTTTCTTCAGACTTTTCGATTTGGAGAATAATGATGAAAGATCATGTCACCGACAGGAACTACACGTTCCAAATAGGATTTCCGGTGATCATTTTCTTTTAGTCTGGTGCCTTGCTATTAATGTGTGTGATAATTATACAGTGAATTCTGTGTACCATACATGTAGGATTTTTGGTGGGCATTGCCCATTTTTTGCTGGTGACAAACATAGTCGTGTCAGACGAGTAAGTGGATTTTTACTCTTCACTTCAGTTTTGGTCCTTCAAAATAGCTGGGATTTAAGCCTCGATTGTTTGTTTTCATCACTCTCCGGTGGGGCCAGGCCCTGAGACGTCAGAATGGCAGCTATAGCTCCGAAATCGAAGAAAAAGAAGCATCTGAAACACGTACCCCAGAAAGTGAAATTATTTCGGGCGAGCGAACCACTGTTGAGTGTGTTGATGTGGGGGATTAACAGTACGGTAAGGAAATACACAGTGCTCTGTTTGTTTAAAAGACATTTATACTGGTGTGTTTGTTATTTTGTTACAGATTTTAGTAATTGACCTAACTTTTTGTCGGCCTATTTGTTTGAATTTATGTATTTAAAGATTTTGCTTCAAATATCTGTGGTGCGCGCAAACGTAAAGTAAACCTGACGTTAGGCGAATGCTTTTTGTTGTTAAATTAAGTTTGAAAAAATTCAATTTTGCTTTTCGCCGCATTCCTGAACATTACTTTATTTATTAATTAGTCTACTCATCTCTGGTTAGCCTGGTACCCAGACCCAGTTGGTCGGAGTATGGATTGGTCGGTGTACATGTTGTTTCTTACACTACATAATGTACAAAGTGATGTTGGAATATAGGCAGGACTGAAGAATTTTGTGTAAACGTGTAGAACTTTGTTATGTGGATGTCCGGCAATCAAACCTGCTCAAATTTCCACAGGTAGGCCTTCAATTCTTTGGGATTCAAATAAAAAGTTATAGCATGGAGTTTATAATTATTAGCACACAATTTATAATTTAAAGGTAGTAACTAGTATAATAATATGCCGAAACAGAAATCTTCACAGATTTACCTATAACTTACACATGTTTGATGGTAGAAACATACTGTAAAAAATGTTCTTCCTAATATGCTGTATTTATTGAGAAAAGACTGAAAAGTAGGCCTAAAAGCAATGACTAACAACAATTTTGATCTCTCCTAAAATTAAAATTAAAGATAAAAAATAACAGTGAAATAATTCAATAAATACTGTGGCCGTTTTTCACTGTTTTCTCAAAAAGTGGGCACCCTATATGGGACTGAAAATTTCACAGATGACTGAACATTACTGTATCTGTCTTGATAATTTTGGTCATGAATCTGCATTTCTTTGACAAAAACCAAAGTATGATTTTACCTTTAACAGGCTTTGAAGTTCATGCTAACTAGTAACTAGTGCTACCATGGGCAAGGCCCATTTCCCTAAGGAACATGTTCCTATTACTGTGTATACAAGAAAAACTTGAAGAAATGTGTGCATCAACATGTACTGTTTGTGTACATAAAATGTAGCAAGGGTCATAAAGGGCTAATTTACATGGGCCACCAGCCACATATGTTTTTGACATTATGTTTTGGGTTTGTTAAAGGTATAATACACAGGATTAGTAAAGGTGACAGAACTTCTATAAACTGTTCAATTTGATTTGTCATGGAATAAAAACAAACCTGTGACATTTTCAACTCATATTCATTATCAGAAACTTTAGAAAACAGTAAAAATAAAAAAGGAAAAAAAAGAACAATGCTCACGATATTAATAATTTTCAAATCTATTCACAGGACAAAAATGTTTTTGGTTGTTAATTTCTGGATAAATAGAGCTCACCATCTGTAATATCCTGAAAGTATGTAGACCTTTTTTTTGCAACGTCACAGACCGAGGCAAAGCCAGGCATAAAAAAATTACATATTTTACCCAATTTGTACACGTTTCATAAACATTAAAAGATATTGCTGAATGTAATGGAAACAACACAAGCAATGCTGGTATGTATTTTGTACTAGGTAGGCCTATGGGAAGTTTACAAAAACGTTGAAGTTGGTGCTGTTGGTCACGTCGTCTGTCAAGAAGACGATATGATTTGCAACGTTTGGCCGCCCATGCCAACTACATGTATAAGCCAGTGTTTATAAAGAAAGGTCATACTTATAAAATCTGTGAATATTTCTGTTTAGGAATGTTACAAATCCTGTAAACTGTACATTTAAAAAGCAGGTTGTTAAGAGTGAGTATTGTATAATTATAAATACTGAGAAACTATTGCAGCCATGCAACTTTTCCTTGGATCAGCCGATTTCCTCTTTTTTTCACTTCAATCTTTTTATACCATTGAAAAGTGAGAACAAAAACCATTGCATTGTAAAGATCGGAACTTCCTCGTTTTTGTCAGAATCATACAGTTGTATGCCTGCCATTATTGAGTAAACTCCATCATGTTCATGGCAAAATAACTTTGCTGAATAATAAATTATGTTTGGCCTTGCCCTGTTATCTTGTTGTTTCAGTTCTGTTGACATGTTGATGTTGGCATTCAAATGTCAAAATCGTAAAACACATGAACAGTACGTATGTACATGGATGCGTAGCGTACATTGGACTTGTACTGTACACATGTATGCATAGTGGTGCTGGTACCCGCAACTTAAAATTGGCATTTTGTTTTTCGTAAATTGACATTATCATAAATTGACATTTTATGGCTAAATTATAAAAAAAAATGATTAAAACTCATGACTACACGTTGGCCTACAGTGTGTACACATTTTGGGGATGAAAAAGCCAATTTCACAAGCCTTTTGGGAGCCCAATTAAATATTTACTCAATGGTGGTTTTACTTTATAAATGGTGTACTGTACATGTACTGTACATTTAGGTGATGTTCATGAATCCATAAATTATAGATTTGTTGCCAGTTTGCCACTGCATGTAAGTTGATATCTGTTTGCATACAATTACATGTACATGAACGCATCTATTAGGCATATCTGTGCCTTGTCGAGACCGAGCACAATACATCTAGGTTGAATCTAGGTTTCCATTATTCCATAGGGAAATTCTAAAAGTGTACAATGTACATAAAATACATACAAAATATGTAGGTTTTCACAAAACTGATATTTGGAATTTACTGAAAAAGGATGATTTTTCCAATTTTTTCCCAAGGTACAGTATACTTAAAATCCGTTGCAAAGAGAAGTATCTTGTACTGTATAAGGGACGTTCGCTACAAATTTCAACCCAGGAAAGTGATTCCGTTTCAAATGGGAGTGATTTCAATTCTGCTCTTTGGGATGAGAACAAAGCCATGTCTCCACAAGGATACAAATTCTGGTATGGATAACATACATGTACACTATATACACTGTACATGTATTCATGTTACAAAAACGTACAAGGTCTATTCTTACATACAGTGTACTTAATAATGTACATGTGTACATTTATGTTCATATACATGTATGTATGTACCTCATGTAGTCACATACCATTACATTACAATATGTAGGCCTACATGAAGGCCAACATACTATTGGTACTATGTTGTATGAGTCATGGCATATATACTGGAACATGAAAAGACCTTCTCAATGCAGATAACAGTATGCAAGCAAATACATGAAATATGTTCCCTTGGCAGACCTATATACAGTGTACAAAAAACTGTACATGAAGAGTCCTTTTTTCTTTTCTTTTTTTTTTACCACCTGGCCGTCTTAAAATCCCAGGAGACACACTGATGAAGGCAGAGTGTTTTGATATGTATGTGGCTGTGGAAAAAAGTCTAAGGTTGCACCCAAGTGAATAAACTGCCAGAGACAACAGTGATACACGTGTACATGTAAATCCTTATAAAAATACTTCAGAATCATTTAAAAATACTCAGAACTCTCACAGGTGTTCAAGTTGCACAGAAAAATGATAATGAACATGTCAACTTTCATTTTCTTTTCATTTTATGGTAGGGTGACCATTGCATTTTTGAGATACATAAACTTGTACATTATGGGACTCATTCTCAGCTGACCACCCCTAAAACAAGGTACATGTATATGGATCTCTCCAGTCAAAGAAGCCGTTTTCCAAAAAACATCACTCTGCAAAGCGGCTGAAATAGACCCGCTTTCTCACCCAATAGCATCACAAATGGTCACAAATGGAAGTCCAGAGTCCAGGCAGGAAGTCCAGTGCCATACATGTACATGTATTTCTTCAATCCCTCATTTTCAAAGCTCTCAGAACTCTCTTATTTAAAATATATTGAGTGCTTAACTTTTATTAATGAGCTCGGCAGACGGAATTTTGGGACTATTTACTTGGGTGCACCCCTAAGGCTTGCTTGTTGTAACTTGTAAGGCATTACGTATCCTATACATGTATATGTAGTGCTTCAATGCATTATAAAATATAAGTCCTACAATTGCTAGTACAGGGTATACAAATATCACATGGTTTTAGGGTGGACAGTCGAAATAAACCATGTGATATTTGCTTTACTAAAATACCTCATAAATATTCGTTATTGTCCACAATTTCATCGAGCAGTCACAAGTGCAGCAAAACGTTTGTTTTTGTGAACTCCATGTAGGGCGAAATTCACGCACGCGAACTGCAAAGTAGGGTAGATGCGCAGTGAGATGTGTGTATATATATACACAGTGTATTGGTTGATACATGTATGTGTACCAGTACATACAGTACATACATATATGTATGTACATGTACATGTACATATGTAATAACAAAGAAGATAAAGTTAAAACAGTGCACAATGAAGTTATAGTTCACCCAAGCTTTCGGTGCGATGCACCTTCTTCAGGGGAATGGAAAGGCGTTGAACTCGATGTTCATTCCGTCAGGGTGGAGCGTGCCAAGTTGGAAGATGATCCGCTGTTCCAAAGAAAAAAGAAAAAGTTGCTGCGTTGCACTGGAATCATATGATAACAAAGAAGATAAAGTTAAAACAGTGCACAATGATGTTAAAGTTCACCCAAGCTTTCGGTGCGATGCACCTTCTTCAGGGGAATGGAAAGGCGTTGAACTCGATGTTCATTCCGTCAGGGTGGAGCGTGCCAAGTTGGAAGATGTTCCGCTGTTCCAAAGAATGGCGCTGTGTGTCGGAAGAGGCTGTGGCAACAACGCAGACGCACATGTCCTTGGTTGAGTGCGATGGCGCGCTGAAATGTTCAGCCACCGTCAGGCCAGGTGTCTTGAGGCGGACACTCCGAAGGTGCTCCGTGAAGCGATCGGCGAGACGACGCTTTGTCTCACCGATGTACAGCATACCACTGACGGTGGCTGAACATTTCAGCGCGCCATAATATGTAGAAAATGTAATATGTAGAAAATGATATTTTCATAAATTGACATTTCGAGTCCAATTCAATAAAATGTGACAATACAAATCTCACTTTGCATTTTTCTTTTTCCTGTCGACCTACAAAGAGGCAAATAATGACAAAAAAACGAATGAAATTAAATTTCATTTTAAGTGGTTAAATTTAATTGTATCCTGTTCGTGTGTGCATGTAAATTGTAATGCATTTGTATTGTGTGTAGTGTGTACATTTTATACTGTACATTAAAATATACACATGTACTGTACGTACAATCGTATACCTGTACATGTACAGTTTATGTGATTAACAATACAGCTTAGTGTACAGTTTACACATGTAAGTCTTCACTTAAGATTTGATAAATAGTGCTAATGAAAATACAGTACCGGTACATGTACGTACTGTACATGTCTTCTGGAGAAATGGCTTTGTTCTCGTGTACTACATGTAAATGAACACTTTCCGAAGAGCATACAGATTTTATAAACCCAAGGTTTTTGGTTTTTAGCAAATTTTGGTGCTTAAAGCAGCTCTATGAAATTGGCCCCCTGTTTGGCAGCTGAAGTTCATTCGTTTATATGCCAGGAGTGCACAATGTATGACATTCATGCATTGTCATCTGCCTTTGAGCAATCTAATCATACAATTGACATTTATGTGTTCCTTAGAGCCACTTCCCTTCCAACATCTGGATTACATGTACATGAACAATACACTTGCCTGTGAATTTGTGATATACATGTACATATGTATTTAAAGCAAAATATGCCGTAATACAGTATACTGGTTAGCTCATATTCAACTTTGTGCGACTCAAATTGTTCAGTGTGAAGTTCAATGACATGCATTTATAACCAACAATTGCCTGAAAGCAAGAGGCGCAATTTGCTGAAAGGTGTTAAACAACAAGAATTTGAAACTCAAATTCAAATTCAAATTCTGTCATTTTAGGGCCTTTACCATGTTTACGAAATGAGGCTTGTGGCTAGGCTTGGGATTTATTTTGCTACAGTGTACATGGCCATTTGGTGTACTGAAATGAAGGGCTTGAGATACTTGGTGAAGCTGGAGCCTTTCTTTGGCTTTGTCATGGCGTGGCCCAATCCCTTGGTATCGCTTTGTGGGCCTCGAATGGCCGAAGCAAATACAAGTCCCAAGCCTAGCCTCAAGCCTGGGGCCTTTCTCAAAGCTTGGTTCCGGCTGAGGCTCTGGCTCCGGCTCCATTTCGTGAATCCATTCTGAAATTACGGGTATCAAAATCTATACTTTTGGCTGCGGTTTGTAAGTAGGCTCTCTGGTTTGAATAGAAAAACTTCAGCTTCATGAGAAACCACAACCAACATTTTCAGCAGATGACAGAGATGAAGCCTGAGCCTACCGGTAAGCCTGAGCCTGAGCCTGAGCCGAGCTTTGAGAAAGACCCCTGGTTTCTCTAAGGCCCTTAGAAAACCTGTTTGACTCAGTCTGTCAGTGAACTAAATGGTACACGTCTTGTTCCCTGTCTTCTCTTGTGTACAGAGCAATGAGCTGAGCCATGTCAACATCCCCGTCATGCTGCTCCCGGACGACTTCAGGGCGTACAGCAAGATGAAAGTCGATAACCACATGTACAACAAGTGAGTACTAATATACCCGCTTGCCTTTCTCAATTCTGTTTGTTTGAAAGTCCCGCCCCATTCTGTGGGCGGGGCAAGAATTCTTAAAACAATCCTCTTTGAGTTAAAAGGTAATTTATCATACTTTGGTTTTTATCAAAGAAATACAGATTCATGGGCAAAAATACAGTAACAGTCATCTGTGAAAATTTCAGTCCCATACGGTGCCCACTTTTTCAGAAAACAGTGAAAAACAGCCACAGTATTTCTTAAGTCTTTTCTCTTTTATTTTTTGAGTTTTGATCTTCCATGCACTGGAAAAGTGTCGTAACTTTTGCACAGTGAAGACTACTTCTCAAAAAAAACAGTCAATTGCAAGACCAAACCATGATTCAGTTAGCTATAGCAATCAGTTCACATAAATGAAGCATTTTGTGAATTTAATTGGTGAATATACTTAGTTCCATTTCGAAAATGGAATCCGCTTCAAGAAGCAGATTTCGCGAATTCCGTCCATTTTCTAATCTTGCAGAAAATCAGTGGCCTTTAACATATTCTGTACAAGTGCCGCACATCTGTTGAAAACGGAATGCAGGTTGTATCATTGGCTTGGGATTTTCACCCATTTCAGCCCGTTTTTTCAGTAGGCTTGGGCAATTCCATGGTGGAATCGATGAGAATCGATTCCAAATTTGGAATCGGAATCGTGATTCCACTTTGTTGAGGAATAGATTCTGTGAATTGATCGATTTTGAGTTTGGAGTTTCAATTCCAAAATGCGTTGAGCCATTCTTGGGTTGTTGGATCGATGAACCAACTGAAACGATTCTGACATTCTTCCAAGAAATAAAGCTTGGCTGATTTTTACCCATCGAAGAACTTAACCACATGCGGCATTGTCTGTGTTTTGTCTGCAAAACGAAGTTTACCATTATTTCAATGTTATTTTTGCCAGGCCAAAATTGGAATCGATTCCGAGTGGAATCGCGATTCCAGCCTGGAATCGGAATCGATTCTGAAAATGCTGGAAGCGCCCAAGCCTATTTTTCAGATAGTAGATGCTTCCTGAGAAACTGTATGCAACGAGGTACCATACAACCGTGCTCTAACATAATTGACCCACAAAATTAGTCTCGGACGGGTGGGTGGGTGGTTTTTCTTAAAATTCTCTACTTTTTCCTCTCTATTCCTGGCATCTACGCAAATGAAACCTTTTCACAAGAGGGGCTGAGCGCACTTGATCAAATTGTCCGGCAAAGGACGGATGATGGCAGTGTAATTTGTCGTTGGGAGGACACACTCTGTTCGTGTTTGCCGTTCCCGGGTTCACTCGGCCGTGATCTGTGAAATGTCACGGGCAGAAGCATCTCCTTCCCCTCCTTCCTCCTCAGCCAACGGACATTATCTCGCGGAGAGGTTGTGCAGTTGTTGTTTGTGATTCTTTACTCGGCTTAAGTCTGTAAGTTAAGGAACCTGGGGTCGATTTTTCTGGCATGGAATGAAGTTCTGAAAGGGGCAAGGCCACTTTTCCATTGCAAGGGGTTCTTCGGCCACTTGCATTGGAAAATCATAATGTCTAGGCCTCTGGAAATATTTGAAGGGGCAACAAGGCCAAGAACCAGGGCAACGATGGCCGTGGCCTCCGTTAAATTCCAGGTTTGGATTTACTAAGCCCTACCATCAATCGTAACTCGAAGATACTGTATGAAGGATAACCCACCATCGTAGGACCTATCCTACATACATGCATGTACGTAGGGGTGCAATGCATCATAAGTCCTACGATTGATAATAAGTTACGATGAGTTTGGTGAAATCGACCCTAGTATTTTGGTTTGGGTCCCTGATTCATTAACACCGCATTCAGACTAGGGACTTTCCCCGGCAAACCCATAGTGTGGATTCTTGCCAGCACTTGTTCTGTTGCCTCTGCCAAACTTGTTGGGCTCGCGGACAATTTTGCGGTGAGTGCTCATAATTGATATATTGCGCAGCTGTTTTCATCATGTGTAAACTTGTGCGCATTCACTACAGTGCCACGCTCAGAGAAGCTGAAACGATTTCCATGACTTCAGCCGTGATTTGTCCCGGGAAAGCTGGGAGAAATTGAACACAGTGTGGACAGTCGGTCATAGAAAAAGACAAGCGGTCTCCAAACTACTGTAACCCCAGGTAATTGGGACCTGGTCTGAACGCAGAGTAAGTGCCCCTCAGGGAGGCATGAATCATGTGAATCGGGCCTGGCATGGCAGCCTGGGGGATGCACGAAGCAGCGGATCCTATTAATGTCGGGGACTGACTGGCTGCATGGTGAGCGACGGATTTGGGCAAATGTCTCCGGACAGCAAATTTCACCTGACTAGTTTACTACAGTACACTACAGTAACAAGCCTTGAATTTAACAGAGGCCACGGAGGCCATGGCCTTCATTACCCTGGTTCTTGGCCTTTGTGCCCCCTTCAAATGTTAGCATCTACATTATGATTTTCAAATGGAAGTGCCCCTTGCAATGGAAAAGTGGCCTTGCCCTTTTCAGAACCAAATTCAAGGCCCGCATAGTACACTCTAGGCCTTTCCTCCTCTTTGATCCGTGTTGAAACCAACCTGGATCCGCCCCCAGTTCAGCCCGGCAAGTTTTTTAACCGGATCGAAGAGACGCAACGTTCACACATTCTTTCTCACCACCACATTGCAAGTACTGCATAAAATATTCCTAAATGTGCATTAATGGCTTGTGAATGGCCACCTAAAAGCCACTAACCTGTGGTTGTTAGTGAAATCAAGCCGTTAGACATGAACGTATGAAACATGATGCTGTCTGAAGATGGAATATGATTAAAAGTCTGAATTTGTAGTGCTGCGTGGTGAGCTGCAAGATGGCCAATAAAGAATCTGTTATTCAGTGTAGACATTAAATGTATTGGTGTACAATTACAGTGTGCATGCACACGTATACTGTTGGTGTATGATTGATTACTGTACAAATTACATTCAATACATTTTGTAGTAATTTAACCTGTCACGACAACGCTGTACAATAGCACTCCGGACTTGCGCTAAAAAATAGCACTGGATCTCAGACAAACATGGGTGTGTGCGTGTGCGCTTCCGTGTACATTACGTGTGTGAGATCAGTGTTTGTCTGACATCCGGGGATTTTGTGACGTCATTAGTGCGGAGCACAATTGTAGTTGTTCATTTAGTGTGTACATGTATTGTACATGTACGTTTACATGTTTTACATGTTATACAGGCCGTGCGCTACCTTTTTTTCCTGGCTAGCCCATCGGAAAGGACGCACATTGTACAGTACATGTACACGTGCACCTGTACAGCATGTAACGCACAAGAACATGCACAGTGCATTGCCCATGCATGACTCAGATGTAATCCAGTATGTTGCATACACATTAATTTTTTACAAACGTGTACATGTCGTTTCGGTACATTCATGCTGAACGAAGTACAGGTGAGATTGAACTTGTGTGTACCGATTTCTCTAGGGCATGTCTGGTGATCGGTCCAGTTCCTGTGGGTAAATACATATGAACTGTAGCAACAGCACCATTTAATAAGGCATGAACATGTATAGTTTGTACACGTGTATAGTATGCTGTAATGTGCAATGTAACATATGACATGTATGAGGCCAACCTATTGTACAGTACATTTAGTACAATGTGTAACATTAGGTATTTCTTTCATCACATATCAATTTGTTTTGTATCAAAATCCCTTAGACTACAGAAAAAGCTGTTTTCTTGTGCACTGGGGAACCCTGCTACTGTATTACGCACGCACTCTTGCTGAAGTTTGTGTGTGGAAATTAAAGATGTATTCATTGTATTCATCACTGATACGAGCGCTGATACGACGATACGCTATTGGGCCGTCCATAAAGTACGTACGCACGGAGGGGGGAGTTGGGGGTTGTTACCGATGCGTACGCCATACGTACAGGGGGGAGGGGGGTTCAGGCCGATGCGTACCGTACGCAAACGAAAAAATTTGCATAATTATTTCGCGCAAAAAGAGAGGGGGAAAAACGAGAAAAAGCACCGGGATTGATTTGTTTTTTCCTTTTTTTCTTATTCAATATGAAACAAAAATTGTAAAATACATCTGTAAATGTATAAAAACCTGTTACACTTTAGTCATTCATTTCAAAATTTGAAAGTGACGTCCCAATAACGGTACCGGCCTGGATTATTGTGACATTTTAATGATGCTAAAGCAAGGTACTACGAGAAGTGAAAAACCTAATGTGAAATGCGTATGCGTACAGGGGGAAGGGGGGTTGGGACCATTGCGTACGTCATGCGTACAGAGGGGGAGGGGGGTCAAAAAAGTCGGCATTTCGTGCGTACGTACTTTATGGACGGCCCCTATTCCGTAGTCCCGGGTTCAAATCCCGCTCAAGCCGATTTGTCTTTGTTAACTTTTCAATGAATATTATCATAGTGATGATTACATGTAATTATTTGAATATTAGGCCTTACCCCAAGATTGTTTGAATTAATTTCCCAGCCTAGGTTTTAAAGAAAAAAAAATAGATATTCTGTACATAGTGTCTACTGTTTGCTGTTTTTTTACTTGGTGTTTAGGCAGTGCAGCAATGCATCCAATACACTGTGTTTATTTTTCAATGCCAAGTTTTTATGGCCATATTTTATGACAGTGTTTGCCATATTGCTATGATGGCCATAAGGTGGAATTTGTCCCATTATTTACAGTTTCTGCCACAGACGTCTTTATGATTTTTTTTTCTTTATACGAAGTGGCATTTTGTGCATGTTTGTATGCGGAGATTTTGCGTTTTCACGAAGAGACAATGTGTAATTAGCCCTTTAAAATATCTCGCTTTTGGAGTTTTGCGTTTTCACGAAGAGACAAATATCTACAGTATGGACGTTAATTACTCCGTAATTAAGGGGTCTATTAACTTTTAATTAGCACTTTGTGGTAGTGTGAGTTTCAAGCTTCAAATTGGTATAAAAATGTTATAAACATGCCCTCTACAAGTAGGGGGAAAATCTTAAATTTTAAAAAGGGTAAAACTAAGGGGCCACATTTTCAATGTTTTTGAATTGCAGCGGTGACCAATATGCCATGCAAATGTAGCAGGGAACCAGGCGTATTTATTTAGCCTAACGAGACACACAGAGATTATTGAACACCAGTTGCTAATAACGTGAAATGTTATAATGTACAACTATACATATAATTATTGATGTATCGTTTACCTGCACATTTGATTCAAATTCCAGCCATTATCTAGTCATACTGTGTTGCAGTTATAGTTTTAACATGCATTTGAATTCACATGTTTACAAATGTACGATGTACTTGAATAAAAATCAGGGGTTTTTTAATCGAAATTGGGGGTGGGTGGCTTAAAACAATTATTTTGAAAAAAAAATCGAAATTCAAAAAGATTGAAAACTTTGAGTGGCCCCTAAAGTCCATTTTCTCAAAACTACAGTTTCAATGTATACATACACAGTACCATTATGTGCAGTCTGTAAAGTTAATACATTGTGATAACTTCCAGCCTCAGCATTAAATTTATATACAATGTATCAAAAAGCTAAACACTGTACATTCTATCTTCCAAGGGACATGTACATGTACACCTACTGCACATATTATGTTGAATGTATTGAGTTACATGTATGTTAAGGTGACCATAATTATTTTGTTGAGATGATCTGGGGACAGTGATCTGTGTCCTGAGGGAGGGGTATAATTTTGAATTTTTTTTTAATCCAGATGGTGCTTACATGCAAAATGGTGGCATCTATGGACATCTTGTCCAGTTGACATGAGTGGGTTACATACTTACATGTCTTAGGCGGTTGCCTTCGCATACTTCTCTGAAGAATGGATCTTCTTCAGCACAGCATTTGTGTTCAGTTTTTTTTTTTTGAGGACAATTAAAATTTTCGTGGGCATTTCGTTGAATCGGGGACATTTTCGGGGACAATTTTTCATCGGGGACGGCACTGTCAAATCGGGGACTGTCCCCGGAAAATCGGGGACGTCTGGTCACCTTACTCAGTTACATACATGTGTACAGTAAACAATGGTAAAAGCAAGAAAAAATATCATATCTGGAGAAAATAGAATTTGATATCACAATATTATTCATTTTCCCTTCTCCTCACCGAAGGTCCTTCCCCCTGCTAAAACCAGCCCAGGTATCCTGAAAAATAATCATCATTTATGAATTCACAGGGACCTGCTCGCCCCTACGCTTACCCCCTAGGGGCACCAGGGCACGCAGTCCGACTAAATCAAGATGCTTATCGTGTCCAAAGTTCTCAAGGGCTTACTCTTGATTTTTTTTTTTCTGTCTCGGAGATCAATATTTCTAGCAAGGGAATCGAGATGAATCCATGTATATTATATATTTATGAACAGTGCACAGAGTACATACACATGTACACTGGACAACCCTGCAGTACAGTACTACAGTATACCACAGAGCTACAGTGTATGACATGTACTTGTAGGAAGAGAGTACACACAAGTAATGCCAGTTTCTCTCAGTCTCAATTTGTTAGCTGTTCCGACATTGCTGATGTCGGATGCATTTGGCACTGTGTGTTATTTAGTACTGTGCATATACGTGGACGTGGACTCAGACTTTGGTACTCGGACTCTGCACTGTACTCAACCTTAAATGTACTCGTACTCGATACCCTGGACTCGGTCTTGTCTGCAATGTACTCGGACTCAGCCCAGTACTCAGACCTTGAAGTACATGTACAGTACTCAGAGTACTCTGTACTCGGATTTGAGGAGTGAGGACTTGACTACAGCACTGCCTGTAAGCATAAACGAAGTTTGACGTCATCAGTAAACGATCCACCTGTATGCTCTGCCAGCACGGACCTAGATACGATCAACCGGTCAATAGATGTCCAGCCTCCCTCTCGGTCATCTGTCAGAGGCTGGTAATTACTGACCAGTTCTTGCCGGCCCGAGTGGACTGGACGGTCATGCTTCCGTAGCAGAGTGTGGACAAATCAAACTGACCTGAATTGTTTTTTCCGGCCCACGTTTTGAAAGTCTTTCCTATACCGTGTATATCCACAGTTTGTTCAATTTGGTAATAATGCCATTAGAAATGCACCATTTGCTTTAAAGGGAAAAATCTACATGGATGTAGAAACGCATTATCTGGTGCCTTGTGGAGACCGAACACAAAAGGTTGAATATACATGTCTGCACAAGGAAATTCTAAAGGTGTAGGCCTATAGGTCTCCACAAGGTTTTCACTAAACTCTTTAACTGTTCTAAAGGCCTTTTCACATGACGCCAAAAACACTCTCAACCATTGAGAAATGCTCGCACCAATGCTTGAGAGTGACCGACGTCCCTGATGAATCGTTGAGAGATTTTGACCGAGGTCCAGACCTACGACAACATTTCTTAAGGGTCCCTTGCGAAGTGCTTTTGTTTTCTGTGTGTTACATGGCCTTTGCAGACTGCGTGCTTCACGCTCAACCTCAGTGTTATGATGGTACTAGCAGCGTTTACATATGTACATTCATAAAATGCATAATTTATCGATTACCCCCGTTCCGTCTCAAGGGAGGCTTGCGAAATGTTACACTGTGCCGTGTGAAAGGACCCACAAACGGCCAGCGTAAAACCGTTTTGTAAGATTTCGCAACCATGAGAAAATGTCTCAATGGTTGTGAGTTTTTTTTAAGCGTCGTGTGAAAAGGCCTTAAGACTGTTCATGCTTTCAAATGCAAATTTTGTGCTTAAGCAGCTCTATGAAATTGGGCCCTAGCCTTTCAACCGTCCAGGGTCCCCCCGAAATCTTACACCAACTCAGAGGTCGGTGGATCTCAGCTCGGCAGGTGTGAAAAATCGCTTCCCAGTTTTACAGCGATTTCTGATTCTCGGCCCAGGTTTATGGTTGACCCAAATTTTCTTGTCACCATTTCCTTCCCTTATACTGCACATAAACATATTGAATCCGAACACCTGGATCTCTGGTGACATTTCAATTATGCTGTGTGTTGTGTGTAATGGGCTTGGGTTTAAGTACACTACACTGTATGTAATGTACTGTACGTACTGTACAACTGTACATTCATTGGGCTGACATACGGCTGGTGCAGGTGATGGACTGCATGTTGTGTGACTGATGTATAATATAGAGGTTACGCAAGCGAACGGATACGGTTAGTGCGTCGGATACGTCACCAGTATTTGTGTACTTATGGGCTGCGTTCGAGCGGTTACTCCCGGTAACACGAGTGTGATGCGCGCGCAATACTCTCCGGTGCAGGAGTATACTCCCCAATGCTGGAGAGTATACTCTCGCTGACCCGAGTGTCGTACTCCGGCTGTTCGAGCGCTCAGGAGTATACTCGTGTTAACATGAGTAGCTCGCTCGAACGCAGCCATGACGTCACAGTTGTTCCGCTATCCGCTATCTGTCTTTGAGGCACGGATATCTTGCTCGCGTACCGAATATCGCAATTCCCTGTTCATTTTTTGTCATGTGCATTATTAGGTTAATAAAAAGAAAGGATTTGCTGAACACGAATAGTGTATGTCATTTGCATTTTAAAGCTTAAGAATGAGCCGAAATTATAGACTCAAAGTCAGGTACAAAAGTGGTACTCCGTTGTCAGAAATAGACTTCACAAACATACCCGTATCCATTCGCATGCGAAACCTCCGCAATGAGTGTACTTTTTGTGCACGTATTAATTTAACCCTAACTCACCTGCATACCACAGTTTACCACATGTTTTCTGTGGTAAGTGTGGTATCCTGCATACCACAATACGTGTGCTTTGTGTGGTAATGTGTGGATACAATGAAATGTACGTAGTTAATACAGAACATGGTATTCACAGTGTGCTACAAATGCCCCTGACATAACGCATACAGTACATGTACATACAGTATGTTATGCGCATTATGTGAACATCGACCAATGTTGGGGTTGTTCATATGTCATGTATGTTTGTGTCAACTGTCAAATTGCACTAACTAGTATCTGCAATACTGGTGTCAGTATGCACTATTGATACGTTATCTGACATGTCTTATGTTCGTACCCTATTCATCATGGCATTTTTAACTTGACAAGTGGATAGAGTATAAACTATTAAAGGGAACATATAGGATTTGCAAAGATGTGCGTTTTGGCTTAATTTGGTACTTAAACAGAGGTGAAGGTCTTAAACTTCCTTGCAGACGTTGTTTCATGTACCTTTTTACGCTTTGTTCCATTTGGATAGCATATATACGGCCGAAATAATCTTGCCCCCTCCAAATCCTTCACGGTTACACCACGCTTTCGAAATGCTACTAAATAGTTCGGACGAACAATCTTTTTAAAAGACACTAAATCTTGATTTCCAAGATTCTGATGAACCAAGATTTCCCATGGTGACGAACTGTTGAGTCCATTTTCTGTCTCAAACTCAATAAATTTTTTTTGGAGGCCTTGCAAATCCTGTACACTGCCTTTAAGCCTCTATTCTTACCATACAAGACTGTTCTGCTTACCACACATTACCACAGTCTCCACCTAGGGAGAAACTGTGTCATAAACCACACATTACCACACAAACCACACTGTGGTGTATGGTGTATTCAGGATACCTCACTAAACCATATTGTGATATATTGTGGTATTCAGGAGGGTTAGGGTTAACTAAAGATCTTACTATGCTTTATAAAGCTCTGGGCACACCTCTGAAAATTGTGAAAATTAAGATATGCGGTGCCTATGCCCCATAGACCTGTAACCTTTGAAACGACGGCGCAAGATTGATTTGGGCCATTTTATACGATCACTACTCATCCTTGGAACAGCTGAAACACAAGGCATTATGACGTCCATTCTTCATTCTAATCCGGCCGTGTTACATTGAAAGATGTGTTGCCGTCCGCGGTATATACATTCAGAATCAAAGGAGGAAGAAATTGTTGCATTAATATTGCAGGAAGTCTGCGTAAAAACGTGTCGGCAAGATTGCAAGGCCTGCGACAGAGTGTCTCCTTGGGAATACTTCGTGACGTGCTTTCCGATCTGTGCTCGGTGGACCGTTGTCGTCAAATGAGGCCCCATCCTTTTTTCTTAGTTAGCACAGAGCTACTGTGCTCAAGTCATGCTTTGTTGTGAACACTGTGTATTTGGCACATTCGGCAGAGTGGCACACTACGGCCGTATGTAAACTAAAGCCCTGTCCGCACCGGACTATTTTGAGGCAAAGTTACCGAGACGCTGGGTACTTTACCGATTTTATGTCCAGTGCGGACGTACATTGTATCTAGGAATTATTACCTGAATGAGGCATATTGGAGACAAGATTTAAACGTGTATTTTCTGTCTGTCTTTATTGATTAACTCAACGAGTGACCATAATATTAATACACCCCTCCACCGCGAAAAGAGTCATTTTCCTATTGCGCCTATGTACAATAATTAGCGGTCCATAATATCCATATTCACCCTAGCGCGTTGAACGCGTAACTTGAACGCGTAACACAACGCGTTCAACGCGTAGGGCCTAACTTCACGTTGAACGAGTTGAAACCATAGATAGTGAAAGATTATTTTATTTCTATTTTATTCTTACGATATCTATGGTTCAACTTGGTTCGCGTTTCTTGTTCCTATTCCTATGCACCAGAAAAAGTTGAACTGGTAATAATAATAATATTGACTGGCGTTACTTTCTGGAGATACCACATATACTACTACTATGTCGGGACCGCCAGAAAGGCGTCGCGAGCCAAACTACGAATCATCTCCCTCCAGACATCACGATCCAGCATGCAGGAGCGCAGCTCTTTGACGCTGGTGATGAGGCCCGTATCTCTCTTGAGCTGGTCCATGAAGGTGAGATGCCTCCTCCCCTGAGTGGTATAGCCTTGCTTTGCCTCCCACAAGATGGTCGTGCAGGCAGACAACTCAGGATGCTAGTCTCATATTGCCCTCGTCTTTGACTCGGGGCAATATGAGACTAGTTTGGGCCTCAAATGGCGGCCGGTACCTACATTTAAATCTCAAGCCTCATGCCTGGTTTTGTAAAGGCCTTATAGTCATGTATGATAAAGTGAGGTGGGGACTGGGGAGACCCACCAACAGTTCTCAGGTGTCTTGTGAGTTTGGGTCGTGTGCCCCTCACTGCCAGAGACGTCGAACCGTTTGCCCGAGAGGTCGAGCCGTGTGCCGTGTGGCAGCTTAAGATCGAGCCCATGCTTAGCCGGCAATCCCGGCATGTTTACAGAGCTCGCAATATGTACATGTACATGTTCGCCTCCTGATCATGATGCAGAAAGAGGGACAGTGGAGAAGATCCGCTATCTAATTCTGACGTCAGTGTACACTGTGTATATAACAAGTGTGTGGCCTTACTGTCCGATTGTACTGTACACAGAGCAAGATGTCTGCACAGTTCACCTTTGTCTGACCCTACATGTACACAGTATGTTCATTTACGTACATGTACATGTACAATTGTACATTGATGTACATGATGAACGCACTGTGGCCTTCAGAACAAGATTGTGGGCAGATTGTGGTTAAAATGAGGCCATTTTCAATTTGGGCTGTTGTTCAATATATCATTTATCATGTCTATGTACACATATGTACATGCACATTGACATCAGGGATCTAGCCAGACTGATTTTAGTGGTGGGCTCTAGAAATGAAGTTGAGCCGCGGTGAGAAAAATGCAGCGCAACATGATCATGGTCCAGGGCCAATATTTTCACCGTTCCGACGGCAGCGCCACTTAATGGTATAAAGCTACATTTTAAGGACTGATATTCAATGAATTTCAGGTGTATAACAGAAAAGAGTGAACTTTTATTCAGGAATGTGATCAAAATTAACAATATTGGCAATACTTTTATTCACTCTGCGGAAATTCGTGCTGGGCGGCAGAGTTTATTTTAGACCTAAGTTCCGGGCGCAAATTTCCAGTGCTGGTCTGGCCCGCCCAGCGCCGCCCACCGTGGCTAGAACCCTGATTGACATACATGTACATACATAAAGTACATGTAACATTAACAGTATAACAGTACACAGAATTCATTGTTTTAAAATGCACCAAAAGTGTATACTGGTACAATAGGTCTACTGTATTACATGTACAGTGTAATTGTGTACTAAAATTGGAACCTACATTGTACATGTATACATGTATATATGTACATGTACAGTATGAATTTCATGTTTGCATTCAGTTTGTGAAATGCTAAATTGATAATAAAAAAAGGCTGATTTCTTATAACTCACCTGGTACAATTTTATAATTATTTTCCTGGTATACATAATTATGTACCGTCATACACCATACATGTTTTATGAAAATGCTTATTATGAATGCTTTTAAAATGCTTTTAAAATTGTATATATGTACACTGTACTGTACATCTCTGGCGATCAGTTTATTTTCTTGTACACACATTATGGGCCTGCACAATCATCTTGTGCATGATGCTTATAATTAGGCCTAATACGTTATGACATGTATGATTCAGTGCATTCTCAATGTCCCAGCCATACAGTAGATTCCAATAGGTACATGTAATTCATATTGTACTGCTCCAAGTAATTTGCTTGTTGACACATCAAAACATACAGTGATATGACAGCCATATGACAGCTCCACTACATATGCACTACTGTACATGTACATATGTAGAGCTCTACATGTATTATATTATAGCCACTAGCCAGTGATGGGCAATTCCAGCGTAATGGCCATGACAGTCACACAGTTTTGGCCTTATTCAGAGGATCACAAAGTAGGATTGGCAGTTTGCAAACAATTTTAATTATGCTTATCAGACAAGGGCTGTAAGTTTACGAATAATTTTGTAACCGGTTAATACGATTACCCGTATAACAAAGAATAACAAAGAAATAGTAAGTTTGTGTCTTTTAGGAACTTGGTTGACAACATTCTTAATTAGACATAGCAAAATGTCTGGCCTTTGCTTTGCATAAGCCTGCTGGTCCAATTTTCAAAAGATCTTTGACATTTTTTCTTTTTGAACTCGAGAAGTGTCTATGTTTAAAAAAGAAGAGGCCATTAAAAAGATACTTTTCGATTAACCTAACTGGGAAAATGTACCCGGGTACCCTTTTGAACGGTCGGTTAACGGTTAACCGGATACAAACTGCAGCCTTATATCAGACACATTTAATTATAAGTGACATATGTAGTCATTTTTATGTAACGGACATTCATGACATGTCCATTACGGTCACAATAAGTGCATTTTCTCTACAACTGTTACAATGAAATTACATGAAATTTACTACATATGTATGTCACTGATAGTTAAATGTGTCTGATAAGCCTAATTAAAATTGTTTGAAAACTGCCAATCCTACTTTGTGATCCTCTGAATAAGGTTAAAACTGTGTGATTGTCATGTCCGTTACGCTGGAATTGCCCTGATACTTCTGGAATATGCATACCTGTAGTACATGTATGTATACATGTCTGATGCTGCTGCCTGTTCACACTGTACATAAACATGTACATGTACATGTAGCTCTTGCCATTGTGCATGAATTACAATGTATTAAGAAAAACCACTTCTCTCCACTTGAAAATAATGGGACAAAATCTGCCATTCTGCTGGGAATTTCCTCTACATGTACACGTGTGCATATTTATGATGTTGCTGAATCGTTGAAGATGCGGTCATTTTGATTCCAAATTTCCCATAACAATGTACGATGTACGTTCACGTACTGGTACTCGTACAGTACATGTTCGTACCATATTATTAAAGGTACTATCATACTTTGGTTGCATACCGAAACAGAAATCTTCACAGATTTACCTATAACTTACAGGATATAAAGATGGTGATAGTAGAAACATACTGTTAAAATTTCTCTGCCTGAAATGCTGTATTTATCCAAAAAAGAGTAAAACCAATTAAAATGACCAAAAAACAATTTTGATCTTTTAAAGATTAAAAATAATTTGAGAAAATACTTACATTATGTAAGAAATACTGTGGCCGTTTTTCACTGTTTCCTCAAAAAGTGGGCATCGTTTGGGACTGGAAATTTCACAGATGACTATTACTGTATCTTAAATTCCTTGATAATTTTGCCCATGAATAAAAAATCTGCTTTTATCCAGAAAAGAGTAAAACCAATGACCAAAAAAAACCAATTTTGATATTTTAAAGATAAAAAAATAACATTGAAAAGACTAAAAGAAATACTGTGGGAATTGTTTCACTGTTTTCTCAAAAAGTGGGCACCGTATTGGACTGGAAATTTCACTGATGACTAGCTGTTACTGTATCTTCCTTGATATTTTTGCCCATGAATCTGCATTTATCCAGAAAAGAGTAAAATAATTTTGATCTTTTAAAGATGAAAGATAACTGTGAAAAGACTTAAGAAATACTGTAGCCATTTTGTCTCTGTTTTCTCAAATAGTGGACACCGTATGGGACTGGAAATTTCACAGATGACTGTTACTGTATCTTCCTTGATACATGGATTTTTGCCCATGAATCTGCATAATTTCTTTGACAAAAAACCAAAGTATGATATTACCCGGTACGTTTAAATTGAATTGAGTCCGTCACTCTTGGTCTTGTGGGACCAGCCCTCAATATTGAGCCATTATGAAGAGGCAGGACATCATATTTTATTCGCAAACAGGCACTTGAAAGCTCAACAGTCTCCGATTTCAGACATGTCAGATTTTAAAATGAAAATAAAACGGACAGGCTTGCCTCAGTTGGAATCTCAAAAATGTTTACGGGACGATAGTGGACGACTTTTTTTTTTCTCTTGAGAATAGTGAGTAAAAAAGTCGAGATTTTTTGCTAAGGACGGAGATTTGAAATGTAGTGATTGTATTTCATTCACTGGGGTTGATTTCTTGAAGCCCTACCATTGATCGTAACTTGAGTTACATGTT
The DNA here is from genome assembly GCA_963971285.1 of Astropecten irregularis. NCBI lineage: Eukaryota > Metazoa > Echinodermata > Asteroidea > Paxillosida > Astropectinidae > Astropecten > Astropecten irregularis. The sequence continues at coordinate 6,657,459 of OZ020255.1, forward strand.
CAGTTAGTACGAAGGATAATTCCCAACTAAGGGCTGCAATGCATCATAAGTCCTACGATTGACATGATTGATAGTAAGTTATGATGAGTTTGGTGGAATCCACCCCAGTCTGCCAGATCCACATAAGAAAACGTGGGATTTATGGGTTGTGATATCACCGTATTTCCTGAGGGGATTTGTGGATCTCAAGCCTTTATCTCAGTCGACTTGGGACTTGAGTGCAGCCCTGGGTCTAGCAGGGTTTTCTTTTCAGAGTTCTATATGTACAGTACATACATGTACTGTACATAATGTGTACGTGTATGGTAGTTCAAATACAGTGTACATGTACATGTACACGTACATATGTCCAGCAGTGAAATCGCTCCCATTTGAACCAGAATCACTTTCCTTGGTGGTAATTTACAATGTATCAAGCCAACGTCCCTATAAAGTTTCTCTTTGTGACAGATAAGTACAGTGGTGTGTAGTACTTTGGAAATTACTCATTGTTGAGTTTATATTCCAAATATCAGTTTTGTGAAAACATTGTGGAGACCTAGATATGCCTATAGAATTTCCCTGTCTGCCTTTGGAGAATTTATATTTTTAAGAAAGTGCTTACTTTTGACCAAAACGTTACCAAATCAGTACATGTACGCCCTGCCCCCTAAAAAAGTCCTCCTTAGAACCGATCCACGCAAGAAAAGCATGTGACGTCACCTACAGAACTAGTATCTACAGGCTCGCACCACAGTATAGGCCTACTGCGTGGCGTTCTGCATGTGAAGTAAGCAAGGTTTTTTGTTACGAAAAGTGTGGTGCTAAATTATGGGCCTAAAACACCTCCGTTTTCAATGTATATTACAATATTTTCTATCACAAACAATGATAGACAAGTTGAGTTTTATAATACAGATGTATTTAACTTCATGTGTTTTGATTACAGTAATCCTTTAAGTGTAACCCTACATGTACATCAAATGTGTAATACGTGTCTGCTGCTTGTACTGCACTGCTAATTGGAAATTCTGAACATTTCACGAGGCACCCCTCCCTGCGGATGCGATTCCAACAGACACTTCACTCTGGGTGCTGGAATGTTTATTACCTTATCTATGAAAACCAGTCAGTAGGAATGGGACTGGCGCTTTCTAAAACCATTGCCTTTGCGGTGGTTTTTATCTGAGTTCTGCATCCTGATAAAAAGCCACAGCATTTGCTATCCTGTCATCGGCGTTGGCGTGTATTTCCTGTTTGTCTATATAAAGAGCGAAACAATAACACGTTGTCATTCCCAGGGATGCTGGTCTTTGCCCGGAAGCTCCCCCGAAGGCCCCCCCCCCTCCCCTTTGGCCTATACATGTAGGTGTATAGGCTTTACTGAATCCTCTATACTTTGTGCATTTTTTTCACTCTTATTATGAGTGTACACACTGGTCATACACATCTACCTGAATTTGTATCCTTATTGAGGCATGGCTATACCAATGAAAACTCTCCGAAGAGCAGAATTGAAATTACTCCCATTTGAACCAGGGCCAATTTCACGAAGCACTTAGATTGATCTTAAGTGTGAATTCATCTTAATAGCACTGCGCACATGTGCTAAAAAATAGCACCGAACCTCAGACAAACATTGCAACCGGCCATATGCAAACGTGTGGTGAGTGGGGGTATGTGTGCGCGTGCGACGTGCGTGCATGCATGGCGTGACGTCATTAGCGCTATTGCTAAGCAACATGTGATGTCACAATACAAATCACTATGGTGATACTGAACAACTCATCGTAAGATCAATCTTAAGTGCTTCATGAAATCTGCCCCAGAATCACTTTCCATGGGTTGAATTTTCTAATGAATGTCCTTTAAATGTGAAATAATTAGCTCTTTGCGACGGATTATTAGTAGGCCTTGGAAATTCCTATAGTTTAGTCAAAACCTTTTGGAGACCTAGGCCCTTTTCCAAACCTCGGCTCCGGCTCCGGCTCAGGCTCCGGCTCCGTCATCCATATGCTGAAAATAGAGGTTGTGGGTTTTCATTGAAGCTGAAGCTCCGTTTTCCCTTTCAAACCAGAGAATCTACTTTCGAACCACAGCCAAAAGTCTCAATTTCGATACCCGTTATTTTAAAATTGACTCAAGAAATGGAGCTGGAGCCGGAGCCTGAGCCGGAGCCGAGGTTTGAAAAAGGGCCCTAGTGTATACTAAGTACACAGTAGAATTTCCCTGTGGAGACATATTGTGTTTGGTCTCCACATCCATTTATAATGTGAATCTTTACTTGCATGTTCTTGTCCTCCTGTCATTTAGCCTTTGAGAGATCCTGCTAGGATCAAAACGTCAGGCCCTCCTACATGTACACTAACTCCAAGCTCAAATAAATCTAAATTTAGATACAAAAAAACTTACAGAATCGGAACTTACATGCATATTGATTTCACAGATAAACCTTTTGTTGTGAACCATGGTACATGTATTGAGGTTGGTTCACGTTAAATAGAAAACCAATTATTTACATACATGTACTGTTGTTGTATATAATTTGCATATTTATTTGAAAAGTTTGTGAAATCTGGTTTTAAATACACAAATAGCATTGATATTGATGGTTGTAAATTTTTGAAGATATCTTGAAATGTACATACATTACAAGTCTTAAACATCATCACTAATGTTGTCCATCCTCTTGTTTGTTTGTTTGTGTTTCCTTTCCTCCTGTGCAGAGAAAACCTACCGAGTCACTTCAAAGTCAAAGAATACTGCCCTCTTGTGTTCCGGAACCTGAGGGAACGGTTCAACGTTACGGACTTGGAATACCAGGTTTGTATACATGTGTGTTTGTCTAAACGCAGCATTTTTACATTACATTTCAACAAGTCTCTCATGGTAGCATCTGATATAGCAGCGCCTTCTTTGACTGCAAATGTTTCTTTAAATATGCTAAATCTTAATGGGCAAGTCAAATCTTAACTTAGTTAGCCTGGTGGTCTAGCCAGGAAAAAAAGTTAGTGCAAGGCCTGCTTTTTTATGGAAGTCCACTCAAGGTGAGGGCTAAAAACAGAAATTAAAGAGAAGAACCAGCAGCCGATATCGCAAAACTTCAAATGTTGCGTACGCAGCATTTTGTTGCGTAAATTACGCAACATTTTCCTGCCTTGGTTGCACAAGTTATGGCCGTTTCACGAAACTTATGCAACATTTGCACGTCACGATACGTACGCAACATTTGCACGTTGCGTAAGTTACGCAACATTTTGTGAAGTCAGCTGCAGTCCTGGGGCCAAATTCATAAAACTGTTCAGCACAAAATATTGCTTAGCACAAAAATGTCTCGCCCAATAAAACAAACCACCATTGAAAATTCGATTTGATATTCGTGGTCAGCGAACAACAGCCAAAGAACAAAATTTGCAAGTGATACACAACACATTTTGGTTGTTAACCCTGTTTTTATTAAGACAGAAATGTCATGCTTAGCGAATTTTTGTGCTAAGCAGCTCTATGAAATTGGCCCCTGAGCATGAGATATTAGGAGGAAGAAAGATGAGTGTTTATGTTATGTTTAAACTGATACAAGTCATAGGTATTAAAGTGGGAGACAGGTTGCAGGTAAAGAGTTCCATAGTGAGGCAGTGCGTGGGAAGATGCTGGAATACCTCACAGTATTGGCTTTAAGTATCGTACAACTGCTACATTTTTAAGGATGGCTCTGCCCGACACACATATACACTGTATATTGATCGTATTGATGCAGGGTATATATAGGGCACTGTATCCCATAGTCTTTTCTCCTGAAAGAGAATACAAAATCAGTTGCTTGCTTGGGCATTCAGCTTTCTTTGGACCAGGATGTTGAACCCGTGACCTACCTCTTACCAGTAACCACAGATCCTACTAAGCACTCCATATGCATCGCTCATGGTAATACAATTGACTCCATAACCATAATGTACATGTAGGTCTGGCACAAGTTGTATGCACAATGCAAAACCTTGATTTTGTGATGCCAGCAAAATCGGGTAATAAATATCTGGTTACTGATTGCAAAACAAAATCAGGGCCCAATTTCATGGAATCCGTTACGGCCTATTTTTGTGCTTACGGGCACTGCTACGCTTGAAATCTATTTCATGGAATCCGTAAGCAAGACTCTCGGTTAGCAAAGAATTTCTAGGGTAACGGTGATCATTTTCTGCTAACGCGCTGTCGTATGCATTCTGCACAATTTCTTTGCTTACCGTTACCAAAAAGGAAACTCTTCCGTGAAATACGTTAACCGTAACCAAAAAAATTATGCTACCATTATTTTTGCTAACGGTAACGGATTCCATGAAACTGGTCCCAGGTTAACAGTTAACCTATGTAATCACGTGCGACATGTGTGACATGTGCGATTTATGTGCCATGAAACCACTCACATACCACTATATCCCAAGGATAATTTCATCGATACTTGCAGCAATGCCGCAACCTGAGAACAGTACACGGGGGATCACTCAAAGAGGATACGGCTATTTCACCATATCACGACTTCCTGCAACCTCTTCATACCGTGGAGCAAGGCCCATACTCATTGTTATAGCTAGCCAATTTTGAGTGCTGGCTAAATTTACTTATTGTGAAGCTTAGCAAGCAGGGGCCAATTTCATAAAACTGTTAAGCACAAAAATGTCTCGCTCAATAAAACAAACCATCATTGAAAATTCCATTTGATATTCATGGTCAGCGAACAACAGCCAAAGAACAATCACAAGTGATACACAACATGTGGAAATTTGGTTGTTAACCCTGTTTTTATTAAGACAGAAATGCCATGCATAGCAAGTTTTTGTGCTTAACAGTTTTATGAAATTGGCCCAAGAGCTTACTCATGCACATATGTGAGCTTGTCAGCAATATTCTGTTCTGTTATCGGGGATGTGGTCAATTTATTTTTCCAAATTTGTCTCCAAGTCAAAATAGGCTTACTGCTCTTTCAGTGAAAAAATGCAACATTTATGTTGTAGCTTCATTTTCTGTGATTTTCAAGATTTGTTGTGCCGGTAGTTAACATGGTTTTTCATCTCTGTGCTGGTCAAAATGGGCTGAGTGCCGGCTGTCCCCGACCGGTGCTGACCACCACGGTGTGGCTAGAACACTGCCCATGCTACAATGTACATGTAGCTGATGGAGCAACCAACCGCACAGCAACAAATCCCTGATCGTGTACATGTACATGTACACTGTACATTGTACATGTAGTTTGTACACACATGTACATACACTGTATGTGTCTATCTGGTTTGACAGGGCAATGATAAAACCACCTGCGTGTAAGCACGCCTCCATTTCCTCTGCTTCCCAGATCAAATCCTGCAGTAGTTAAGGCCCATCTGGAACTGTCAGTTAATCAAGTGCATCTTTAAAGGTACTATCATACTTTGGTAGCATACTGAAACAGAAATCTTCACAGATTTACCTATAACTTACATAATGGTACGTGTGTATTACGATGGTGATGGTAGAAACATGATGTTACAATTTCCTTGCTTGAAATGCTGTATTTATCCAGAAAAGAGTCAAACCAATTAATTAACCAAGTATGATAAAAAAACAGTTTGATCTTGTGAAGATAAAAAAAATAACGGTGCAAAAAATATTTAAAAATGTTGTGTGCGTTTTTCGCTGTTTTCTCAAAAAGTGGGCTCGGCATGGGACTGGGAATTTCGCAGATGACTGTTGCTGTATCTTTCTTGATATTTTTGCCCATGAATCTGCATTTCTTTGTCAAAAAACAAAGTATGAAATTTCCTTTAAAGTGGCACTCGAGTCCTCCATTTAATAATGATTTTAAAAAACTAAATTACACAGACAAGTTTATTATAAGAAATAAAGAAACTTTCTTGCTGAAATTTGTTTGGTAACAATTATTTTTCAGTATATAGAGAGTTTAAATTAACCTTTTTATTGGCTCAGTGTGGATCTGTAGAATCAGTTTGACATTTGGAGTGTAGTGTACACACTATGGCTATCAATGTGAATAAGAGAAGTAGTTTCGATATTAACCTGTTCCATCTTGTGTCAACATTCAAAGGTCTTTTTCGCAGGTCAATTTTCATGCTCAACTATTAGTTTGAAGTTTTTCCAATTTTTACAATTGATTAACGTCCACGTACTGGTCCAAATGTGCATGGGTGTGATGTACAGCATCTCATACATGGCACTTATTGTACACTTTATGGAGGTGTACGGAATGGAGGCTCAGGCTCCGGCTCCGGCTCTGTCATATGTTGAAATTATAGGTTGTGGGTTTGGGTTTTCATTGAAGCTGAAGCTTTGTTTTCTTTTTCAAACCAGAGAATCTACTTCCGAATTGCAGCCAAAAGCCTCTACCCCAGTATTTTGATACCCGTTATTCTAGAATGGATGAATTTCATGAAATGGAGCTGGGGCATGAGTCCAAGCCTTAAGTGGTTAAGTGGTTTTTAAAAGTATTACCATTGGCAAACATTGAATGTGTGCACAGTGTACATGTTATCATAATTAGCACTTTACGGTTCTACACCGAGATCCAGTAGGCCACACCCCTTGACAAATTGACCAATCACAACGCACTATTTAAGGTCCGACAAATTGCCGCCATTTTGTCCAACATTAGACATAACGTTTTAAATTTTTGTATTCTTTACCGCATACTTTTTGTTGATCTAATCATCGAATAACCACAAGGGAAACTTACTGAATTTTAAAGTCATTGAAAAGTGAACAAAGAAAAATTGATTGGAGCGGGATTCGAACCGGCGACCTCCTGAATACCATACAGGCGCTCTACCAACTGAGCCATCCAGCCCTACGTTGGTAGTGACCCCAATAGTCAATCGTCTTTGTTCGTTTGGCAGTCAGAAGCCACGAAACCACACACATACCACCATGACCCAGGGATCATTTCAATGATACACGCAGCAATTCTGCAACCTGGGAACGGTACATGGGGGATCACTCAAAGAGGATACGGCTTTTTGTTGAGTTAACTTATAAGTTTTGTTTGTACAAGGCAATGGGAGTCATTGGAGCTGGGTGTTCAATTTGATAGCGCAAGCACTCAACAACGCATGCCATCTCACAATGGGATACTTTGGAGAACCGGTCTTGAGTCAACAGCGCACGCACACAATTGTGAGCTTGCACGCATTGTTTTGCACGTGCGTGCGCTGTTGACTTGAAGACCGGTTCTCCAAAGTCTCCCATTGTGCGCGCATGCTCAAAGCTAGCAAAAAAGAGACCTCAGTCTGCTGCAACGATTGTTTTGGGTGCTTAAATCGGTCCATCTTCTAAAACTTAGACCGCCGAGGAGGGATGGTCTAGACTACGTAGACTACTTTTCGGTCTCCGGAGTACTGTGTCTTTAACATGTAGCCATGGCTGCGTTCGAGCGAGCTACTCGTGTTAACACGAGTATACTCCTGAGCGCTCGAACGGCCGGAGTACGACACTCGGGTCAGCGAGAGTATACTCTCCAGATATGGGGAGTATACTCCTGCACCGAAGAGTATTGCGCGCGCATCACACTCGTGTTACCGGGAGTAACCGCTCGAACGCAGCCCCTATGTACACAATGTCATGTGCATTACACATGTACATGTACAGTATGTGGACATTTTCTGACAGCAGGAATTGGTTTTGGCAAGCCAGCCCTTAATGTACTCACTCAGGTTCCTGCTAAATTTGGCTTTAATTACAAGAGTCTCATTTAACATGCACTTCCCAATCTGTGATCACTAATCAGACATGCATCACGGACTGCACTGTAGTCTGTATGGCTGGCGGGGTCTCATGTGAACGTGATTAATCAGGACGAACCATCCATGGCACGCGCTCAGAAACAACTTCGACTCAATTCCTCATTTAGGATTGGTGGGTGGGAGAATGGGAACTTTAAAGGTAGTATCATACTTTGGTAGCATACCGAAACACAAATCTGCACAGATTTACGTATAACTTACAGGTTATGAAGATGATGATGGTAGAAACATACTGTTTCTGCCTGAAATGCTGTATTCATCCAGAAGTGAGTCAAACCAACTGACCCAAGACTAATTTTGATCTCAGGAAGATTGAAACACCTGTGAAAAGATTAAAAGTACCGTACGTGAGCATTTTTCACTGTTTTCTCAAAAAGTGGGCACCGTATGAAACTGGAAATTTCAAAGATGACTATTACTGTATCTTCCTTGATATTTTTGCCTATGAACATGATGAATCTGCATTTCTTTGTCAAAAACCAAAGTATGAAGTTATTTTTTAAAGGTACATGTAGTATCATAATTTGATATTAGAAACCAAAACAGAAATGTTCACAGATTTACGTATAATTTACAGGGTATGAAAATGGTGGTGGTAGGAACATACATGTACCGTTAAAGTTCTTCCGCCTAAAATGGTGTATTTATCCAGAAATTAGTAAAACAACGTACCGTTAAAATGTTTCCGCCTGAAATGGTGTATTTATCCAGAAATTAGTAAAACAAAGCCCAAAAATCTTTTTGATCTTTTAAAAGATCGTGAAGGCACCGTATGGGACTGAAATTTTCACAGATGACTGTTATTGTATCTGTCTTGATATTTTTACCCGTGAATCTGTATTTCTTTTTTAAAAACCAAAGTATGAAGTTACCTTTAATACGGTGGAGACATTCAACCTATTGTGCTCAGTCTCTACAAGGTACATGTACACTGTACATGTACCATACGTTCAAATGTACAGACACACACAAAATCGGGTTGTAGAATTTCCCGCACTGCCCATCTCAAAGATCTTTGTCGATTTTACTGAGGCAAAGAAGCTCTAGATTGCTGTGACCATGTAGTTAATGCATTACCCTCGGATGTACGATGTGTAATCCTTGCTTGTGTAAACACTCTCCTGGAAGATATATATCAGTGCAAATGTTTGCTCTTTCTCCCAGGTTTTTCCCGCCTTCGAAAGCTCCGACGCCGAATATTTGATTATTACGGACGAATTATAAGAAGTCTGTTGAGTGGCTGTTCAATGTTGCTATGCCAGCTGCAGACATGCACAAATGGTATAATCTAACAATTGATAATGAAAATATCATTCTTCTTTTTGTAGAATATGAAACGTAGGCACACGCAGCATTGTGTAACTAAGGCATGGGGTATTGACTTTAGGAAGCGACCGTAATGAAAAGATAATTTTGGGAAGATTTGGCGGTGGGTGAAAAAAGGCGGATGATAGGAAGAATGGTGTGAATTGTTTCTGGAGGAAAGACAAGAAGATGAAAAATCAGAGGAGGAAATGGTTGAGATGTCTGGAAATTGGGCAACCCAAATTATAGTCAAACTAATTTCACATAGGGGGTTTAGGAAATGGAGGCTCCGGCTCCGGCTCCGGCTCCGGCTCAGGCTCAGGCTCAGGCTCAGGCTCAGGCTCAGGCTCAGGCTCAGGCTCCGGCTCCGGCTCAGGCTGCGGCTCAGGCTCAGGCTCAGGCTCAGGCTCAGGCTCAGGCGCCATTTCGTGAATCCATTATAAAATAACCATTCCAAACTAGAGGCTTTTGGCTGCAGTTCGGAAGTAGATTCTCTGGCATGTCTGGTTTGAAAAGGAAAACAGAACTTCAGCATCAATGAAAAACCACAACCTATATTTTCAGCATATGGATGACAGAGCCAAAGCCTGAGCCGAAGCCCCATATAGTGAACGCATATTTGCCTTATGGAGAATGAGCACAATACATGTAGATTGAATATATGTTTCCACAGGGAAATTCAAAGGTGTATTTACAATGTAGGTCTCCACAAGGTTTTTAACGAAACTGATATTTGGAATTTACTAAAAAAGAGGAATTTCCAAGGTATGTGTATGTTATCTGTCACGAAGAGAAGTACCTTGTATTTACATGATTTAAGGGACGCTCCCTAGAAATTTTAACCCAGGAAAGTGATTCTGGTTCAAATGGGAGTGATTTCAATCCTGCTCTTTGCAGAGTGTTCATTTTGATAGTACATGAGAACAAAGCCATGTCTCAACAATGATACACATTCCGGTATAAACATGATGAATCTGTATGCTTACATGTATTAATATCCCTATTGTAATTTCCCTTGACGTAGCACTATAGAATGAATCAGCCTCATATTTCAATATTGTTTTGACACAAACAAGTGAAGCGTGGCATATTATGTGTACATTGAGACTGGAGTCATTAATCGTGCAAAGCCTGACTGATGATGGATTTTTGTGCCATCATTTATTCATATGCATCGTGCATTGGAGGGAATTTACCCAGGACCCAGGGGATATGTATTGCTTGTTGTGTCAACTTCCTTAAGAGTAAAGATGTAGACACTGTGTATAATTCTGGGTGTACAGTGTGTATGCGTGCTATGCTAATTGCCGTTAGTGCCCAGTGGCTCTGGGACCCATCTCATAGAGCTGGTTAGCACTAAAATTTGCTAAGCATGACATTTCTGTCTTTAGTAAAAACAGGATTAACAATCAAATTTCCGTGTGTTGTGTATCACTTGCAATTGTTCTTTGGCTGTTGTTTGCTGGCAATCTGACAATGAACATCAAATGGAATTTTCAATGGTGGTTTGTTTTATTGGGCAAGCTGTTTTTGTGCTAAGCATTTTTTTGTGCTAAGCAGCTCTATGAAATTGGCCCCAGGTTATTGTACGACATCAGTGCAGAAAATTTATGGAAGCAGAAAATTTATATTTTATGGCTGGGGCCCGCTTCAAACATCAAACGTCTGCCGTGTCTAATTCAAATTTTGGCCCAAGATTTGAATCAGGCACGGCAGAAATTCAACGTTTGAAGCAGCTGCTGGCTTTCTGTCAAAAGTTCGACAGGGCTTTCCGCTTTTAATGGCAGAAGAGCGGCACGTCTTCAAAACGTTGCTTTTCTGCCGTGTCTAATTCAACTGAAATGTCCCAAGTCTTAGTCAGTACTTTTTTAAACTGCGCATGCCCTTTCCCGACAGCTGTTGCAGGAGAGAGAGCGCCTTCTCACAAAAAGAATATAATTATCGTAATGCCATTACAAGCTCCCTATCTCGATTCGTATGAAGCCAACAATGGAATCTTTTAAGTCTTCATTAAAAACATATTTATTTCAACGGTATTTTATCTAAATTCAGTTCTATTCATGTTTTGTGGAAGTGTATTTTTAATTTATTTGTAACTTAAAATTTCATATTGCCTTTTTAGTTTTGGTAATCTTCTTTGTAACCTTTTAAGCCTTTTAATTGTTTTTAACATTTTTAGAATTTTTGTACGTAACTAAATTTCTCTCAATTTTTTAATGTAATTTTATCCATTTGTAAAGAGCTTTGAGATTGTGTTTACAATGTGAAGCGCTATTTAAGAATGTATTATTATTATTATTATTATTCATAACTCTCTCTTGGTCTGCCATGTTGAAATTTGCATAAAAACCTGGCGCTTGAAGCAACAGCAAAACTTCCACCGCTTTTATGTCGATTGCAATGTGAAGTCTTTAGTTGGAAGAAGAATACCGGTCAGTACCCCACCTTCACGACGCTGGAACAAGTGACTTGAAGACTGGCTATCTTCGATTAGGACCTTTACTAGTTATAAAATAAAGTTATAGGCTTGCAGTAACACCATGTGGCTTATTTATTTGTTTTGTGAGTATTGGGTGGCTCCGAAAAGAGCTGGTTAATTCGACGTTCCGGCCAGTATGCTCTGGCCGGCCGTCTTCAGGAGAGTGCTGCAGCTGCGAGATATCTCCTAGCACCTCTCACCTGAGCTCTGCCGTTTGGAGTTTGACACTGGCAGAGACATTCTTTTAAAGTTGGAGTGACATCAACCTTAACCATGTGGTGTTCCTCTTTTTTCTCCCTCTCTCTTACTCCTTCTACACCTGTACAGAACTCCTTTGTGTCTTCCGCGCCCACGTACGATGACTCCTCTGGCAAGAGCGGATCCAAGTTCCTGCGAACGCACGACGGCAAGTTCTTCGTCAAGACCATCACGCGGGAAGAGGTGGAACTCATGTTCAACATCCTTCCTGAGTATCACAAGGTTAGTGGCTGGCTGGCCATCCTCCCACCCTCCGGAGGGAGGGTCCCTCCAACATCTGTATACCAGTGTTGTATCCGAGTCCACAACCTCTGAGGCCGAGTCCAAGTCCGACTCATGGGTCTCCGAGGCCAAGGCCAAGTTTCTCACAAGCAGCCAAGGCCAAGGCCGAGTAGTGGGTCGCCGAGGCCAAGGCTGAATCACAAACTAGCATGTAATTTCACTCAGTGAGAGACGGTTCGCTAGTCTAGACGCGGTACCCAAACTTCCCAATGCGGTTTATAACCACACTAGCACAGGGCACTACATGTATGTTCTTAATTCATTACATTCGATGCATTACACGCTACACAATAATGTCACGATGTAGGTAAGCGCTATTTGCGTGATGTTTAAACTTTCTTTCTGTAAGTGTATTTAATGAAAAATTGAAAATTGTCCCCCTAAAATGTTGGGAATCACGTTTCAGTTTTTATGAAAAAAATTTCCCGGCCTCGAGCCGAGTCATCATTCAAAATACTTCGAGTCTGAGGTCAAGGCTGAGTCATGGACCCGCGAGGCAGAGGCAGCAAATTTCTCCTTGTGAATGTTATGCTCAGCAAACAATGGCCGAATACAAGTCAAAAGCATCACATACAAATTTGGTTAGCAATCCAAGAACTTGAAACATCATCTTCATGTGATACATCTTTTTTGTCTTCTGATTACCTTCCCTCAGAGCATAGTAGAATCCCACAGCGAAACCCTCCTCCCACAGTACCTAGGCATGTATCGGTTAACGGTGGACGGCACGGAGACCTACATGGTGGTCCTGCGAAGTATTTTCAGCTCTACAATACCTGTCCACACCAAGTACGACCTCAAGGGCTCCACGATAGACAGGCAAGCCAGCGAGAAGGAGAAGGTGAGGTTATGACTAGACGGCCCTCAGGAAATTCTAGTCTGGTTCCCAGACCCAAGAAGCTCCCGACTTTTGTCTGTCAAATCTAGGGGCGTTTTCGAAACGGAGGCTCAGGCTCCGTTTCAGGCTCCGGCTCCATTTCCTGAATCCATTCTAACACAATGGGCAACAAAATAAAGACTTTTGGCTGCGGTTCTGAAGTAGATTCTCTAGTATGAAAGAAAAAACAGAGCTTCAGCTTCATTGAAAAACCACAACCTATATTTTCAGCATATGGATGTCAGAGCTGGAGCCTGAGCCTCAACCTAAGCCTCCGTTTCGAAAAGGGTCTGGTATCAGCTAAAATGTACCGGAGGGGCACATGACCAAAAAAGCCAAATGTTGGCTTTGTACGGAAAATTCCGAAACATTACGAACTCGTTTTCGTCCAACTTTGGATAGTTACGTCGACTGTCGCAGGCCTTGAATTTGGTTCTGAAAAGGGCAAGGCCACTTTTCCATTGCAAGGGGCACTTCCATTTGAAAATCATAATGTCTATGGAAACATTTGAAGGGGGCAAGAAGGCCAAGAACCAGGGCAACAAAGGCCATGGCCTCCGTTGTCCCTAATAGTTCTCCCTCCACAATTTTCAAACGCTGTGCTCTGTGAGCATATATGGGTTGATGTGGCTGGCAGCCAAGGACACTAATGAATGCTGGCAATTCAGTCATGTTGTGGTCGTATCCTTCGCAATTCAGCACCCCAGCTGCGAGTTAGGAGCCTTCCAAATTGTTGTGATTAATCCTTGGAGTTAGGAGGGCCTGACGTGTTCGATCCTAGCTGGATCTTTATCTTTGGATAAAGATCCTGCTATGATCAAAATGCATCAGGCCCTCCTAACTCCAAGCATTTTATAAATTTGAGGTCATTATTTTGGCTGGTGAGCAGTTTGCAGCAGCTTATTGCTCGTATTTCTCATGATTAATATTATAATTTGCCATCTTCGCTTATCTTTTTTTTTTTTCAGGACAAGGAGTTACCCACCTTTAAAGACAATGATTTCCTGAGTGACAACAAGAAAATCTACATCGGCACGCAAGCCAAGGACAGCGTCATGGCTAAGCTGAAGAGAGACATTGAGGTAAGACAAGAAGGAGGGTCTTAGATTCATAAACCATTCTCCAGAGACCGAACGTTGATATGGTCTTTAGTTACATACGTTGTGGTCTATGTACATGTATCATCATCATCGGTTGGCCGTCGGAGTCGATGGATCCAGGACCCTCAGAAACATCAAGTCGTGCTGCCAGATGCACATTCAGTCGCACGCACATGTGCCTTCTGGTGAGATCGCAGGCCGATGGCCAAACTGCAAACATGAGGACACCGGTTAATACACGGAAAGCTGCCAGGCGCTGCGACACGTTCCTTTCTTCTCCTTCGCTTTTCCTTTAGGTCCTCCACCCTAGCACGATCGAACTCATCCACAGCTTGCCTGCTAAGAGTCCGCCAAGCTGCCCTGTCTGCCGCCAGACAATAGTGCGCCACCATGAGTTTGCAATGAGTTTGGCCAATCACAATATGTGGAATTAATTTTTTTGACAAACTCCATGTGCTGAAAGATGCGCAGTTTGTCGACAATATTTACTTCCTGAATTGTGATTGGCCAATGCGTTGCAAACTCTTGGAGGCGCACTATTGTGAATCGCCCCAATTGGAATTAAACATTTATTGTACTTGTGTGTTTAATGTGCCATATTGGCACTGTAGTGACAAGTTGTCCAGTCGAAACTTGAAATGGCCTACAGCTATTTTCTTGTAATTCTTAAATTTAATTTTATTTAACTGTTTTGTTAATTATATATTTTGGTAATTTTTGTTAAGCGCTTAGAAACGTCGTATTAAGCGCTATATAAATACGCATTATTATTATTATTATTATCTTTCAAACATTGACCCAAGCTTTTCGGTATAGAAAAACAGCGAACATTGAAAATAATGTCTTGTTTTCCCCCAAACATTTGCTCTTGATAGTTCCTCTCGGAGCTGAAGCTGATGGACTACAGTCTCCTGGTGGGCATTCACGACCGGGACCGGTACGAGGCCGAGCAGAAGGCCGAGCAGAACGACGAGAACGGCGAAGAGGAAGACTCGGGCAGCGGGGGCGCCCTGACCCCACCCGACAGCCCCGGACCAATCACGCGGCAGCAGCACCTGTCCAGCGGAGAGTATGACTTCGACACCGGACAGGACGTGTACGCCATTCCATGCGACGATGGTTAGTGTTGGCTGATTTGCTTAAACTCATATTGCATATGAAAACAGAGACGGGGCCGGAACCAGAGCCGAGCTTTGAGAAAGGCCCTTGGATTGCTCGAGAACAACAATCAATGTTGCTTAATGCACACATCCTATAGCCTTGATTTGAACCACGCATGTTGGGGAAATTTGGTAAGCTCTCGTAGGCCATGTAGGCTGACAAGAATGTGCACATGGTGCTCCCAAATAACAACCTCTGCTAGATTGTCGCACATGTCATTCCCCAGCCAAGAGATTATTAAACCAAAGACTGCATGCTTCCCTTTGTAGGTGCTCCAAGGAACGAGGTGTACTTCTTGGCTCTGATTGATATCCTGACCCACTGGGGAGCCAAGAAGAAAGCGGCGCAGGCGGCCAAGACTGTCAAACACGGGGTGAGATCTCTTTACTTCCGTCCGTCCATTCTCCCTCTATAGAATTACAGTGAGGGTCTTGCATGCATCCCCATAGGTCATAGGTCAGTCATGCCAAGGGGTAGATTCAAGTAGCATTCATTCCCCCAAAACAACCAAAATATAAGTAGGATTTGAAGCTTTGCATGGTGGAAGTCACGTAATAAGGAGACACCATGTATAAACTCTTTATAGATATGTGGTTCTGAAAACGACCGGTGAGAAGTTGGATCTCGACGTTCCGGCAAGTGGACTCTGGCCGTCCTCAGGAGAGTGTGATGGAGTGTGACGTCCTCTGAGGACGGGCAGAGGAGTCCCCTTGCCGGAACGTCAAGATCCAACTTCTGTGAAAACTCTAGAAAAATGGAGTTGGCCATTTTATTTGGTTGTAGTTTCACTTTTGGTGTCGTACATCTTTTCCGCCCATTTTGTGCTGTTGGCTTTGTACATTTGTCCAAAATCTTAGCTTTTTTTTTTACATATTCACAGCCAATAGGGCTCCGCGTTCGAGCTTTTTATAGAATACGCCCTTTATATCGACAGCTATAGTTACCCGGATGTTCGGACAAACTTCACACTGTTACGTGTAAGTTAATGGGCCATGTGTGACTGGTTTTTTCCGAACATCTAAATGTGACGTCACGCAAGGAGCCCCATTGAGAGAGTATTCACTAGCCATTCACACTTTTTGTTTATCTTGTTTCGTTTCTCCTTTAGGCTGGTGCCGAGATATCAACAGTGAAGCCAGAGCAGTATGCGAGAAGGTTCCTAGACTTCATTGAAAAAGTATTAGAGTAAAGGTACAGAAATTTAAAAAAAATAATCAAGGTAACAAAAACAAAAACAAAAAATTTCAAAAAAATTATAAAAGACAAAAAAATATTTAAAAATGTTACCGACTTTTGTTGTAAATCTGGTTGTGAATCGGGGCCAATTTTTACGAGCCTGTCCTAAAGTGGAATGGTTATTTTACTCGTCGTTGTGCTTAAGCGCAAAGCAGCTGATTTTTCAGGCGATGTCTACTGGGTCATGCGGACGACCGCTGATTACTGTCGACGGCGCTGGTACCAGGGGCAGGGCGGAACGTGGGGGGAAAAACTCAGTCTGAAGTTGGAAGTAGGGCCCAATTTCATGGAATCCGTAAGGAAGACTTTCGGTTAGTGAAGAATATCTAGGGTTACCGTGATTAATTTCTGTGAACGCGCTGTCATATGCATTCTGCTTCCGCGTAGTGAGAAAGACAGCTCTCCTGTGAAATATGCTAACCGTAAGCAAAAAAACTCTGCTATTGTAAGTGAAAAATGTTCGCTTACTGTTACAGATTCTTTGAATTTTGGCCCAGATTGAGCCGGTGGAAATATTGCAGGGTTTTGGTGGGAGATCCAATCCATGTGATACTTTACCAATGAGTGACCAAAAGGAATTTTGATATACCCTAACTCTTCGCACTTACTACTATTACACAAGACAAGAGCTGCTTACCACACATTGCCACAGTCTCCACAGGGTAACTGCATCATAAACCATGCATTACCACGGAAACTACATTCTGGTGTATTAGGGAGCTTTAGATTTTCACGTTGACTACGTCGACTGATACGTGATTGCATCTTGCCGAGTCTTTGCGCATACGTCAAGTCGTCACCAACGTTGTCCCAGTGAGTCGAGGACGCACAAACTATGGTTTTGACATTCAGCACGACGTTGTGGTCGACGCGAATGAGGTCCACGTTTACACCAAATCTAAAGCTCCGTATTGTGGTATTCAGGATACCACACTTACCACAGGAAAAACCATAAGTGGTAAACCGTGGTATGCACTATGCAGGTGGGTTAGGGCTAATGAGTTTGTGTATTTGTGGCATTTCTTGTGACAAATATTTTCAAGGGTGATGAAAGTAGACTCATTTTTGTCTTGTGGTTCGTTGCTTTCACGTGCAAGAGGTTTTGCTCCCGTCGTCAAAGCCGTTCTAGCTTTTTTGTGGATTTTATACATAACGCAGTCCGGACTCTATACTCCCGCTCGTACGCTGCCCGAATTGGGTATCAGAATCGAGGTCATTTCGTTGTATCGAGGTCATAAATTACGAAGCGAAAAGTGACGTTAGAAATTTGCAGCAAAACCATCCGTGCAAGTCGAAATTTGCACCGCGTTCTACCCACAAACATTTCCGGGACATCTGTTTTTGATGCCAGTTCCACTTCGAACCCAGGCTTTGATAGTGGTCTGCGATTGAATTTCCACGAAACCCTAAGATTTAATCTTAAGATGAGTTGTCAGTATCACTATGGTGATTTACATTTTGACAATCTCAATTCTGCTTAGCGATTATTACATTGATTCATATTTTAAGATTGATCTTAAAGTGTGTTTTGTGAAATCGACCCTCGGTCCTATCAAACTCGAGATCTTGTGGGGAGTTCCGCAGATTGTTGGGTCGAGATTGTGGATGTTTCTAGGCGCGGTTCTAGAGCCATACTTTTTTGGGGAGGCTAGAAGGCTAACATTTTTGGGGGGGGCTAGACCCTTCGCACGTGACGTCATCTTCAAACATTCGCTTCTGCTGTCTTATTAGGTGTAGAAATGCAACCTATAGCCCTACACAGCGCGTTTTCAAGTAATTGACGCGCAATAACTGAAAAGATCCAGTATTTTCCCAATTTCCAGGATTTTTTTTCCAATTACATTTTAATTTGGGGGGGCTAGACAAAATTTTTGGGGGGCCCCCTGTAGAACCGCGCCTGGTTGCTTCGCTTCTCCATACTTACGAATGAATCACTACCTCCGATGGTAGAGGCTGCTTTGTGCATTGGCTGTATGAAAAAGGCTTTGACATAATTAATGATGTAATATGCTGGATTATCATTCTAATAATTCTTTTTTATGTCAAAACAACTTGATAAATAACATCACTTATTATTAATGAATTGTCATTAATGCGCGTGCGGTCCTCTCTGAAATACAAAAAACAACAAACCTATAAAAGAAAAGAAAACAATTGAAGAACAAAATTACAATTTTAATATTTTTTTTACAATACCCTGCGAAAATTATTACCGCAAAATTGAATTTCAAAACATTATTAAAACAAATTTATTTCAGTTCTTGTAATCCTGAAGTAAGAATTGGCATGAATGCCGCTGTGCGAAATTGCGCTCTCGTCCAAATGAGAGGGCATTTTATTTTCCATGGTCACTGCCTCGGCAAACTCAAACAGTATTATTTTGTTTTATAGACGAAAAATGTTTACAGTTTCATGGAACTTGTCTGTAACAATTGTTGGCCCTGTTTTTTTTTTCTGGTGGCAGAAATCCTTCAGAAATTTGGTAGCGTTCACAGAGATAACTTTAACACACGTACCAGTAATTTTCCGGTTTCGTTTCATGGCTGGAAGTGGTTTTTTTCTGCAGAATTTCTAAGCCAACAGACCTTGGCAGCCATCTTGGTCTTGTTTCTGGAAGTCTCATTCAGAAATGCAGTGGATTTGCTTGCAAGTCTCAATAGGCACCAGTCTAGAATTTGTGCCAATACAGACTTGTAAAGTGGATTGGGTTTTTAGATTCCACCTGGCTCTGTGGGTTTTATCCAGAGTATTACTTTGGGCGGGGGATGTTTTCACATCTAAATCTGTAAATATCAGCTTTCCATAAACGTTTCATCAGGCTTTCAAGTTACAGTGCCTAGGGTGCTTTTGAGAAATCCTTGGTTTTCATACGGTAGTTAGATAATTAAGCTTTCTCAAGGGGGAAATGAGGTTTGAGAAAGCCACATTCTATTTGCTTTCAGCTATGAGATAACGGAGACCAAGCCTGAGCCTTAGCCAATGTAGAGATTTTGAAGAAAGGCCCAAAGATACTGCACACCAATATTATGGGTCTTTGCCAAACTAGACTTGAGGCTAGGCTTGGGATTTATTTTGCCATCGACATTTTGTGTCCTTAATGAAATGAAGGGCTTGAGATACATGGTGAAGCTGGAGCCTTTCTTCGGCTTCATCATGTGGCGCAATCCCTTTGTTTTGTTTGTGGACTTCAAATGGTGGTAGCGAAGTTAGTCCCAAGCCTAGCCTCGAGCCTGGTTTCGTATTAAAGGTGGTATCATACTTTGGTAACATACCGAAACAGAAATCTTCACAGATTTACATAGAACTTCATGGTATAAAGATGGTGATGGTAGAAACATATCGTTAAAATGGTTCTGCCTGAAATTCTCTATTTATCCTGAAAAGAGTAAAACCAGTGACCAAAATTATTTTTGATCTTTTAAAGATCAAAAATAAAAGAGAAAAGACTTATGCAATACTGTGGCCGTTTTTCACTGTTTTCTCAAAAAGTGGGCACCGTATGAAACTGAAATTTTCTCAGATGACTGTTACTGTATCTTTCTCTATTTTTGCCCATGAATCTGTATTTCGTTGACAAAAACAAAAGTATGATATTACCTTTAAAGTCCATGTACCTACCCTTCAGTTCAAAGTTCAAAGGTCACCATGGGATAGGTCATTGGTTGCTAAGGCATGGTACTTTATAGGTAGCGGATTTCCTTCGTCCTGCGTAGCTACGTGGCAGTCGGTACAGATACGGTACGGTACAGCACGTGACTCGCTTCTGTTCAATCGCGATTCCCCGACCAGCTGCAACAATCACTCCCTTTTTTCTACAGGCTTTTTGCGCGGCTTCAAATGACCTTGTCATTTACTTGATTTTTAATAATTTTTTTTTGTTTGCAATTTTATGTATTTGATTTGATATTAAATAATAGAAAAAATATGTTTATTACTGAGAGATAAAACTGTAACAAATTTGAAAAAAAAAATCTTATTGTGGGGTTGTGCCATTCATATTTATTTTCTTTTTGAATAAAATGTATTTCTCGAGTCTCCAAAAATTTAACAAAGAAAATAAAAAAATAAAAATAAGCACCATTTTTTTCAAAATTTTTTCACCATGTTTTATCAGAAAATTGGGTCCGTAAATGTATCAATTTTATTGAATTGTATCGTTTTATTTAGGAGAAACATATAATATAAATGGCACAGCCCTATTTGATATTATGAAATTATGTAATTAAAAAAGCAAAAAAATTAAGACGGAAAACTAAGTTGTCTGATAGACCAACATGTATTTGCGAAATGTATTTTGATTTGTTTGTGTTGCCAGTGTAGGATAAAATGTCCTTAAGGGACAAAAATTAACTTTTTTTTAAAGAAAGGCCAAATTGTTCGACTTTTAGCCTACTTTTTGTGTTTTTTTGTTTATTTTTGTGTAAAGCCTGGTTCATAACTCGTGCGAACTTGCAAAACGAAATGAATTTTCTTGCGCCACAATTAGAACAAAAAACTAACTGCGTATTGATTAGTGGTTCAACAGAATTTGTCTCGCATCGCAGTTTGCAGGACGTACTAACCCGGCTGAAATTTTTTTGACGTTAATGATTTGTTTGGCAGGCTATGCGATAGGTCCAGTGTTGCAGTTTGGCTTGTATACTCACAGTCCAAACCCACACACCCCTCTCCGCGATTTACAACCAATTCTTGGGGTCGATTTTACGAAGCCATGCAATGGGAGACTTTGGAGAACAGGTCTTCATCAAGTCAACTGCGCATGCGCATGCAATTGTGAGTATGCACGCGTTGTTTTGCGCATGCGTGTGTGCGCGTGCGCTGTTGACTTGAAGACCGCTTCTTCATAGCCTCCCATTGATCGTAACTAGAGTTACGAAGGATAACCCATCATATCCTACGTAGGACTGCAATGGACAAGTCCTGCGATTGAAAGTAAGTTACGATGAGTTCGGTGAAATCTACCCCAGAATCCCTATGGCACCAGGCTCATGATACTGGGAATAATGCTTTGGCATTTTACTCAAGTACAGTATGGCGAATTGTTTCATACTCGTGATTTGAGGGGTGATGTGCTGTTTGCAAATACCCAATACACCCTGTAGGTGCCAAAATGGGTACCTGTGGTTGGCCAGGTGAGACCGACAAGGGTCAAAGGTCATTGACTGGGCTGTCAGTCCAATCCGAGCCAAGCCCGCACACTGACCACACTCAAGCCAGCTGAGCGATGAGACGTCATAATGAATATTTAGTTTCCAAGTCAAATAATCCCACTGTGAAACAACCTGGTTGAAAGTTGGTCCCCCACATCTCAAATTCTTAAAGTTTTTGTTGTACATGCTCTAAGTTATCTTGAATGAGTACCGGTAAGACTTGCGGAGACACCATGTATAATACTCTTTTAGGAAGATGTGTGGTCCTGAAAAGGACCGATGAGAGTGGATTCTTGATGTTTCAACTAGTGTGCTCTAGTCGTCCTTAGGAGTCGTCCACTCTCTCCTGAGGACCACTAGAGCACACTAGTCGAAACGTTTAGAATCCACTCTCAACGGTCCTTCTCAGGACCACACACCTTCCAAGAAGAGTATTATACATGGTGTCACCGCAAGTCTTACTCATTCTAGTCTCCCCATCATGCAAAACCTCAAACCCTACTAAGTTATCTTCTTTTGTACAATTTGTGTAGGTAAGAACATTCGTGCAAATGCATATTCCATGGTATTGCGATACCAGCATTATATTCTACAATTAGCAGGTGTTAATTAAACTCAAATTTGTCCAGATTTAATTGATTGTGGGGTGCTGCTTTCAACCGGGCGTTCAAGGCAGTGAGTGGTATGATCGTGTTGTTGTTTTTGTTTGTCGTCGTTAAGTTTACAGGTTTACAATACAAACCAAGGCAATTAAAGAACCATGGTGTAGTCTCAGGGGGTTTACGAAAGCCGGAGGCTCAGAATCCAGTTCCGTCATCCATATGCTGAAAATATAGGTTGTGGTTTTTCATTGAAGCTAAAATTCTGTTTTCCTTTTCACTAAACTAGAGAATCTACTTCCGAACCGCAGACAAAAGCCTCTATTTTGATACCCATTATTTTAGAATGGATTCACAAAATGGAGCCTGAGCCTTAGCCTTAGCCTGAGCCTGAGCCTGAGCCTCAGTTTCATAATACTCTTAGTCTAGCCACAGACTCATGTTTTTCATTGGACTACACAGAAAGACCATGCAAAATCGGTGATGACTCATTTGCGAATATGTATGAACATATGGTTTTGTTTTTGTTAATTTTATTATTATTATTATTATTTTTTTTTTTGTCAATTCCTTGTTGCATCACCCAGAATATACTGTTAGGTCTGGTAACCAGTGTTCTCAAATACACATTCCTGTGATAATTTTTTTCTTGCATTATTACTCTCGAAAGCATACTCTTTTTTTTTAAATATGATGGAAATATAGCCAAATAATAAAGTGACCGTTAATACTATGGGCAATGTGGATTGTCATGTGACCAGCAGAGGCGTGTTTGTTTTACGTTTCATTCCTCACAACCTAGACTGGTACCCTGGCGGTACTGGAGATGGACTTGATTGAAGTTGGTGACCAGTGTCTTGCTAAGCAAATTGAGTTTCTGCTTAGCGTGTTTGTGAATAACCCCTCGGTCCTCAGCCAAGTATGTTCAATCCACATTGTACCAAGTTAATACTCTTTTTTTTTCTATGAATATGTATGATATTTAAATGTTTTGTGCTTCCCTCTCATTGTGATATTAATTAATCTAATTAACTAATTAGTCTTTTAATGACTAAAACCGGCTGTATATTATAACACATGGGCGATATACATTTTAAACGTTTAACATACGCCTTTAATTGCTTGCTTATTACATGTATACCAAAACAAAATGGCCAGTACAGGAAACTATACATAGGGCCTTTACGAAATGGGGTTTGGGGCTAGGCTTGGGATTTACTTTTCTACTGCCATTTTGTGTCCTAAATGATATAAAGGGCTTGAGATACTTGGCGAAGCTGGAGCCTTTCTTCGGCTTCGTCATGTGGCCCAATCCCTTCGTTTAGTTTTGTAGGCCTTAAATGGCGGTAGCAAAATAAGTCCCAAGCCTAGCCTCAAGCCAGTTTCGTAAAGGTCCTTAGGAACATTACAATTGACCGTTGTATTACGTCATGAGTCTGGTATTGCACAGTGACTCTTGGTGGTGCCCTGGCTAACAATACATACATTGTACAATGACTTCATTCTCGCTTTGGGTGACTGGACTGTATTAGAAACACTTAATATCTGTCGTGAAGCTTTCCTTTTTCTTTATGAAAGAAAAAGTTCACGAGTCATTTTCCCCTCGCCATTGAATGTTGTAATTTAAAGGGATGGTACAGAACTGGTTTTTGTGACAAAACCGTTGCTGACAGTGAAAGCACATAATGTAATCCACCATATACCTTAACTGACAAACCTGTAGAAGTTTGAGGTCAATCAGCCATCTGGGTCTCGAGAAAATAGTGAAAACCTGTTTACGCATTTCAACAAAGTTGAAAAAATGAATAAAACGCTTCGAAGCGATTTATTCCAATCGGAAAATAGTTTCATTTATTTCTCAATGAATATGGTTTTCAGACAAAAACATTTCATGGGATGTTTTCTCCTATCATCACCATTCTACTGTGTAGAGAGGGCTTGAATGAATAGGGAAAAGGAACAAAACACGGAACAAAGCTTATTATACTTGTTAAACGAAACAGTATTTAGCAAAACATCTTTAATACGATAAGTAATATAGGGCTCCAATTGCTCTATTTTGCCATAGACCATTTTTGTACGTATTTTAATAGGCTGGAGGCTAGGCTAAGCTTACAAAACATAATGAAGGGATTGGGCCACATGGCGAAGCCGGAGAAAGGCTCCAGCTTCGCCGTGTATCTCAAGCCCTTCATTTCATTAGGACACAAAATGGCGGTAGCAAAATAAATCTCAAGCCTTAACCTCAATCTGAATTTTGTGGCCAGTAGATTCATGTGAAACTATCCTTTCAAATACAAAGACCGCACACGGGCATAGTCTGACTTGTCTGAGTTTTGGCAAAATTTGTGGAGTTTCCTCGCATGCTTTTTGGATCATGGCGCGACTAAGGAACTAAGATAACATAAGGGAACAGAGTGTTGAAGAAAGAAGTTAAAATAGCTACTCAGTATCTGTAAGGCTGGTTTGGTTTCTATTTAGAACTAAGGTTCCTTTGTGGAACTAAGTTTCTAAGTTGGTTTTTGTGAACAGGAAATACAAGCCTTCAAGATGAAGGGTTAAGCTTACAGACTTACATTGAAAGAATTATAGCCAACTTGGTAATTTTTGTCTGAATACAACACCAGCATATCCTCGGATCGGTATGCATAATGTCTTTTCATAAAATTAATTATTCATAATCACCGGGAGAATGGGTTAATCTGATTGGTTAGCTTATTACTGTAGATAGAAATGACGTCAATATATAGCAACTCCTCATTGGTTGCGAGATTCTTTGACGTCACAATTTACGCAACGGTTAACTTTTGGCCAGCCTCGGAAGCAATGTTTGAATTCTGTCTAGTCCGTATGAGTGTTCGTGTTTTAAACAAAAACAAAAAAATTTAAATGATGTCAGTCGTACAATGATCAACCATTATCTATAACTGTAAAATGCAATGTAATAGACAAAAACAGTTTGGAGGAATAAAAATCCAAGTGAATTGAAAAATCACCATTTTGTTTTGATGATTGTGTTCATTCTTTTACTGATGTTTTCAGTGTGGCTTTGATAATGCACTAAACTATTTTGTCAGTGTCAGTGAACTATCCCATAATTTAATGTACATTTTCATACCAATAATGTTTTCATCTTTCCACATATCTGGAATCGGCTATGGTAAAATGCAGTTTGATTGAGAGAGTACATCAAGTATATTTGTTTCTATATAGTTTATGTATTTGTGTTCTTTCAAAGCTTGGCATTATTTTCATCCTTCGATACATATACGAGAAATTTTGAAAAACATGGTAGTTGTACCTGTCTACTTACTATTATTATATACTCAAAAGCTTTTACGTTTCTGCTTTCATTCACGAAATAATTGTACCAAGTGCACGGTTTATCCCACTTCTGACACCAATTGCAGGTTGCTATCAGTGCAGTGCAACCGTCTCTACTGTCCGGCCGCCAGCAGTTCCCGAAGCCCCTGGAAAGTTTCCAGCTTGGTCGGTGCGGGAGCTAGTATCACCGGGGCCCTGCCGGCCACGCTGCTGCCTCCTCGTCTGCTTGAAGCACACCGGGAACGCCTTTTTGAAGTACCGCCTGTAATTCTCGCCCATGAAGGCGTACACGAACGGGTTGACGCTGGAGTTGGCGTAGGACAGCGTGTGGGCTGCCATCTTGGAGATGTAGGTGGCCTCCGTCCAGGGGAAGAAGGGGTCCAGTCGCATCCAGAGGTGGATGATGTAGATGGGAAGCCAGCAGATGGCGAAGACCAGGACCACCACCAGTACCATGCGGGTCACCTTGCGCTTCTGGCGAGCGTTGTGCAGGTTGGAGTTCTGGTCGGGCTCGCCGGGGGAGACACGAGACCAGAGCTTGCGCAGCATTATGCCATAGCACACGGTGATGGTAACGATGGGAATGACGTACAGAAGGATGAAGCTGAAGACGGCATAGCCGGGGATCATGATGGCCAGGGGCCAGAGCTCTGAGCAGACCAGCTCGCCAGTAGGGGTGACTGCTAGGTCAAAGTAGACGGCCACGGGAATGGAGATCAAGAAGGAACCTGCCGGGAAGTATAGAGGACAAAAACAAGAAGCTGTACAACATTCAGGACAGTGGTAAATGGGACAACAAGGAAGAAATACTATAGATTTACTTTACATTTTATACTCTTTTGGAGTATAACCCCAGAAAGTAAATAGTCCAATTATCGTACTGACGGGTAGTTTGGAAAGATGCAGCCCAGTAACTAGTTCTGACATCTATTCGCGAGCTCATGAATATTCCGTAGGCCCTTAAAATCCCTGTAGCTGCAAGACAGTGGAGACGGTCGCACTCTGGACTGAACTCAAGCAGCAATTGGTGTCAGAAGTGGGATAAACCACTGTTGAGCTTGTGTGAGGTGCATGTCTTGTTTGAAAGAAAAATAAGGTAATTGCTTCATTTCACCAGAAAGTTTGATCACCTTTTGGAAGTATTTTAGAGTTTTTGGACGAGTTTTGGTTTTGTGTTTTTATGATAAACGTTTTCCTGCCAGTTCCCTTACCTATCCAGATGCAAGCGTTGACGATGCAGGCCACTTTTGTAGTCCGTGTTTTGAGCGATCTGATTGGATGAACGATCGCCTGGTACCGGTCGATGCTCATGGCTGTCAGTGTGAGGCAGGTGCACTGCCCGGTCACCTGCAGGGGAGGGGAGTCAGGAACCAGACTTCATTCTCTTGGTTTGAGTATAGGCCACCTCGATTAAAGTAAATCACATTGCTTTGGCTAAAAACAACTTGACTTGACTTACAAGACTTATAACCAGCATTCTCTGAGTCACCCTCCTTAAGAGTCAAGACGAACAGAGCACAATGTTCGGAACGAGTGTTAAACCATCGGCTCTTCTCAGAACCTCACACTTAACCGTTACCGCAAACCTACCTATATTTATAGTAATTCCACCATTCATAGCTTTAAGTCTTATCTAAACTCACAGGAAAATTAGGTCCCGTGCCACACAAAGCAACTTTTACAGGCAATTATACCACACACAAAGGGAAAATCTTGCTAGAACAAAATTTTTTTCCTTGTGCTTTCTCATTATCTTTAATGAAAGGTATATGGAAATTCAAAGATGAATTGCTATTTCTTCTTGGAAATTTTATGGAATGGTTTGCCTGTTAATTGCCTCCTGTGTCAATATTCTTTCAAAATCATGACGTGTCCGGCCCTTCTAAAAATCTTGCTGGTTTCACACATCCTTTTCGACCTCAGCGGGAAGTCCTCAATGTAAACATATAACCCCCAAGTCCATGCTGAGATAATCCCTATAATCACTTAAATAAACAACCTGCTCTTGACCACAAACTCCAGGGTATGTTGCTGCCTAGCCCTAGGTTGCTGGAACTACTTTCATGTAAAGACACGACTTGAGCCAGGAGAAAGTTTTCCATCCGAAAATCATTACAAATAATAAAACACTTTGTAAAACGTTTGCCTTATGGATAATGATCCCGAATTCATTTTTAGATATTTTTAATAATGAATTTAAGTTAAAGGTTGACTTCGGGGAGAAAATGTAGGTATCAAAACAAATCGCTCACGCTAACCTCAGATTTGTGAAAACTTGTTACTGTTAGGGAGTACCTTTATTAGGAGCCAAGCTTGTGCAGTTTTGACTAAAATAAAAACCGAAAAACCGTCTGAAAAGGGTAAAATCGCGTCGGAAAACCGATAACAAAAATAATTTAAATAGACGACAAAACATTAGAAATTAAAAAATAAAATGAGATCGTAAAACTGTAAAACGTTTGCCCTACAGTGATCGAGAATTGTTTTTGTTTTTTAGTAATGAATAGTGAATTTAATCACATAATTACAACTTCGGATTTTGGAGAGAAACTGGTACTTTGGTAGCAAATAAAAATCACCTGTTAGCCTCCGATAGGTCTGTGAAAAGTTCAAATACGTCGTATATTTTGGCGTTCCTGTCGCTGCGATTTAATCCACCGTCATAATGATCCTGCCATTTGCAAATTATAAGTACAGGCGAAATGAACATTCACATTTGGTTATGGAAGATTGCCTTTACAGACAGCGAAACCAAAATTTATTGTCGAAAAGTATGGCGTGCAAAGTTAACATTTAATCGGGAATAGAGATATCTCTATTAACAATAGAGATATCTCTATTAACAATAGAGATATCTCTATTACAAGACGTGCCAAGTTAACATTTAATCCCGAAATAGAGATATCTCTATTAATAATAGAGATATCTCTATTGTTAATGGAGATATCTCTATTATTAATAGAGATATCTCTATTAGTAATAGAGATATCTCTATTTCTAATAGAGATATCTCTATTATTAATAGAGATATCTCTATTAATAATAGAGATATCTCTATTACTAATAGAGATATCTCTATTTCTAATAGAGATATCTCTATTAATAATAGAGATATCTCTATTGTTAATAGAGATATCTCTATTTCGCAATAGAGATATCTCTATTGCACAATAGAGATATCTCTATTTCGCAATAGAGATATCTCTATTATAATCAGCTTTCGACGTCAGCAGGTCGCCCTCTACGTTTTGTTTTGTTTAAATTTCTATCATCTTGAGGGGTTTCAAGTCGCGTCTTAATACTGTACTCCCGCAGTTGTTTACGCTGGGAAGTTTATGTATCTTTTTATGGTACCAGTCTGTCGAGATGTCGCCTAATCTGGCGAATTTCGCTATGTATGCGACGTTCCAAAACGGTCCTTAATCCAGCCATTATAAATTAATTGAAAGTGCCTGGGCATAATACATGTAATAACGAACATAATAAAATGACTTGATGCATGATGGGATATGATGCGCGTGCCCCCTGGCTCACTGAAACTTTGTGCGTGACGTTACAACGACCACTCCGACCGGAAACATTAATAGAGATATCTCTATTAAAACCGGAAGTACACAATAGAGATATCTCTATTGTTAATAGAGATATCTCTATTACTAATAGAGATATCTCTATTGCTAATAGAGATATCTCTATTGCTAATAGAGATATCTCTATTGCTAATAGAGATATCTCTATTCTTAATAGAGATATCTCTATTCTTAATAGAGATATCTCTATTTCTAATAGAGATATCTCTATTCTTAATAGAGATATCTCTATTGTTAATAGAGATATCTCTATTCCCGATTAAATGTTAACTTTGCACGCCATAGAAAAGTGTCTGTCTAAATACATGTTCTCGCGATCGTTTTGACTTCCGAGTTCACCAGACACTGGCACAAAATGTACGTACCATGCGTGCAACAGAAGACTGGTTTTGCGAGCGGGTGATCGAAACTTCAATGGTGACTCTAGAGGAGTCGAGAACTAGACTAGTAAACTTGCATCAGTCGATATCATGGAAACCTCGACGGGACTTTTGCGAAGAGCGTTCGCTCGTGCACAACCTTTGGTAGATAATAATAGAATATCGGAACCATAGAAGTACGTACGTGTTTACTTTTGCAGGTGGTCTGATCTATTGAGCTAATCGCAGTGCGTGTTTTAGAATAGTGAAAATAATGCATTGCAAGGACTGAAGCAAGTTCAATCATTCCGACCACAAGCCTACATTGGGCACAGCACACACACCGGGCACAGCACACACACCGCGTGGCATGGTTGCTGTGTTGGCACTGCATGCTGCATGCACCGTACGATCGAGATTGTGTGTGCCGTTGTGTGAGCTTTGTCGCCCGTATGCGCTGTGTAAGTTCTACGCTTTAGTGGTGTCCTGGTATATAGTTTGTTCCAAAACGATGTAGTTGTGTTACAAATACATGTAGATGAAATTTAAAGAATAAATATATCCCATAGTACGTACACTTACAGCCCATTCGTACTATTTTGTTCAATTTTACCGGCAGGACAGCCTACAATATTAATGCGCACGCAACGGTAGCCGACTAGCCGTACTCCAACACCGAAAAATAATCGTTCTCTGCGGTTCCTTTATCAATTTTGACGGTTCAAAAACGAAAACCAAACAACTTTTTACAAATATAATTATTTTGATATTCACACCAACTCATATCTCCATACGTTTTTAAAGAAATTTCACTAGGGACCATTCAGGCAGGATGGCCTTTCCCCAGTTATCAAACTCATTATTGGATTAGTGGTGATAACAATCTTAATCCCCCAGAGGCACTGCTAATTGCCCCTTCAAAAAAGTCCCAAAAGGATGCGTTGCGACCCGAGTTGAGGCCGGTTTACTCGGGTCTAGCTTAGATGGGGCGGACACGTAATGTGTTCTCCAAAATGACGGTCAAAACAAAGTAGCTGAGCTGTACTAGGCCCATCACTGTAGAAGTTATTGAAATATATTTAATCCAACTTGAACAAACAAAGAATGAATCCATTTTCAAATTGTCTGATTGTTTTTGTCATTGGCATCAGAAGTTGGAATTATAGGGGCGCAATTTTAGCGCTTGCCCCGGGCGCCGTTTTCCCTAGATACGCCGCTGTACAGGATTACGCGATAGGGGGCCAGGGGGGGGGGACGTGCCCCCCTGGAAAACCTCGTGCCCCCCCCCCCCCCCATTTGAGATTTGGGTTGGTGGAAAAAAATATAATATATATTGTAGTGCCCCCCCCCCCAACAATTGCTAGTGCCCCCCTTGTGCCCCCCCAGACTCAAAAATCTGGTGACGCCACTCCCCCCCCCCCCCCCCCAAATATTTCGAGGTTGAATATCATTTAAGTTTATTGTATAGATTAGAAATATTTCATGATCCTTGTTTTTTTTTTTAAGTCTTCGCAGTGCATTTATAAATACCGAATATCGTTTTTAAATGCTCTAAAATGCGAATTTTCAACTCTGTTTTTATTAAAAGGTCCCTGGTTTGGGAGGGGGTATCCCACCTCCCACAGCCTCCCCCCGCTCGGTCGCTTCGCTCCATCGCATAGGACACCAAATCACCAATCATCCCCCACAATCATGAAAAGAAATCGACACCAGTGGCTATCGTACTCTTCGTATCGTATCGTACTCTTGACCTGATTGTAAAAGTGTATAGTACACAATTTTACACATCGTTACAAGTGACTTTAGTTAACAAATCATGATGAATTATGACCCAATCGCAATGATGTCGCTCTCACGGTGTCAGTTGCACATCGTTCTCAACGATCCAATGGACCGTACCGCAGAACATCCAGTTCCAATTCAAAAATGCTTACGAGAAAAACCGTGTTCGGTCCACATAGTGATAATTCTTCCAAACCACAATTATTATGTTTTCTTGAGGAAGAAAAACAGGCTAAAAAGCAATGACAGTGGAACATGAACTAAACAACCAACAAATCATTCCTCCTCGGATTGATGATGAAACCGCGAAGCCCTAATCATTCTCCCCTCCCGGTGAAATACGACTCGGTCCCTGCGGGCATGTCACCAATTTCCCGCTCATTATTATCCGCCCGGGGACATTATTTGTCAGTTGAGTTTTTATAGTTTCCCTAATTTTTCCCCATTCCTGTCGGACTTTGTGATTTAAGAGATGCTTTTAAATGTAGACATTTCCAGTATTCGTTATTATAGGCTTACGGGTCATCATTGAGGACATTGCTTTCACTGAAATCGTCTACCGCAAGCCTTGACAAATAAGAGATGTTCAGGTACCATATTAGACTCCGTAAAACAATTGAATCAAGCCCCGCCAAGCCCAAAATGTAAATGCCCTAACATTAATGAAATGATTTTAAATAAGGTGTCGAAATTATCAAGGTATTACAGGTAGTATCATACTTTAATAAGAAACCAAAACAGAAATGTAAGTTCACAGATTTACGTATCTTAACAGGGTAACGTAACTTTACAGGGTATAAAGATGGTGGCGGTAGAAACATACCGTTCAAATTTTCCGCCTAAAATGGTGTATTTATCCAGAAACAACGACCGAAAATCTTGTTGATCTTTTAAAAGATCAAAAATAAAAGAGAAAAGACTGAAGAAATACTGTGGCTGTTTTTCACTGCTTCTCAAAAAGTGGGCACCGTATGGGACTGAATTGAAATGTTCACAGATGACTGTTACTGTATCTGTCTTGATATTTTTGCCCATTTTAACAAAAGTATGATACTAACTTTAAATAAGTTTTTATCAATATATTAAAATAGATAAGGGGAAAAATGAAATCTTTTGATCGCATAATTACTTAGGGAGACTGGTTAGCGTCTGAAACCGATGAACTTGTGATTGGGGGACATCGGTCAATAGGGAGACATTTTAGACGTCTCGCTGAAAAAAAATTATTCTCAAAAACTTCTAATATCGGAAATGTTTTCTTTTAATTCTCGTAGTTTAAAACATTTGTCTAAAAACGTTTGGTTTAGCTGGGTTTCCTAACAAGGAAAAAAAGAACGGTTTATTCTATTTCGCGGGAAAATCTCCCTGATATTACCCAAAAGTCGTTGATAATTATGTTATCAATAGCAGATAATTTGAACTTTTTCTTGACATGTTTTGTCAAGCAAGGTGAATGGGAGACTTTGGAGAATCAGTCTTCGTGTCAACAGCGCATGCGCACGCACAACAGCGCAGGCGTAAAACAAAGCGCGCATGCTCACATTTGCGTGCGCGTGCGCTGTTGACTTGAAGAGCGATTCTCAAAAGTCTCCGATTGTTAAAACATGGATAGCTGATAGAAATTATCATTCCCGGCGATGTCTCCCAAAAATTTAATTTTCAGAAGATGAACTGTTTCCCTATTTTGTAAAAAAAATTAGGTGTACTGTACCTGCATCATGTAAAAAACGAACTTGCACATGAAGCTGCCGAAGAGCCAGTTGGGCAACACGGAGAGCGTCGCAGTGAACGGCGCACAGCACAGCAGGAAAGATATATCGGTGACGGCCAGGTTGACGATGTAGTAGTTGGTGACCGTCTTCATGTGGCCGTGCCGGACGATCACGTAGATGACCAGCGAGTTGCCTACCACGCCACACACCGTGATCAGGCCGAAGATGACCGGGATGAGCCAGGCGGCCTGACCGGCCGTGGCGTGCTCGACGGCCGCCGTGGTCAGGGCTGCTGCTGACGGGAGGGGGATGGTGGAGTCACCGGTGAGGCTAGCATCTGGTCCGCTCGTGGCGGTACTGGTGGTGGACGTATTCGTCATGGCCGTCCAGACCGGAAGTTCTTCCGGGCACTTCGTTGACGAAACCTTCTGACACGTTCGTTCTGGGTTCACATCACGGTGAGCATGCCATGTAACTCAATGTTGACGTATCTCCTGAAAACCAAACACAAAATGTGGAATGGCTAAACTTTGAACAATGTTATGACAATTAAGCACAAGAGAAACTGACTCGATTGAATAGTGAACAAAGAAACTGATTGGAGCGGCATTCGAACCAGCGACCACCGGAATACCATACCGGTGCACTACCAAACCAACTGAGATGTCTAGCCCTATATTGGCGGTGTCCAAACTGCCAGTATAGGGCTGGATAGCCTAATTACATGTAGTAGAGTGCTGGTACGGTTTTCCAATTGTCGCTGGTTCGAATCCCACCACAGGCAATTTTTCCGTTTTTGTTCACTTTTCAATGACAAATTAGTATCATCATATAATATCAACACAATTTCATGCTAAAGCTGCATGTACAAGAAAATGTGGACCCGATTCCAAAGTATAATGCTTTATAAATTCTATCGTGACGTGAAAAGCCATTTTTAGCATCGATTTGTTTTTCATTTTGCTTGATACAATCTCCAAAACGTATGGTTAGGCCTACTTTGGTCCCTTTTCCACAAAAATGTAGCATACAGATGAAATATGTTTAAAAAGTGGTTGCTCCAAAGTACATTACACCTCTAATTGAAGAACGCCATCGACGGCCTGGCTTTACGCACTCCAGGAATTGTCCTCCAAGTTCCATTGACAAGACTGAGGACATACGGGGACCGTGCCTTCTCATCAGTAGCTCCACGGCTCTGGAATACACTTCCTGGCCTTCTACTCTCAAAGCTTTAAATCCAGCCTCAAAACCTATACCCTTTTCAGCAATTAAGTGAACTATTGGTGGAGCCAGCGCCTTTGAATGTGTTTATACAGATAAAATGGTGCTATATAAATTATGTGCATCATCATCATCAGTAAACATTCTGCGTATCTTAAATCGTATAACAAGTTGTAATATCCCATAAGAATTTGCACTCACCTTGTACAGTGCCTAAGTGGAATTCGAAGATTCTCGAGAATAATGTACTGTATCACTAACTAAAACACATCCGTCTTTCTCCTTCAAGTGCCAACAGTGCTTGTGGCCTACAGCCCCGCCTAGGTACGATGCGTGTGCCCGCTCGTCTACGCTTTTCCCGCGATCTCCCGCGCGTCATCATCCGAGAGCACATAAATCCCCTCTGGGCTCGCATTCGGCGGATGGCGCGTCGGAATCGTCCGCAATTTACGACCCGGTCGAGCACGGCGATGACATGTAGGTAATCTGCGAGCATCCATCTCGATTACTTCGGCTTGTGGGTAAAAAGGAAAGAAGAGAAAACTAGAAATCTTTCTCGAGTCTTGCTTTTGGTGGATATTGAAAAATCTGGCAAAGCAAACAAACGCAACAATTGCTGGCCAAGATGATGTTTTCTCATGGGATAGACTGGCTTCAGTCCCTTCGAGTGAAATTCAGTCTTCCCGCCGAGTAGGCAACAGATTCGACCACTGACCTTCTTTGTATTCAAGTAATAAAATGCTGCAAACTGCCCATCAGCCAAAATGACCTGAAATAATAAAATGTTTAGAGTTAGGAGGGCCTGACGCGTTCCGATCCAAGTAGGATCTTTCTCAAAGGCCAAAAGGCTTTTTGTATTCGGTTAAAACGACCACTGCAGGGGGTCTAGTCTCCATCTAACCATTGCTCAATAATAATTTGGGAGGCTAATCATCCTTACTCGCAGCTGGGGTGCTGAAATGCGAAGGATGCGGCTTCAATGTCATCGAGTTGCAGGCTTTCATGGGCGCCCTTGGCTTTCAGCCACATCAACATCAATGAACCATTATGGACAATTGATGGCGTTGTGTAAGACGCCATCTTTAAGGATGGGAGTAGACGCCATCTTTAAGGATGGGAGTCAGAAGATACACTTACATGATCATGTAGATTAAAATGAAATCAAGAGTTTAATCATCGTGCTTTTGTGACACATTTGAGCATACGTTAGGCCGAGATGTACCCCTAAAGATGGCGTCGAAATAGCACCGTCATTTGGTCAAAAATGACCTATTACATGGATCTCTTATCTGAGGACCTCCCCTGCTTCAATACTGTCACAATCTTGTACCTACGTCACCAGTCATTCAAATACTGAGCGCCAATCCACCTAAACTACACGCAAGGAACTTTTCACGCGGAAACATGCGACGGAAGGACTGGCACAAGTCTATCCTCCACTCCCGAGACATGATTGACTTTTCATCAGCATGCCATGTTTATGTTTGGAAGGGGAACAATCCGTTTCGAGCTAAACAAGCCATTATTTTTTTTTTCATTTTGCAGAAGATGAAAGGGACACAGCAAAATTACTGCACTGATTGGAGAGACTATACAATCATGGGCGGGGCTTGGTGGGGAGGCGGGAGGTAAATGGTATAAATGGTTGGAGGGCAAAGGTCAAATAACTGGGTCAAGAATCGTTTCACGTACACAATGAAGGCATTGTCCTTTGTTAAAACAATTATATACTCTGCTCAAATCTTAGCTCAATCTTAAATTCCGACTATAGCTCCCTGCAGTTAAACAGTGAGCTCTGCTGAAAGTTAAGCCACGCTTCCCAGCTACTGTAGCAAAGTTTAACATATTTCGCAAGTTTCGCTGTGATTTTTGTTGTATCGTCATACGCCGTCATGCATTTTCGTTGTTTCGTCATGCAACGTCATTTTCGTTAATTGTTTCGTCATACAACGTCATACATTTTTGTTGTTTCGTCACAAATTTTTCGTTGTTTTGTCATACAACGTCATACGGTCAAACTTCATACTCCGCGCATGCCATGGGCGTAGATCATGTTATACATAATTATGTTACAAAATAAGTACATGTATGTCCCGCCCCTAAAAAAGTCCTCCTTAATTGGAACCGATCCACGCAACAATAACGTGTGACGTCACATACAGGCTTGCACCAAAGTATAATGCGTGGCATTCTGCATGTGACGTAAGCATTGTTTTTCGTCGCGAAAAGTACTGTGCTAAATTATGGATCTAAAATACCTCGTTTTTCTATATACGATATTTTTTAACACAAACAATGAGTTTTATAACAATACAGATGTATTTAACTTCACTTGAGTTTTGATTACAGTAAACCTTTAACATATTGTGGAAGTACGACCCAGCCACAGGATCATAATTCCCAGGTCTGAGGACTTGTCCATGGCGCAGAGACACCTTAAGATGAACCGATCGTATTATAATTATTTTTCGGCGCTGAGAGCTCGCACATTCCCTTTTTTCCTATTTTATACAGCACATTCAACACACTTGATGATAGAAACGTCAGGAAAGCGCTGTAATTATGTGACTGCCGATGCGTATTGCTCAACATTATATGTTGCATGCTTTGGACCACTTATTACTTACTATACTTGGCAACTATATCAATAACACTGTGACGAAATTATCATCAAAATACACATCTTATATCACTGGTTCTTAGTCTCAGTAATTGCCTGTATTCACTTTGTTTTGCTTAACTTATTTAAGATTTAGTTTAGTTTAATTTTATTGTCCAGTTGGAAAATCATCTTGTCTTCATAAACCCAATGAAACGAAATAATCAAAGATAGGCCTTTATACATTAAAGGTACTTTATACATTACTAGTTGTCAAACTGCTTACACCAAATTTCACTTGATACATTAAAGGATCGCGGTATAACATACACAAACAGAAATCGTCACAGAATACGTATATAATTTTCAGGGTATGAGGATGGTGCTATAGTAGAAACATATTATACAGTTAACATAATTATTTCCGCCTAATTGTGTATTATCTAGAAATTAGTCAAACAAAGATCGAAAACAGTTTTGATCTCTGGGTAAGATAAAAAACCATTCTTTACGTTTTATAAAAAAAACTGAGTTGTTTATTTTGCTATTTTCTCGTGACTCAGATGTCCAATTGAGCTCAAATTTTCACAGTCTTATTATTTCATGTGCATGCTGCATAATATAAAGTGTGAGTGCTGTTATGTGACCTTTACCAATTATGTATTATACCTTTAACAAAATTTAATACGACAATATTATTATAAACAGTGATTTTTGGAGGCGGTCAAATTTTTTTCCAGTTTTAAATACACACAACAGCACAACTTTAATCTGAGTTATAGGAGACGAACTGTGGAGGATGAATGATTTGTGGTGCCTAGTTTTGTTCAAGCCTTGATAGATTTCAAGCGACGCTCTGCACTTCTTAATTGTATAGTGTTCATTCAATGGGTGATGGGAGGGAGTTGACAGATCAGATGCTTTGGGATCACTTTTTCTTCACAAATTCTGTCTAAATCTTTGACTTTTGTACGACCTTTCCCGCTTGTTTTGTTTTGTTTGTTCCCAGCAAAATTAATATCAAACATCGTGTTAAAGGCAGCGTACAGAATTTTCAAGGCCTCCCAAAAATGTTTTGAGTTTGAGTCAGAAAATGGACTCAACCGTTCGTAAACAGTGCAAACAGTCACCGTGAGAAATCTTGGTTCATCAGATGCTGGGTTTTTCAAGGAAGTCAAGATTTAGTGTCTTTAAAAAAAAAGATCGTTCGTCCGAACGATTTAGTAGCATTTTGAAAGCGTGGTGTAACCGTGAAGGATTCAGGGGGGGGGGGGAGATTATTTCGGCCGTGTTTCTGCTATGAGATGAACAAATTAGTGTAAAAATGTACATGAAGCAACGTCTGTAAGGAACCTTCACTTCTGTTTAAGTACCAAATTCAGCCAACTTAAAACGCCGTTGTTTGCAAATCTATGGCGTGCAAAGTTAACATTTAATCGGGAATAGAGATATCTCTATTAAGAATAGAGATATCTCTATTAAGAATAGAGATATCTCTATTAGAAATAGAGATATCTCTATTAAGAATAGAGATATCTCTATTAAGAATAGAGATATCTCTATTAGCAATAGAGATATCTCTATTAGCAATAGAGATATCTCTATTAGCAATAGAGATATCTCTATTAGTAATAGAGATATCTCTATTAACAATAGAGATATCTCTATTAACAATAGAGATATCTCTATTGTGTACTTCCGGTTTTAATAGAGATATCTCTATTAATGTTTCCGGTCGGAGTGGTCGTTGTAACGTCACGCACAATGTCAGTGAGCCAGGGGGCACGCGCATCATATCCCATCATGCATCAAGTCATTTTATTATGTTCGTTATTACATGTTTTATGCCCAGGCACTTTCAATTAATTTATAATGGCTGGATTAAGGACCGTTTTGGAACGTCGCATACATAGCGAAATTCGCCAGATTAGGCGACATCTCGACAGACTGGTACCATAAAAAGATACATAAACTTCCCAGCGTAAACAACTGCGGGAGTACAGTATTAAGACGCGACTTGAAACCCCTCAAGATGATAGAAATTTAAACAAAACAAAACGTAGAGGGCGACCTGCTGACGTCGAAAGCTGATTATAATAGAGATATCTCTATTGCGAAATAGAGATATCTCTATTGTGCAATAGAGATATCTCTATTGCGAAATAGAGATATCTCTATTAACAATAGAGATATCTCTATTATTAATAGAGATATCTCTATTAGAAATAGAGATATCTCTATTAGTAATAGAGATATCTCTATTATTAATAGAGATATCTCTATTAATAATAGAGATATCTCTATTGTTAATAGAGATATCTCTATTAATAATAGAGATATCTCTATTAGAAATAGAGATATCTCTATTACTAATAGAGATATCTCTATTAATAATAGAGATATCTCTATTAACAATAGAGATATCTCTATTATCAATAGAGATATCTCTATTTCGGGATTAAATGTTAACTTGGCACGTCTTGTAATAGAGATATCTCTATTGTTAATAGAGATATCTCTATTGTTAATAGAGATATCTCTATTCCCGATTAAATGTTAACTTTGCACGCCATACAAATCCTATAATTATGCTAGTTGAATCCTGTCACCATCTCAGATAATAATTCCTTATTGCACCTTATGTCTTTTTTTACGACTCTCTTCCATGCTAAAAAAAAAAAAAATTTTGCTCGGGCTATTTTTGAATGATATTTAGGATGCCGCGTCTCCATATGGTGAGATTGGATTGAAGTATGGGCGCTCGGATCCTAAATATATATCCCTATAAGAGTCATCAGGATAAGTGTTTATAATTCACGATACTTTTTATTTTGGCATTTCGAGGAGAGCTGCCCTTTCAAAATCGAATGCACAACTGACTAAGAAGCTTCATTTTTGAACTGTGATTTGATCACTGAATCCACACGACGGTGGTGCACTTATCACAAATTACATGTATAGTACCCTGACTCCTGGTATGTTACGGCATAGTATAATATGGAGGTTGACTGAGCACCATGTCGATAACTCGTCAGTGAAAAAAAAACATGTATAGTGTACTACTATAGTATACTAGCTGTATCTTTCAACACATGTACTTTATATTAGAGGCATAAAGCCCATAGATAAGTACATGTATGGCACAGGGCTTGACAAGCAAGAAAATAATGATTTTTCGGTTTGAAAGCTTTGCAACGAATAATATCCATAATACTTAATAGAGCCATACTGTACAATATGTAAATTATTTCCTATCTCCTTTCTTGTCTTCTTCTTTTCCAGTCTAAAGCTGGTTGACTTATAGTTTCCTATTTCTTCACACAGCCCTTTGCACAAGCCTTCATTTTAATAAAAAATGAGGAAAGCTGCAAAACTCCTTTATAGGTACATGTAGTATCATTCTTTGGTAAGAGACCAAAACAGAAATGTTCACAGATTTACGTATTAACTTACAGGGTATGAAGATGGTGGTGGTAGAAACATACTGTTAAATTTTTTTCTGCCTGAAATGGTGTATTTATCCAGAAATTAGTCAAACAACGACCGAAAATCTTTTTGATCTTTTAAAAGATCAAAAATAAAAGAGGAAACACTTAAGAAATACTGTGGCCGTTTTTCGCTGTTTTCTCAAAAAGTGGGGACTGTAATTTTCACAGATGACTATTACTGTATCGTCCTTTACATCTTTGCCCATGAATCTGTATTTCTTTGACAAAAACGAAAGTATGATGATACTACCCTTAAATATGAGATGTGTGAACATCAAATTTCAGGGATTATTATCACAGGATAGTTTTTATGATCTGTGATGCCGGAAGACTGTAGACAAAATAATTGTAATGGAGGCTATCTATAAGAAGAAAATAACCAATGATGTGTCATATCTTTGAACTATAAAAACACGATGCCTATAATCATGGGACGCTTCCCAATAAACGGACGCACCAGTCTTATACAATCATTAATTGTTTCCGGTGTATAAGCCTTTATGGCTGTTTTGGTTTGCCCGTTTCACTTGATTGGAAACCAGCTCTCAATGACGACTGAGAAATCCGAGATTTTCCCAGGGTCGACCCAAAGACCCATTAAAATTTGTAGCAGAAAATTTGATCATTTTTGCAGAGTCCGTGTACCAGGGTATTCCTTGGCGTGCCGTGTCGATAGTTGCAGCGGGCAATGCGTAACGCGACACCCCGGCAGATCAAGGGGTTGGCCGCGGTCACTATAGTCATCACTGTATCTGCTGCTGTTGTGATGCGCATTGGAGTTTTCAATTCATTAGTGGGACCATCACGCTTCTTTTATTCCCCGACTGAAATGTAGATGAGGTTTCCTGCAATTTTAAGAGGCAAGAAATAAAAACTAACCATCCCACCGACCAACCAACTAAAGGCCTTTATCACACGATGCTAAAAGAACTCTCAACCCTTGAGAAATTCTCTCATGGTTGTGAAATCTTATAAAAAGTGTCATCGTGTGAAAGGACATCATTGCTTGAGAGTGACCGATGTCCCTGGTGAATCCTTGAGAGATTTTGACCGAGGTCCAGACCCATGAGAGAATTTCTCAATGGTTGAGAGTTTGTTTTAGCATCGTGCGTGAAAAGGCCTTAAAGGGTCTCTGCAATGGGAATATTATGGCTTGAACATGTGCCAATAAAAAAACTGTACATGGGGACTGTGATTTTACACACTTCCTCACACTGATTCAGGGTTAAAAACCAGCTTTTTGGGTTTGTATGCTAATGGAAATCCATATTCATGAGCAAAACTGTGATGTCATCTGGGGAACTGAGAGCAGTAACCCCATTGATTTGTACACATAAAGTTGCGGTTGTTTTATAGGTTTTCTGACAGATCTTTTCCTCCTCTTTGCCAAATATGTTCCTTTCACTCAACCGGAGGTGTCATTTTTTTACCAAACCGTTTCTGTAGGTCAAGTTTGCCTCTTCAATTTGTATGTTTTTTTTTTCATTATATTTTTGCTGTTGGTTCCCTACATGAGTATGCGTGAAAATCCCCCGTTTTACAAAGCCATTCAAAGGAAAATCAAATGCTGGTTTTGAAATCAAAATAAGACTTGCCATTCATTATTTGTCAGTATATTCTCTGTATAAAGGCAATAAAATAACCTGACTGCAAAAAAAAAAAAAAAAAAAACTGCAGGAACCCTAAACTTTTAAGTTATTGAATAATCGTGCACGTAAAAACCATGTAGGTATATTATGATCCGACCCAACGAAAAACTGCATTCCAAACTAGAAAGAATCATCTCCTTTCTCCCTAAAGTCATTCCTGTTTCCCTGAGTGAGATTTATGGTGTGCAATTCCCCTCTTCAATTAGCGTGGACATTGACACGAGGCGAGCGAGGCAAACGAGATTTTTTTTGTCACTAACGACGGAAACTGGGCTTTATTTGCTGGGGCCAATTTCATGGAGCTGCTAAGCAAAAGTATTTGCTTATACTAGCACAAAAATTTCTCGCCCATTAAAACAAACCACCGTTAAATTTCATTTGATATTCATGGTCAGTGATCAACAGTCAAAGAACAATCACAAGTGATTCAAAACACATGGAAATTTAGTTATTAACCCTGTTTTTACTAAGACAGAAATGTCATGCTTAGCAAATTTTTGTGTTAAGCAGCGCCGTGAAATTGGCCCCTGTTACTAGCGAGGATCGGTGCCAAGCTGTTGGCGGCCGCGCGCCGGTACAGTTCAGCCACCGACCGTATATGCAGGGAGAAATTCCATGAGATTTATTGCTTATAATACGGTATATTCCTTCCAAGAAAACACGATGAATACTACAATTTAACACATTCTCTTACTGATTATTTCTCCAATTACGATACTGTTGGTTGTAAAAATGAATTCTTCGATTAGGCCCATAGGCGTATTTTCTATAATCTTTGCCATGAATAACATTCACTCTGCGGTTTTTTGCTTGAGTTTGTCTTGAAAGTTGCTATCAATTTTTCAGAAGTACATCAAGGCCTTTTCCTTGTAATTTTGGAGCATATTATATTATTGTTGCCACAGTCCAGTTGGATATACACAGTATCCGCACCAAATAAATGGTCAAAATGCTGCTACGTGACACTATTCTTTCAGTCATTTTTCCAATCGTTTTATTTACTCCACAATGTTATCAGCTGAATAGGTTAATCAAAATTTGTCGTTTTTGTACACTGAATGTAAAAATGACAAACGAATGTAGTGGATAATGTGTTAACATTATGTTAATCATTGTCAAAAGACTAACAAATTGTGTGTACAAGTTGATTCTACGTACTAACAATGCAAACATGACATAACTTTTGCCGTAGGTGGCGCTGTTTAAACCAGAAACCACCACACGAAGTTTGCACATGCAGTGGAAGTTCATACAAACAATCTCAGAAGAAATTGATGTTGAAACTGCTTAATTACTCCTCGCTTTATAACAGTGGAATATCACATTCGTCGGAAACACACATGTGTGACTGTGGGACCCTAACAGCTTCACCAGCATGGCTGAAAACTGGAATTATACTGATACTTTGTGTCATGGATGGCGCGACCATGGAATGGATTCGTAATACATGTACAAAACACAGGCAGCAGAAGATGCTGCACTGGAGATGAAGGTAAGCAATAAGCATTGTTATTCTGCTAAATATATTCTACATAACCACACAATTTATAATGCACGAAAGTGTATGAGGAATGTTGACTGAAGAACACGTTTTTGTTACAACTGCCTGCCCCGTCGTTCACGGCACGTCTGTATAGGCCTACATTTCAATTTCAGACAAGTACTAGTGCAGGATTGAATCAACATGTTGCCTATAATTAATTTATTATGTACATGCCGCTTGCAATGCAGTACGTTTTCGAGTACTATGCGACTACGTGCTTGTGATATATAATAATATAAAAAACAAATCAAAGACGACTTAAATTTATGTTTGAAATTGTTTTTTGTTTTGATTTAATTATTCATAGGCTATTTATGTATTTTATTTTTTAAACCTGTGTAGCAAACTCAGACAGAACTATTAATTTTTAAGGTTTTCACAACCCAAAGAATCTATACACTGTATTATTAAGTTTTCGGTAAATTCCCCTTTTCGGATTCTAGTGTTGAAGCCAGAGAACTTGCAATGATGTTTACTTAATTAATAGGTCTAGGAAGTGTGTGATCAAGTTTGTGATCAAAGGGGTTGATTTAATTAAGAAATAAGGAAATAAGACAAAAATCATCCACGAAAATTTATTTGCAAAAATTAATTTGCAAAGTCAATTGTCCTTATCAGTAATTGTTTTCAATGAAGTATTATATAAATATTATTAAAGGAAAAGGTCCAAGTTTCGCTGATATAAAAATAAATCTCACACTCTCATGTGAAACCTTGAAAACGACCGATTTTCTAGATATCGAAGACTA
Organism: Astropecten irregularis; assembly: GCA_963971285.1. Classification (NCBI taxonomy): domain Eukaryota; kingdom Metazoa; phylum Echinodermata; class Asteroidea; order Paxillosida; family Astropectinidae; genus Astropecten; species Astropecten irregularis. Next base: position 6,701,688 of record OZ020255.1, read on the forward strand.
CTTTTTCCCCCCATCACACGAAGAATCAATAATAACGAACATTGTGTACACAGTACTACATACAGTACGGTAATCCACCCCACATCACGGCTACCGTGACACATCCGCACGCTCCCAATAAACAGCGAAACGTACAGTTCATGTGCTCGTCTCGTGTGCACAAATAGATAGAACCGATTCAAGTAGAAATGTGGCTAATACGGCGGTTGCATGAGCATTTTGCTCATTCTGTGGTTTTGTGTATTAAAGCAATGTGGATCCGCTCCGGCGGGAGGGTAAAATTCTTTCCATAGTGAACGTGAATATACGTGGATTTCTACACGTGGTCTGATACGGGTTTGCATAGGCAGGGCATGCTAGTGGAAACGTAAAAATTTGTATTTTTCTTGGCGTGTGTGGGTGCACGTGCGTATCACGGCTGTGTGGTAGAAATAATAGCATAATAGCGGTTTTGTGAGTATTACTCGCGTGGTCATTCTGTGGTTTTGAGGGCGTTACAAGCTATGGATTCGTGCGAGTGCGGAATTCTCGCCGTTTGACCGCGGATATGAGTGGATTTCTCCAAGTGGTCTCATACGGGTTTGCATAGGCAGAGCATGTTAGTGGGAACCTCAAAATGAGCGTTTATGTTTACGGCTGTTTGTGTGCGCTTTTTTGTCATACTGTGGGTTTCTTTGTGCATCAAAATGCGCGTGCGAGAAGGAGAAGTTCTTGCCTCTGTAACCGTGGAATTAGAAGGATTTCTACGCGTGGTGTGACACGACTGTGCATAGGCAGGGTGTGCTAGTGGAAACGCTCAAATACGTGTTTCTTCTTGGTGCGATTGAGCGCGCGTACCTAGTGCTTACGTGTAGTAGAAAATGATAGCATTATAGCGGTTTTTGTGAAAAATACTCGCGTGGTTTAAGGGTGGTTTTGGGGTATTCAAGCTGTGGATACGCGCTAGCGGAATTCTCGCCATTGTGACCGTGGATATGAGTGAATTTCTACACGTGGCGTTATGCGGGTTTGCATAGGCAGGGCAAGCTAGTAGAAACGCTCAAATACGTGTTTCTTCTCGGTGCGATTGAGCGCGCGTACCTAGTGCTTACGTGTAGTAGAAAATGATAGCATAATAGCGGTTTTTGTAAGAAATACTCGCGTGGTTTAAGGGTGGTTTTGGGGCATTCAAGCTGTGGATACACGCTAGCGGAATTCTCGCCGTTGTGACCGTGGATATGAGTGGATTTCTACACGTGGCGTTATGCGGGTTTGCATAGGCAGGGTGTGCTAGTGGAAACGCTCAAATGCGTGTTTTTCGTGGTGTAACATACAAGTTGCCAAGGCGGAATTCTATTAACAGCGCCCTCTTTAGTTCATCTTTGTCCAATCGTGTTTCTGTAATAGAGTGGTGCAATCCTCACCATGCAGCTTACATTACTAAAGCATTGTGACGATCATAGGCACTAGGCTTGAGATCGATCTGTCATTCAGCGTGTGATATTCACATGAACGGTGCTTTTACAATCGCCGAGAAAATTTCCTGATTAATTTGGATAAGATTGAATGATAGTTGATACATTCGCAATGTACTCGGTGAAGTTAGTGTTGTATTTGTAAGATTTGCTTGTATTTGTAAACTTTAATGATTAAAGTAAGTAGTAGGTTTTATGAGACAACGATGCTTCTGAGAAGGGAGGGAGTTCTTTTGTTGCTTTTGTTGCTTTGGAATATCTTGTAAAAAGGGAGTCATGACCCTGATTTACTCACAATTTAGGGCAGACTTGGGCGAGCAAAATCTTACGTCCGGGTTCCTGTAGCTGAAGTAGGAAGTTCCATTAATGTGGTGATCGAGAAAGCACTTGGAAAGAGAAGCCTGTCGGACCATAGACAGGGATGAGATTTCTCAGATTAAAGTCTGATTTCAGACTTTTTTCCTCACATGCACAGGCTGTGTACAAAAGTATAGGAGATTCTAAATTTCAGACTTTTTATGCTCCCTGTCAGCTGTTTTCGGACATTTTTAATTTTTATCATTGTTCAATCTCATCCCTGCATAGAAAAATAATAGAGAATCTACTTTCTCGTGGCAGACGCTCTGCTGAAATTATTGTAGTTCCTCATCGAGCTCACGTCAGACTTTTTCTGCTCCTGGATCACCTCCTATTACTAGTCCAGTCCCTGGCACTGAGCGGCATCCAAGCGGCAGACCTAAATTAAAATATGCAGTAAGTTTTCAAAGGAGACTAGTGATGGGTTGTTCAGTCTCATGCATGCCTGAGATGTGTGGGCACTGAAATTGAGATTGAATTTGAGACTGTGATCATAAACTTGTGACTTGGCAAGATGGGTGGATCGTATTCTTGTTTGAAGTGCAAATCTTTTTAGTTGATTTCACATGCTGTTAATTGGCAATCTGAATTTGCAAAAACAAAACAGTATGTCCTATTATAATGGCATAGGCTGACATAGCAGGCCTGTACAAAATAAAAACAAGAAAATCAGGTTCGAAAATCAAACATCCCCCATAAAATTATAACCTTCACGGCATGCATTCATGTCACTTTTTTTTAAATCTGGAATGTTAACATCATGATATGGCAATCCTTTCCTAGTATGATGAGACCGAGTAGCATCGCTTGACAGTTTTACTACCCCGCTTCCCCGACCCCCAGAATCATATTAGCAGTATACAACCCATAGGCCACAAAATTAAAAAAAAATCCAATAAAATTTTCACTTTAATTAATACCTGAACGTTTTTTTTCTAAAAGCTAGGTCCACATATATTTTCATATCTGATTATGATTTAAGTTATAAGTTATGAGGTGGAACATTCACACCATAACTGATATAGGACCCTCAATATGAAGAAATAAAATAAAATATGGCATTTTATTTGTGCACACCGGACCCAATGGCATGACAGCCAAGTTGTCATCTGTAATCTGCTTTAGCTATGTATATTATTATTTGTACACAAGTACAGGAACTGAAGTAAAATATTTCCTTTAATATACATTCATTCAAGTTCACTAATTTTTTGTTTATCAGTAAAATAACTGCAGTAATATGATTCAGCTCGCACTATAACTGCAACTATTTAATTCGTTCAACAAAAATCGTTAAAATGTAGCAAAAGATCACCTCGAAAATTAATTTATTTCCAATAGAAGGCCACCAGTTCTTTGCTCATAGGGATATTTTCTATAAATGATAAGATGTCAACTTTCGTTTCAGATGAAAATATTTTTGCAAGTTGAGCCCGAATTACCGAAAAAGAAGATTTTCCCATGTTTTCACCACTCCCCGACCGAACAAAATACAGGCCACATTACGCGTTATAAATAGCTGACGAGTGTAAACGTGGTTTTGCCGATGATGGCGGGGTAAGATATTAATAAGTCCCCCTGAACCACTTTAGAATATCATCATTTGTGCTTCTACATGAATTTTAAGCCTTGTCAACTAAGAGAATTGTGTTAAAATACGCCTTTTGTGAATGTCAGGAATTGATGACGTCATCGTTTAAGCTTAAACTAAATTCACGCAGGCCCGCTTTTCGGAGGACTATATCACCTTAAGGGCGATTTGATATCGTTATGATCAAGGTATAAAGTGGAAGGATATGAGGTAAACTGTCACACACAAGCTTAAAAATGCTGCAAGTTGAAGTATTTTAGAAGTTATTGCCCAAACAGTTTGTCTTTTGTGGTGTACTTGCATCATTTTATGGACAATAATGTTGAAAGTCATATAAATAGTTTAGGATGACCAATCGCCTTAATTTTTTTTACCAAGTTGCCGGAGTATCGTCGTTTTCCAGTACCAATCTACCGGATGTGCTATACACGACAGCTGATGTCAGTTATTCATTCATTAATGTGCCTTATCCGTCCTCATGAATATTCATCTTTGTCAGGCACGCGCAAAAAGCCCGCCCTCTTGTGGCGAATGTGGGAAAGATTAGTATTCCGCTTGACGAATGCGAGCGGCGTGGCAGTGGAAACGCTCAAATGAGTGATTTTCTTGGTGGGATTGGGTGCGTGGGTACCTGGTGATGTGTGTAGTAAAAGTAATAGCATTATAACGGTTCTGTGTGCATTACTCACGGGGGTCATTCTGTGGATTTGAGAGCATTGAAGCTGTGGATTCGCGATATGAGAATTTCCACCGTTGTGACCGTGAATATGAGTGGATTTCTACGCAAATGGTTTTCATGGGCAAGGGGCTGCTTGCTAGTGGTAAATTATGGGGAGTACATGATTATACTGCAGTTTTGTGACCCTTACTAGTTTAGTCATTCTGTGGTTGTTTGTGCACTGGAGTGCGCGCGAGAGAGTGAAAAGTTCCTGCCGTTGTAACCGTGCACATGAGTGAATCTCTACACGCGGTCTAATACGGGTTTGCATAGGCAGGGCGTGCTAGTGGAAACGCTCAAATACGTGTTTCTGTTCACGGCGGTTTTGGGATGCTTTTTGGCTCATTTTGTGGTTTTTGTGCAGGGAGTGCGTGAGAGTGAGGGGAGAAGTTCCCGCCGTTGGGACTGCGGATATGAGTGGATTTCTACACGTTGTGTTGTCTGGGTTTGCATAGACAGGGTGTGCTAGTGGAAACGCTCAAATGCGTGTTTTCTTGGTGCGACTGGGTTCGCGTGTAACCTGGTGCTTCGTGTAGTAACAATTTATAGCATATAGCTGTTTCTGTGAGGTTTACTCGCGTGGTCATTGTGTGGTTTGTTATGCACTGAAGCTGTGGGTCTCGCGAGAGGAGAGGTCCTGTCGTTGTGACTGCGGAAATGAGTGAATTTCTACTCGCGGTGTAACACGGGTTTGCATAGGCATGTCGTGCTAGTGGGAGCGCTCAAATGCGCGTTTATGTTCACGGCTGTTTGGGGAGCCTTTTTGGCTCATTTTGTGTTTTTTTGTGTAACGAAGTGCCCGCGAGAGAGGAAGAAATTCCTGCCGTTGTGACCGTGGATATGGGTGGATTTCTTCACGAGGTGTGATACGGCTTTGCATAGGCAGGGCGTGTTAGTCGAAACGCTCAAATGCGCGTTTCTGTTCAGTTTACGCCCATCGCTAATAAATAATCTTGAGTTGTATGAATGAAGTTCAAAGATTTTTAACCCGAATTTTGTCAAGGGACTGGGTCGATTTCACCGTAAGTCAACTAGCATACCGAAACAGAAATCTTCAGAGATTTACCTATAACTTACAGGGTATACAATTGGTGATGGTAGAAGTATACAGTTACAATTGTTCTGCCTGAAATGCTGTATTTATCCAGAAAAGAGTAAAACCAGTGCCCAAAAACATGTTCGATCTTTTAAAGATCAAATATAAAAGAGAAAAGACTTAACAAATACTGTGACCGTTTGTCACTGTTTTCCCAAAAAGTGGGCACCGTATGGGACTGAAATTTTCACAGATGACTGTTAATATCTTCCTTATTTTTGCTCATGAATCTGCATTTCTTTGACAAAAACCAAAGTATGATATTACCTTTAATCTGATAATTGACTTACAAAAAATTTATCAGCACTTGTTTTCAGCTATAAACAATATGATATTGTAGGATTTGAAGCTTTGCATGGTGGAAGTCACGTAATAAGGAAAGGTTTGCGGAGACACCATGTATAATCTTTTTATGGATGTGTGGTTCTGAAAAGAACCGGTGAGAAGTTGATCTCGACGTACGAGACTTCAATATCGTATATGATATTGAAGTCAATAATAACAGTGTTATCCATTTCATGGACACTTTAAGGCTTTGCATTAATTCTGTATTCAGATTGCGGATTACCTATACATGTATTTTTCTATGGTTACTTAAATACCATCAACGTCATCCTTGCTCGGCCTGTGCCTGTCTTCCTATCAGTCAGTGTCTTCCCTGTCAATTTCTCCGTGTTTAATGGCTTTTTTCTTCCTTTTCCCATAAGCTTCAACCTGTCCCTACATCCTCTTAAATCTTCCCACATTGCTTGCGTTTGTCATCCATCCATAGTTGCTCTGCATATTCATAAATTATTTCCGTGAAGTCGTATGATGACAGTGATTTATTGGATGGTTGTGAAGTCAATTGACTTCTTGAGTTGAACAGAACTGATGCGTCTTCCTTGTCGGCAAAAATATCGGTCGGTCGACTTCAAAACATCGTAATGGACTATGGAAATGAAATGTAACCGTGGTAATTTGCTTTACGGATGACTTTCCAAATTAAACTGGGTTATCCACCGTAAAAGTCGAACTTCTCGTTTGCCATTAAAATGTATCTGGACAACTCAAACATTAATTTGGCGATGTTGTGCATACAGTCATTGCAGGAAACATTCCATTTAAAAGTGCGTCTAAATGGCCGTATGTTGGTAATGCTTTCAGGTTAATGGCGATTAATGGTGTCATGTTACACGGCAAAATAATGAGTGACTTGAGAACACTGCACTTTTGCCTATGAGTATTATTTTGGCAGACGGGGTCGTTCACTTCGTGAGCGAAATAAATCTTTAGGCTGAGGGCGGATCTAGGCCTATACACGGGGTGAGTCAAACGGAACTCGACTGTGATTGGTGTTGTTTTTCCAAAATAAATGACATTCAAAAGTTCAGCATAAGCATATGTTTAATAATCACTATCTCCTGCTTATCATAGAAGAATTGTAACAAAATATTGATCATTCCTAAGAGGACTTATGTCTATTTTGTTGAAGGCACTCGTTTTGCAAGCTGTCTATAGAATATTTGACAAAACTATCTGCAGTCGTACATAGACCTGTGCCACAACTTTGATTTCTTTCCAGAATGAAAACAAATAAATAAATAAATGCTTTTACACTCATCATCGTAATGAAAAGTTTCAGGCCCAAACGTGCAAAAGATCAATGTGTGTGAGGCAGCTCCACTGTACACTCCAGTGACCACATGATTTGCATAACACATGCAACACAATGGCAATGGCCAGTACACCCCCCACGGAGAGACACTGAAATCCAGTCATTGGACGAAAACTTTGACGAAAAAAATTAATGATAACTGGGTTTTTACCCAATCAAATCGACTTTTATATGAATGGTAAGGGAATTGTTTCATCTTTCCAAAACAGCTTCCCCCAGCGTGATCCGACTCTGGGTTCTCAAGATACGTTGAGATAAACAACAAAAGGTCAGTTAAAAACGGCCATTTTTCGTCCCGCTCCATAGGGAATTGCCTCATACCCATGATCTTTGAAAGAAAAATGATCACTGTTTTTTCTGTTTTTCTAAGTGAGACATATATGAACTTAAAGCCAAAAAAATGAATTTTCATAATCTGCAACCCCCAGGTTTATACGACTTTCCGTTCTGAAGATACAAGTGATTTAGTGTAAAAAAATTGCTGTTTTGGGGGTCATTTCCCCACGTTAAAGCTTCTGTGGAATTTCCAGTGGAGCAGATGCGCGCTAGTTTTCATTATACTCGCTTACGGATTCATGAGGTGATGGAGTCGATTTCACGCAGCCTTACGATCGATCGTAACTCGTGTTACGAAAAATAACCCATCGTATCCCGCGTAGGGCTGCAAGGCATCATAACTCCTTCGATTGATAGTAAATTACGATAGGTTGAGTGAAATCGAACCCTGGTCTTTTGACAGATTGATCATTCTTCATACGCCTGCAAAAAAAAAAAATGAATTGACCTGCACGACATGTCCATCTGTTCTCCTACTAAATACCAGGCGTGCATTGCAGCAACGGCGAACTTGTCGAGAGATAATTCACCCACAAGTCTTATTTCGAGCCGTTAAATTCCACTCGTTATTATCACTGCGACCCATCGCTGTCCAAGTTTTTTAAAACGTACAGTTAAAGGTAGTGTCCTACTTTGGTAGCATACCGAATCAGACATTTTCATTTACTTACAACTTACAGGGTATGAAGATGGCGATTTTAGAAGCATACCGTTATTTATTGTGTGCCTGAAATGCTGCATTTATCCAGAACAGAGTAAAACCAGTGACCAAAATTATTAAAAGAAGGTAGATTTGCGGTGACACCATATTATCTCTTCTGTGAGAGTGTGTGGTTCTGAGAAGAACCGTTGGTATTATCTCGACGTTCCAAACAGTGTGTGCTCTGTTCGTCCTCAAGAGAGTGACAGAAGAGATTACATGGTGTCACCGCAAACCTACCTTCTTTTAGTACTTCCTCCATGCATAGCTTCAAGTCTTACTGACCTAAATTATTGTTGATTTTTTAAAGATCAAAAATAAAAGAGAAAAGACAAGTTTAAGAAATACTGTGGCCGTTTTCACTGTTTTCTCAAAAAGTGGGCACCGTATGGGACTGAACGGTTTTGACAGATGACTGTTACTGTATCTTCCTTGATATTTTTGCCCATGAATCTGCATTTCTTTGACAAAAACCAAAGTATGATATTACCTTTAAAGCGTAGATGGCGTGAACAGACATACTACGGAGTTAAAAATTTAAGCCTCCAGCTTAAAGAAGATTCCCCAGGGGAAAAACAGGGGTTTTCCCTTGTAGCATTCTGAAATACTTACTTGTCGTGGTTGTTTTGCCACTTAGATGACATGTTTTGACAAATGTTTGGGTGAGGAGAGCAAATTTGTCAGAAGGAGGAACGAAGTACATGTCATCGACCCCAAATGGAATATTGCGATTATCGTTCATATTAATTGGTAATTGGAGTGCGAAAAAAGTGCATGTTTGAAGAGGGCTTATTATTTATCCTGAACGGCTGGGTTGTGAGATCTGTTGACCGAATGTTCTTGTTTTTCGAGTGTCAGATTTGTAAAGATGACCATGTACATCTGTGATATGCCATCATTCCGAATCTGTGAGCTTTCAGTCACATTTATCGTTTGAAACCAGGGGTCGATTTTACCACTGATTGTAACTTACTATCAATTGTAGGACTTATGTATCTCGAGTTACGGTCGATCGTAGGGCTTCGTGAAATCGACTCCAGGTCCAATCAGTTAGTCAATATCACTCTTCAACAAGTACATTCAACGACATACATATACCGGTATTTGTGTTCTTTTGGAGACGTATCTTTGATCTTGAGTATTAATGAACACTCTCTGAAGAGCAGAATTGAAATCGCTCTCATTTGAACCAGAATCACTTTCCTGGGTTGAAATGTCTAGCGAAAGTCCCTTATATAAAATACTTCTCTTTGCGACTGATTACTGTGCCTCGAAGTTCCTAACTTTTGATGTTCCAAATATCAGTTTCGTGAAACCTTGTGGACTCGGAGACCTATACATCTTTAGAATTTCCCTGTGGAGACATATTCAACATATTATTGTGCTCGGTCCTCACAAGGCACCAGATATGCGTTCATACTGAGTGATTGTGATCTGCATGATACATCATCCGTGCCAAAATCACTATGGGATTGGGTAATAATTACCATGATACCAAATTTGGGAATTTGAGCCAGTCGCGTGCCTTTCGCCTGAGAGGAGGCACACATTCTTGACAATACCTATACGTTTACATGTACTTTTTTCACGCTCAGGGTGAAAAGTTCACGTTGATCTACCGTGAAAAATGGCAATGGCGTTTGTCGACAACAATTTGGGCCTAGTATTAATACGTGATGCGTGACACGTTTTCAGGTTGTTTTGAAAATAACCAATGCCGCTCCACTTCTTTTTGATGCACAGAGATTGGTCATTTTAGATTGGCTGCGAAAAAATAGTGACGTCATTCATGCAGCGGACGTCATTGGAACTCGCGTCACGTGACGCATGCGCAGTCGGAACTCGGAAGTGGCTTACTGATGTCACATGGTTAGTCTGTAATTCAGCCTAAATCACGGGCGTTCCTTTGGCACCCAAACAACATCTGAGAGGCAATGCACTTTAGGGCGACTGTGATTACAGTCAACATTTGGTGACATGGGGTTGATTTCACCAAACTCATCGTAACTTACTATCAATCGTATGATTAGTGATGCACTGCAGCCCTAGGTAAGATACGGTGGCCTTCCTTTCTAAATCGTTACGATCGTACCGCTCCATGAAATCGACCTGATTGCATACTCATTTTGGTGTACTTTGTCCAGGCCACATTTTCACTTCTCCAGACTTCGAGTGTGTCTCCAGAATTGCTTGGATTCCCTTGGTCACTTCCGTCTATTCCTCCTCCTATGTCTCACCGTTCCATTAACCTTTTTTTCTAAAAGTTGACTCGGTCCATTGAAAATTTGACGGTCTTATTTGGGTTTTCTTAATGTGGATTTCAAATTAATTGAATTCCACGAATGTACTTATTGTTATTTGGAACGAGTAGATTGTCCTCGAGTTGATGTAGTCTTTCGAGCAGTCATTGGATTATTGCAATCAGGATTCGATGATAAACATTCTTAAAATTACGAACGACTTTATCAAATTCAATCATCAGCCTTCTTCTTGTAAAGCCCTTTTGATATATCAACGTTTCTCTGTAAAAGCCCACTCGGACAGGAAGCCTTTACATCAGTAATCTCATCGAATGTCAAGTTCCCTCACTATGGCGTATTTATTATGATTTTTGTTTTGCACGACTGTCACTGTAAAAATGGACGCCTGATCCATCATTTTGAAGTAGAAAATGTAGTTCCTTTGAAGTTTGGAGAATTCCAAATTTTATAAATGGGGAGATTAATGGTATTATCTTCTTTGGTAGAAAACCAAAACAGAAATGTTCACAGATTGACGTATAACTTACAGGGTATGAAGATGGTGGTGGTAGAAACATACCGTTACAATTTTTCCGCCTGAAATGGTGTATTTATCCAGCAATTAGTAAAATAACGACCAAATTTTTTTTTTGGATCTTTTAAAAGATCGAACATAAAAGAGAAAAGACTTAAGAAATACTGTGGCTGTTTTTCACTGTCTTCTCAAAAAGTGGGCACCGTATGGGACTGAAATTTTCACAGATGACTGTTACTGTATCTGTCTTGATACACCACACTGGTAATAGAAAATGACAACTTGAGTTTATCCGAGCCACACCGTCAAGAACAGCTAAATACCTATGCCATGGCTCAGAGGTAGTCCCACTACTAATTCGATTAAATGATAAAAATTAATATTTCATTATTTGGCGATTCTTTTCAAGTTCCGAAAGAATCGACTTTGCGTCTATTCATATTTGCTCATGAATCTGTATTTCTTTGATAAAAACCAAAATATGGTATACCTACCCAGCGACATCCTTTTAGCAGTGTGGATTTAACTGGATTGGTCACCCAGAGATCATATCGGTAATGTTGTATTTAGAAACAACATTATACAAGCTCAATAACCTTCGGACCGTGCGTGCAGCTGGCCGGCATATCCGGCATACCTGGGCCGATGAAGTTGGCGAGTTGCCCGCTGAGCCGCGCGGCCCGTCACGGTAAGCCGAGTGACAGGGTCGACGCAATCATTCGTATACAAACTAAAGCACAGTGCGGACTTTTTTCCTGATCTGAGAAGGAATACAAAGCTATTTTGATTATATTTACATGGAAGAGGTGACGTGGTGTCAGTCTGCACGTGAAATGAAATCTATTATTCTTGATGTCCCGATTATTGGCTCTGTTTTTCCGGCCAAAGATGAAATGAGCTATTTTAAAGTCGAATTGGGATTTTCCCCGCGATGGGCCCGCGGTATTAAGCGGGTATGTCAGGCATTCCTCATGCAGCGAAGCTTTAGTAACGGATTCACTCCAATTTGTTCAATTTGTTTAAGGCGGGTATTAAGAAATCTTCGATGAGATGACACACACGCGGCTGTTTTCACGGACAATTTCCGTTCAGGTGATCCTATGGAAACATTTCCCCCTCGTTATAGCAGAATTTGAATTCATGTTATAAGGCCAAACGAACCCACAGCCGGTGAACGTTTTGGAAACATTTAGCGATTTTATATAGCACTGAATGTATTGAACTATGGGCGTTTACGAAAGGGGGCTTAAGCTCAGGCTCCATTTCGTGAATCCATTCTAAAATAACGGGAATCAAAATAGAGGCTTTTGGCTGCCGCGGTTCTAAAGTAGATTCTCTGGTTCGAAAAGGAAAACAGTTTCAACTTCAATGAAAAACCACAACCTATATTTTCAGCATACGGATATCAGAGCTGGAGCCTGAGCCTGAGCTTAAGCCTCCGTTTCGTAAACGCCCATTAACTGCCAACTACACTGTCAAATACGGTTAGTTTATAATAGTCCGCCACCAAGAGTCTGTAACGCGTTGGCCAATCACAATTCACGGAATCTGTCGACCCAATGCGCGTCTTGAAAGGGTCGGCTACGCGACACATTTGACATGATACATTTTTTTCGCGTACGTTGCGTAGCTGGACGCCGAACTTGCGTAATTCTAACGCAAGTCTACGCAACACTACGCTATACTGTAAGCCATGCCGACGCAATAGTACGTTACCCTACGTCTGTTATACGCAATTCAATTTCAATGTACGCGAATTACATTATGCTGGTAGGTACGCGGTGCCTCTGCACAGGGTACGCAACCATACGCCATCGCACTACGCACATCTACGCAGGCCCACGTAGAGTACGCTGCCTTATTTCGGCGTACACGGTACGCAACACTACGTAGGCCCGGTGTGAAAGGGGCTTAACGTATGAACAGCGTAGGGCAACGTAGTCGCTAAGCTGTTCATACGCAATACTACGCAATTGTACGTAAGGCCCAGTGTAAAAGGGACTTTAAGAGAATGAAAATCAATGTTCTCGTTATACAGTCTTAAAGAAACCCCAACCCTAGACAGAAACTCGTTATCGCAGTGATGTTATAAATTGAGACACAGCCGCTCCAGACTGTGATAGTTATCCCCAGAGTTCCGAGCAGTTAATCAAATCAAGATGAGGGATTGTTACTGGCGATGTCACAGATCGCGCATAGATGAAGTCAATGAGGATGGGTTATTAACTGACTCTCCCCACCAGCGTGCGGTTCGGACTTTGACTTGAGGAGATTTGAAAGGGGAGAACAGCCAGGAAGACGAAAAATAATATCTCTTCATGGCACGCGTCTACTGTAATGATTAATCTTTTCCCTGTAACGCACCAGTTGGACCTTGCCCTTGTCTCACTCCAAACGGCACTGAGACGGTATCAAGCACTCTCCAATGAACCTTCCATCTGCCCAAACCAAACAATCTCCTCTTATTAAGAAAGAAGCTTAAAGTTAATATCATATTTTGGTTTTTTATCAAAGAAATACAGATTCATGGGCAAAAATATCAATACAGATACAGTAACAGTCATCTGTGGAAATTTCAGTCCCATACGTTGCCCACTTTTTGAGAAAACAGTGAAAAACAGCCACGGTATTTCTTAAGTCTTTTATTTTTTATTTACGGTCGTTGTTTAACTAATTTCTGGACAAATATACCATTTTAGGCGGAAATATTTTAACGGTATGTTTCTACCACTACCATCTTCATACCCTGTTACCCTGTGAGTTATACGTAAATCTGTGAACATTTTTGTTTTGGTTTCTTACCAAAGTATGATACTACCTTTAAGGGTATAATACACGATTGATAAAGGTCACATAGCACTCACACTTTGTCTGATCAAACATGTACACAAAATAATAAACCCGTGAAAATGTGAGCTCAATCGGACATCTGAGTCACGAGATAATAGCGAAAACCCGACTCATTTTTTCTTATTAAACATGAAGATCAAAACTGTTTGTAGGTCGTTGTTTTACTAATTTCTGGATAAATACAATGCATACAGCATTCCAGCTGGATACATTTTAACAGTATGTTAATTTCTACCAGCACCATCTTCATACCCTAAAAGTTATACGTAAATCTCTGAACATTTCTGTTTGGGTATGTTACCAATCCTGTACTGTACCTTTAAGATGTAGGCTTACACGGAGTCTGTGACAAGATGAACGTTTGGACGAAAAAGCTAGGAGAAAAAACACCAATTGAAATGACGCGTTAATGATTTGCAAGATTTCTATACGAGCTTTGTCCTCCTCCATAAAAAGTGCATTGTGGAAGAGTACGTACAATTTTGATTGGATTTTGTGTCATCGAGATGAGATGTAGATGCAGATACCTAGTTTTTGAAAATTGCATATCATACTCACACAAACCAGTGAAAAGTTCGGCAAAATCGATTCTTTCGCAAAACATCGGATACATATAGGTTCTTGTTTTGAAGTGAGTTTTATATTCACGCTCCGGTGTGTTAAAATCGATTACTGTATTCGAAATCAGACTCGGATGCATTTGTATCGATGGTGGCAGCATAAAAACAGTAAAACCATAAAGAAAACAACATCAGTAACAACATTTCTCAGAAATGTTGGTTTTGATACCAACTTTTTAGGCTTTATCATCTAAAGGAATTAAGCAATCCATTTTGTGTATCAATGCTGCTAAAAGGTTTAAAGCACCATAGTGTATTGTGTATCTTATCTGACAGAGCTACGGAGTTGTAACGTATCAAATTTTGAATATTTTAGACACTTTCAAACGAGAGTGTGTTTTAACAGGGTTTGTTAATGTTTGCTTAAAAGTGCTATCATACTTTGGTAGCATATCAAAACATAAATCTTCACAGATTTACCTTTATCTTACAGGGTATAAAAATGGTGATGGTAGAAACATACCGTTAAATTGTTCCTACCTGAAATGCTGTATTTTTGATCTTTTAAAGATCAAAAATAAAAGAGAAAATACTAAAGAAATACTGTGGCCGTTCTTCACTGTTTTCTCAAAAAGTGGGCACCGTATGGGACTGAAATGTTCACAGATGACTGTAACTGTATCTTTCTTGATATTTGTGCAAACGAATCTGTAATTCTTTTACAAAAAAGAAAGTATGATATTACCTTTAATTTGACGAGTATAATTATTACTTGTTTTTTGTTTCAATGGGGTTCTTAATGTTCTTTTATTTACTAATCTATTCAGATTCTAATTTAGTCTTGGTCCTCTCTTAAATTCAGCGCTTCCAATATTTAAATATTTATTTTATTGTGAACTCAGTTTTCTTTGTAAAGCCCCTTGAGCGTCAACATTTGGCAAAATCTGCGCTAAATCTACAAACAACTATTAATTGCTATTTTTATTTAATCTAACGAAGTCCACTCATTTGGCTGTTGGTTACAGTAAGCATCCATTTATTGCCAGCTGAAAAATATATCCGGATTTGAGTTAGCTTGTAACTTTATCCCCTTGTCTTCCTGAAATTAATTAACAAGATTTCTGATTTCTGATTTATTGAAATTTGAAGCGAATAGGGATAATAACGCCAGGTGTCTCCTACTAAACGGATTTTGTGGGATTTAACTTGTCTTGGACATCGCTATATAGTTGGTCATTATTAGATGCCTATCTCTGGATTATGTAATGTAATCAATTTTGTTTTTGGGGCGCCCTCTATTTATGGCTTCTAATGTATTTTATATAACTTCCTGTCGTAGAAGGATCTATGGGCATTTACGAAACGGAGGCATAGGGTTGTAGATCAGTAAATTGGTCTAAATCAGTCCGCGGAGCTAATTAAAATCTGTATACCCTCAAAATCTTTTTTATAAAATTATTTGCTGGGCCCCACATGGGAAGTCTTGTAAAGAAAATGGATGGAACCTGGTCACCAGAGTTTGGACTTTCAACTTTGAGCTGTTTTGGATGAAATCAGGCCCTAAACTCGCTGTACTTGGGCCTGTAGAGGAGGGGTACATTTTTTAGTCTGGCACCAGTCAACATGACAGTTTTCAGGGTATTTTCCTTTGGATGGATTTTTACTCAAAACGTCATTGGTTACCCTATAGAAAATTGAAAGGAAAATTAAAAGTGAAGTTTTCAGCTTCATTTTGGTGTATAGCTGGAGTGTCTGAGAAACATCTGAGTATTTTAAATGTTTTTTTTTTGAAATTGGTCATTGCATGGGGGCCTATGGGAAATTATTTACTGGTCTGCACCCTTAGGCTCAGGCTCAGACTCCAGCTCTGACATCCATATGCCGAAAATATAGGTTGTGGTTTTACATCGACGCTGAAGCTCCGTTTTCCTTTTTAAAACAGATAATCTGCTTCCGAACCGCGCTGCTAAAAGCCTCTATTTTGATACCCGTTATTTCAGAATGGGTTCATGAAAATGAAGCCGGAGCCGTTTCGTAAACTCCCTATGGGTCTTTACGAAACCAGGCTTGAGGATGTGATTGGGACTTACACATTTGGGGCTCACAAAACGAAACGAGGGGATTGGGCCACGCGACGAAGCCAAAGAAAGGCCCCAACTTCGCCATGTATCTCAAGTCCTTCATTTCATTTAGGACACAACAAGATGGTAGTAAAATACATCCCAACGAAGCCTAGCCTCAAGCCTCATTTCGTAAAAGACTCTATGTACATATGTTTTTTTTTCCTACTATAAATTTTGAGAGAGGAATCTATCAAGCCCCTTATACAACAGGTGCGATGTTTCATACGAAAACTCGCCCATTGGGAATCATTACAAATCATTAATGCTAAAATTATGAATCTATTTTGCACCCTGGGGATTTGGAAAAATGTACGGTGAATACTGACTGCTTTTGACACTTCGGTGTCCAATTTCCCTCTTCGGAATCTTGCAGGGCTCAAACGGCGTGGCGTCCTCACGGGCATGACACGGCTCACGGGCGGTTTTTCATTTAACATGCCTGAGATGCTCAGCGTGACTGGCGTAGGTTATTGGCTTGGCTCTAAACGGAAGCTATCGGGGGTAATTGGCGCGCGTGGCCCTGGTCATTGGCTTCGTGTCCCTTGGTCATTGGCTTGTTGGTGTCCCTGGTTATAATGCTGCTCCTGGTCATTGCCTTGATGGGTCGTCTGGTCATTGCCTTGATGGTGCTCATGGTCCCTGCTCTGAACAGTCCCTTGGTGCGGGTGCCGAATGGTCATTGCCTTGATGATGTCATTGGAATATTGCCTTGGTGCCTTGGTGTTTGTATTGATGATGCATCTCGTCGTTGCGCTGGTCAGTCCCTTAGTGCGAGTGCCGCATGGTTGTTGCCTTGCTGGTATCAATGGTCAGTTCGTGATGATGTCATTGGTCATTGCATTGGTGCCTTGGTCTTTGTTTTGATGGTGTCTCTAGTCATCGCGCTGGCAGTCCCTTGGTGAGAATGCTCGCTGGCCATTGCCTTGTTGATGACATTGGTCATAGCCTGGGAGCATCTGCTCATTATCCTGATTCCATTGTTAATTGCGTTGGTATTAACCTGGTAGTTCATTGGCTTGGTGTTCAATATTGTCGTAGTGTCCAGGCTATAGTCTTTGATACCTTGTCTTGGTGGCATTTCCTTGCAGTTGTGCCGTTGGTCATTGCCCTGAAGTCCCCTGCTCAGCGCCTCGATGCACCTGGCCACAAGGTCTCCGGGTCCATGTCCAAGCAATGCCTTGGTGCCGTTCCTTTGCCGCGGTGCCTCTGGCCGCAGCCTAGATGCCCCTGGTCATTGCCTGTGCCCTGTTGGTCATTGCCCCGAGGCCTGTGCCCATAGCCTCAATGCCCCGGTGTGGCGGTCTCAGCTGACTCCCCGTCCCAGCTGTCCCCCTTACTAAATATAGTACCAATACGTCATGCTATCTCGGCGCACAACAACGGTAAAGTCGTCCGTTTAAGTGGCGTACTGAGCTGTGGTCGAGCTGTGCATTCCACGCTACACAACACAACAGGTTTTTTCCTTCTTGTGAAGGCCACGCATTGCTTCTGTGATTTATTACAAAATACTACAGGAAAGGAATGGACACGCTACAAAAACACTAGCTGAACCAGGGAATTTAACGTAAAGACATGGCGGTCAAGGAAAGGGGAGGGGGTGAATAAGGGAAGAAACAGAAAGAAAGAGAGAGAATACAGGGATGGGAAAGAAATGGGGGGGGGGGGGAGGTTGGTTTGGTCTAATAGTTCGAGGTCAAAAGGTTGAAAGCTGACAGATGGACTAATAGGACTTGGGTAGACATAAACCCATCATAGGATGTAGGACAAAGTGCTATTTGCCTTAAATTGGACCTGTAGACCCTTATATAAATTGACGGATATTCGCCAGAGAATGCTCACTCTACGTACCCAAAAGAATACTTCATTAAAGTTATTAATGAATTAACAACATCAACTAATCTCTCGCTATATGAGGCACGGTACCGTGCGATATTTACTGTAGTCATGGGGGGGGGGACATCTCAGCAAGGGAGACCAACGAGACCGTGCACGTGTCGGACTGAACTGTCCCCCTACGTCAGGGGAGACAGCTGAGACGGGGAGTCAGCTGAGACCGCCACACCGGGTCTTCTAGTCTCCGTACCCCGGCCATTGCCTTGCTGCCACCGGTCGATTCCTCCGTTCTCTCGGCCATTGCCTTTGGTCTCACTTGACAAATCCTACAATTTCCTGTTGAAGGGTCCTTATAGTCATGGCCAGTCTATACCACAGCGCCGAGAACTCCTTTACGGGCACCATCTATGCATCCTGTTGTTACCTACACTCCCATAGACGTTTCTTTTAAACTCTCAATTAAGTGGCGACAATATCTGATGTCTCTTTTCTGATGATCTCTCTGCCTTTTTTTCCAGTCATGGTGCCGTGTTGTATTACGATGGAAATAATACATTTCTTTCCCCGGGAAATGGACGAAAATGTCCGATGGGTGGCAATTACCTGAGTTACCTTGATTAGGTTAGTGGTGTCTGAAGAATGCTCTTCTTTATAACTCTCCCTGTTCACGAGACGGTTGCATGTAACACGGGGTCTTTAGAAGATGAGGCTCACTTTTGAAATAAAGCATAATCCGTAACAGCAGTCTAATAAGAGTTATTGGAATGGGCTTGGCGCACGAGCATGGGGTGCTGTGGCCTAGTGTATCTTACTTTACGCCTTGTGGTCAATCTACAGATTGTCTGTTCGAATCTAGCCATGGGTTTGCAGTGGTGCTTGCGTCCTTGGGCTTGACGCTTTGTCACATTATTGGCCCTCTTCACCCAGGAGTAAATGGGTACCTGTGAGGGTTGAGAAGGCTTGTATACTCCACAGGGAGTTGAAATTGTTTCAGGGGTGTAAATATAGACAGATGACCAGGGGTCGATTTCACCAAACCCATCGTAGCTTACTATCAATCGTAGGACTGCAGCAGAACATATAGTACACGATGGGTTATCTATCGTAACTCCAGTTACGATCGATCATAGGGCTTCGCGAAACCGACCTAGGAATAAAAGTAATATGCGCCATGAGCGCCATTTTGGTGGATACCTGTGCTTTATACTATCTGCGTTCTTCTCCGTACTTATCAAAGAAACATTGATACACATCATTACGGAACCATAGTTCATTATCCCCAAAAGGACAATTTCCATTCCAGTATTAGCAACCACAGACTGCAAATCGAATATGATCTTGGTTCCTGGACTTCGCCTATTCAGTCTCAAGTCATCTTGTTGGGGGAAAAACCCTAGTGAAATCGATACTGCCCTAGTGAACCTTAACCCTATTCCCTGCAGTCTCCATCGCCTATTTATCCGCAACCGATCCCCTGTCCAAAATCCAAGCTGGAATGATGGATAAAAACTTAATTAAGCCCACTCGGGTTTTTCATAACCTGAATTTTTATCCTTCCTCTTCATAACAACACCGCGCTTTATAAGAGTCTGTGACTTGGGGTGTATTTATGCATTAGCGTCTTGCGCCGTTAAGTAGGTCTAACCGATCGCACTGCCCTATTACCTTTTATCCAGACTCCGTGTCGAGCACAAAAACTGGTTCAAGGTATAGGCAATTTAATTCGTGTTTTTTGAGGGGAAAATGGAAACATGAAAGCTTATGATGACCTGGTTCTTTTCACGTTTCGTAAAGGCAAAGAGTACTAGGCCCATAGGCTTTAATTTGCCAGTAGATGCAACGCGCACGCGTCGGTCGAACTTTGTAGCAATGGGAAGAATAGATTCCGCTTATTGAGTCAGATATTTCCGGTCATACCTTTTTGGCAGTATACACGTATACAGATGGCAGAAAGTTTGCTGTATAGAATTGTTGTCATAACACTAGTCTGGCGGCCTTTTTCCAAACCTCGGCTCCGGCTCAGGCTCCGGCTTCATCTCTGTCAACCATATTATGCTGAAAACATTATGTTGTGGTTTTTTATTGAAGCTGAAGCTCTGTTTTCTTTTTCAAACCAGAAAATCTACTTCTGAACCGCAGCCGAAAGCCTCTTTTTTGAAACCCTTTATTTGAAATTGGATTCAAGAAATGGAACCTGATCCTGATCCTGAGCCGGAGCTGAGTTTGGGGAAAGGCCCTAGTTGTAAAGTTCCGAGAAATATAAACCAGATAGTGACCGGGCGTTCCGGTCAGTTCCACGGTCGTCAATTGACAATTTGCTGAATCTCAAGGGCAAGGGCCTTGATGGACGTACTTGTTGATTACTGAGTGACCCATAGCTAATTTCATTAAGCCACCAAAGCTCTCACGAACCCCACTATAAAGCAAAATTTAATTGGCACCAAAACCATACCCATGCTAGTCTTTGGCAACATTTCTCAGGACACAAGTCAAACGCAGTAAATATCGCCAGACAATTTTGTTTATTAGGAAGACTTGACATGCCGAGCACAGTTGACTACCTTAGAAGCATCTCTACCCGTTGTACCTACCACTGTAGCGTAGCATCGAGGTGTTGATCTCAAAATAAGTTTATACTAGTAATGAACTGCTGCGAACTGCTCATCCATCGAAATTATGACCTAGAATGATATACAATGGTCTGAGTAAAGCAGGATGTTATATTTCTAAAGCTTACATGACCTTAAGCGTTTGATAAAAATCCTGCAAGGATTGAAACGCCAGGCCCTCCTCACTCTGAAGCAAAAGAAATGTAGAGAAAATGTTACTTGGTTGATATGTTTATGATGGCTCTTTACTGGCTCGATCCTTTTGTTCAAATTCTGTCAGTTTTTCCCCATCGTTGAGTGCATTTCGGTCAAAATTGTCCACCACGATTCTGCAAGAATTTGCGTTAAACATTTTTTTTGTAGGATCTTTGGCAATGTTAGTAATATCATTATTTTTTGTTACAAATAGGGTATTGGGAAGACAGATTACCATCTAAAATGAACATTGTGAGACGTCGGGAATTAAGGGAGACATTTTGAGGTCCCCTAAGGTACCAGCTAACTTTGAAAGACTTATTTTGTACTGTCCATGTTTTTATTATAAGACAGAGAATGCTCTCAATATGAACACATGTCAATTTCACGTTCATTGGTTTGGAGGATGTTTAGAAATAGGAAAGTAGAATTTTGTGCATGACCCTATGGGAATTAAAACGTTAAAACGTCTTATTTGTGCGTCTTTAAAAAACCTGCCAATAGCAAGAGCATAGATGTAGAAATCTTTTGGGGAAACGTCCAAAGTGTTGCACCTGTTTGTCGATGAAGACGAACCCCTTGCACCTGCGGGTATCTTCTGCTTCTTCAATTCCCTGGAGGGAGTACATGCACACATTCATTCATTCAATGCTCGGTAGAGTATGCACATGACATGTGACGCCATGTGTTTAAGTCTTCATGTTTGTAATGCATCGATTTGCAATTGTGTATGTGGTATCATCGGCATGTCATATTAGGTAAAGGCGGATCATTCTTGGAGGGTTATAGGGACAACATGCTACGGTGTCCCTTGCTGGACATCGCTAATTGCCATTTCTTTTGGGGACTCCAAAGGTCGATTTTACCAAACTCATCGTAACTTACTATCAATCGTAGGACTTATGACTCGAATTACGGTCGATCCCCCAAGTTTACGAATATGTCATGATATCAGTGCAGTAATTACTTTTATTCAAATTTCACAGGAACGACGTCGATAAACTTCTACATTGAAGGAACATTAAATCGTTATGCACATGTTAATGTAAAACCAAAACACCTTTGCCAACTGTACTACAACTGGTTCAACGACATAAGACACCATATCACCACAATCACATGGTCGGACTGGCCAATGCGTTTTAAATTCTTGGTTGCGCAGCTGTTTTGAAATGACCCGTACTATTCGAGCACATCAGGCTGAAATTTCGACCGTCTTCATTTGTATTCCCTAAAAATTATACCTCCTTTATCAGAAAACCGATTTACCGATAATTGGTGCGGTCCTGTGCAAATCTCACAGTGATGCATAACGAGGACGCAATTTTAGGTACATGTCCACAGAAGGTGAACACAACGCCAGATTATGGAAACTTGCAAGTTCACACAGCGATGCATAACGAGGACGTCATTTTAGGTCAATGTCCACAGAATGTGGATGCAATGCCAGAATATGGCAACGTGTATGTTCACACAACGATGCATAACGAGGACGTCCTTTTAGGTCGATGCGCACAAAAGATGTACGTAGGGCTGACACCTACCTATTTACCAAAGGCACCCATTCCCCTGCGCACAATCCTATAAAGTAACAGCCAATGGGTACATTTTATACACTGGCTCTCCCACTTCCAATTTCCCGTTGTACGTGTGCATTAATAATGCACTGGTAGTCTAATATAACAGAGTGGACGGCCGCCAGGTGCCATTAAGCTTCACCGACATCGCTCTGTTGACTCGGCCGTGAATCTGCCCACTCTTTCCCGTCAACAAAAAGGCAAATTGGGGCAGATGCAAAAAGCCCACGAGCATTACACAAGCCTCTGTGCAATTCAAATGGGATTGACATATCGGTTTGACATTATTTTGGTACATTATTTTTTAACCGTTTTGCTGTATTAGTACTGTGTTCGCGAAGGCCAATGTGTAACATCAGTTCCGTACTGTGAATGGCTGGTACATAATATCTGTGAATAGATGCATTAACTTGTAATATGCATTTTACCTAAAATCTGCTTACCCAAAAAGGTGAGTTGCCCAAAAGACAGTTACCCATAAGACAGTTACCCAAAAGGCAGTTACCAAAAAGGTAGTTACCCAAAAGACAGTTACCCAAAAGGCAGACACCCAAAATGCAGTTACCCAAAATGCAGTTACCCGAAAGGCAGTTACCCAAAAGGCAGTTACCAAAAATGCAGTTACCCAAAATGCAGTTACCCAAAATGCAGTTACCCAAAATGCAGTTACCCAAAAGGCAGTTACCAAAAAGGCAGTTACCCCAAATGCAGTTTCACAAAAGGCAGCTACCCAAAAGGCAGTTACCCAAAAGGCAGTTACCAAAAAGGCAGTTACCTAAAAGACAGTTACCCAAAAGGCAGTTACCCAAAAGGCAATTACCCAAAAGACAGTTACCCAAAAGGCAGTTACCCAAAAGGAAGTTACCCAAAAGAAAGTTACCCAAAAGGCAGTCGCCCAAAAAGCAGTAACCCAAAGGTAGTTACCCAAAAGGCAGTTACCCAGAAGGTAGATACATTAACTACAGTTAACTAAAAAGGTAGTAGCCCAAAATGCAGGTAACCAAAAGACAGCTGCCCAAAAGGCAGACACCCGAAATGCAGTTACCCAAAAGGCAGTTACCTAAAACGTAGTTACCCAAAAGGCAGTTACCCATAAGGCAGTTATCCAAAATGTAGCTTCCCAAAAGGCAGTTGTAAACCCAAAAGGTAGTTTCTAAAAAGGTAGTTACCCAAAAGGCAGTTAGCCAAAAGGCAGTTACCCAAAAGACAGTTATCCAAAAGGCAGTTACTCAAAAGGCAGTCACCTAAAAGGCAGTCTCCCAAAAGGCAGTTACCAAAAAGGCAGTTACCAAAAAAGCAAAAAGCCATTTACCCGACAGAAAGATACCTAAACACACTTACTATAGAAAGGCTTTTACAAAACTAAAGAGCATTGTTTTAAATGAGATGTAGCATGGCCTTTACGCTAATAAGCAGGAGGTTGTTGTAGGTTCGAATTCAACCGGAGCCAGCGCCGGCATGATTCTTTCTTAAGTGCCTATCATGAAGGCAGTTACCTTAATGTGATCTAAGCAACCAAATAAAGCGAAATCCCCAAAGACCAAACATATGCATACCTAAAAAGGCAATTTACCAAAGAGTCAGTTATCTTAATGGCAGTTTTCAAACAGGCAGTTACCTAGAAGACAAGTACGTAAAATGCAGTTGCCTGTACCAAAAAGAAGCACTTCAAACAAGTACGATACTAAAAGAAAGTTACGTATTAAAATACCAAGTTCTGCAAATGTAACGAGCTGTAACCTTAAACGGAGACATTAGTGTTGTCAGTACGTTCGTTTTGCCATAACGTTATGCAGCTAGTCTGCGTTCACCACGCAGTATACTTACTGGACCCCGAGTTCTGTAATTGACTATGGAAATTTTCTTCGTGCAAACAAAAAAAGTGCTCGGTGAAAGTAGAATCTAAATGCATAGGCGTGTTTCTGCTTGCAGCAATTAGTACGGCAAAAAAAGGCGCGAAGTTTATTTATTGTGTTTAACGATGTAAATAATATTCAATTTGTCTTTCCTTGGCAGACCTCGATCGCTCCTCACGTGACTCAGGGCGGTCGACCAATGGAGAGGCGCGCTGTCAACTTGATGGCTCCTGATTGGTGCGTCGCCTCCGTGGAAAGAATGCCTTCGATAGCGCTGGGGAAACAGATGCACGTTCAGCACGAAGGGCTGTCCCAGTGGGCGGGAATAAATCCTCTCTCTCTCCGGTTGGAAATTGCTCCCGTTGCGAGGAAGGAAGAGGAACGTGACCCACTGAAATAAAACACTGCAGTGGCTAAACCAAACACAGCGGTGAGTGTACTGGCACAGCGCCGTCCACAACACACACCCACACCCACACACTGCACCAGCGCTACTACGTACGACCGGGAGATGGAAGCCAAATGTTGGCACTGCTAATTCACCTCATCTCGGATGAAAGTCAAGAAGACCTCTGCCTGAGCAAGGACTCCACAGCCACCCAAAAGGTAAATATTTTCTCATCAGGCAGCGAATATTTGAACGTTTTATGCTTGACTTTGTATCGTGCGTGCTTGTGTACTGAATGAACACTCTCTAAAGAGCAGAATTGAAATCGCTCCCATTTGAACCAGAATCACTTTCCTGGGTTGAAATTTCTTGCGAACGTCCCTTATATAAAATATTTCTCTCTGTGACAGATAAGTATTAAAAATTCCTCCTTTTTGTGATAATTCCAAATAATCATTTCCCTGTGGAGACATATTCAACCTGCTCGGTCTCCACAAGGCACCAAATAATGCGTTCACATGAACAAAGCCACGTTTCCATTAGGATACAAATCATAACTGCGTTAGAGTAGACTCGCACTGTACAATCGCGTCCTCGATATTACAAAAAAATTAAACCTGGATTTTTCTGTGCATGCTGCACTGGCCAGTTTCTGGATTTGGCTTTCTACGGCGCTTCGAGAGTGCCATTTCACTCATCCAGATAACCAAATAATGTATCTAGCTAAGTCGATTTTGTTTTAGAGGCAAAAGTCGTCTTGTCTCAATAATTATCTCAATGCGATGACGTTTTGAGTGAAAACGGGAAGTCAACTTATACTGGAAATTTAATATCTGGCCAAGTCAGCGAAGTGCATTTAATAAGTCGTCTTTACCTGACAATCAATCTCAGCTTTTAGTAAGCCTATTTGAAGGATAAACTAACTGTTTTTACATAACAAGTCAACTTCCTTCTTTCAGTAAGTCGTCTTTGCGTGAATATTATCCTATATTCTGTTGGTGGTTTCCTGGAAAACACCATTTCACTTAATAAAGTGAAAAGCGCAGATACAAATACTGACATATTTCACGAGATCGTAGCATTCAACCGCATCAACAAAACACACAAGTATTAAACAAAATGCGTATCCCGTTAGCCGTTACATCAATTTTAACCAGTTAATGATTATCACGTTCCACTGTTTAGTTAAATTATTATGTTAACTGGAAGGCACTATTGAAGGATCGTTACATTCACAGAATGCCTCCTGAATAAACAGAAAGTGTTTTGAAATTATACTTCAGGAGGACAAACGCGATTGGTGGACATTGTTAGGTCTTCCTGCGCTGCAAAACAACTGGTGTGAAAGTTTTGAAAACCAATTTTTAAACATTCTTTTGCAATAAAAATTGGTGCTATTGTGGGGTAGAATGATTTTTATAGGCAGCAAATTTTCAAAGACAAATCGGCGGTATTTGATTAATGGTGTCAAACTCGACCTGTAGTGCATGCGTCTGTAAAATACAGCTTTGTGATTGGTCTGTATGAAATGATGGGATGTTGTTCTAGAAATACGTCGCAAAACGCACGCGCACTTGCAAATTAAATAATTGGTCCATTGTCGTGGCGACATGCGTGCTCAGGTCATCAGGTCACTCGGACAGCCTGGTACGCCGGACCGTTGAGCTCGTTACACCGGCATTGAATCTCCCGTTCAGTATCTAGATCGGTCGATTTTTCTTCTTTGCACGCAATGAAATTCAAACCGCCCATGCTAGTTTTATATATACCAACTGTGGGAATTTATTTTGTCTGTATTGAAACGTACCTACTTTTTTAAAGTATCGGTTGTTGACTTCAATCCATTTTCATGTTTGCCCTTTGACCTAATAACCCTTGGACACTATGTGAAACTATCGCAAAAAAAACCATTCGGTCTTGACTGATTGGAACGCTGATATCAAGGGATAGGCAACCCACAAACGTTTTTCGAATATAAGGTGCCAAAAACAGAAACCCTGTAAACCATATGATATTGGATTTCAGGAAGTAGAAAAAAATATTCAGGCCAACGTGTCGACAGCTAGACTAGACCTTGAAACCGGAATGGATCTGGCTTTGTATTAAAAATATGCAATGTGAAACAGCCGCGAGTTGCAATGTGGCTTTAAAGGTAGTATCATACTTTAGTAAGAAACCAAAACAGAAATGTTCACAGATTTACGTATAACTTACAGGGTATGAACAGACCACGGCACATGTGGTCGATTTCATCCATCGTATCCTACGTATAGGGCTGCAATGCATCTAAAGATATACCATTGGTAGTAAGTTACGATGAATTTAGTGAAATCAACCCCTGTTCGTTCACCTTATAAACCAAACATGCACTATAACTTAAATGGATGAAACTGATGGCCGATGTTCATCTGGTTTTCGAATCTAGATTGCTTCTTCATTTTAGTGACACCTTGGTCTAGTTCCTCAGTAAGCTCTGTAAGCTTTTTAACGATGTCAGTTCACGCGCACATGTGCTTCGGAATCCGGAAGCTAACAGACTACGCATCTAAGCCGTTGGTATTAAATCCATTCAACTGTGTTAACGTATAATTTGCCAGGGTGGTAAGATTATACTGATCTCTCAGTCATATTTCTGGTGATGGAAGCTTCTAGTTTCGTAAACGTTTCGTTAAGGTTAGTGTGAAACTAGTTTCTTAAAAGTCAAGGAGCAAAGTTCTGAAAAACCCTCTTATTAAGGTGCTAGCCCAACACCCACTACATCGATAAGGTTTGACTTCATACAAAATGTATACCATTAACAGCTTTGCTGGGTAGTATGTGGCTTCAAATTGTAGTATCACAATTGAGAAAATGTGGTTTCATTTGAGGAGCAACAAAAAACAAGATTCACTTTCCCACAATGCAACTGAAAAAAGGGGCGTGGTCGTATTTTCTGACCTCCTACCAAGTCCTTGATAATTGTGTATTTTAGTGAATGATTATGTGATTATATAATTCATATTACATTCACAGAGAAATAACGTTTAAAAAAATAAGTCAGAAGCAAGAGCTTTAACCCATTTTTTTTTAATTTTCTGGGTTTTAGTTGTTGAAATATTACAATATTTTTTGGGATATTACACAAAAGTGCTACCACATTTTGAGGCCACATAGTACCTAGAAATGTTCCCTGAGGTCTGCTCTATCAATTTCCTAAGTCGGACCTTAGATATAGTTTGGGTTGAGAACTCCAATTTTTTCATGGTCCATGCATCTTGTCTACTAATGTAAAACTGTTTCAACTCTTCGCTGTACCCCAGTTTTTAAAAGATATCTTCCCTCAAATACCATGCGACCAGGAGCTTAAAATAACTAAATTCCCATCTTAGCTTGCTTCCGCGGGGTATCAAAACAGCCCTCTGGGTAGCGAGAGGGAGGCAGACCGATCGGTTAAGTTTTTATCTTCGTCCTCTTGTGAGTAATGAATGATGAGCATCACCTAAGTGCCTAGATCGAGATTAGAGTGGAGGAATATGTCGACCCAATGTCCGTCCCAATTATTCAGAGGGAGAATTATCGTGTGCGACTGGGCATGGACTAGAACTTCCAGTGCCCCAGGGGTTCTAAGGGGAGGCCGTGGGCGGTTAGAGCATCCCCGGAGGGTTGGGATTATTTACGACAGTTGGGATCCCCGTCGTAGCTAGAACCCTGGATACTGTTTAAGCCTATCCATCCATTATTGAAGAAGGGCATGGGTTGATTTCACAGATTTCACGAACCCCTACGATAACCTATCGTAGGATTGCAATGCGAATGATACGATTGATAGTAAAATCATGAGGATGAGTTTGGTGAAATTTACTCCTGGTCGGAGAAGTTGAACTCCGCAAGTTGCCGTAAATAATGAGACAGGGAAATGTTGGCTATTTCAGTAGTGAGCTCGCCTTTTTAAGTTATATTATCCCGTATCCAAACTACTAACGGGACATCGTGGATGCTCCCCCCGATTGGAATAAATCGCTTCGAAGCGTTTTATTATGAACGCATAATACCGTTGAAATGTGTAAACGGATTTAATCTTTTTTCTCGTGACCCAGATGGCTGATTGACCTCAAACTTCTACAGGTGTGTCATTTAAGGTATATGATGGATTACATTATGTGCATTCACTGTCAGCAACGGTTTTGTCCTAAAAAAAAACAGTTCTGTACCATCCCTTTAAATTATGGAAATGCTTAATGTTGTTGCTCTCTTGGTCCAGATTCAACGTCAAAATTAAAAAATACAGATAGTTTGATCGTCAAAATGCCAGCCCGGGCTTTTGCTTGCCCCAATCCGTTACATACTCAATCGTATCATTTTCTATTCCAATCACCAATATAATTTATTTCGTTCCAAATTTCGTCATACAATGTAACTGTACACCGTTTGATTTTGCAACAGAGTATCGCGTTTCACTTTGAAGGCGTGTTTTGTTTTACTGGCCTACGGATGTCCAATTCATTTCAGCAGTAGCCTACGTTCGGTGATTTTTGTGGGATTTAAAAAGGCGATCGGGTTTCGGATTTAGCCAGTTGCGAGGGTGATCACGACCGGGTGCATTGCGTGGGTGCACCTGTCCAAACTGGCGTTCGTCCAGCCGTCCACTGCCCCTCGGCACGGTGGGCAGGCCAGTCCGTGCTTACATCACAATGGTGCTTTTAATATCCAGGGACCAAATTAATAAAACTGTTAAGCACAAAAAGTTGCTAAGCATGACATTTCTGTCTTAATAAAAACAGGGTTAACAACCAAATTTCCATATGTTGTGTATCACTTGTGATTGTTCTTTGGCTGTTGTTCGCTGACCGTATCAAATGGAATTTTATTTTATTGGGCGAGACATTTTTGTGCTAAGCAAATTTTGGTGCTTAACAGTTTTTGAAATTGGCCCCTGATACAGCTCCCAGATTTTTTTTTTACTAGCTGGCCCTCGACCATATCGAGCTAGGGCACGGGGCGAGTCTGATAAACTCTCGGGGTTTATGAAACGGAGGCTCAGGCTCAGGCTCAGACTCACTCCAGCTCTGACATCCATATACTTAAAGGTAATATCATACTTTGTTTTTTTATCAAAGAAAAACAGATTCATGGACAAAAATATTAAGACAGACACAGTAACAGTCATCTGTGAAAATTTCAGTCCCCTACGGTGCCCACAGAAAACAGTGAAAAACAGCAACACTATTTCTTAAGTCTTTTATTTTTTATTTTTTATCTTTTAAAAGATCAAAAGATTTTCGGTAGTTGTTTTACACATTTTTGGATATTAAAATACACCATTTTTGGCGGAAAAATTAACGGTATGTTTCTACCACCACCATCTTTATACCCTGTAAGTTATATGTAAATCTATGAACATTTCTGTTTCGGTTTCTTACCAAAGTATGATACTACCTTTAACGTTATAGGTTGTGTTTTTTCATTAAAGCTGAAGCTCTGTTTTCCTTTCCAAACCAGAGAATCTACTTCCGATGCGCAACCAAAGCCTCTATTTTGGTACCCTTTATTTTATAATGGATTCACGAAATGGAGCCAGAGCCTGAGCCGGAGCCGGAGCTGGAGCCTCCGTTTCGTAAATTCCCCTAGTAGGATATTAGATCTGTCAGGTCGGGTCTGAGGTCAACAAGACTTCAGACTTACTTACTTAATAATACCCTCATTGTTCCTCGGACTGGGCTGGCCAGTTATGGAG
This sequence comes from Astropecten irregularis, assembly GCA_963971285.1. Taxonomy (NCBI): domain Eukaryota; kingdom Metazoa; phylum Echinodermata; class Asteroidea; order Paxillosida; family Astropectinidae; genus Astropecten; species Astropecten irregularis. The sequence continues at coordinate 6,732,076 of OZ020255.1, forward strand.
ACAGAGCTTTTTCTAGCATTGCACCTCGCTTATGGAACACGCTCCCTGACCATCTAAGCCAAGAACATGACATCAAACATTTTCAACATCATTGAGTTTTTCGTTTTCCACCTTAGACCGGGGTCTTCAAATGTTTTTTTTTTCGGATCAAGTGCGCCTTATAAGTGCTTTATTATTATTATTTTTATTATTATCTTGTTGTATGATTTGGATTCAATTTGACATATTCCTCGTGCAGCGTAAATTCGCGAAGTGTCAGAAGCCCGTACTCTTACCGCAAAGTTATTAAAACGCGACACACTGTTGACTTATCCCATTCAACCGTCCCGAATATCAAAGTTTCGATAGGCCATAGGGTGATTGCAACACACGCTTTATTATTATTTTTTTTAATTATTATCTTGTGGTATGATTTGGATTCAATTTTACATAATCCTCGTGCAGCGTAAATTCGCGAAGTGTCAGTAGCCCCGTACTCTTACCGCAAAGTTATTAAAACGCGACACACTGTTGACTTATCCCATTCAACCGTCCCGAATATCAAAGTTTCGGTAGGCCATAGGGTGATTGCAACACACGCCAGAACTTGACTGAAATCATTTTATTTCACTGACTCTCTAAAACATTCGCGAGAGATGTTGTTGCTGCAATAACCGAGATACTACAGCAAAAATGTTTAAAGGTATAATACATGATTGGTAATGGAAATAGAACAGCTCTCATACCTTGTCTGATCCGGCATATACACGAAATGGTAAACCTGTGAAAATTTGAGCTCAATTGGACATCTGAGTCACACGAAAATAGAACAAAACACGACTAGATTTGTTCGATACAACATAAAGAATGGTTTTGATCTTACCCCGAGATACAAAAGTGTTTTCGGTCTTTGTTTTACTAATTTCTGGATAAATACACCATTTCAGGTGGAAACATTTTAACGGTATGTTTCTACCAGCACCATCTACATACCCTGAAGGTTATACGTAAATCTGTGAACGTTTCTGTTTGGGGTATGTTACCAATCCTGTACTGTACCTTTAACATAGCCGCGAGAACTGTGGTTGCTGCAATAACCGAGTTACTTTAGCAAAGTGTATAAATGAAACAAAAATGGGGATTCGAGTGTTTGCATAAAAGTATCTCATTTCGTCGTTGCCTCTCGTTTCTCTATCAATCCAGAATTCAGTTAATTGCATTCGGTAGCAAACAATACTCTTCCAAAGCAATTGCAAAAACCTATTTCATTTTATTGATTTGCCTCCGGAAAAACCACCACTATTTACATGGCAAGCCAATGGCACTGGAAAGAACATTAAAGTGGTGAAATAATGTGAAATATGATATTCTGCAAGGCAATAAAACAACCCGTAACTCTCTCTCCTGAGGATGACTAGAGCACACTAGTCGAAACGTCGAGAATCTACTCTCATCTGTCCTTTTCAGGACCACACATCTTCCAAAAAGAGTTTTACTAAATACACGGTGTCACCTCAAACTTTGCTCATTATACAGGGTGTCCCCCCAAAAACTGAATTACCCAACCTCAAAACCCAATGTTCATCTTTCTTTCATACACATTATGTTTGTTTTGACCACTATGCGTGTTTTCCTTGCAAATTTGTTTTGAAGGAGTACTATTTCAATTGGGCATATTTTCGCAAATTTTAGCCCGAATTTGCTAAAATGTTACATGGTGATAGCCAAGACATGGTTGTATCACATACCTGAGTCTTAAAGTGATAAACAGTTTAATTTTAACATAATGGGTCCCGACACAGTGTTGCGTTTTTTCTGGGACACCCTTTATAGTCTCTCCACCATCCAAAACTTCAAAATCCTCAAACCCTACTTACCCGTAACCCGCAACTTACCAACAACTAAACTAGGACAGATGTTGTTTTGGAAACAAAGATGCGTAACCATGGCAAAGGCATGCCACATTAAAATATGGTCATTCATTTCCCCGTAATTAGAACAAATGTAGACTAAGAAAGAAAGATATGTTACCATGACAAAGACATGCCACATTTAAAAAATGGCCATTCAACTAACTCCCCGTAACTAGGACAGATGAAGACTGAGAAATAAAGATGCGATACCATGGCAAAGACACGCCACATTTCAAATAATGGCCCTTCGGTTAAAATATCAGCACCATAATTACTGTGAGCGTCAACCATAGCAATGTGTCATTAGTGTCGCTGAAATGGGATATACACGGCACACACACAACGAAAACATTCTTAACGTCGTACCTTCTCTTAAAATTAAATGACACAATTAGAATATGTACGGTATAATACAATGTTCTTTTGCGGCAAATTAACAGCGGGAAGTGGCTGAAACTTTCCCCCAAATTTGACATGTTTGAAACGGTGAAATAAGAGAGCAGGAACCTTATCAACAATTTAAACTACGCTCGTGCGCTGCCGTTTCCCTTTCCTAAAAGCCCGGGGCAGTTAAGGACCTTTGGTTGGATATAGGCCAACCCAAGAGTCCGCCAAAATGTAGCCTTCGACAGGCCAACGACACCGGGGGAGTCTGGACTCATTCTCCGGCGTAAGGAGGTCGCATCGCGTTCCATTTCCTCAAATGACCATTTTTATCGTCCATTACTTGAATGTAGTATAATACGCCTATGTAATTAAACGGCGTCGTGCTCCGTACCATCAAGGCTTTTTATGCCAGCCATTATGAGAATTTGTCCCATCCCAATAATTATGCTGTATTTGCATTAAAGCTCAATAGCTCCATAAACCTCATGTTATAAATGGTACTTCCCAACAACATTAAAAGAAATACAAGTAATAAACTGCTGCAAACCGCTCATCAGCCCCAAAATGACCTGAAATTTATAAAAGGCTAAAAGGCCTTTGATGAAGATCCTGCTTGGATCAAATCACGTCAGGCTCTCCTAACTCCAAACATTCAAGAAAGTATAATGATGTTATGACTCAAAGCTGGAGCAATTTCGCTGGACAAATTCTGCTTCCCCAGTTTAAGGAGATAACAATAATACCGATCCTTTTGAGAGCACGCGGCAGATGAAAAATATAACCAGTCGCCTTGACATTCAGACGAACTCAGGGCTAAGAATAAAAACAGAACGCCGCAGAAATCGAATAAAAAATGATACTGCTTGAGGATATACCGGCCTGTGTAGTCGAGTCTAGCAGAACTATACTGCTGCTTGTGTACGGTCGCTCCGGCTCATCTTCCCTGTACAAACGCCGTCTCGCGCCCGGTCCCTTGGTGAAGTTAACGTAATTTGTGAGCCAGTGCATTCATAAAAACAAGAGCATAGGTTATGATACGGCCGGGCATGACACCGATACGCAATGCCGGTAGTCAAAACCTCATATTCCTTATAAATCAAAAAGCGAACCCGATACGCCGTTTGCTGATGTGATAAAATTCAGCGTGCAAAACCAGTATGGCACCCAGTGCATACATAGGCTACAACAACAGCTATAAGTACTGATCGCTTTGTACGTGTGTCCATTGTTATTTTACAAATTAAATGCGGTTTGTTGGGTATTTCAGACATGTACACGTTACACCAAAGCATGCAGTGACCACACACGCTGTTAAATATTGTGTAATCGTATCAATACACGATATGATCCATATTGCAAATGAAGATTAGTTGGCTCACAGGTGATGGTAGAAATTTAAGAAACGGTTGCAGGGTAACCAACGGAAGTTGCAATACTTTATTGTCTGTGGTTATAACTGTCCCTTACAAGATTTTGTAAATAACGTTAATGATTTGAGAGCACAAAGTGTCCAACAGTACGCCTTCAGTTGTTAACAATATGACTATTTGAAGCAACGTATGAAGTGTCAGGGGCCTATTCCAAACCAAGGCTCGGGCTCAGGCTCCGGCTGTATTTTGGTGAATCCGTTCTAAGCTATAACGGGTATCAAAATAGAGGCTTTTGGCTGCGGTTAGGAAGTAGATTCTCAGGTTTGAAGAGGAAATCAGAGCTTCAGCTTCGATGAAAAAACACAACCTATATTTTTAGCATATAGATGACAGAGACGAAGCCAGAGCCGGAGCCTGAGCGGAGCTTTGAGAAAGGCCCCTGGCCAACACAGGGCAGACTTAATTATGCATTAAGCAATAATTATAAAGCACTTTCACCCCTTCTCCACATTTTATTACAATGAACCTTTAAGGGCTTGTTTCGCTACCGCCATTCGAGGCCCGCAAAACCAAACGATTGGGCCACATGACGAACTAGAAGAAAAGGCTCCAACTTCGCCATGTAATACCTGAAGCCTATCTACAACACAATATAGCAGTAGCAAAATAAATCCCAAGCCTAGACTCAGCATCATTTTCTATAAAGGTCCATAATCATACTTTGGCTAAAATCAATCTGACCCTGTGTAAGAAAAACAGCTCTTTTTCAGACTGCCTGTGCTTTCTCATCCGTTTTCGAGATGTATCTAGTGTAGGTATTAATGAACCTCTGTAATGCGAGCGATTGAGTTTTACACCTCGGTTGTTATAATACATTCTGTGATCGTTACTTCTAGAATTTGAAATGGTTGTCAATATTCTACTTAATTGGACTTCATCGGTCACTGGGTGTTGATAAACGAAGTGGACGGGCACACATTGAAATGCCGCCGTGGTTAGAGAAATATTACTTCCGCGCCAGGGAAAATGTTTTTAAAAAAAAGGAGAAAAATTCAATATTGACGCATTATATTGCCGGCATATTCAGAGCGAATGCATATTAACGGCTTACGGTCATATCACCGAGAATGATACCTTTTGACTGCCGTCAGTGACCCGTTATGCTACGGACGGCCAGCGAAATGCCCATCACGCATGACTTATAAAGCTTCTTCGTATTGCCAAGCCCCCGCAAATATCTGGCCGCACGGTACGTACTGTGTCCCCGTTTCGTTAATAACGCCCGTCCAAACTTCGGCGTTCCTGCCTTGTCCATATTCCCTTAATGGCTAACAGCGAACAGACGTCAATTTCACAGAGCTGCTTAAGCACAAAATTTGCATTATCTAATTACAACTAACGATCTTAAATGAAAGAGGTGAACGATATATAGACATATAATAGACAACTAGAGGTTAACAACCTCTATTCACGGTTCAGTAATAATAAGTACAAGCCTTTGAAACCGATATACTAGTTTAAGGGCGGTATCGCGGTTCCCTTTGTACGTGTGGAGTTAGCATTTGGACTTAGTTACGGTTGCCAGTTTTAATTAAAAAACAGTCTGATTTATGAAGCAGTTTGATAAATTTGGTTCACGGTAAAAAACAGCCAGGTTTTCTTTTTTTTTTCTGTCCTCCGTTCACCTTTTCACGGGTGTCAACCACCGCGATAACCCAATTCCAGGCCGGAGTACGTGATTATTACGGCAGGGTGTGATTGGGTTACACTGTACATACAGGGACTGTAGGCCTATGTCTGATCGTGGTGTGGATGAAGGCGGTACCTATACAAATACGCGTCGGGGTCCGTTCTCGTGATTAATACCTCCGTGACTTTTAAAACTGGAGCTAGCGACACTGCTTGGGTGACATCGTTGTACGTGATGGATCATGGTATTATTGGACTCGGTATGTTACTGCACGAGCACGTCCACTTGGTGAGTGCATGAATCTCTTGAAGACTATTGCAAAACGCTGCTAACATTTACGCACGGATCTGTACAGGGTGTCCACCCACAACGCAACAATTGTATAGAGAACTATTATATGAAAATGAAACTGTTTATCACTTCAAGATTCAGATATGTGATACAGCCATGTCTTGACTATCACCATGTAGAATTCGAGCAAAATTGGACCAAAATCGAGTGAAAAAACTAAGATTGAATGAACCAACCTCAAAACCCGATTGTCATCTTTCTTTCATGCACATTATGTGTGGTATTGACCACTATGCGTGTTATCCTTGCAAATTTGTTTTTAAGGAGTACTCTTTCAATTGGTTATATTTTTGGCAATTTCTGCCTGATATTCTAACACATGAATAAGATAATTTTCAGAACTTTGGTCCTTGACTATTTATACTGACCACGTATCTGTGCATGCCTCCATTTCGCTGATGCAGTTTGTTCACCAATAACTGGATCATGCTGTTGAATTTAATGTACGTATTGCTAGTACGTGCTGAACCAATATCTTGTTCATTTTTTAGATATTCTCTTTGTGATTAGTGGTTTCCTCGATTGCTCACGCATCAGTGGTAACAATGCTGTCCCCGTATACCTCACGTAACTGCATCGCATAACCTATATATCACAGCTCTGTCTTGATTTTACGAGTCACGCACGTTTCCCTAAGAACAATAGTCTGTGTCCTAACGCATTACAATGTAATTGCATACTGTTATTGCGCTTTTCGCGACAGTTGACCGCTTGATTTCTAATTATCGTAAACTAAAGCATCAAATATTATTCAGAAAAAATCATGCCACTATAAAAACACACAAGGAAAAATGTGCGCAGATTTGGGATGTACGATGTATCAAACATCACAAATATTATGTGGGAAGATATTTCTGATGTTCGATGGCCTGCGCCACCTTCTTTGCCGTCTTGCGCATGATATACATACCGTAGTTAATTTCACGCTGTGAGTAATGTAATGCGCGCCCCAAGTGTCATGTGTCATGGCGATCACCGCATCTCGCACTGGATACGAAACCACACTATACCTCACGTAACCGCCTAACTGCAAGGCATAACCTATATATATCACAGCTCTGTCTTGATTTTACGAGTCACGCACGTTTCCCTAAGACCAAGAGGCCTAGAACAACCTTGATTTTTTCATTTTAAATCTAGGATAACGTGTGTTGTTTGTTAAGTGCTCGATATGAGTAGGCCTGTCGTGAAATGGAAATGAATAATGTGGTTGGAAATCTGGGCCTCCGAATCTCTGCATTCGCGATGAATTGGGACAGGAAGCAAATGTCATGCAAAGATATTTTATGCTGTAGGCCTGTACATCAATCACGCACACGCGAGTGAAGAATGAAGGTAATTTGTTCTCGGTTATAGTCCGAGAAGCCTGGCCGTACCTGGTTTGGTTGTCGCCGGGGCAGGGACGCTATCAGTCCGTGCCAGAGGAAGTGAGTGATCAGGCACGGGCCGGGGATCAAGGTCCTATGGATCTTATCCTAGATATATCGCCTGGCACAACGCATGCGCGCAAAGGACAGTGGGTAATATCGAGAAATCAAAGTGCCTTTTCGAAACGGAGGCTCCGGCTCAGGCTCAGGCACAGGCTCAGGCTCCAGGTCCATTTCGTGAATACATTTCAAAATTAAAGGTATCAAAATATAGGCTTTTTGCTGCAGTTATCAATTAGTTTCTCTAGTTTGAAAAGGAAAACAAAACGTCAGCTTCTATGAAAAACCACAACTTGTATTTTCAGCATATGGATGACGGAGCCGGAGCCAGAACCTGAGCCTGAGCCTGAGCCTCCGTTTCGAAAAGGCCCTAAATATGTGCACGGAATCGGTCGACACTTTCCAGATGCGCATTGGTCGACAGATTCAGTGCTTAGTGATTGGCCAACGCGTCGCAAACTCGTGGTGCTGTATTAGGGATATTATGAACAAATTCCTGTACGTACGCGTTCGTCATTCATAAGTCGTACGTACGACTTATTTATCGTATGTACGACCTAAATTTCGTACGTACGACTTATTTCTCGCACGTGCAACTTTTATCTCATTCGTACGAATTGTACCTCAGATGCATGACATAATCTCGTACTTACGACTTGTATGTCGTACGTGCAAAACTATTTTTTGGGTAATATCATACTTTGGTTTTTGTCAAAGAAATGTAGATTCATGGGCAAAAAGATCAAGACAGATACAGTAACAGTCATCTGTGAAAATTTCAGTCCCATACGGTGCCCACTTTTTGAGAAAACAGTGGAAAACTGCCACAGTATTTCTGAAATCTTTTTCTTTTATTTTTAATCTTTTTGAAGATCAAAAAGATTTTCGGTCGCTGTTTGACTAATTTCTGGATAAATACAGCATTTCAGGCGGAAAAATTCAACGGTATGTTTCTACCACCACAATCTTCATACCCTGTAAGTTATACGTAAATCTGTGAAGATTTCTGTTTTGGTTTCTTACCAAAGTATGATACTACCTTTAAGAAGAAAAGATGTCCCAACAGCTTTGTAGAAATGTGCTAAACTTTTTGCGAGCATTCGGTTCGAATGTCGGTGTGAAAGTTGTAGCGTTGGTTTCACTTCGCACGAAATATTCGTAGTTCATGTATGAACTGGGGTCGATTTTAAGACCAAACTCATCGTAACTTAATATGCAAATTAGGCTTGCCCTTCACCGACGTGGATGAGCACTGTATACTCAGTGCTTGTGAGAGCACATGAGAAAAAAATCACATGCTTGCTCAGGTGGGATTCGAACCCACGACCTCCTGCTTACTAGTGCAGATGCCTTACCTGCTAGGCCACCGAGCTAGCTGGGGTCTGCAGGGTGAATCGAATCCAATATCGCGGCGTAATATCGTAACTTACTATCAATCGTAGCACTTATGACGCATTGCAGCCCTAGTAGGATACGATTGGTTACCCTTCGTAACTCGGGATACTTTCGATCGTAGGGCTTCGCAAAAAAGTTAAGCTTTCTTGTTTTCACAGTATCAATGTTTGTTCATTGACAAGGGCGAAGTTTGTTCTGCCTGTGAACTGTCTGTTTCTTTAACATACGAAGTTAATCCTGAGACAAGTAACTTTAAAACTTCACTCCAGAACAAAGCTCGAGGCTTCTACTTTTCGGTTTTCAAAATCAAATTAGAGTCCGTCTCTCACTCAAATAAACTCCCAACATTTGATTATTTTAGGCGAGACAGAAATGCGACGTTTGAAACAACTGTGGGGATTTTTTTCTGCTCAAAGTTCACCAGGCGTTTCCGATGTTCTCCCGACATCGGAGCCGATAAAGGACCGCTTCAAGCGTTCAATTTCCCCCGTGTCTAATCTGATTCATCACGGAGCGATTCCAAAGTGAAACCTAGTGATGGCGAAAATAAATGCCTCGTCTTCCTTCTCGGCAAAGAATGTTTTTCAGGGGAGGGTCGTGCACCGTGTAATGTGGCAAATTCGACGTCTGAGGCACCTGTCGAAATGTTGCCGCTTTTCTGTCGAACGCAAATCAATTGAATCAGACTCGAAATTCGCCGTTTAAAGGCAGCCTTATAGTACTTTTCTTTAAAACTTAAGGGACAAGGGGGACAGAAAAGAGAATTGTACGTTATCAGAACACACTTTACCCATTCATGGGCATTTCATATCAAAAAGGTATACATTTTAACACGCGAGTTTGGGAAAACATACTCCGAAAAGATTTCATTTTTGGCGAGCTGCGAAGCAAAGCGAACCGTATGTAGTAGGCATTTTTTTTTAGTTTATGCTTGAAGCCCAATTAGTTTAATAATAATAATAATAATAATAAATTTATGCTTGTATAGCGCATTATATAAATCTCTATGCGCTTAATATCATACATAGTTTCAGTCCCAGGCCATTGTTCTGTTGTCCAAGATAATGTTTTAATTATCATCAATGAACAATGTTGAAGTTGTTTCTATTGTTTAAAAATGATTTGGCCTCTTAAGCTTAGGGCTGTGTAAGGGGCGTGGGTGTACATGTTAATCATCAAATCATACATTGTGCATGCAGGGCTTGGAATTCCAAACGTTATACCACTGAGGTTTCTACATTTAGATAGGAATACTTAATTGTGCTTCATTCTGCTGTGATATATTTGTAGCTGTTTGTATCATGTTTGTAACTGCACGTAAGGCTGACGCGAGCCATGACAGCTTCTCTGTTCGAGTTTTGTGTTAATTTTGGTTCCGATGTCTATTTTTCTTTTTTTGATGGCCGATATACTGTTCGGGGCGGGGAATGGGACACATCCCCAAATGAGTATCGGGAGGAGCACTGGGAAATTCGAACCCCGTCAATGTTTGATTGTTTGGAACCTTTGCGTCATAAAAGTAGGAACAGAGTCTAGAACTGCAACAACAACAACATAATTTGTTCACCGAAAATCCTACTGGTGATGTTTTTGTACACAGCTTACCACCATTTGCTCGGTATCACGTAAACCTATGGCAAACTATCTCCTTGATAGCGTGCAATCTGCGGAACGCTGTACCAGAGTGAATTTAAGTTTGACGCGTCAGATTATTCGACCGCAACGTTGGTTGGTGAGTTTGGGATTTTGGGTATGTGGATGTGCCAACCATACACACTGCGGACCTCAGGACAAACGATGTCCACGGACTGCTCCTTCCTGAGACATTTCGAGGACTCGAAAACGTCCACACAATGTATTAATGAAATTTAAAAAACGTGACAATCGTCTAAAAAATGCGACTATCCGGCGCAAATTGGAGTTCACTTCGGCAAGAAAACTGGTTGAAATTCAACTTGAAAACAACAATCAAGGGGAAATGTGTTGAACAATTTGTGTACCATTATCACGGACGTCATATAAACAAATCTGGACTTGCAATGCTTTTTGTATCAACTGAAGCCACCGGCGGCCATCTTACCGTGCCAGATACAAAACTATTGGTGCCAGACGGATTTAGTAATACGGGCGATGCATAATAGTGCTCCATCAAGAGTTTGCAACGCATTGGCCAATCACAATACTCGGAATTTATCGACTCAGCTAAAAAAGGGGTCATACGCAGTCATCGAACGGATATATCTGTAGAATGCCAATGCCCCAACGGTCGAGTACAGTCAACAATTCGGCCTACTGTGCTGTCTTGCACGAACACACAGATCTCGAAAACAGATTTGTGGAAAGAAGCTGCTATATTTATATTCCTGACCAATTTGAGACGCCTCGGGCAACTATGAAACTTGAAACCGTGTCACATAGCAGGCGAATATTGATGGGTACACTAGACCACCACACACGGTCTGAGCAAGTGATATCATCTCAAGCATTTTGCGGAGACCAAACTCCTATCGATTTGAATCTTCTTCACGACTGTAGTCGGTACCAAGGACAATTGCAACAGTGTCCGTCCACCTGGAGTTATGTATCGACTTTTCCAGTCCCCCAATAAAAAAAATCTGAATAGTATCTGGTACAAAAACTTCTTTCATTGCTCATAAACACCCCAATTTGAATTTCAGAGACTAAAGACTATTTTGCTATGGCACATGATTCGGAGCAGGCTTTTGCATAGCGACACCCCTCTTGGGAATAGACTGGTAACTTTGTGCCAATCTTATCCATTATGAACAGTGTAGAGATGGGTTAAGTAAAGTAGTGCACGACCCTATGGAAATGTCTATCTAAGTACCCATCTTCGGTTATTTATTATAATTCTTTTTAAAAAGATCCAAGGTAATAATAACGATATCATTTTTTTATTCTTTCCGACAATATGAGGACATTCCTTACTTAATATATTATGATTTGAGGCTTTGCATGGTGACAATTGGTATGTGGATCGGTTTGCGGAAACACCATGCAAGAATCGTTCGTATTTTGGCACTTCTTTTTCGTTCGTACTTCTCGTAAGGTCTCAACGTTTCGACTAGCCTGCTCTAGTCTCCTGATAAGGATTAGAGCAGGCTAGTCGAAACGTTGAGACCTTACGAGAAGTGTGAACGAAATATAAGTGCCAAAGTACGAACGATTCTTGCATGGTGTTTCCGCAAACCGATCCACATTATTGATGAATAATGTCGTTATTGATTTGCATTGTGCAACGACAACTTTTATTGGCGCGTAGCTTCAAAATCAGGGCTTGTCACTTATGACTCATTTTGGTCGGTCGCGTCAGATAAAAGGAATCAAATCCAACTAGTATGGAACTGGGAAACCGATTTGCAGCATGAAGCATGTCCGTCATTTCAGGCATTCTGCCCGCGGCGACAGTGCCCTCTGGCCACGTGGACCAAGGCAGTGTTGGTTGTTGAGAGAATCTCGTAGTAAAAACACCGAGGTCCAATCGTGTGAGTCTCGGTCAGTCAACCCCCGAGCATTACCGTCAGGATTACGGCAGGGCCTAAACCCACGTCCAGCTTAGATGTTTGTATAGAACGTTGTACAGTCATTTCCCTATGGAAGTGCGTACTGCCTCGACCAGCGACTGGATCCTAATGGGCATGCGGGCTTATTTAAATTCTGTTTACAAAGTTTCTCTTTCATTTATTAATGGAATCTTCTTATCCGTCCTTAGATTTATGGATGACATTTGGTCGTGTGTGTAAGACAGTTCATAGAATAGTTTTCTGTCCACATTTGTATTCCTTTCACAATTTCTTATTTAAGTTACGCACCAGATGCTACGTGCGATACGTGCTAAATACGCCAAACTCAATTTTGAACTCCAGATGGCGCTATACAACTTCACAACAACGGACCTGCCTCTGAGATTTCAGTTCGGTACAGCTCGATGCCCTTGAGAGCAGTAGTACATGTCTACGTTCGTGCGTAGGCGCTGCGCACATTTCCACGTCGTTCTGCACCGTTATTTCATAAACCACATTAATTTTGTAGCTCCCATGTAGCAGCCACCATGTGACTTGCTCTTCGTCCAATCACAAGACAGAAAATGGATGTGCGGTGTCTCAATACTTAAAGGTAGTATCATACTTTGGTAAGAAACCAAAACAGAAATGTTCACATATTTACGTATAACTTACAGGGTATGAAGATGGTGGTGGTAGAAACATACCGTTAAAATATTTCCGCCTGAAATGGTGTATTTATCCAGACTTTAGTAAAACAACGACCGAAAATCTTGTTGATCTTTTAAATGATCAAAAATAAAAGAAAACAAACTTAAGAAATACTGCGGCCGTTTTTCACGATTTCCTCAAAAAGTGGGCACCGTATATGGAACTGAAATTTTCACAGATAACTGTGACCGTATCTTGCTTGATATTTTTTGCCCATGAATCTGTACTTCTTTGACAAAAACCAAAGTATGATACTACCTTTAAAACATCGGCACGACGTATTGATCTGTGTGGCCATTGTATGGTGATTGGACAAGAACATGTTACGTGACACATAGAAACAGTGAACTGTTCTTAGTCTTCTGCACCAAACGTTCTTTATCCGTATTAACGATGTACTGTATACTGATCCGTAGTATTAACGACGTACTATATACATGTACTGTGAAGCAAATGTCATAATAATATTGTACTTTCAGTAGAAAAGTGATACGCGTAAATGATTCGAATCAGCTTACCTTGAATACATTCAGGATATCAGATTCTGTCTTGCTATGTAGAAAGTGCACAGTCATTTGCACGAGGTAATGGGTAAAGAAAAGGTGCGACTTTACAATGATATCGAGAGAGCAAGAACAACATTTGGAGCCTTTTTCAAAGCTCGACTCCGGCTCAGGCTCCGTATTTGACTTGGTAGTATCGTACTTTGGTAAGAGACCAAAACAGAAATATGCACAGATTTACGTATAACTTTCAGGGTATGAAGATGATGCTAGTAGAAACCTACCGTTAAAATATTTCCGCCTGAAATGGTGTATTTATCCAGAAATAAGTAAAAGAACGACCGAAAATCTTTTTGATCTTTTAAAAGATCACAAATAAAAGAGAAAAGACTTAAGAAATACTGTGGCCGTTTTTCACGATTTCCCCAAAAAGTGAAATTTTCACAGGTGACTGTGACTGTATCTTCCTTGATATTTTTGCCCATGAATCTGTACTCCTTTGACAAAAACCAAAGTATGATACTATCTTTAATCCGTACTATATGTGCCCGCACGTAAAACTGTTCAAACCATTTTTAGTATGATTTGGTTTTGTATGTTCCGCAAGGGCCGATTTTGATGATTTTTACAGCTCATGGTCATTATGTAATGATATGCTTTTTTTGAATCCCGATGGTTGGAATGAATGCTGTCCTAAACTGACAACAAAATCCAACAAGAACAATTGTACACACCATATAGTACCTGTTTTGGGTTTGCTGCTCTTTAAAGGTTATGTCATAGAAATGAAGATTCATGGGCAAAAATATCAAGACAGATACAGTAACAGTCATCTGTGAAAATTTCAGTCCCATACGGTGCCCACTTTTTGGGGAAATCGTGAAAAACGGCCACAGTATTTCTTAAGTCTTTTCTCTTTTATTTGCGATCTTTTAAAAGATCAAAAAGATTTTCGGTCGTTCTTTTACTCATTTCTGGACAATGTCTGCTCTTTAAAAGAGAGTGAAAAACGCTTACAGTTTTTTTCAAATCTGTTCCCAGGAGGTTTGGTCTCTCTGAGGTCAAAGCTGTCTTCTTGTCTTTGGTTGTACTTTTTTGCTCAAAATACAGCATTTCAGACAGAAAAAACGTTAACGGAATGCTTCTACCTTCACCATCGTTATACCCTGTATTAAAATTATAAGGTAAATCTGTGAAGATTTCTGCTTCAGTATGCTAGTTATGGTAGTACAACATGTACCTTAGCATCGAAAGGTGCAGATATTTCTATTCGTCCAATTCGTCTCCGATTGCACATAGACAGCTAACCTTAAGCGACCCTCTGCTGAACTCCCCAGGAGTAAACCCCAGGATCCTCAAAAAAAGAGAAGACAATCTTCATAGCTCTTGTTTGTCTCTTCCTCAGGAGCAGACGTCACCGAAGTGATCGCTCATCCACTCTCAGACTAAAACCCCTCGGCCTGAAGCAGAAGAGCTTGTGTTTGTGACTCTCAGGAACCTTTGGATGCAACCTCGGAGGAGGATCAGACTTCCTTCACTTGGTAAGACAATTTCTTTACCCCCTTCTATATCTGTCCAACCAACTCAGTTCAAGTTACGCAGGGTACATTTGCGAGACTTCATCTGAAGGGATTTAAGAGGCGAGTGCTAATTTCCAGACAGAATCCCCGTCTTGACCGAAGACTATCGTCTCGGGAGGGGGTCTTCTGCTTGCTGCTGCAGCCTACGTATCGCCTGCAGATTAGGCGAAAGAAATTGACGAGCTTAGAGGTGATTCGAGTCTAATCCGTCTCAACCGAGGCGATGAAATGTCATCGTACATTACACCGATATGTACGGGTGTAACCTCTGGACAGGGCAAAGATTGTGAAGTTATACGCCCGCACTTCCAATGCAAAAACAACATCATGAAATATTGATGTATCCGCCGTTATACTGTGTCGACCCCAATACTGCAGTGAGGCCAAATTCGCTTAATCTTTAAAGAGGATGTTCAACACTCAACAAACCTCACTTTATTTGTAAGAACTTAAATCCTTAAATTACTTGACATGAGAAAAAAATATTACAATCACACTGAACACATAAAGGGAGTTTTTTGGATGATTTTTCTCTCAACATGCTCAACCCGCAAGCTACCCCAAAAATTCAGATTCTCTGAATTTCGTCAATGGGGGCAGCAGACAAATTTGCGTGATTTTGTGACGTCAGATATGGGAGCCTTTTCTTCAAAAGAAAAATGAACCAAGCTTCAGATTATGTTGATATTGCTATGCATCCAATACGCAAATGATACATGTTTGAAATAAGGTTAATGCTGCTTGTTTCGTACAGGGCATTGGTCATAATGCCTATAAGATCTTTACAAAGACATGTAGCAGGGATTGAATTGGCCACGACGGCCAGGACGGCCAGTGCCTCCGTGGTCCTTCTAACTGGCCGAGGTGCCCCACAAAACATCCCCTTGTTCACAGCCAACTTTGCTTGCCCACTGGTGTCGATTTCTTTTCATGATTGGGGGGATGATTGGTGATTTGGTGATATGCGAGGGAGCGAAGCGACCGAACTGGGTGAAGCTGTGGGAGTGGGATACCCCCCTCCCAAACCAAGGACTTTTTAACAAAAACGAAAAGTCGCATTTTAGAGCATTTAAAAACGATATTCAGAAGAATTAAATAGTTTAAATTCACTGCGAAGACTAACAAAAAAACAAGGATCATGTAATATTTCTATACAATAAACTTGAATGACATTCAACAACAAAATATTGGGGGGGGGGGGGTGATAATACACGCCAGCCCCCCACCTCAAATATTGGGGGGATATATCCCCCCATCCCCCGGGGATCGACACCCATATTTACCTTGACCGTCGCGCCCTTTTGCAAAAAACAAATCCAAAAGTAGTAGTAAGCATCCATGCTCTCACTAACTGTGTACTTCAATGTCATCTCAAATTTACCGATCGGTTGTTTTAAAGTTTCGTGGGAACGGTTATGAGCGATTTTACCTTTCGAATTGTTTTTCTGCCTTACTGCTACTATATATGCACCACTATCAACAGTTTAAGTTCTCGAGGCTATCTTGAGGCAAAATCAGGGCGTCGAGTGTACATGCGACTTGATATTTTGCGAAAACAAAATAAATCAACTGCTGTTTTCCTTGAAAATTACTGGGCAGGCCAGTGGGACGTACGGGGTTTCGCCCGAGCTCGCATCAGCTTAGAAGCGCGGTTTGTAATTCATTCTCTATCGGAGTTTCTTTGAACAAACTGCGCCTTAAGCGGTGAACCGCGGCACACGGGCACCTGTCATGATGATCCTTCGATGTTGTTCTCTCAAATAAACAGCAATAAGTCAATCCAGGCACGCACTCTGCCTGCCTCAACCCCAGGGCTAGCACTTCGTGTTCCCTTCCCACATGTTGTGCCCTTTTGATTTTATACACTGCGTGTACGAGATTTTTTACAAATAGGTTTTAGAGATAACCGTGTAGGCCTATTTCT
The DNA here is from genome assembly GCA_963971285.1 of Astropecten irregularis. Lineage (NCBI taxonomy): Eukaryota > Metazoa > Echinodermata > Asteroidea > Paxillosida > Astropectinidae > Astropecten > Astropecten irregularis. The sequence continues at coordinate 6,748,830 of OZ020255.1, forward strand.
CTCTTTATTGTGAGGATTGTAAGCCAAGGGACCATCCTGAGACGCTAAGGAGGATTACTTTGAGATCAGAGTTGCAGCTGAAGGCAGCGAGTTGTTTGTTCTATACTGCTCGTCTGAAGGCGTTGAACTGCGGTCGCAAGCTCCGTGCGCCCGTCCGCACTGAGTCGCGCGCCCGTGGTGGATTCCACACACAGTTCGGAGGCGTTCAGTGAACGAGTCATGTGTAATCCGCAGCCGTTCCGTGTCCTCTCCGCACTGAAAACGTGAACGTCTTTCATGCGTATGCCAATTCCGCACACAGTCCGAATGCGTTAAGCGAACCGGCCAAGAAGAAATAGCATTTATATTTCAATTTGACTACCCGAAAAATGCCTTTTGTACATGTACCAGCGAGATTTTCCTTTATGTGCAGTGTAGTTGGTTGCCTCTAAGTTGCCTGTGGGGTGCCGTGGATTAGTGGTGTAGCGTGTCGAACTCAAGGCCTTGTGGTCAATCTAGAGATTGTGGGTTCGAATTCAGCCATGGGCTAGTGGTGCTTGCGTCCTTGGGCAAGACGCTTTGTCACATATTGCTCCTCTTCACCCAGGAGTAATTGGGTACCTGTGATGGCTTTGTGGTTTGATTAGCCTCTGTTCGCTATAGTTGGGGCTGTATACTCCCCAGGGAGCTGAGATGGTTTCAGGAATGTAAATTATGGCTCGATGACCAGGGATAATAATATGTAAAGCGCATAGAGAATCTTCTATTATTATTCGCTATAATAAGTAGATATTATTATTATTAAAAAGTGTGGCAAGGGCCTTATAATGAAACGTGCACGGCTGCCTGACTTCTCGAACGTTGACAAAAACTTGGTGACTTTAGCTACAAAGGTTACTGACTATTATAACTTATAATAGTGTATGACACGGATTGATCAATAATAGTTATAATAATAATAATAATAAACAATATTTCTATAGGGCCGTTTACAAAAGTTTCCAGGCGCTTTGCAGTTAAGGAGAAAATAAATGTATACATAATGAACAATACAAAATTCAAGGATTGAACTTTGGTCAACAAAATTAAATCAACTAAGAGAGAATAACAGCAAGGAAAGTTACAGTACAGTAATAACATGAATAACGATGAAAGGTAGTATCATAATTTGGTAAGAAACTAAAATAGAAATGTTCACAGATTTACGTATAACGTACAGGGTATGAAGATGGTGGTGGTAGAAACCTACCGTTAAAATGTTTCCGCCTGAAATTGTGTATTTATCCAAAAATTAGTAAAACAACGACCGAAAATCTTTTTGATCTTTTAAAAGATCAAAAGTAAAAGAGAAAAGACTTAAGAAATACTGTGGCCATTTTTCACTGTTTTCTCAAAAAGTGGGCACCGTATGGGACTGAAATTTTCACAGATGACTGTTAATGTATCTGCATGTCTTGATATTTTTGCCCATGAATCTGTATTTCGTTGATAAAAACAAAAGTATGATATTATCTTTAAGTGAATGAAGCATCAAATAAATAGGGGGCCTACCGGTAATCTCTTGAATGAAAAGGTGAGTCTTGAGACGATTTTTGAAGATGTCAACTGGGGGAATTTTGAATGTGAGCAAAGAGATTGCTCCAAAGAAGAGAGGCACACACAGAGAAAACACGATCAGATCGTGTACACTAATATCCTGACACACAAAATATAAGACTCTGCCGGAATAATGGCATTTCCTGTATTTAGGTCAACAAATTGTACTTCGCTGCATAGAGAGCGGAGACCACGTACGCAGTAGCCTTAATTCCCTACGATTTAACTTGTTTACCACCCCCTGCAACATCAACCGCGGCCGTGTTTACTCCCGAAAAAAAGAGAGATTCGCAAATTCAAAGGGGGAAATCGAATAAAATCGAGACAATTTAATTCCTTCTCAGATCTCATCCAGGTTAAATCCGCTCAAGAAGCACTCTCCAACCACTTTCATCCGATTCCGTTTTATCATCCGGATGCGTGACATTTTGGGTAAACAAGCATTTTTAGAGTGATGTTCGGATTTGTCGGTCGCTTCCGTTAGTTTTTTTTTTCTGTGGGAGAACTCAGCTCTGAGCTTTTAAAGGTTTACTGTAATCAAATATGAGAAAGGGGTGAAAGTGCTTTACAATTATTGCTTAATGCATAATCAATGACTACATAAATTTATATTTTAATGTTAGTGCTTAATTTTGACGAAATAGTTTCAAAATCAGTACATTTATGCCCCGCCCCCCAAAAATGTCCCCTTGGAACCGATTCACGCAACAATAGCGTCTGACGTCACCTATAAAACTAGTATAGGCTCCCACCACAGTATACTGCGTGGCGTTCTGCAAGTGACGTAAGCAAGGTTTTTCGTCGCGAAAAGTGGGGTGCTAAATTATGGGTCTAAAATACCTCCTTTTTCTATATGTAATTCTTTTTTTTTAGCACAAGCAATGATAGACATGTTAAGTTTCATAACAATACATATGCTTTTTACTTCATGTGAGTTTTGATTGAAGTCTAACTTAAACGCTACTAAGACACTCCAAGCAGTTTACAAGAAGAGTGAAGGTACTTCACATGTTTCACAGACTGCAAAATTATTGTGTTTTTGGATGGACGTTTTTATCTGACTGAGGTAGCCAGTAAATCAAAATTGATATCTAGTTATTGGCCTGTTGGCGTTGATTTTTCGTAAGGGGGCGTTTTGATTTAGGCTGGTTAAAGGAGGACGGTGTAGAGGAAATAACAACACCTCAGGGAAGATCTTCAATTGTTTTGTGTCTTTGACGTGAGTGCAATCAGGTGGCCAAACGTCATCCAAATTACGTCTGGGTGACGCGTGCAGGCATCACGATAGGCGGTACCCATGTCGGCCCTATAATGGCAAAAAGTGTTGAAAATCTCGAAAAATCATGTTTTGAGAAAAACGGCTTTGAATATTCTGTCTAGTACCATTTTATTTCTGACCAATTTAATTGAGGGAAAAGGTTGCAGAAATGAATATTAATGACATACTGAATTGTTTTTTTTCAATGACTATTTTTCTCATTAGAGGCATTTTTAACTCGGTACTCCATTTCAACAATTAACAATTTTAACAATGTTGACTATCTCAACTCTTTGGCAAAAGGGTGTATGTCATCTTATTCTAAATCCCCGGAGGATGGAAAAGAAAACAAAAATACTCTGAATAATTCTACAAGACTTCACCTCAGCAGTTCCTGATCGTAAGTTTTGATTGCGATCCGAAAAATTCCGGAATCCGCCTCGAAAGCGATTTTATAATATCGGTAATAATATTCTAAGCCTCGCGGGGCTCTGTGTCGCCTTCCGAATCGATGGTCCCCAGTTCGGCTCCTACTTGACTAGCAAATAGGCCTAGTTTTCACTTGATGTTGCTGTTGTTGAGACTGGGTCAACCTATGCAGGCGCCCCACGGCTTGTGACGATCATTCTAGCTAACAAATTTTCACACGGTGCTGCAAGCACAACCTTCCTCCCGTCTGCCCTGACCCACTTAAGCTCTGAGGTTCGTGCGTCGCGCGCTCCCTTTAAAGGTTGTATCATACTTTGGTAACAAAACAAAACAAAAATGTTTACAGATTTACGAATAACTTACAGGATATGAAGATTGTGGTGGTAGAATCATACCGTTAAAATATTTCCACCTGAAATGCTGTATTTGTCCAGAAAAGAGTAAAACAAAGACCGAAAATCTTTTTGATCTTTTAAAAGATCAAAAATAAAAGAGAAAAGACTTAAGAAATACTGTGGCTGTTTTTCACGATTTTCCCAAAAAGTGGGCACCGTATGGGACTGAAATTTACACAGATAACTGTTACTGTATATGTCTTTATATTTTTGCCCATGAATCTGTACTTCTTTGACAAAAACCAAAGTATGATACTACCTTTAAAAACCTAAATGATTTAATGCATCTGCTTTTAGCAGTCTGAATGCTCAGAGGTACTGTACGTCATCGCCTAGTTAGCGGTCACACGTCCGATGCGCGGGTGGCAACTTCACATTTGCAGCATAATCAAGTTTGAAAGTATACCCTTAAGGGAAAGCAATTTTCAGCGAACACAGTAGTTGCCCAGTCAGTCTGGACTGGCCAAGGTCGCCGTTTCCTCGACCTTTTTCACGGGGACCGCGCAGGCGGAACAGGAAACCAGATTGAGCGGGCTGCACCGCGGTGACTTAACCCGATCCAGAATCGATATCACGGCACTCTTCATTTCAGGCTCACGGTACATTTCTCTTTCGATCGGAACGAGCTCGGTAGAGTGACAATGCATGATTCTCCTCCTACCTTGTCTGATAATGTCAACCCCGCTTGCCGAGAATTTGAGCTCGGTTTTCGGTACCGTTCAACCGCTTCATTCACTACTTTAAAGGTATCTTTAGCCTCTCTGATCATCTTCACCACATCGCCACTTTACCGAAATGCATAAAAGTTACAGAAACGTAAATGTTACCGAAGTAAATGACATTTCTCCAATTGTCTGATCAATTTTGTTTTCAAGGTGGATGGAACAGCATCGAAAAGCATCCAAAAGTCGGGCCTTTGAGATCAGTTTGAAAGGTTTACTGTTATCAAAACTCAAGTTAAATACATCTGTATTGTTATAAAACTTAACCTGACCTATATAGATAAATGAAGTATTTTAGATACATTATACATAATTTCGCGACGAAAAACCTTGCTTTAATACGTCACATGCAGAACGCCACGTACTAGTTCTGTAGGTGATGTCACACGCTATTGTTGTGTGCATCGGTTCCAAGGGGGAATTTGTTAGGGGTGGGTATGCATGTACTAATTTTGTAACCTTTTGGGTCAAAATTAAACACTTACATAGATATTTAAATTTATATTGTCATTAATTACGTATTAAGCAATAGTTTTAAAGCACTTTCACCCCTTTTGAAAATGTAATTACAGTAAACCTTTAAGGGAAAAGATTGACCCATGTAGCTTAATGTAATAATAATTATAGTAAATAATAATAATGAAACCACTTTTATGTAGCGCAAATCACAATCACACATGTCTCTAAGCGCTTGTACGAAAGAAGGAGAAAGAAATAAAAATGGACATCAAGAAGGATTCACATAATCACAGTCAAAGTACCATAATAAACCAAACAATCAATTTAAGAATAGCTGTGTTTTAAGGAGCGCCTTAAACTGTTCAACAGTACCAGCTTGCTTGATGTTTTCTGGAAGATTGTATCCCTGAATTGAGCCACAGTCGGCACTGTTGGTGCGATTCTATTTTTTTCTAAAATAACTTCTCACCTAACAAGCTGTTGTTATTCGTTTTATACGCCTTTTGGCTAAACCAGTTATATGATTATGATATCACTGATAATTGTTACAAATTGGTGTGATGGAAAGCTTTTAATGTCCCGTGGTAAGTGGCAGTTTCTTGGCCTCGCCGTGGGGTGTGCGTGTGTGTGGGTGGCTATCATTGAATAACACGGAAACCATCAGTCGCCCTTTTAAGGACGCACCGGACGCCTTGGGAACGCTTTCACGTATACTAATTGGCGTGTGGTTTGTGGATTGTGGAATTTTGTCGACTGTGTGGATTGTGGAAATTTGCGTTCGTTACAGTCATGGATTAATGACACGTTGTGTGGATTAATTTTGTGGATTGTTGCGCATAGTAGAGACTGTTGGGAATTAGGGGACTGAATGAATTGTGGAAAACGGTGTTGACTGAGATTGGATTTTGTGGATTGTGTGGATACTGTGATGGACTATGTGGATTGCCTCGATTGTGGGTATTGTTAAGATCGTGTGGAATGTAGGACCTTTGGTTGGATTGCTTGACGTTACCATGGGTATCTGGTTGATTGGATGAATGTGTGGATATTCGACTTTGGTGGACCGTGTCGACTCGGTATTTTAGGAGTGGATTAGGAGAATTGTTGAAATTATGTGGATTATGTGGATGGACCCTTCGTATTAACTGTTGTCACGACGAAAAAGTTCAAGAAAGCTGAAACCACGACACGTATAGAGCTCCTTGCCACAGAAAATTAATCATGCCAATTACATGCGATCTCAAACAGTGCGCGTTGAAAACTCTTGGTGGCGCACTGTTTGTAATCTATCGAATTCTTTGTATCTAAGTAATATCAGCAACGTACATCGCTTTTTAGGTACAGGTAAATAAACTTTAACAATCCGTGCAAAAACACCCTGCTTCGACGCTCATTTTATTTCCATCGCAGTGATGGAACTTGGCGTTGCGCAACATCGTTCAGAGTGCCCCAGTTCCACGATTGCGTTGGAATACGGCTGCCGTGTTTTTCTTATCAGCTTACTGGAGATAAATGCCTTTACTTCCGATCACGATCACACGAACACACTGACCTTGCAGTTCGAATTGTTGTATAAAAATAAATACCTATACAGTCCTCGCAGCCAAGGACGCAGCTGGAATTGTATTCTTTCTAACTTACTGTGTGCCCGGGGCGGCAAGCTGGCGAAGCCCACTGTCGGCCGATCCCTCGGTCCCGATATCTGCGCTCGCTGCCCGTGTATAAGAACGAAGGATGCGAATTCTCTTTTCGATCCCTCCCCGGAGCAACCTAAACCACGACGTAAGTTACCTTGATAATTTGGAACGTTACCACGCAATCAATATCAAGCCTTGAAAGAAAGCGTCAATCTCCAAGCTAATGTTTCGTTTTCACTATAGCAGTTAGCGATCCTCAAAATCCAATTTGGATTCCCACTCCCCAGAAGCCTGTGTACCTGACGCGTTTTCCTAATGTGCAGAAAAACACCCCGCAGTGTAGTACATGAGGCGACGTTCGTAAGCGAAGAGGCGCTCGATGTAACCTTCCCATTGGTGTAACAATTTATCAAGTTAATGTTTGGAGAATGGAAATCCTTCGTGAAAACATTATCTTTCGTATTCTCGTCAAATTGTTGTGCAATGCAATGCTGGATGCATCTGCAAGGATGTATAGTGTCTGTATGATATACGCGAAAGTTGTATAGGAGGTCTTAATTATACCTTTATTCAAACCCATGTACGTTTCCCAACCTCGTCTCCGGCTCAGGCTCCGGCTACATTTCGTGTATCCATTTTAAAATCAGGATAGAGGCTTTTGGCTGCGGTTCGAAAGTAGGCTCTCTGGTTTGAAATGGAATACAGAGTTTCAGTTTAAATGAAAAAGCACAACATGTATTTCTTGCATATGGCAGAGACCAAGCCTGCCTGAGCCGAGCTTTGGAAAAGAGTTCTGGGAGTAAATCAGCGCTTTGTGTGAGACATAAGTGAATTATCATACTTTGTACTAAGGGTAATGTTAAGCTGATTGCTCTTTCTACTTCTGGATACCGCTTGCGAACCTCTTTTTTTGCAACATCTGCACTGATCGTTTCTCGGTTTTGGCATCGAACAGTTCGTGTGGAAATTTATTTACAAGCACCATAGTCTCGTTTCCGGGGTAGGTTAGTAAATCGCACCACAATATCTAATCATGGTTGCATGCTTTTAAGCTATATATTAGGCCGGAGTGACGTCATTCCAACTTGGAGCAATGAAAACAAAGCATTAAGTTGTATGGCTAAGTTGTTGTTGTTTAATCTTAGTATACGGTACTTCAAAGAAGGATTATTGTCTGAGGGAAAACTATTACTCGACAATGAAAGTCATACAGAACACGGTTTCAGCTTCTTGACAAAGATATTCGGAAAACAATTCTCGACGACGGGCGGTTTGTGCGTGATTTGTCCGTAGCTTGCGCCATCTACACGTTAGTTTTCATCGGTTGTCAAGTTATGAGATTAAAAGTACCCGGACGTCCGCGCTGATCTATTCACGATCGGTAAAGTTGATAGAACAGCTGCAGTCTGTTCGTAATTTGTCATGGAATAAAAACAAACCTGTAACATTCTCAGCTCAATTGATTATTGGAAACAGTAGAAAATAGCGACAAACCGTTGCAATTGTTACGCGAAATTGTGGGGTAATTGCAATTGCGAGGTTTTGATCTCAGAGATCAAAACTGTTCTCGGTATTTTGTTTCACTCTTTTTTTTTTTTAAATACAGCATTACAGGCAGAAACATTTGAATGGTATGTTTGTACTAGGTCCATCTCTACCCTGTAAATTATACGTAAATTTGTGAACATGTCTGTTTTGATTTACTACCAATTCTAGGGCGCATTGCAGTGTGGGACTTTGCAACAACATGTTTGTGTTTGGCAGAACTCGGGCAAGTCCCTTCGGGCGGGGTCTTCGTGCAAACTCGGCCGCGCTCCAAGTTTAATCAAACACGTAGCGATCTTGACCGTCTCAGGTGTACTCAGTATTCGTTTAATACCTCTAGGTGGGGGAAAGCTATTACTTGCAAAGCGTCTTGCTCAAGGACACAAGCGCTCTCGCTTGCCTAGGAGACAATTTCATAGAGCTGCTTAAGCACAACATTTGCTTAAAGGTAATATCATACTTTGGTTTTTGTGATAGAAATACAGATTCATGGGCAAAAATATCAAGGACAATACAGTAATAGTCATCTGTGAAAATTTCAGTCCCATACAGTGCCCACTTTTTGAGAAAACAGTGGAAAGCTGCCACGGTATTTCTTAATTCTTTTCTCTTTTATTTTTGATTTTAAAAGATCAAAAAGATTGTCGGTCGTTCTACTAATTTCTGGATAAAAAACACAATTTCTGGAGGAAAATTTTTACCGGTATGTTTCTCCCATCACCATCTTCATTCCCTGAAAGTTATAGGTAAATCTGTGAACATTTCTGTTTTGGTGTCTTGCCAAAGTATGATACTACCTTTAAGCATGAAAAGTCTTCCTTGATCAAACAGGATAACCAACCAAATGTTCATGTGATGTTTATATTAAACTGTTTTTGAATTGTATTCGGTCATTGTTTGATGAGCATAACATTCACGAAGAGTTTTGACGGGCATACTGATTTTGTTTAGCAAGGTTTTCGGTGCTTAAGCAAATTTAAATGCCTAAGCAGCTCTATTAAATTGGCCACTGGTCGGCAATATCTGTATATTATATGCACTTATTTAATACCATAAGGGTCAATTATGGGCGATTCCAAATAGTGCGCCACCAAGAGATTACAGCGCGTAATTGGCCAATCACAATGCGCGGAATTTGTCGGCCCTTTTCAGACGCACATTCACGGGTTTACACCATGGCGGCCATCTTGGATTTTGATCGCAACTTCGAAACGAGGCACTTCCACGCATGCGCACTTTTCTAAGTGTAAGCCCGTCCATTGTCGAAGACAATACACGAGTTTACACTTCGGCAGTTTTGATCGCGACTTCAAAACGAGGCACTATCACGCATGCGCTTTTTTTAGAAGTGTAAACCCGTGTATGCCTCGTTTTGAAGTTGCGATAAAATCCAAGATGGCCTCCGAAGTGTAAACCCGTGTATTGGGTCGTCAGATTCCGTGAATTATGATTGGCCAACACGTTGCAAACTCTTGGTGGCGCACTTTTGGAATCGCCAGTATTCGTTAATAAATATTGTTTATGTGCTGATAGATATAAAACGAAAGAGATAACATCACAAGAGATATCGAGGCAGAATATTGTCCTTTTAGAGTGGAAAGTCTATTTACTTTCAGTGTCGCATTCGATGATTATCATCCAGCGTGTCAGGCTGGCGTTTTACCCAGTCTCCACTGATGTTTGCTGACCACTTCACGCCCAGCAAACCGTGGGCGAAGAGCCCTTTCTGCCCGGGTGCCCTCGAGCGATTTTCGCCGGTTGACGTAAGCTCTCTGCCGGTCAGACCACGGTCTATCAATTTTGAAGTCCGTAAATGTTTTCTGTCTGGTGTTGTTTTTGATCAATGTCCGAGAACCATTTCCAGCCAATCGATAGACATGGCCATCGGCATTTTGTGTCCATTAACAAGTTGTGCTTGATTTCGCCAACCATGGCGTGAATAGCCATGGGTTGTTGCCAGGGCAGTATATGGGCTGATTTAGAGCTAGTGCTGATTCAAGTTAGTTTCTTGGAACACCTTGTTTATCATCGCAGTCGCTGAATTTAGATACCCTGACAAAAAGGGGACAGTTACAGTTTGCTATTGACACTCAGTTTTCGAGAGTCATGGGGCCTTTACAAAACCTGGCTTGAGGCTAGGCTAGGGACTTATTTCGTAACCGCCATTTGAAGCCCACAAAACGGACTGAAGGGATTGGGCCACATAGCGAAGCCAAAGAAAGGCTCCTTGCCATTTATCTCAAGCCCTTCATTTTCATTTAGGACACAAAGATTATGGTAGCAAAATAAATGCCAAGCCTAGCCTCAAGTCTCATTTCGTAAAGGCCCTTTAGACAGGAGGACAAACAAGTATCAATTCTTCTGATACTCATTTTGACGAAGTGTCTTGCACAAATTTTAGTTTCATAGGGAAGATGTATCAATTTATATTTACGTCTAAAGCCAATGATTAATGGTGGTTCAAAATTCAAGATGATAATTTGGAAATCGTCTTGCTCACAGATTTGTTGTCCCGTCTTTTGTTTCTGTTGCAACATGTATAAGCCTTGCAGCCAATTAGGGTAGTGTTTCATTTGTCATAAATCGTGTGCGAGTTTTCAATTCCAGATTCAGTGTTTGTCTTGCGTCTATGGGTTAGGGTTCAAGCCTGATCATAATAGGCATCGGTGTACAGTGGATCCTTTGGCAAGACGATTCATCAGTTTGTGTTGTTCTCTCCAGCTAGAGGTAAATGGGCATGGATGTTAGGATACAGATTGGTATGTGTCTATGGCCCTTCATGTGGTACAATATCAATCGTAGCTTAGGCCTACCCCTTGATAAACTGAGTATCACCCATTCTACTCCGTGTCACTACGTAGGAACGTGTGATACATGCGTGCATGCACATTTTACGCAACGCGGCACATCAGCCAATCAGATCTGGGGCCGATTTCACGAAGCACTAAGATTGATCTTATGTGTGAATTCATCTTAATTGCTAAGCAACATGTGATGTCACAAAATAAATCACTATGGTGATACTGAACAACTCATCTTAAGATCAATCTTAGTGTTTGGTGAAATCAAGCCCTGTTTTGATAACATTTCCGTCAGGATTGTGATGGAGGATGTTGATTGGTCAATTTCGCGCGTCAGCGCGTCAGCAGCTACCACGTGATAGACGCGCTCACCAAACGGTGCCATAGATGCATCCTGATTGGTCAAAACTTAGACAGGTCAGTGCTGGGTTGGCTTGCATAATTAATCAAGAAATCTGCACGCATGTTATAGACGCTTGCTCGCTGTAAGGCGAGTGCATCTATCACATAGACTAACCCCTTGAAGGGAGCTCAGACGATTTTAGAAACTAGTGGTAAATTTTGATCGATCGAGCATGGATAACATTGTAGATTTTGTTAAGATATAATGCTCTGCCTGCAAAAATCACATGATCATTCGTATTTAGGTGAAGTCAAACATGTTAGTGCTTTTTTCAGTAGCAGTCTCACTGAGAGGTGGCCCTGAGCCGTAGGCAGAGCCTCAAATCTTTGGCTGCGACTTCAAATGACGCACAAGTCTATGGAAACGGATGCAGCCACTTGCTAGTGGCTGCCATAGGTGCGCGTGTAATTTGCGGCCGCAGGCAGAGATTTTGGACACGGTCTAATACTGATGTGTCTGTGCTGATTGGAAGATGCAGCGCCCTCAGGCGAATCTAAATTGCAGGTTGTTGTTTCTTGAATCTCTCGCTCAAACTCTGATACTTGTTGTTTGTCTGACACAGTTTGCTGACTCAAGCTCTTGAGACGTGCATGACTCAGTATGTAAATGATGCAGCCGAATCTTTGAATTTGACTTCAGAGTATGTAAGGAATAACGGCAATCACCAAGCACTTTAAAATAATATTATAGGTTTTCCCGGTAATTTTCGGCACATGAGCGAACAATTTAAACGCTGAGTCATTCCATTTCGCGCGAAACTGCAAGGCACCTTAAAATAGTCATTCGATTTCACTTCATGTGCAAGCAAATATAAACAAGCGTTCGGCGAATAAAAAATCTTCAAATAACCACAAGTGAAACCTGACTTGATCCATGTTAAGTCATTGACAAGGAACATTGACTCTAGGTGGCAAGATTTGAACCTTCCACTCCATAAAACCGTACCAGTGCTCTACCATCTGATTCAAAACTCATATCTATTTTTGATTAACACATAAATTAATATAATTTAATAATTTAATAAATAATAATAATAATTGATGTGGTCTGGCTGCACAAATGGACGGAGTGTCGCCGGTGTGGTCATCAGCCTGACCAATTGCGTTCGAAGGCAATTTTTTGATGTCCAATATGATATCCAAATATCCCGAAATTGCCATCAAACTAATATTGAAAATGCTTGGAGTTAGGAGGGCTCAACATTTCGATCCTAGCAGGATCTTTCTCAAAGGCTAAAAATGACAAAGGACAAAAACATGCAAGTAAATATACATATGTAATATATATGTATATTAACTTGATATATATATATATATATATTATATACAAATTGTGAGAAGATCAGAACAAATGGCGGGGGTCAGAGTGACCAGGGGCCAATTTCATAGAGCTGCTTAGCACTAAAATCCGCTAAGCATGGCATTTCTGTCCTAGTAAAAACAGGATTGACAACCAAATTTCATTGTGTTGTGTATCACTTGCAAATGTCCTTTGGCTGCTGTTCGCTGACCATGGATATGAAATGGAATTTTCAATGGTGGTTTATTTTATTGGGCAAGCAATTTTTGTGCTAAGCTATTTTTTCGCTAAGCAGGTCTATGAAATTGGCCCTTGGCACAATAGGTAGGTAAATGCGGTTATGGGAAGGGGACAACGGGGTATGGGAGACATCATCAATTGTACAAAATATGGAAAATAGTTTTAATTATCGTTCACCGTATTTGGCGAGCTATTTTGTCCAATTCATCCCATTTTCTTAGGAGATTTTGTGAGACGTTGTTTAGAAACAAACCAGCCCGGACGAACCACCACTGTGTAACCATGTAGTTCATGCATTCTTTTTATGAGAAAGACCAATATGCGAGTTGGTAATTTATCGGTTCTTTTTTTATTTGATTTCGCTATTTACACTGCCGGGTAATTTCTCGCTGTCTTCTCGGTTTAGTCCACGCTCTTGCAGTTCATGCGTAAATTCAGTTTGCTTAGCATCTTGAAATCCGCCCTTTGACCCCTCTACCCCAAGTCTTGATTTGATTTGGGAGGATATTTTTCTTCATTGAGTGGGAATCACTGCTTACGCGACTCAGTAATTGTTGACTTGTCCACTCACGACACTCTCCCAGCCGTGCAACGAGCCAGCAGCCAGGGCCCCGGGCAACCGCTGGCCTCGGTGCGCACCCCGGTGAATTTTCCCCACTCGGCAAACCAAATGCATTAGTATCTGCAATAATCAGATTGATTTGGGAAAGACCGTGATAGTTTGTGAAATCAGATGCATTTCTGTTGATTGGTTTTCTTCTCTCTTTCCAAAAGGTTTCTAATAGAGGTGAGAGCCCAAATTCCGGCCGGCCACAGAATCCTTTCTGATCTGTCATACACCCAGTAATTACTTGAGTGAAGATAGGAACCTTGTGACCGTCATACCGATATCGTAAGTCCCAAATTGATCGTTTATATTAATTGAATTTGTTGCGGCTTTCGCGCATGGAAGTTTGTGCAAAATTCGTATCTGGCTGTATGCAAATTAAGTCCGTGTCCCAATTCCCTGACTGCGACTGCAAATAACACACTAGTCTATGGAAATGGCTGCAGTCACTGGCTAGTGGCTGCCATAGGTACATGCGTAATTTGCAGCCGCAGCCAGAGAATTGGGACACGGCCTAAGTTATGCACATGACGTCATTGGAGAGGGCGCCCTCTGTCAGCAGCGAAACGGAAGAAGATCATTGGTCAGCTGTATATGCAGCAAATAATAAACTTTTTCTTTGGGTTTTTCTTCGTGATACTTTCACCTTAAAATCATCGGATACAGTTAAAATGTTCCTTTTGTAGCGTCACAGCACACGTTTCTGCCAATCAAGATGGCGGAAAAGGTTTGGGGAGCAAGCAATGCCAAACAAAATCATAATGACCACGGACTTGTTCACCAACATTCGCATATAGTGTCGAATATGATGTAACGCGAAATAATATTTTGTGCGCATAAAAGCACAGGCGCAGCGTTAGTATGACTTGGATATATATAATTTGTTTACGAAGTGACAGTGAAGTGCGTGTCAGTTTGTGAAACAGAGTTTAAGCCGGGCGCACACATGAGTGTCCATTCTGTTTACTATGGGAAAATTACTTGCGTGTCAGTTTGTGAAACCGAATATCGGTGAGAACTCAAAAAGTGACGCTCCTAATTAGTCTAGTTAGCTAAGTTCGGTATAAATAAAGCCTTGTAAATTGGTATACAGGCAGATGCACTCGAATAGTCCAAATCGAAAAAACAACTCGCACATTTGATGCATATTCCGTCCAAAGAATGTGACCCACCGATGCAATACAGGGCCTTAATTGATGCCCAGAAGCATAACTCAGCTACTCAACCTCTGACCATGCCATGAAACCGTCTCTCATCCACAAAATTATATGTATACTGAACGAGCTACTAAAACGTTGCTCTACATCGATACACACATAATTGCCACGTCGTCTCGACTTAGTTTATCTCATCACAATTTTAATTGCCTCATAAACCCCAACGCACCTAGGCCAATGGAACTCGTATAAACGGCACTGCCAGTCGTGTCATATAAACTTCGTTCCAGCTCATTTCCGTTGTGGCATAAACATCTACGTTTTGGATTTTTTTTTACTGCTTTCAGGGTGACAAACGGGTAAATAGACATTCTGACCCTTGGTGTGTCGAAGCCGGGGTGGGCTGAACTATTTCTGAACGGTAGACAAAAGTGCATGGCGAATCTCAGTGTGAAATCCATTAAAAATAAACCCAGATCGGTTGAGGAGATGTGTTTTTCAAAACCAGCGTATCTCTTGCACCGAAACACCGGCACAAATGAAATTGTCGTTAATTTCCGTTGTGCCATAAACATCTAAGTTTTGGATTTGTATACTGCTTTCAGGATAACAAACGGGTCAGATAGACGTTCTGAGGTGTGATGAACTATTTTTGAACGGTAGACAAAAGTGCATGGCGAATCTCAGTTTGAAATCCATTTAAAAACATCAAGATCGGTTGAGGAGTAGTTGTGTTGTTCAAAATCTTTTGCGCCTAATACACCGGCACAAATGAAATTGTCTGCCCCGCGGGGCTTCGGGCGAGTCACACGTTCCCCGGAGACCGGTGCCCCGCACACCGCGGCCGCCTGAGCTAATTACGGTCGGAGGATGATTGGCGCATCACCTTTAAACGGGACAGAATTGACCGTCCTAGCCAGACCCTATGTCATCCTTTCA
Source organism: Astropecten irregularis (assembly GCA_963971285.1). Taxonomy (NCBI): domain Eukaryota; kingdom Metazoa; phylum Echinodermata; class Asteroidea; order Paxillosida; family Astropectinidae; genus Astropecten; species Astropecten irregularis. The sequence continues at coordinate 6,764,296 of OZ020255.1, forward strand.
TTCTTTGTCATATCTTTCCATCCCGATTTGTGCGTGTTGAGAATTGACAAATAAACTCCAAATTGAACTGAATGAAGTGAGCCGATATTTGGCCAGACTGGACGCCGTCCAGGTCGCCTGTAATGCAATTTATACTGTGTCGTATTATCTATTGAAAGTCTAATGGAATTTGTGCTGTTGCCACATACTCGCAAATTCAAACTCGTGCGGATAGAAAACCTTTCCTCTTAAAGCATACTTGTAATCAAATTTGGGAAAGGGATGAAAGTGCTTTCAGATTATTGCTTAATGCATAATTAATGACTATATGAATTTAAACTTGTATGTAAGTGCTTCGTTTTGACCACAAAGTTAAGAAATCAGTACATGTATGCCCCCCCCCCAAAAAAAAGGCCCCCTCGGAACCGATCTATTCAACAATGCGTGTGACGTCATCGGCAGAACAAGTAGGCTCGCACCGCAGTAGCTCATGCTGGCTCTGCACATTGTATATAGGATTTTGCTCTTCGATTTGAACTAAAACGCGGGGTCGGCAGGTTTGCGACTTGTATACTGTGTGGCGTTCTGCCGGTGACGTAGCAAGGTTTTTCGTAGCGAAAATTGTGGTGCTAAATTATGTGTTCAAAATATCTTCTTTTTCTATATTATATACAATATTATTTAGCACAAAGAAAGAAAGACATGTTGAGTTTTATAACAATACAGATGTATTTATCTTCACAGGAGTTTTGATTTCAGGTAACCTTTAAGTCTGTGTCTATTCGTATTATAGTATCGGGCGAGATGGAGCCAAGTTACGGAGCTCTAGAGGTGCCATCCGACTTGTTGAGATCCTGAGTTATCTCGGGATGCCGACATGGGCAAGAGATGACGACATCCTGACAAAATATATCACGGGATGATGTCATCACAAAATCAAGATGTCGACATCCCCAGATAATTAATCACGGGATGACGTCATCACAAAATCAAGACGTCGACATCCTGAGATGGATGGCACTTCTTGAGCACCGTACCATGTAACTACAAGGCATGTCCGGGTTTTACAACACATTGATATTGATGAGCCGTTGAGTGTTTTGTATTGTGAAAATACACTTGGCCTATTGGTCTACAGTTAAATTCAATAAAAGTGCTTCACGAAAGTCGGGCAGGATTTGTAAACAAATCTGACGAATACAAAAATTGGGATAGCTATAATTTGTCTAACCTTCGGCTTGGTCAAGCTAAAGTTTCGGCCCCATTCCCAAAATTCAATCAATTCTAACAATCGGCATCACAATTATTATCAAGAGTTTTTGGCACATTTTAGAAATACACACTCTGTTTTGAACCGTGCAAACGCAGCATCTATTATAACTGAAAAGCCACAACTTGCAGTTTCAGATTGTAGATGATTTAGACAAAGCCCCAAGCCCCCGGCAATAATTATAAGCCCAAGCCCCAAACCAAGGCAATTACTTACCATTACAGTGTGTGGCACTGACTTAATTGCTGTGGCTTTCTCTTCATATTGTAATGATAGCCTTAGTCACAAGTCCGGATCATTTTTACATCTACCTGCCTTTCTCTGCAGCTAAATAAACCAAACTTCACTCTTCAAATTAAGGCAAAGTACTTGTTTTTTCCCCTTTAGGCCTGGCTTTTGCACGAATCGAAACGGACAATAACAGTAGATTGTTATTTGCTGCTGGCGGTCAAACGGATATAGCACAAGCAGTTAACGTAGTAATTGACAAGTTGATCTGTCGTCGGTTGACCGTACGGTGGCTATGGGTACGTTCAGACAGCGTGTTAAATTCGCTAAAACAACTGTTTTAACCCGATCGGTTTTAGCAATATGTGTCTGGACGCTCTAAAACAGTTATTTATCTAAAACAGATCGGTTTTATCCGCCGCTAAGACACCAAAGTTAAAACTGCTTGGAAGGAGGGTTTAGCGCTTAAAACCGATCGAGTTTACTGCTAAAACGCTGTTGGGACAGAATAACTTTCCGACATCCTGTTTCAGTGCAAAGAAGCCTGGCAGCTGGTTACGTAACACCTGTTGTGGCGCGCTTGTTTATATTCAACACACAGATAAATCCGCGCGCTTTATTTTAAAACTGGAAGCTAGTACGGGGTCAAGGCACAGTGCATGACCTCTTAAAACCAAAAATAAAACCGATCTGTTTTAACTGGAAACAGTAAAACGCTGTATATGGACGCAACAGAATTTTAACTTATGACTTACCCCCCATGGTTGCCGAGCGGTTTAACTCTATTCGTTTTAAATACAAGTCTGTCTGAACGTACCCAATTATTGCACCGACCTGGCCTGATTCCATCAGTGTGTTGCGTCTCGGTTGAAAGCTTGTTACTTTTGCCCAAACGGTTTAAAGGGTTCATATAGTGCTTTTTTCAGTCAGGTTATTTTATTGCCTTCATACACAGAATTTACTGACAAATTATGAATGGCAAGTCTTGTTTTGATTTCAAACCAGCATTTGGTTTTCATTTGAATGGTTTTGCAAAATGGGGGATTTCCATGTACATGTATGGTCATGTTGGGAACTAACAGCAAAAGTATAATGAAAAAATACATAAAAAATTAAAAGGTAAACTTGACCAACAGAAATGGTTTGGCAAAAGAATTACACCACCAGTTGAGTGAAAGGAACATAATATTCGGCACAATAAAACCCATTGAGGAGGAAAAGGTCAAGCAGCAAACCTGTAAAACAACCCCAACTTTTTCGTGCACAAATCAATGGGGTTACTGCTCTCAGTTACCCAGATGACATCACAGTTTTGCTCATGAATATGGAACTTCAAATTAACATAAAACCCCCCAAAACCTCTTGTTAACCCTAAAACAGTGTGAAGAAGTGGGTAAAATCACAGGCCCATAAAACAGTTGCTTTTTGGCGCATGTTCAAGCCATAATATTCCTATTGCACAGACCCTTTAAGTCTCAAGCTATTGATATTTGCATGCTTGTAGCCGAAGGGCATCATTCTGTCCGCATCTGTAATGCTGTGTTATGCCATTGATCTTTATGCATAATTGTCAAAACTGTCAGTTTAACTACGACCAGAAGGTTAACATTAGCAGGACACAGCATTCGTCATCCAGAACTACTAGCAAGTAAAGTTATCCTTTGGGAACCAAGCCAATGAACAAGAAAACGTGTTTGAAAGCAAACAAACTACATTAGCATGTTGAAGATGGACACTTTATGTAGACAGTATCGAGGAGCTATAAAGGACTGTCATGTTGGATAGAATGGCCTGGAGGGGAAATGTTCATGGTGACTGAGTAGGAATTGGCGAAATGTCAAATGTCTAAGTAGAAGTATGTCATGCAATATGAAATGTTACCGTATTTAGCACAGTTAAAATTGATCGCTTTGACCTATTTTTAGACTCGAAGTCACATAGCCTTGCGACACGGATGCTTCATTGCATTTCGCTCGATACTTAACGTTTATTTGCGACATTCCCATGCGGCAACAGTTTATACTCTCAAGGAAATAATCCCTTAGCCAAGGGCGAGGCTGTACACTGTGGAAACATCCACAGATCACGCAATTCGTCTCTAAACAGTTTTCACTGAGCTGCTTAAGCACAAAATTTGCTTAAGCATGAAAAGTCTTCCTTGATCAAACAGGATTACCAACCATATTTCCATGTGAGGTTTACTGCTTTTGACTTGTATTCGGCCGTTGTTTGCTGAGCATAACATTCACAAGGAGTTTGGGATTTTTTTTAACCAAGGTTTTTGCTGCTTAAGCAAATTTTGGTGCTTAAGCAGCTCTATGAATTTGGCCCCTGAACACAAAGTTGTTCCGGTGTAACGAGCTCAACTGCCCGGCGTGCCTGGCTGTCCGGATGGCACGCATGCACACAAGCACGCATGTCGCACGGCAGTGGACCAGCTTCGTTTGCGTACGCGTGCGTTGTGTGACGCATTTTGACCTTATTTGCATAAATATTTTCCTAGTGCGACGGAACAGACATTTTTACATTTTTTTTTGGAGTGTTGTGGTCTGGGATATCGTGCTCAATGTTTTGTGGTCAATGTACATATTGTGGGTTTAAGTCCAGCCATGGGCTAGTAGTCATTACATCCTTGTGCAAGACGCTCTGTCAAATATTGCTCCTCTTCACCCAGGTATAGAGGGTTACCTGTGAGGGTAGAGATGACTTTGTGATTTGATTCGCCTTCGTACGCTTTTCAGAAGCTGGGGCTGTATACTCCTCAGGGAGATTGAGATTGTTTCAGGAATGCAAATGTACCCCAGTGACGTAAGATAGTAATAAAGTACTGAGCAGTTCTTTCCTGTTGATTAATAATGTCCGTTGGTGATTGGTTGGTTTCGCTCTTGTGTATAATGGTACTGAATTTGATTTATTAGCTTTATTGCGTAGAGACATTCTTCACTTGCATGTTCTTGGCCTCTTTTTATTTAACATTTGAGAAAGATCCTGCAAGGATCGAAAAGTCAGACCCTCCCAACTCCAAGCTAGTTGTACACTTCAGGTCATTTTACTTGTATTGAAAATAATGTTCAAATACATTATATGATATATATGTCATTTATTCGACTGTTCAGTTTCATGATTTTGAACAATTTGCTTTACCGCATGGTCACGAGTCGTGCCCGAGTATTAAACCACACATACAACAAGCCTAGCCGAAGCAGCTCAATAGTAATATGAATCATGTTGCAGCATATGCAACAAAATTACTACAAAGCAGAAAGTAATCTAGCAAAATTACAAATATCAACAAGCTTCAAGTGCATTCAAATTAAAATTGATAAAAAAAGGTCAGCGTATTGTAATGACTGAGCCTTACATGTCTGGCTTTATACACAATACCACGCTTATTGGATTTTTTGTTTGGTACTGAATTAGCAGAATTAGCTGTAATTGGCAGAGTCGCCAGACAGTTAGGGCCTGGGGCTATATTATTATTATGCACGTAAACACTGATGCAAACAACCACGAACGTTTTCATTTAATATCTCACAGATGGTTACCGAGCAATTTATTGATGAAAAAGAAACAATTGTTGAGTTCGTTTCTGTCGGTCGGCACTGTGTAAGAAATTGCTCTGAATTAACCTGCGGTTAAATTGATTTGTACGAGCAAAAGTACGGAGGATGGCAAAGGCGCACGTCAACCATAGTAATACCACGTGGTAATTATTTCACGCAAGGTTATATCATGTGGTAATAAGCCCATCCATGGTTAAACCACGAACGTTCCTCTATAGGCACACCATGTGGTAATAAGTTATTTCATTGTTGTATTTGGTAGTAGGTTTATACATGGTAGTATCACGTGGAAATATAATGTTCATCCTTGGTCATGCCACATAGTTATATAAGTTTATCCATGTTTATACCATGTTTTAATTCATGCATTGTTGTCCTGGGTCGATTTCACCAAAATTATCGTTACATCCTATCAACCGTGAGAGAAAGTCAATTTTATTCTGCATCCTTAAGCCCACCATTTAAGACCATTTTATTGTAATCCGCTCCAGGTGTTTCTTAACATAGGCTAAACGAACCGATGAAAACAATAAATAAAAGGAAAAACATCTTAAATATCGCACGTGTAAATGGAGGCTCGACTATCATCACATTGGCTCAGAAATTTCAATATCAAGGAAACCATGGACCGCCGCGGGGGATAGCAGTTAACTACCTGGAGATCAGTGTATCGTGTAGTATGGCTACCCCAAAGGTTACTTCGCGTTTTCTCGGTGTTTGACTCCAATTTGCGCTCGAAATTCCTTGAATCTGCGGCCAACTGTTTTCCCTAAACGCCACTGATGAAAAAGAAATTCCAGGGGCCTTATGACTGACAGGTAAGGTGTGAATGATTGGAAATTGTTTTGTGGCCAGGAGCAAGCGCCGTGCCGCCACGGTACAACTGAGAAGGTGTTTTAATATCACTTTGGCCGTGTCCTTATCACACGTCTTCCACTTAATGGTTTTTACAGTACCCAACCCGTGGGTCGATTTCACCAAACTCATCGTAACGTACAATCAGTCGTAGGATTTATAATTCATTGCAGGCCTACACGGGATAAGTTGGGGATATCCTTCGTAACTCGAGTTACGATCTATCGTAGGAATTTGTGAAATCGACCCCAGGGACCCGGACTTCTTTTCTTAAACTCAAGTGTGTTCGCTGGTCGTATAAATGTTTCAGTAAATTACGCTTTGATGTTTTCTGCTGGGAATACTTGTTCTGTAATCAGGCTAAGTGCTTTTCCAATCAAAGCACTAAGCTTGACCGATATACTATTGTAATGATTTGTAAAGGCAGCTGATATCTTTGGTCTTGCCGACAAAATTGTCACTTGTGCTGTAAAAAAGTTATTTGCAATTTCGGAATTACGTAAAACCAGTACAGAAGCTGAAGTGTGTCTGCTGCCACCAAGCGTTGGATTGATTTCACATGCGCGGTTTCTTTAAAGGTTTGCTGTAATCAAATTTGGGACAGGGGTTAAAGTGCTTTAAAATTATTGCTTAATACATAATCAATGACTATATGAATTTATATTTTCATGTAAGTGTTTAATTTTGATCAAAAAGATACAAAATCAGTAGTACATGTATGCCCCGCCCCCCCCAAAAGTCCCCCTTGAAACTGATCCACGAAACAATGACGTTTGACGTCACCTACAGAATTAGTATAGGCTCGCACCACAAAATACTTCGAGGCGTTCTGCATGTCACGTAAGCATGGTCTAAAATACCTCATTTATATACAATATTTTTTAGCACAAACAATGATAGACAGGTTGAGTTTTATAACAATACAGATGTATCTAACTTCATATGAGTTTTGATAACAGTAAACCTTTAAAGCAAATCTGACACTGTGTGTGAGATGTAGCGGGGGCGTTGCATCAGACCTTCGCCCCAGTCTGTCCATTCCCATACCCACCGGTCATCACTTCGGACGGTCATCATGTCCTGAAGTGTCCTGACAGGCCAAATACCAGCCAAACGAGAGAAACATATCATTTTCATTATTAAAAGGGAAAAACAAATTCTCCATGGGTCACTCACCCACGTTCATTGCTGTCGAAATGAATCAATGTTTAATCAGTGGACTGTTAGTGTGTTAAATTCTGACCTCATCTCGGTAGAGATACCATTTCAGCCATTTAATAAAAGTAGAATTTGGGCAATTGTCTTTTTTACACAACGATTTCACAGATACTTGTTATACTGAGCATTGTTAAGAAAACGCCCGTTTTAACGTTTTAAGGTAATATCATACTTTGGTTTTTGCCAAAGAAATACAGATTTATGGACAAAAATACCAAGACAGATACAGTAACAGTCATCTGTGAACATTTCAGTCCCATACGGTGCTCACTTTATGTAATAACAATGAAAACGGCCACGATATTTCTTAAGTCTTCTCTCTTTTATTTTTTATCTTTAAAAGATCAAAAATTGTAACGGCAGAACAATTGTAACGGTACGTTTCTACCATCAAATCCAGGCATGGGTTAATGGTGCTTGCGTCCTTGGGCAAGACGCTTTGTCACATATTGCTCCTCTTCACCCAGGTGTAAATGGGTACCTGCGAGGGTAGAGATGGCTTTGTGGTTTGATTAGCCTCTGTGTACTGAATACGGCAGCCAGGGCTGTAGTATACTCCCCAGGGAGTTGAGATGGTTTCAGGAATGTAAATTATGGCCCGATGACAAGGGATAATAATTGATGAGCGCCATGTTTGGCGGAAACCGGCGCATTATAAGTCTCCATTATTATTATTAACTTATTTCTTGTAAGAAGATTGGTCATTAAAGACTCGGAACGGGAATCGCCGAATCGGGGTTCACCAATGCAGCACAGGTCTGCCGGCCGTAGACGCCAGAGACCGGCATTTGTTTTGAGACAGTCCACGGTAAACGTTTCCCTTCCGGACGGACCAAAGGTATTACCGGAACGTCAGCTAAAAGAGTTCACTCGATTGTATTTCCACTCCCGGGAGTTAATTGGAAACCGCCGAGATGCGTGCTCGGGATTTCGTAAGGTAAATCTCGTGATTGGAAAGTGTCGGAAAAGGATTCTAGAGGCATTAACTTGACTGTATAGCTGAAATAGATTGACAGAGGTATTGGGCCTGACAGTTCGTCTCAATAACTAAGACTTTATAATAAATTGGACATTAAGTGGTATAGACCTTTTTTTGGCAACGTCACAGACCGAGTTTTTGCCAACCAGCAAGGGAGGGCGGGCTTTGGTTATCATTTTAAGCCAGTGACCTTTTGTCAAATTGTCTACATCAATGTTTTAGACGTTTATAAGTGTGGTGCTCAGCTGTGAAGAAGATCGGCATGTGGCAATTTTATACAACTACTGTACGTGCTGAATTTACAACGGTACTCGTGTGACTTTACATGATGACGCATGGTGGGCTGTTTTTAATGTCTTGGGAAATCATAGTGATCATTTATGTTGGGTGATGTGACCTAGTTGTCTGGTGTGTTTTACTCAATGTCTCGTTATCAATCTATAGATTATGGGTTCGAATCCAGCCGTGGGTTTAGTGCTTGCGTTCTTGTGCAAGACGCTTTGTGACATAGTGCTTCTCTTCACCTAGGTGTAAATGGGTACCTGCGAGGGTAGAGATGGCTTTGTGGTTTGATTAACCCTGTATGTGCTTTAAAGCAGCCAGGGCTGTATAATCCAAGGGAGTTGAGATGGTTTCAGGAATGTAAATGTAGCCCAATTTATTATAGCAAGCGATGACATGTACAAGACGCCGAGTCGGAACAAATGAAGAAATTGAGGTTTTCGTTTTTCGAGAACGATTTGTTCAATTGAATTCAACAAACAAAATAATAGTTTCACGCTCCCTGTTCTAAACAAATACACTTTGTTAAATAGCGTGAAAATATCGCTCTGCATTCGTCACGTTTAGGCAAAAGTTGCCGGGAGCGTGGTAGAGGCGTCTCATTGCGTGAACAGTGACAGTCGAGACTATGAGTGTTTGCCGAGATTTCTCTCTATACCAAATCTAACTCGCTCGCTCGTGCATGGAAAGTCAACTCTATCCTCCGCGCATGCGTGCAACGGTGGCGATCACGTGCTTAGTGACGTGACGCCAAGGGGCGATCAGTGACGCGCACGCGCGCTGGGGTCTTTGCCCAACACGGTAAACTGTGTCAACTCTATTTCTCGTGCGTCGAACCCGAGAAAGAGAAAAATCCTAGCTGATCGCCCCTCGCTGTATTAAGCCGCACGGTGGGTCCCGGCAGTGTGCGTTGCGACGCAACGGTTGACATTTCGCTTCCCGTACGTGACATGTGAAAGAAGTCTGATTCATTTGTCTCGGCCTCCGTCGCTGAAACCTCGAATTCAGCACGCGCCGTCGAGTGTGTGTATACACCCGGACGTGTTTGTTGACAAAGAACTCCATCGGCCACCTGAACTACGATACGATAACAGGTAAGAACTGAGTCAGCGATGATTCTTTTGAAGTCGAGAAAACATTAGTCGACACCGTAAACGAATGTAATCGATTAATGCTGTAAACAAAATCTAACGTGTAATGTTTATTATCTTTCAATGAATAACCTGCCGTTAACATGGAAACATGAGCATAATGTGAGTTTGAAATTTTATTTCGAGATGTGCTATTCATTTTTTATCTCGATTTGAGGCAAAGTGGGTTAACCTGTCAAAGCACAATTTTAGATACCCGGTACATTTAATAGGCCTATGATGACCAGAGGCCTTTCTCGAAGCTCGGCTCCGGTTCAGGCTCCGGCTCTGGCTCCGGCTCCATTTCGTGAATCCACTCTAAAATAACAAGCATTAAAATAGACACTTTTGGCTGCGGTGCGGAAATAGCCTAGATTTTCTGGTTTAAAAAGGAAAACAGCTTCAGCTTCAATGACAAAACCACAACCTTTATTTTCAGCATGGGGATTACAGAGAGGAAGTCGGAGCCGAGCTTTGAAAAAGGCCCTGGGGTGCCAATGACCGATGATTTCCCTCGTTGCGTGTACGTTTGCGCATGCTCACGGGGAACACCGAGGACATGCATTGATACCTAAAAGTCCTCGATTGGTAGCGTGTCCTCTGTTGAATATCGCATGTCCTCTTTATACTCAATGATCGAACACGTATACGGGATATGCATGTCCACGAAGAACAAGCGAATGCCAGAGGACGACAATAGGTCCTCGATTGGCAGCATGTCCTCGGTTGAATATCGCATGTCCTCTTTATACTCAATGATCGAACACGTGTACGGGATATGCATGTCCACGAAGAACAAGCGAATGCCAGAGGACGACAATAGGTCCTCGATTGGCAGCGTGTCCTCGGTTGAATATCGCATGTCCTCTTTATACTCAATAATCAAAGACGTATACGGGAAATGGATGTCCACGAAGACCAAGCGAATGTCATATGAGGACAATAGGTCCTCGTTGGCAGCATGTCCTCGGTTGGAATCGTGTACAAATCAAATGCATGCTGTACGTAAAAAGTTGATAAGAGTGAAAGGCGTGTCCATTGTGAAAAACAAGACAATAAGTGTCGACTTACGACACTTAGGGCCTGTTTGTTTCACGCACAAAACGAATTCTGCGGATCCGGATCCCTGCATAGGACGCGGATCCCAAAAGATGGGATTCCTGCGTTAAACAAACAGACTCTTAATTAACTCTTATAGCCAACTTGTGATATCACGGGTCAATGTAATATCACTGCTTAACGGCCGCCCTCGTTTTTACTTCACTGTACGATTTTTATTTCAAAGCTCAGCCAGCTGTGAGCTCTTAAAAAAGACATGTTGATCTTCCATCGATTTATGACGTCAATTTTCTCGCTGACTCGCGACATACGGCTATACGGTTGTGAGCAAATATCGCTGTTTTAGTCGTCACAGACATTTCCGGTAAAAATAAATATATATATAATATGGGTATATAATATTGACATTGTGTTTAGATAAGTTAATATGGTGATGCATTCAGTAGTCTTCCACATCTGGGGACCCTGGTTCGAATCCTAAATGGACACCATCTTCAATATAGGTTTTCCCTGTCATTTTCGGCAAATGAGCGGACAATCTAAACGCTGCGTCATTCCATTTTACGTGAAACTGCAAGGCACCTCAACATAGTCATTCTATTTCACTCCATGTGCAAGCAAATGTAAAAAAAGCGTCAGGCGAATAAAAAGAATCGCCTTTCAATTTAAAATTTATTCGCAACGGCTTTTGGCACCGTGCTAAATTGAATGCCGATTTTGCATCGGGCTAAACAGAACGACTGTTGAATTGAATTGAATGCAATGCTATATAAATACGGATGCATCAAAGTGAAATCGAGTGACGGTTTCAACCGAGGAGGCAAAATCACGTCAACACGAATGCGTGAAAATGAAATTGGCCGCTCATTTGCCGAAAATGACCGGGAAAAGCTATATTACGATCAATCCCTTGACATGAATGCGACCTTTTATTTCCTGGAACTTCTCTCAAGGATTTTGCTCGTATGCTCTAAAGGAGCTTTCTCTGAGCTGCCTCGTCGAACACCAATTCCCTTATTTGTCTCTCACCAAGTGGACCTCACTCTGAAAACAAAAGACACTCGCTGTGTGATAAATGCGAATGTAGGTTGCATGTAATCATATAAGTCTCTCTGTAACTGAGATAATTGTGTAGGTGGACTGAAGGACATGCTCTAGCTGTTGTGAGGAGAATATGAAGTCAAATCGAAATGTTTGAAGGGTTTTTTTCCTCAGAAGTGGTCGTTTGACCACTGTCAAGGGTTTTTGCTGCGTACTGAAAACTTACTACAACTTCGAGTACCATTATAACTATAATATTCAGTGAGAATCCCGTTCACTCAAAAGTATTTTCTCAGAAGCCTATACCCAAAGTGTTAACAGCCTAAAAAAAAAACCATCCAATGTCTTCGAGTATCATTGTAAATCTAAGTAATAATAATAATAATATTTGTATTTATATAGCGTTCTCAAACGCACGGAGGGAATCACAACGCTTTACACTATTATTATCCCTGGTCATCGGGCCCATTTTCATTCCAGAAACAATCTCAGCTCCCTGGGGAGTATGCAGCCTCGTGCTACCATAAGGTGCACAGAGGCTAATCAAACCACAAAGCCATCTCTACCCTCACAGGTACCCATTTACACCTGGGTGAACAGGAGCAATATGTGATAAAGCGTTTTGCCCAAGGACGCAAGCACCATTAGCCCATGGCTGGATTCGAACCCACAATCTGTAGATTGACTACAAGATCTTGAGTACGACACTCCAGACCACTAGGTCACGGCACTCAATTTAGAACCCACTTACTTTCAAATGTATTGTATGGTCTCAGGAGCCTTAACCGCCTTAAAACATCACATAACTTCCCGAACCATTGAACTATTGTATTCTGTAAGTAATAGAGCCTCCGTTCTTTCAAAAAAATTTTATCAGAAGTGTTTGCCCAAACAAGTTTACAAAATTTAAATGTAATATCATACTTTGGTTTTTATCAAAGAAATACAGATTCATGGGCAAAAATATCAAGACAGATACAGTAACAGCCATCTGTGAAAATTTAAGTCCCATACAGTGCCCACTGTTTGATAAAACAGTGACAAAGTGCCACAGTATTTATTAATTGTTTTTTCTTTTATTTTTGATATTTTAAAAGATTTTCGGTCGTTGTTTTATCAATTTCTGGATAAATACACCATTTCAGGCGGAACAATTTTAACAGTATGTTTCTACCACCACCATCTTCATACCCTGAAAGTTAAAGGTAAATATGTGAACATTTCTGTTTTGGTTTCTTACCAAAGTATGATACTACCTTAATAATAAAAACATATTCCGAGCACCATTGTACTCTCCCTAATTCGTGTATGGAAACCGAGTAGGCTATATTGTTGATGACTTTGGGAACGTGCATTTGGCAAACATTTCAAATTGGTAGAATCGATCTGTTTTCGCAACATTCTAAAGGAACTGCAACAATGTGCTGTTTATAAATAGATAGATATTTATATTACTAAGCTATTAGCATAACTGTACATGGATGAATGATTCTATGTTCAAAATGTAGTTATTAATAGTGATGAAAGGCTGGCGACATTTGTAGATCTATTTTCGTACGTGATTCAAATGCACGCGCCACAGACAACAAAACAAACGCCACAAACTTGACAATTATGAGTTTGTAACGGCAGCGTACAGGATTTGCAAGGCCTCCAAAAAAATAACTGAGTTTGAGACAGAAAATGGACTCAACAGTTCGTAAATAGAGCAAACGTTCGCCATGGGCAATCTTGGTTCATCAGATGCTGGGTTTTTCAAGGAAATCAAGATTTAATAGTGTCTTTTCCAAAAATCGTTCGAACGATCTTTGGAACAAACATAAAGGAAACCCTCACTTGAGTTGTTTTAGTTTCACTCAAGGTATGAAGATGGTGCTGGTAGACACATACCGTTAAAATATTTCCACCTGAAATGCTGCAGGGCCTATTTATCCAGAAATTAGCAATATCCCTACAGAACTACATTGTAGTATAGGCTCGAGCCACAGTATACTGCTTGGTGTTCTGCATGTGACGTATGCAAGGCGTTTTTTTCGTTTGCAAAACGTGGGGTGTTAAATTATGGGTCTAAAATACCTCATTTTACTATATACAACATTTGTTGGCACAAACAATATATGTCGAGTTTTATAACAATACAGATGTTTTTAACTTCATATGAGTTTTGATTACAGTAAACCCTTAAATATACTATCATACTTCGGTAGGAAACAAAAACAGAAATGTACACAAATTTACCTATAACTTACAGGGTTTAAAAATTTAAGATTTAAAGTTGTTTAATTTTGTTCCGCCTGAAATGCTGTATTTATCTAGAAATGAGTAAAACAAAAGACCGAAAGCAGTTTTGATCTCCGAGATCAAATCAACATAATTGCAATTACCTCACAATTACATTATTGTTACAATTACCTTACAATAACCGTACCTTTTAACGTAACAATTGCAATGGTGTTTCCCTGTTTTCTACTGTTTCCAATGATCGATTGAACGAAAAATTTAGGTTTGGTTTTTATTTCATGACAAATCAAATTATGAACAGACCGCAGCTGTATAATCAACTTTACCAAAGTATGATATAATACCTTCAACCGGGCACAGAAGTAATGTCGAACGTTTGAAATCTATGCCCATGCAATTCAAAACAGCTGTTGTTGATTTTTCCTATTATGACGATTGATAAATTAATTCTGATTTGTAGGTTGACAAAAACATCGTGGCTATTAGCAGCACCTGACTGCAATCCACAATTAATTTACAGTATGTGTTTTTCCTTGAACTTTTCATTGAAACTGGCACAAACAATTCTCAGTTTTGTGGTTTGATGTCGTTTCATCAGACGAGACAGAAAGGCTTGTATAAATTGGGCCACAGTTCGACCCGCAAGACCTCATTAGCGATGAACCGCCCTGGGATAGACGCTGAATTGGAAGCGTGCCTGATTTTCGGACCCAAATCAGGTCAATAAGACCCAGAACCAGAATCAGAACTATGACCATGAGCAGTTCCAGGGCTAGAACTATAACCAGAACCAAAACAAGCACGAGATTCAGAACTAGGACCATGGCCAGTGCTAGGGCTAGAACTAGAACAACAGCCAGAGCCAGAACCAGAATCAGAATCAAAACTGGGACCATGACCATGACCAGTTCTAGGGCTAGAACTAGAACCAGAACCAGAACCAGAACACGGACCATGACCATGACTAGTGATAGGGCTAGAACTAGAACCAGAACCAGAATTAGTAACATGACCAGTGATAAGGCTAGAACGAGAGCTACACCAGAACAAGAGCCAGAACCAGAACCAGAGCTAGGACCAGGACCAGTGCTAAGGCTAGAACTAGAACAATGCAAGAACCAGAACCAGACCCAGTACCAGGACCAGGGCCAGTTCTTGGGCTAGAAATGGAATTTGGACCTGAACCTAAATTAGAAGTAGAACAAGAACCTAATTCAGAACCAGAATCAGAACCGTAAAATGGTATAATACATATACAGCTATTCATAATTGACCTTAGCCGTCGGATGAATTTTAACCAGAACTAGAACTATATTCAAAACCAGAGCCAGAACCAGAGCCAGAGCCTCAAATGGTACCGTATTCTTCATCTCGAGTTGACCACTGTTGTTCTGAGCCGTTGAATGATATTCATCAGCCGTTGAGAAAGCCGTCTTGATCGAAACGCCAGGCCTTTCTTACTCTAAGCACCTCATGTCACTTTACACCTTAAAGATTTACTGTAATCAAAATTGTGGAAGGCTTTGAAGTGCTTTAAAATTATTGCTTAATACATAATTATTGACTATATACATTTATATATTTATGCAAGTGCTTACTTTTGATAAAAAAAAATACAAAATTGATACAATTTTGTTTAGCACAATGTATTTAACTTCATATGTGTTTTGATTACAGTAAACCTTTAATGACAAAAGCCCAGCACAGGGACCTAATGGTTAATATTTGAGGCCCATATACCCTCGGTTTCCAAATATTTTCCTTTTAGGGATGCATTTTACTTCTGCATGCCATATCACTTATAGGCGAACCTCGGCCCCTCAACGCCTAAAATAACCTTATACCAACTCGACCCATTGGGCAAGCGCACCTGCATATTATTTATCATGCCACATCGGGGCACATAATATCAGAACTACAAACGCTAGCAGCAGTTGACATATAATTGAATAATTTAGTGACATAAACGGTGAGATTGACTGTCTGGATCCCAGAGGACAACGGACACGTTTGTCCGTGATTTTATCCATATTCCACACGGTGAACAGACTAAGAATAATTTGTATAATTTTTTGAAGGCTCTATTATCCAAATGCGCCTTGCCTGTGTACGACCCAGATCATTGCATGAAAAGAAATAAAAGATTAGGGGCAAGATAATTTAATTTTGGCATGCCAAAATGGAGCAGAATTGGAGGCCTTTTAAGGCAAATGCTCTTTCCATAGTGTACATTCAGTGTACAGCAGCTTACACAAAATTGTCCATGAATGAAAAAGGGGCCCAGGCGCTGAAATTCCCAAAATGATGCATTTGATAAATGTCTAACGAATATCTTTAAAAGAGTCGGGAGGGCATGACGTTTCGATCCTAGCAGGATCATTCTCAAAGGGAGTTAGGAGGGCCTGACGTTTCAATCCTAGCAGGATCTTTCTCAATTTGAGTTAGGAGGGCCTGACGTTTCAATCCTAGCAGGATCTTTCTCAATTTGAGTTAGGAGGGCCTGACGTTTCGATCCTAGCAGGATCTTTCTCAAAGGGAGTTAGGAGGGTCTGACGTTTCAATCCTAGCAGGATCTTTCCCAAAGGGAGTTAATAGGGCCTGATGACGTTTCAATCTTAGCAGGATCTTCTCTTTCAATTTGAGATAGGAGAGCCTGACGTTTCAATTCTAGCAGGATCTTTCTCAATTTGAGTTAGGAGGGCCTGACGTTTCAATCCTACTAGGATATTTCTCAATTTGAGTTAGGAGGGCCTGACGTTTCAATCCTAGTAGGATCTTTCTCAAAGGGAGTTAGGAGGTTCTGACGTTTCAATCCTAGCAGGATCTTTCTCAATTTGAGTTAGGAGGGTCTGACGTTTCAGTCCTAGCAGGATCTTTCTCAAACAGAGTTAGGAGGGCCTGGCGTTTCAATCCTTGCAGGATCTTTCTCAAATGGAGTGATGAGGGTCTGACGTTTCAGTCCTAGCAGGATCTTTCTCAAACAGAGTTAGGAGGGCCTGGCGTTTCAATCCTAGCAGGGTCTTTCTCAAAGGGAGTTAGGAGCCTAGGAGGGCCTGACGTTTCAATCATAGCAGGATGTTTCTCAATTTGAGTTAGGAGGACCTGACGTTTCGATCCTAACAGGATCTTTCTCAAAGGGAGTTAGGAGGGCCTGACGTTTCAATCATAGCAGGATCTTTCTCAAAGTGAGGGCCTGGCGTTTCAGTCCTGTAGCAGGATCATTCTCCATTTGAGTTAGGAGGGCCTGACATTTCGATCCTACCAGGACCTTTCACAAAGGCTTGCAACAGGTAATTACTTTTATTGAATAAATTTCAATAAGAAAAATCAAAACAAAAGTGAAAACAAAACAAAAAGACACGTCACTTCACACACATTTTACTTGTTGCATAAGCAAAGACTCCGGTCAACTTTACTGACTGACACTGCACTTAAATATTAAACAGTATGCCTTCCTTTCATCAAGCCTTCGCGTAACGCTCAAGAGAGGTTTTGAATATTTCAAGCTTCAATTTGTTTCGACTTGTTCTATTTAGTTGTAAGCTGCATTTAAAAGAGAATTGTATTACGGTCACGCATAAAGCACACTCCAGAACAGTCTGGTAATATAAAACACAAAACAGTGACATTTGAGAAAAAATAATAATACAAAATATTCGTCAAAGATTTATTTAATCAATAATGATAAAAAAAATCGACTGTCGAGTTTTAGTTTTGGCGCGCACTCAACTTCTAGGTAAGACGCTGTTATTCGAGCTCGTCAATTGTCAGAAACGATCGTGCTTGATTTAAAAAACGTAACTAGGGAAATTTACGAGTATTTGTTCGGTCGAACAACACTGTTCATGTTATCACAATCAATCCAAAAACGCTCGTGTGCGTGGTCCGATCACTAATATGTTCTCTCCACATGAAGATATGGACTTGTTTTTCCTTATTTCCATGGCAACGGGATAGTCCATGTCATGTTGATTTCCCGCGTAATTCATAGAACCAATTTGTCGTGTCACGTCGCGCGCGTTTTTTCCCGCAGAAAATGTTGACGTAGCCTTAATTCAATTACTTCATACCGTGAATTGAACCATCAACCTCTCAACCACAAACATAGCACCGCAAACAGGAGAAAATTCAACAAAAACTTGGCAAAATATAGAAAAGAACTTATTGAATCAAATGGACAATGTTTAGATTCTTTGTTTTCTACATGAATTCGGAATTTTTTCCTAAAGAACTTTATGTCATGTGGACATGTGGGTTAATGTTAAAGGTAGCATCATACTTTGGTTTTTGTGAAAGAAATACAGATTCATGTGCGAAAATATCAAGAAAGATACAATAACAGTCATCTGTGAAAATTTCAGTCCCTTTGGGTGCCCACTTTTTGAAAAAACAGTGAAGAATTTCAACAGTGTTTCTTAAGTCTTTCCTCTTTTATTTTTGATCTTTTAAAAGATTGTCTTTTAAAAGATCAAAAATATTTTCGGTCGTTGTTTTACTAATTTCTGGATAAATACACCATTTCATGTTTAAACATTTTTACGGTATGTTTCTACCACCACAATCTTCATACCCTGTAAGTTTTACGTAAATCTGTGAACATTTCCGTTTTGGTTTCTTACCAAAGTATGATACTACCTTTAAAGAGACACATGATATGAGAGTAAGTTTAGATTATTATCCAAAGCTTTCGGAAATTTTTCCACAAAATCTTTATATCATTTGCTTTAATGTTAACTGCCGTTTGGTATCTTTTTCTGCGTGGGTCTTTTCAATTTTGGGAAAGATTTGTTATCTTCCTCAGATTGTTTAAATTTTTCTTCATGAATTTGGAAATTTTCCCGAATATCTTTAAGTCATGGGAATGATAAATAATGTGCCCAATACAAGTAATAAACTGTTGCAAACTGCTCCTTAGCCATAATAATGACCTGAAATGTATGAAATATTTTGAGTTAGGATGGCCTGACGTTTCGATCCTAGTATGTTCTTGGCCTTTTGTAATTTGGCCTTCAAGAAAGATCATGCCAGGATCGAAACGTCAGACCTTCCCAACTTCATTTTATAGATCGTGTGCTGTTAACATGTCACTCTCTGTGCTTTTGACTTCACCCGCTGTCTCCTTTACACTTAGCGTGTTCAGTCGAGTATGTCTCCCGTCTTTTACCCTCTTTCTCTCCATCAACATTTTGCGAGCCTCGCTCGGCCGCCGGCAATGAAAATTCATCCTTTTTTACCGTGCCAAACGAAAACGAAGAATCAAAAATAAAAACACGTTTTCACTTTGCAACAATAATCGGGATGTTTTGAATGGGAAAAATCTCTCCCGAACCTCTAGCCGCGGGAAAAACAATTTACTCGCATTACTTCTTGCATGATAGGACAAAAAACACGACACGATGTTACTTCTACTGATGTATTTTTTTGCGATGTTTTTCAAGGGACATTTTTCTTTGTGAGAGATTAAACTACATTTCTAACTTGATTATCAATTATCCCTATTCGGTCTTGAGGCAGAAAGGGTTTTTTTCCTTGTCAGTAGATGGTTGTGACTTGCTTTTTAATGCACATTATTTTCAATGTCTAGTTATGTTAATTTTTTCTTTACTTACATTTTTTTGCCATATCGTTTGGGATTGTTTTGACACATTATCTGTAAGTATTTTCGTTTCTATTATTGGCATGGATTTGTTTGATTTATTGATTTGCGAGGTAGTTGTACAGAGGGAAAATATAACAGAACCCAAGGACAGCCCAAAAAATCTGTTAGTACGGCTTATTTCCATCGGGCTCCTTGCAAAAACAACACATTTATACGATACAAAAACTCGAGAATTGCACAAAAAATGACATAAAAGTTATGTTAGTAACATAAGTTAGTTATGGTTTGCAGATATCAACATCTTATTCTCTTGTATGCTGCTCAACCAAATCCTGACACAATATTAGTAATAATTTAAAATAAGATATAAAAAAACCGACAACAGTGGAATGTTTAAGGATTAACCTAAAATGCGTATGAGGTACATATACATGAATTGGTTGAAAACGTTTACGCTGAAATACTTTTTTCTTTGTTAATGAGTAAAATGATGGCCACAAATTCATGATTTTTACGTCTCTGCTCCAGATCTGACGTATCCCCATAGAAATGTACAGAAAATAACTGTTAGTGGAAGGTTATTCTAGCCCTACAAATAATAAAGTGCTGCAAACTGCTCATCCGCCAAAATAATGACCTGCAATGTATAAAACGCTTACAGTTCTGATGGCCTGACGTTATAGCAGGATCTTTCTCAAAGGCCAAATTCATTCCATTAACAATTGTTTTCTTGGGTTCGTCTGAAGAATTGAGCTTTGAAAAATCGGAGGTGTGTTATTTTATCTATGAGATTAGGGAGAGTGTAAGCGCTTCGCTGTGAAGTTGACAGATCGCGTGATAGGCCTATCCTTTTAGACGTGTTTGATGCATGGGCTGTCTCGCTGATGCAACTCTTAGTGCTGTTATCGCTAAAAACGGAAAGCAAATATCAGCTTAAAGGTAGTATAATACTTTTGGTAAGAAACCAAAACAGACATGTTCACGGATTTACGTATAACTTACAGGGTATGAAGATGGTGCTGGTATATAGAAACATACCGTTAAAATGTATCCGCCTGAAATGGTGTTTTTATCCAGAAATTAGTAAAACAACGACCGGAAATCTTTTTGATCTTTTAAAATATCAAAAATAAAAGAGAAAAGACTTAAGAAATGATGTAGCCGTTTTTCACTGTTTTTTCAAAAAGTGGGTACCATATGGGACTGAAATTTTCACAGATGACTATTACTGTATCTGTCTCGATATTTTTGGCCATGAATCTGTATTTCTTTGACAAAAACCAAAGTATGATACATGTATTACCTTTAAAGAGAGACAGTGAAGTCATTTACCCGCAAGTTTTTTTTTGTACATTTGCGAACAGTACAGACTTAAATGATCGCCTTGTATCGATTGGTTATTTTGCAGCCTGTCCAGGTGTCCAGGGGACGCCATTGTAGATTTAAATCGTACCCTCTTGCCCACTTCGAGGATGACGAAGTTCTTTCACTCCATTATAGCCAAAACAAAATTAAGCTCGATCGTTTAGTGCCGAGTCACAGCACTTCTGTCAAACATTGCCCTTGTAGTATAGAATTTAGTGAATTATATTGGCTTCTTCTTATTAAAGGTAGTATCATACTTGAGTAGCATACGGAAACAGAAATCTTCACAGATTTACCTATAACTTACAGGGTATGAAGATGGTGATGGTAGAAACATACCGTTTAAATGTTTCTACCTGAAATGCCGCTGGTATTCAGAAAAGAGTAAAACCAAAAAACAAAAACAATTGACCAAAAACAATTTTGATCTTCGGAAGATAGACCAACATGTGAAAAGATTTAAAAATACCTTGGTTTTTTTTCACTGTTTTCTCACAACGTTGGCACCGTATGGGACTGGAAATTTCACAGATGACTGTGACTGTATCTTTCTTGATATTTTTGCCCATGAATCTGCATTTCTTTGACAACAACCAAAGTACCTGTATAATCGTGTCCAAATACATTATGTCGTGTTTTAGCCAAACCTTGACTCAGCTCCGAGCAATACCATTATCACTGGCAGGACAATAAACACGGTGAACAGTTAATTATAGTACGAAAAAAAAGTTTTTACCGTGGCACGCTCTGATAGTTTGCCGACAAACTCCTTGATGCGACGGGGGACCTGACCTCCGGAACTCGGTCCGATCTGATCGGTCCGGTCGCACCGATCTTGACGGGGATTCGTTCCCTCATCGGCCTGTGCTTCAATTATAGCCAGACCCTAGGGGTCTTGGGAGGCAATGTCCATCAAGTTAGCCTCTTCTCTGCTTGTTCCCCCGGGGATTTGAGCATTATACACGGTCTAAGAGATAGCATCAGAGAATGGATGAAGATATAAAACCAATCGTGGACAAGATGGAGTCGATAAACGTATCAAAGCGCGAATTAAAGGCAGCGTACATGATTTGCAAGGCCTCCAAAAAAATAATTGAGTTTGAGACAGAAAATGGACTCAACAGTTCGTAAACAGTGCAAACAGTCACCATGTGATATCTTGGTTCATCAGATGCTGGGTTTTCAAGATTTAGTGTCTTTAAATTCTTCGTAACTTACTATCACTCGTAGGACTTATGATGCATAGCAGCCCTACTAAGGATACGGTGAGTTAGCCCTCGTAGCTCGAGTTACGATCGATCATAGGGGTTCGTGAAATCGACCCCTGGATTGGTTGATGGTTGTCTGCCCTGAAAGGATTCACACTTTGACAAAAAACCCTTACTTGTATTATTATATTGCCCGTGAAAACGGGCGATTCCTAAATGTGCGCCACCAAGGGTTTGTAACGCGTTGGCCAATCACAGTGCGCGAAATATGTCGACACTTTTCAGACGCGCATTTGGGCGACGAAATCGGTGAAGTGTGATTGGCTATAGCGTTGCAAACTCTTGGAGGCGCACTATTTGGAATCAACCATACTGAGTGCTGAACAGCCACCGTAAGACGTATTGCAAATGACATTTTTACCAAGAGAGGGCGCTTCCGCAAAGCACTGTTGGATACATCTTGGGTCGATCAGCACGTTCAAGCGACACAGTGCATAAACAGAAAAGACCAAAAGTAAGCATATGGTGGCGCCCTTTCGACCCTTGTGCATCCCACAACTCTCTGTGGTCGTTATTTGTGACATAGTCAATGCACCGTGCAAAGAAGTAGTCCCAGGATTTGATTCAAGCAAGCAGACAAAACAAACTAGCAGGTACGTAGGTAAACAGGGAAGTGGTTTTTAGATGTCTCTCCTCCATAAGTAGTGTCTTGGGTAACAGCCACTGTAAGTTTCAACCGTCAACAGTGACATATCTCTCGTGGCTCTTAGCCGGTCACGCGATAGACCGTTGCATTATTCTTAAACCACCTAAGCCATATACCTGTCTGTAGTGACCTCATCCATAACCATCTTAAGTAAACTCTGCCCGTCCTCCTACACCGAACAAAAATCCCCAGGTAAGCCCACACCGTCCCTGGAAACCGATCTTCTCCCGTCTGTTTGTCTCTGTCATGCCCTCGAGCCCGGCCCTGTCACACGGTCGGCTTCAAGCCTCCCCCGGAGTTCTTTTTAAACACTAGTAAGGGGGAGATTCGTCAAGAGTCAGGCCGACGACTTTGAAGTGAAGACCCTGGGAAGATAGCGGGGATTTGTAAGTAGAAAGTGTTTTGTACAGAACAAAATCTTCTCCCCAACTCCTCTATATTCCATGATCGAACTGTCAGCTTTAACATACGCGTCGGGAAAGCCTATTACAATAATGTAAAACTTACACATGCCTGAACGTATACGCATAAATCTAGATGCGACTTTTATTAGCTGTTCCGACCTTTCCGATGTCGGAACAGCCGGTTTAGTTTTCGGTCTGGTTTTTATTATTATTCTTTACCGGCGTCCTTCCATAGCTTACGTGTAGTAAGTTTGTTTACCGGTATTCCTATTCATTTCTAATCTTCTTCTTATCAGCTTATATGATGTATCCTATGAAAGCTTATAAGCTGAAGTTTCTAAAAAGACAGAGTTTGACCAGCATATCTCGAGAACGATTAATGCTACGGAAATGACTCTTTTTGTAAAAGCTTTGATACATCATTTGCATGAGTATGCTGCCACGTATGCTTTAACGTTATCATGACGTACGTCATCAAAAAGGGCTGATTTCTTTTATTTGCAGCTTATCTCGAGAACGACAAATGGTAAGGGTAATTGCTAAAATGATTCCTTTTAGCAAACGTTTTGTTAGGTCCTTTAGCTATGCATGCTTTGAAATTGACCGTGACGTCATCGTGACGTCATCAGAGCTTATGCTGCTTAAATAAGTCGGAACAGCTCCGTGTGTGTCCAGAAACACTTGAATGTCTAGTTGATGTTTTATTCATTTGTATTTTTCCTGTTTGCTAGCAGTGTCCATTATTCAATTAATCCATCAATTCTTAGCTCAATTATTCATTGTTTTAGACTTTATGAAATGAGGGTTGAGGCTAGGCTCGGGTTTTATTTTGCTACCGCCATTTTGTATCCTAATTGAACAGAAAGGGCTTAAGATACACGGCGTAACTAGAGCCTTTCTTCGGCTTCGTATAATGTGGCCCAAATTAAAAACGGCGGTTTTATTTCTTCTGGAAAACTTGTCTTTGGAGCAAAAGCTTAAGTTTCCTTTCGATCCTCGGTCACTTTTGGTCTTGTCTGTGAAATTGTACTTCGTAATTATTCCTCAAAATAGAATAAAACATGTGACGTTTCATTTCCTCTTATCTTCCAAAACAGCAAAATAGCAAATTTCAGTAATAGTTTGTGAGAATCGGTAAAACTCACGAAGTTCCAAAATGTCTGTGTTGAAAAGTCTTGGTTCTATCTCTTAATTACTGAGACGGCCAAAAGACTGTCCATGTGTCAGTTTTGATTTCCCGCATTTAATGTGTATACCAACGGTAATTTTGGACGTGAAATTCACCAGAAATTATCATCATAATCGTGGGGAGATTCTCCGTCGCCTCCCGGTTGGGCCGTCGTTTGTGGCTCGGTCATCGTGTCGCTTCTTTTCCAAGAACACATCATTTGCCCTCTTTTCATAATGATGTTTTTTGTTCCATATACATCTGCTCTCATTTGTGTACTCGTTAACAAGCCAAAATCGAAGTTGGAAAGAAATATTGGTTATTTGAGACACCCTGGAACCTGCTTATTCATATGTTTTCTATAAAATTGTTCGATTTAGATGTTCTTAAAGTGGAAACACTCCATAAACATGTGCTGTTTACAGGCCAACGCTGCCTGATGTAGATTCATATTACAACTGAGTGGAATTCCGTTCTAGATTGAAATTGTACACTCTCGAAAATTGAAAAATCAATTCTTAGAGTTTTCACTTCCATCGGTTTAAGTATTCTCAGAGGTTCCCAGATTTGGACCGCAACTGCAATTGATATGGTGACGTCACTGGCGAAAAAAAAAGCCGATCCAAATCCAGTGGGGGTTATAGGCCTATCATTCAGCTGCAAGCTCAATCATGTAATGGAGCGCACAGCCACGTGTTGATAAACAGTCGTTGTATTTTGTCACCCACCGGGACGAGAACGGAGTCACTGACCGATGAATGCGTCTCAGCTCCCCGCCGAATATCTCCTCCAGTCACGGTGACAGCCAGGACCGTAATACATCTATCACTTCATCCACTTAAGCATTCACGTTCTGCCTCGCAGGTGGAAATCTCAAAAGAAGGAGTCCATTTCAAGAACGGAATTAGCAAAAGGATAATATTAGCACCCGAGGAGAACATTCATATAGGAACGGAAATCATGACGAATTTTAACTTTACGTGTAGCCGTGTAATGCCTTGTTTAGCCACGGGGAAAGACTAGCCTGACAGGCGCGTCTCGAAACTGGGTCAAACTGTAGCACGCTTCGCTATAAGGAGTGATTAAATTTTCAGATTGAATTTAGACTTAATTCGTGTCTCGTTTACACGATTCTCTTGCGACGCGTCGCTGGTCCAACAGGGATATTATTTTAAGGTGGAATTGATGTTATTATTCTTTTTCCGGTTTGGTATTTGCCAAAGGTTGTGATATTTTTAGTTGCAGTACTGTAAAAGCTGTCGGGAAATTGCCATACTTTGAAGAAAAAAGAATATGAATCGGAAAGTTGGGTTCAATGCGTGGGAGTTCTTGCGCTTTAAAGTAATACACAGTAATATGATACGTACATAACCAATTTTGCGAAATAACTATGCAACAACTCTACCCAAATATTTGTTTTTCTCCAACTCTTCATTTGACCTTTATACGTTTAATTTAGAAGTATGCCATGACATTTGTAAGTCTAAAACCAATTAGAATTATGCATAGAAGATTATGAAATTATGTTTTACTTACATAAGGAATTACTTTCATAAAAAGTATCTTAAAGGATACCTCTAATCAAATTTGGGAAAGGGATGAAAATGCTTTCAAATTATTGCTTAATGCATAATTAATAACTATATGAATTTAAATGTTTGTGTTTCACTTTGACCACAAAGTAAAGAAATGTATGCCCCGCCCCCCCCCCCCCAAAAAAAACACCTCGGAACCGATCCATGTAACAATGCGTGTGACGTCATCGTCAGAAAAAGTAGGCTTCAATCAGCGGTGCCGCAATAGCATGGCAGTAGCACGGCAGTTTCGCTAAACGCCGAACTTAATTATAATTGTCGTTCCGACTGCCGTTCCGAATACAGATAGCGCGGCACACCCTGTCGAGCCAAAGAGCTTTAAGTTCGGCACGGCAGTAGCACGGCGTTTAGTCGTGGTTCATTTTTTTAAAAACACCTTTGTAACACTTTGATTTGACTTCAACTCTCCTAGATCTTTTCCAAATTGACTTTTGTCGATTTGATTTACGTTTCCCGCCATTTCCCCTTTAATAGTTCTTGTTTGCCTATAATACTATTCCCAATGCATTATGTTATTCGCCGTACAACCACTTGTGTCACCCATGTTTGTCCTTTCGCGTGCGTCATTCAGCAAAATTCTCCTGTTGCTATATGCTCGAAGCATTAAATACGTTTAACCTGTAAATATGACATTAGAAAAGTCCCAGCCATCGTATGGTAACACGTGCTTATAATGACATTTTTTATAATACATTTATCACTGGAAGCAGCTTTTGCTGAGCACGGAAATACAATCGCGATTTGTTTTTCATTGCAACTTTAATTTGCTAGCTGTCACGCAGTCGATTTAATTTGATAGCGAGGCGAAGTGTGATGTCACACCACACATTACTATGGTAACACTGACAACTGAAAGGAATTTACTGTAATCAAATTTGGGAAAGGGGTGAAAAATGCTTTAACAATATTGCTTAATACATAATTAATAACTGTATAAATGTATATGTTTATGTAAGTGCTTAATTTTGACTCAAAGGTTGCCAAATCAGTACATGCATGTATGCCCCGCCCCCCCCCCCCAAAAAAAAGTCCCCCTTGGGACCGATCCACGCAACAGTAGCGTGTGACGTCACATACAGACCTAGTGTACGCTCGCAGCACAGTATACTGCGTGGCGTTCTGCATGTGACGTAAGCAAGGTTTTTTGTCGCGAAAAGTGAGGTGCTAAATTTGGGGTCTAAAATACCGCCTTTTTTCTATATACAATATTTTTTAGCACGAACAATGATAGACAGGTTGAGTTTTATAACAATACAGATGTGTTTAACTTCATGAGTTTGGATTACAGTAAACCTTTAAGATTAATCTTCGTTTTTTGTGAAATCCAGCCCAGCAGTAGATTTCACTTAACCCTAAGATTAATCACAATTTCGAATTGATCTTAATGTTAATTGTGAGGCAAAATGTTATGTTACGATATACAGATCACTATGGCGATACTGACAACTCATCCTAAGATTATTCGTCTTCTAGCTCTAGGGGTCGATTGCACCAAATTTATCGTAACTTACTATCAATCGTAGGATATTTGATTGCATTGCAGCCCTACGTAGAGTTGCGTAGTGTTGCGTATCGTATACGCCGAAATAAGGCTGCATACTCAAAGTGAGCCTGCATAGATGTGAGTAGTGCGATGACGTATGGTTGCGTACCCAGTGCAGAGGCATCGCGTACCTACCAACATAATATGATTGGCGTACATGTGCGTATAGTATTGCGTAAACTTGCGTACAAACTGCGTACTTCCGGGGTCCAGTGCTCTACGCCAAGAGTAATTTACGCAAACAAATTAAACATGTTTATTTTATTTGCGTACATCTCGCGTACTCCTTCTGCGTAGTCGGCGTATTGGTACGTAAGCCAGCGTAGACTAGCGTAGGAACAGCGTAGGGCAGCGTAGGGCAGCGTAGTCCCTACGCAACGCTACGCAACTGTACGTAAGGCCCGGTGTGAAAGGGGCTGTAGCTCGAGTCACTATCGATCGTAGGGCTTTGTGAAATCATCCCCAGGGGTCGATTTCACCAAAGTCATCGTAATTTATCTCAATCGTAAGACTTGTGATGCATTACAGCCCCACGTAGTATAGGCCCCTACGAAGGGTTATCATTCGTAACTCGAGTTACGATCGATCCTATACTGAAATCGGACCTCAGGGCCTCAAAACGCTATACGCGTTTGCGCTACGCGGCCAACCATCAATCATCCGCGTTTGAAAAAAAAATTTGACGGAGTGAAAATGGACGCACACATTTATCTCGATGCCTTTTCACTTTATTGACCCCGCCCCCGCCCTCCCCCAAACGACAGACCTAGCAGCTTGGTCCTAATTATGTTATCGCTTGCAATGCAATCGTGTATGCTTTGATATTATAACACGACGGAGGAAGCCAAAATCACGAGCCGAGAAAGCAGAGTTTTTTTAGGAAAGAAAAAAAATAAAAACGGTTGACGAATAAGAAAAAAAGCGCGCTAGATTTTCATCAAATATTAACCACAGTAATTAATCTCTGACAGCGCCAGCGCGTACGGTTATCACTAGGGCTCAACAGACTCGGCATTCCCGCTCGGTCAACATAACACCGGTAATTTTGATCGTCATTTTGACAGAGATGAAACATTTTAATGGTTTGGTGAAAAGGATGGAACCATCCATTGTTGTATGTCGTGTCATATAAATTGGTAATGGCTATAGAAATTGCCTCTCATCTTTTGTTATGGAAGATGTGCGAGGATGTGTAATGTGGGTTATTGAATACGGGTCGCGTCGGGTGATTCTGAGCGGCGTTTGACAAGTCACGCACTTTAAAAAGCGTCTGTTGCGCGCATTTTTCTGCCATTTTGTGCGAGTATCCGGAGCCGAAAGGTGCTAAGTGTTGCCGAGTGTTGAACGACATCTTCAAGGTACCAGCTTCTAACTAGCCTTCCTTCGCTGTCCCGGTTTATGCCTTTCGTCATCTTGTAAAAGAGATCAAAATTCTGACGGTTTTTTTTGGCGGGAAAACGATGGCCACGGTCTCGGATTTGCTTATGCTGTCGTCTGCTTCGGCAGGCAATGAAACTACATTTGCGGTTACTTATGCCAACACGCCCCAACCAGATGTGGATACGCCCAATGACCAATCCCACGAGGAGTGGCTCATGCCACTTATTTTCGGTGAGTGTATTCTTCAATTGGCCTATGCCACCTTTTGTATGCCTTGGGTCCATTTCATGTAGAGCTGTTTAAAGGTAGTATCATACTTTGTCAAAGAAGTACAGATTCATGGGCAAAAATATCAAGGACGATACAGTCACATGTCATCTGTGAAAATTTCAGTCCCATACGTTGCCCACTGTTTGAGAAAATCGTGAAAAAAGGCCACAGTATTTCTTAAGTATTTTCTCTTCTATTTTTGATCTTTTAAAAGATCAAAAAGATTTTTGATCGTTGTTTTAGTAATTTCTGGATAAATACACCATTTCAGGCGGAAATATTTAAACGGTAAGTTTCCACCACCACCATCTTCATACCCTGTAAGTTATACGTAAATCTGTGAACATTTCTGTTTCTGTTTCTTACCAAAGTATGATACTACCTTTAAGCAAGTGCAACATGCTCGAGCGCAAAAGTGCTCGTTGCTAAATAAAAACCGCATTGTGAGACAAAACTCTATGCAAATCCTAAGGGCCTTCATGAAATGGGGCTTGAGCCTAGGATTGGGATTCATATCGCTGTCGCCATTTTGTGTCCAAAATGAAATGAAAGGCTTGGGATACATGTCGAAGCTGAAGCCTTTCTTTAACTTCGTCATGTGGCCCAATCCCTTCATTTCATTATGTTGGCATCCAATGGCAGAAGGGACATAAGTTTCAAGTAGGGATATAAGTTTTCACTTGTTTGACTCGTAAATTGCAATAAGGTTTTGTATTAGAAAATCTTGTGGAAAAAGTTATAAATAAATCCTTTTTACTCCGGCATTTTTGGGTTCTGTTTTGTTTTTCGGTGTTATTATAATTATTCAAAGACTTGTTTAGTTTTGGTTTGTAAGCTGACCGTTTATAGAACTAATATTTCCGTGAAATATACTTTTTGAAAAAAAGGCCGCATCCTCTTTGAGTGATCCCCCATGTACCGTTTCTCTGGTTGCAGCATTTCTAATGTTGCACGTATTTAAAATAGTATTGGATATAGCTGTATTAGAGTGGTTTAATGGCTTCTGACTGCCAAACGAACAAAGAAAATTTACTATTTGGGACACCACCAACGTATGGCTGGATAGCTCAGTTGGTAGAGCACCTGTACGGTATTGTGGAAGTCACAGGTTAGAATACCGCTCCAGCAAATTTTCCTTTGTTCACTTTTCGATGACTTAAAGGTAGTATCATACATTGGTAAGAAACCAAAGCAGAAATTTTCACAGATTTACGTATAACTTACAGGGTATGAAGATGGTGGTGGTAGAAACATACCGTTAATATTTTTCCGCCTGAAATGGTGTATTTATCCAAAAATTAGTCAAACAACGACCGAAAATCTTTTTGATCTTTTAAATGATCAAAAATGAAATAGAAAAGACTTAAAAAATAGTGTGGTTGTTTTACACTATTTTCACAAAAAATGGGCACCGTATGGGACTGAAATTTTCACAGATGACTGTTACTGTATCTGTCTTGATATTTTTGCCCATGAATCTGTATTTCTTTGATAAAAACCAAAGTATGATATTTCCTTTCAAATTAATCCAGTCAGTTTCCCTTGTGGTTAGGCCTATTTGGTAGTTTCTGTGAAATCTTGACTTTTTAAAATCTTTGATATTCGAGAATACCTTGAAAATTCTTATCATCTGGTTTTGCTCATGCAAAAATATTCCTGTGTCTTCCCACAATAGGTATCATAATGCTGATCGGCCTCGTTGGTAACTCGCTGGTTATATTCGTGATTGTCAAGGCAAGCCAGCGGACGGTTACCAACTACTACATTGTGAATCTGGCCGTCACCGATATCCTGTTTCTGGTGTTCTGTGCGCCCCCAACGGCAGCCGAATATGCATCGTCCAGAGGTTTCCTATTCGGCTGGTTTATGTGCAAGTTCGTCCAGTACTTACAGAACGTGAGCTGCTTTTATTTTTATTTGTTTCCCCTCCAGTGTTGTGTCCACCCTGTCGACAGAGGGCGCAATAGGAGCGAATAAACCAGCATTTCCTACAAAGAATGGTTACACACTTCAAAATTTGTACTTGTGGGTGCAGACCAGTAAATAGGTCCAAATAATAGTCCGCGGAGCTCATAAATTTTTCGCTTACCCTCAAATTCTCTTTTATAAAATAATTTGCTGGGCCCTACATGGGAAGTCTTGTAAAGAAAATGGATGGAATCCGGTCGCCAGAGTTTGGACTTTCAACTTTGAGCTGTTTGGATGAAACCAGGCTCTAAACTCGCATGGCCGTTTTCAGGGTATTTTCCGTTGGATGGATTTTTTTCAAAGATCATTGGTTACCCTTTAGAAAATGGAAAGGAAAATCAAGATTGAATTTTTCAGCTTTATTTTGGTGTATTGCTTGAGTGTCTGAGAAACTTCTAAGTGTTTTTAATATTTTTTTTTAAATGGCCATTTAGCATGGGAGCCTATGGGAAATTATTTACTGGTCTGCTTCCTTGTTCACATTGAGAGTATTTGTTTACCTTTGAACACAGTTGTTTAAAGGACAAAGGAATTTTACGTCCACCTCGCTATAACATTTTTCTGTGATTTTAGTTCTTACACTTCTTTATTGTCGTACGCATTCAATCAATCTACATCTAAACTACAGTTTGCAACAGCGCCCCCATTTGCCCGAAAATTATTATTCCTGTGACATTAAAATTTGACATAAATATGGCCTTTACGAAATGGGGCTTGAGGCTAGAGTTGGCATTTGTTTTTCTACTGCCATTTTGTGTCCTAAATGTAATGAAGGGCTTAAGATACATGGCGAAGCTGTAGCCTTTCCCCAGCTTCATCATGTGACAGTTTGAGACAGAAAATGGACTCAACAGTTCGTCACCATGTCACCATGGGAAATCTTGATTCATTAGAGTCGGGTTTTCGCTATTTTCTCGTGACTCAGATGTCCGATTGAGCTCAAATTTTCACAGGTTTATTATTTCGTGTACATGCTGGATCAGACAAAGTGTGAGTGCTGTTCTGTGACATTTACCAATCATGTTGTATTGTGCCTAGTTTCGTAAATGCCCCATAAAGTGTGCAAATCATGTTGGCAATTCCTTTTTCATCTTTCAGGTAACAGCCCAGGCTACCTGTCTGTTTCTAACTGCTATGAGTATGGACCGCTATCAGGGTATTGTCAGACCGCTTCAGTCGTTGCGAACTCGGACCTTCAAAGTCGCCGTTGTTATTAGTGTCGTCATCTGGCTGGGTAAGTCCTGTTTTCTGCTGTTTCAATTTCCCCAAAGAGAAATTATTTTATTTGGGCTTTACGCAATGAAGCTTGAGACTAGGCTTAAGATTCATTTTTTATTTCTATACCTCAAAAATATTCATAACTTATAGCCGAATCCCAATTGGTCAATTCACCTCCACGTGCCAGTATAATATACTATATATAGTATAATATACTATATATTATATTATTTGCTGATCGCCAGCAAGTAGGCCGGGGAATCTCCGAAGGAACACATATTACACATGTAACATCTCACTACGCATGTAACATCTCACTGCGCATCCAAGAAAAAAATTGCAGTGAGCGTGCGTGAGCCTAGACCTACATGAAGTTAATGGCGGCTCACGAACAAGAACATTTTGCTGCACTTACTGATACCGAAATTGACAAAATTGTGAATATTTATGAGGTATAGTAAAACAAATATCACATGGTTTATTTCGAGTGGACAGTCGATTCTAGTTTCCCTCGTTGTTGGAAGTTGACAAATATAGTTTGTCAACTTCCAACACCTCGGGAGCTAGAATCGACTACCACCCTCAAACCATGTGATATTTGTAGGCTATATCGTCATTTTGTGTCCTGAATGAAATGAAGGGCTTGAGATACATGACGAAGCTGGAGCCTTTCTTCGGCTTCGTCATGTGGCCCAATCCCTCCGTTTCGTTTTGTGGGCCTCAAACTTCTACGCGGGATTGCAATGCACCACAAGTCCTACGATTGATCGTAAGTTACGATGAGCTTGGTGAAATCTACCCCAGCAAACCTAGCCACAAGTTTTGTTTCGGGAAGGCCCCTTGATACCGTTAAATAGGAATGTGGTTTGCTGTAATTCGGAATATCATACAGCCTGCTTAAACTTCTCTGTGGCTTACACCAAAGTGTTATGTACCCAATTGCCAATGGTACAAAATTGGCTGACAGTTGGATAGTAGGAACAATGAGATGTTTATGGAAGTGAAACTAGTTACAAAGGATGATAGACTTTGAAAACTTGAATTGCAGTTGAAGTGTTTAGCTTCTGAGATAGGTGTAATTCTTAGTTTGTTGTTCTGTTTATCTCTTGTAGGTTCTCTAATGCTGTACCTCCCGTTGGTGTTTGTCTTTGACATTAAGTACGTAGACTATGGCGGTGTACACCCCGAGTGCCTGACAAATTGGCCCAGCGTGGGCATGCAAAAAGGCTTCTTCTTCGCCTCCATCTTGTTGGAGTACGTGGTACCACTGACCGTCATCTGCGTCTGCTACGGCGTGATAGTCTGCCACCTGTGGAAGCGAGTGGCCCCGGTTGGTGCGCCCAACGGCGCCCTGGCTGTCCACGACGCCAATAACGCCGAACGCATCCAGCGCCAGAAGCGTAAGATCACCTGGATGGTGCTGGCCGTGGTGATGGTCTTCGCCATCTGCTGGTTTCCCATCCACCTCTTCAACCTGTGGCGTCGCCTGGACATCAACTTCCCCTACACCAACCACACGCTGAACTTGAAGACGGCCGGCCACGTCATGAGCTACGCCAACTCCTGCGCTAACCCTTTCATCTACGCCTTCCTGGGCGAGAACTTCAGGAAGAGCTTCAGGAAGGCGTTCGCGTGCTGCTTCAAGAAGATCGAACCCGTTGGAGGAGTAATCCACGTCGGACCTCAGCCGAGTAGAAGTCAAAGAGGACCCCAAGCGGCTGGTCCTAGCCAGGCGACCGGAGCTGCACCTTATGATACCCAGATGAGCACCCTGAATACACTGAATGGCAAATAAGAAACATGGATGTCTAATCTTTCAAAAGCGAGGGGCGTTTACGAAACAGAGGCTCAGGCTCCGTCTCAGACTCCGGCTCCATTTCGTGAATCCATTCTGAAATAACGGGTATCAAAATAGAGTCTTTTGGCTGCGTGGATTCTCTGGTTTGAAAAGGAAAACAGAGTTTCAGCTTCAATGAAAAACCACAACTTGTATTTTCAACGTATGGATGACAGAGCTGGAGCCTGTGCCTGAGCCCAAGCCTCCGTTTCGTAAACGCCCTATGAAAATAAAAACCAAAATTTTCAATAACGAAAAAAACATTTGGAATGGATCGAGAAATTCTTTTCAACATAGACATATAAACTGGTACCGAAAAAAGCTTTCAAATCGACGTGTGTGTTCTTTAGGAGGTACAGTACAGGATTGGTAACATAATACCCAAACAGAAATGTTCACAGATTTAATACGTATAACGGATATGAAGATGGTGCTGGTAGAAACATACCGTTAAAATATTTTCGCTTGAAATGGTGCATTTTTCTTGAAATTAGTAAAAACTAAGACCGAAAACAGTTTTGATCTTGGGGGTAAGATCAAAACAATTTAGTATGTTTTATAAGAACAAGCTTAAGTCGGGTTTTCTCTATTTTCTCGTGACTCAGTTGTCCGATTGAGCTCACATTTTCACAGGTTTATCATTTCATGTACATGCTGGATCAGACAATGTGTGAGTGTTGTTCTGTGACCTTTACCAATCCTGTATTATACTTTCATATTCTTCGAATTTCTACTCCTTGTCATTTTTAAAGAAGAATTTGAATTCTGTTATCCTCACTTGAGTATAAAATTGTCATGTTTAGTATAAATTACTAGATGGTGAACCTTGCTGATGACTCCTTCCGAGAAGGGATATGGTCTTGGGACACCCCTTTCCCTCAGGGGAGGAGGGATGCTCTTGAAGGAACTCGAGGTGGATTCAGAGCTACACCTCTTCTTAGTCATTGGTATGGTGCATCGTAAACCTATTTACTCTACCTTATACAAGTGCAGTTTGTACACATTTTGCTGTTAACATCAATTTCCAGTGAATTTAATCTTTTTGTAAATATTATCTCGCAGATTATTTTTAGGTACATTTCAAACTTGAACAAGAAAAGGACTTAAAACTCTTATGTAAAATTCTGATGTAATCAAAATATTAATCATAATATAATATATTAATTATATTTTGATTGACATAATATCCGGTGCCACCTCTTAATGTGTCCGCTCGGACACATTTACACAGTTGTGGATATGCACGGTTGTCCAGAGGGACACATTTACATGGTTGTGGCCATGTAAAGCTACCCTTAGACACTATTACCTGAGTGGGTAATTCTATCCCCGGACACATTTAGAGGGGGACAGATTTAACCTTTACACCGATTATTCCAATAGTTTAGAACTTTACCTTTTTAGTTGTAGGAATGGGGGCGTGGGGTTTAAAGGTTAACTGAAATAAAAAAAAATCATATGAAGTTAAATACATCTGTATTGTTATAAAACTCAATCTGTCTATCATTGTTTGTGGGTTAAAAAAATAATTTACGTACAAAATGAGGTATTTTAAACCTATAATTTAGCACATCACTTTTTGCGACGAAAAACCTTGCTACGTCACCGGCAGAACGCCACACAGTATACAAGTCGCAAAACTGCCGACCCCGCGTTTTTGTTCAAATCGAATTGCAAAATCCTACATAAAATGTGCAGAGCCAGCATGAGCTACTGTGGTGCGAGCCTACTTATTCTGCCGATGACGTCACACGCATTGTTGCGTGGATCGCTTCTGAGGGGCATACATGTACTGATTTTTTTAATTTTGGTGTCAAAATAAAGCACTTACATAAACATTTAAATTCATACAGTTATTAATTATGCATTAGACAATAATCTGAAAACACATGCATCCCTTTCCCAAATTTGATTACAGGTATCCTTTAAGGAATCCATTTTGAACTAATTAATCTGACCAATTCTCCTAAAATGGCAATATTATTTTTACTCACAACGACGGTGTTAGGTTGACCTAGGCAAAATTCTAGATGCAAATTTTGCTAGTACGAGCCATTGCCATGTGAAAAATCAATAACGAAGTAATATTGGATGCATTGTGAACCGTATTTAGATTCTGTTTGTGACCTCGGCCTGTTGGTTGCAATTGTTTCTATTTCGTTTTGGGGCTTTGTTGGTAGAGCGCAATGCAGGAAAATATCGAAATTGTCCTTTCTTGTTCATGCAACATCATTCGGTTGACTAGTTTAACCGAATAACCTCTTCATTGGAACCGGATATGAACGTTCCAACAGAGAGGGGCGGTGAGATAGGCAAAAATCAATAAACAACTCACGATCAACATCACGCGATTCGCATGAAGATGGGTGCCTGTAAGTGACACACTACTTGTTGCCGATCGAAGCATTATCTATATTATGTCGTGTACAATCGTGAGAATAACCTCGTCGTATCGAAAATGCCAGAACTGGGACCGGATGTTGAGATGCTTACAGCTAACTACGTGGCACGGCAGGGCGTATACCGAGTCTGCATCTTTTATTATAAGCAGCGGCATCGCTGGTTGCGCAGTTCAGTTTCTACCGAAGCAGCGAGCGAGAAAGATAGGGAGTTACAATCGCTTGGTTGTTACATGAAGTCAATCTTCACAGATCAAGACATTTGATCGCTACATCTCTATTTTACGAGACACTGCTTTCCAAAATTGTAATTTCCATTCGTATTGATGTCGATATCATTCGTATCTGAGAATTTCTAACTACAAACGTTGAGTTAACAGAACTGATTGTGAACCACGAACATAATTCAGAGGTCTACATCAAAATTGATTCGATTGACTTTTCAACTTTGAAGAAACGCATTGAATAGGACATGATATGCTGTGATGTGCCATAGACTTTGCATGTAGAACACTAACAAGATGTTCTCGGTGCATCTCTTCATCATCCTCTCCGGGCTCATTCTCGTCAGCTCCACCATTCATCAGTTTAAGAACAATCCCTGTGCCGAAAAGTGTCCCCCTCGATGCCCGCCCGGATGGAGAATGTGGGGAGGTTCTTGCTATCGTTTCACCCAGAAGATGTCCTGGGCTGATGCCAAGGAATCCTGCAAGGCGATGGGTGGAGAGATGTCCAAACCCCAGTCACTGGAGGAGAATGATTTCATCGCCAGTTTTTCTGTCGCAGAAGGGTACATTAACTACGTCTGGATTGACTGTGACGACCAAGAGGTTGAGGGCCAGTGGAAGTGCGGCAACATCGAGGAAAGCGACACGTTCACGCACTGGGGCTACCCTGAACCTAACGCATTTTATGAAAATGAGGATTGCGCCATCATCCAAGAAAGCTCCGGATTGTGGTCTGATACGCCTTGTGACCGCCTCCACCCTGCATGCTGCATCTGGGCTCCTGATGCACCTCCTATGTACTGCTTCACTACTGGCGAAGATGGCAGGCTGAACAAGTCCTGCTTTGAGGAATAAAACCTCGCCTAAACAGTAAACAACCACATCCTTGCGAAAGATGCATACACCAAACATTCTTGTCGTGATTACATTTACCATCCAGAACAGTTTCTCTACTTGAACGCTAACTTGACATTGTACGTTGCCCACGATTCGTCACATTAGCTGGTATCTCAATGAGCGGTGAATGCTTACGAACGTTGCGAATTTTGGATTCGCCAATTTCTGACGAATTTTGGTGATTGGAGGGTACGGGATGGCGTTCTGTCTCGGCCGGGGCCTCGGCATTGACCTCCCCGGCCTGTCCCCCGAGGGGTCTTTGCTCTCCTCCCTTGTTTTTTCGGCATGATGATCTATCATAGCGAATTTCTCTCAATGGGTCGATTTATATAGGAACCACATAGTCATGTGGTCGCTAGCATGTTGGCGAATCAAAATGAACTTCAGCGACACCGTCTTACAACCGTTTGCAAAGGCTTACGACTGTTTTGCAAACGGTAGCAACTGTTTGCGGAAAAATAGATTCTCAAAGAAATTTTGAACACTTTCAAAAAAATTTTGCGACAAGAAAAACTGTTTGCACCAATGAAAACTGTTTACGAACTTCCTTGCAACCTTTTACGAACTCTGTCGGAACCTCTAATTCGCTACGTTCGCAAGCATTCGTCGCTCAGTGAGATACTAGCTTAACGAACTAAAAGAAGAAATTAATATATGCACTGTATTATTCCAGGTTTAACTGGAAAATGACTGAAATGTAACACCGAACCGACCAGTAACCAGGCGCGGTTCTAGAGTCAAAATTTTTGGGGGGCTAGAAGAGCCAAATTTTTTTGGGGGGCTAGAAGACTCAATATTTTCGGTTCTTCTAACACTCGCTTCTGCTATGTCTTATTAGGGGTCGAAAAACATGCACATTATAGCCCACACAACGCGTTTTTTATGTAATTGGCGCTTAATAACTGAAAAAATCCAGTACTTTCAATAAAAAATGTTTTCACTTGCATTTTTTTTTTTTGGGGGGGGGGGGGCTAGACACAATTTTTGGGGGGCTACAGCCCCCCCTAGCCCCCCCCCCCCGTAGAACCGCGCCTGCCAGTAACGAGATCAGTTTTCAACGAGATACGTTTTTGCTTTGAGATAATAGGAGGACCTGACTTGTTTCGATTCTAGCATGATTAGACAGGCCCTCCAAACTCCAAGCATTATATGTAGATGTCTTTTTTTGTCTGACGAGCAGTTTGCAGCAGTTTATTACTTGTATTGAGTTAATTTATTTTTGTTCAACTTCGATTCTTCGACATATAATCAACCATTTT
Source organism: Astropecten irregularis (assembly GCA_963971285.1). NCBI lineage: Eukaryota > Metazoa > Echinodermata > Asteroidea > Paxillosida > Astropectinidae > Astropecten > Astropecten irregularis. Next base: position 6,803,184 of record OZ020255.1, read on the forward strand.
ATCAAAGCAATCTCCAAATACTATACCTGGCGTGGAGATTAATTTGCATGTGCTTTATGTCACTTGACTGGGTAGGTCATGCACATGCGCGCTAGGCTTCACTTGATGTTTGCCATTTTTTTTCAACATTTAATAGCAATAGTTAGATTGTGATGGCTTTAAAATGGTTTTGTAGCGTGATTAGTGAAGTCATTTTAATAGGGACAGATCTATATTTAATTTCGATGACGAAAAGCCCCCTCCCCCCCAAAAAAAAAAAATACCAAAAATGCAACAAAATACAACAAAAAAACATTGAAATAAATAATCATAATAAATAAAATATAGCCCCGCCCTCGTCTTAAGGTGAAGGAATCCCGAAGCTATTTCGTCAAAATTTCAAGATATATTTAATCGATCGTAAAAGGAAAAATTTTTATGATATGATCACAGCAAATTCTATACAGGTATTTATTTAGTCATGCACTATCACGAAAATCATGCTATTATGGCTACTTGTTTTAAATTTCGTCGCAATTCTTTTCAAGTATATCATTTCATATCCGTTTACTCTTTGTCATTTGTATTTTTTTGGCATTTGCAAAGAAACAGAATAAAGATTTTTTTCTTGTCAAAAGTAAAAAAGTGATTCGTCGGTTGCATTTTCCTTATTAATGACCTCCATGCTTTTGAACAAAGATTATGTGATTATATTTTAGTCATTACCTTATGGGGAAAATTACGTGGATACAAAAAGCATACAAACCATACTCTTATTTGGGCTGAAACAAAAATGAACTATTTATTTGTATTACTTGCTTATTAAGCATGAAAAGCTTTCATTGGTCACAAAAGGATTGCTATTTAGAATAACAGAGCGGGAACGGTTTTAGATACAGATTTCAGATTGGTATATTTGGCAATTACTCTCTCAATACTGAGGCTATCGATCTGAGACCTGTACGAGATTAAAGACGGAAATGTTCCCTACAGGATGGTACCGGTTTTGCCGCATTTAAAACACCGCAATTTTATTCTCAAAAGATCAAGTATAGCATGTCTTGCCGCGCGAGAAAGAAGCAGAGCAGGCATCAGAATTACTGCACGGGAACAGTTTCAGATACATTGTTATGCTATAGTTGGCAATCACTCTCTCAATACTGAGGCTATCGAGCTAAAACCTGGATGAAATTTTAGCTGCAGATGTTCCAAAAAGAACGGTACAGGTTTTAACCATTGGTCTACGGGGAGGAGATGAAGAAAAAGAAGGGATGGCGGGAAGATGAATCTACAAAGAGCGCCATCTTGCGTTTGCAAAAGGCCATGCAAGCCATATGCACCTATGGGCCTTTACGAAATGGGGCTTGGGGCTAGGCTTGGCATTTGTTTTTCTACTGCCATTTTGTGTCCTAAATGAAATGAAGGGCTTGAGATGCATGGCGAAGCTGGAGTCTTTCCCCAGCTTCATACAATGGCCCTATCCCTTCGTTTCATTTTGTGGGCTTCAAGATGAGGTAGTGAAATAAGTGCCAAGCCTAGCCTCAAGCCTAGTTTCGTAAAGGCCCTATGATAAGTTTGTTTTCTAATTTCCTGCTCATCCTAAGATAGCTTCGCGCGTTACACTGTTGAGACATTTCAAGGGTTTAAAGATTGACAGTAAAATGCAAATAACAAGCGACTCGTGGTAAGTCTATAACAGACAGCAGCAGTTAAACATTGTCCAGTGTTAATGTAAATTAACCCGATCTTGAGAGATAATGTTGTCATCTAAGATTCACAAGAGCTCTGGTTTGGAATTTCAGTCGATACTCGTGGAAACACTAGAACGTCCGAGTCTCGCCTCCTACTTCAAAAGTGCCTGATTTGTTATTCTCAAGTGTCCCTTAAGTCAACAGACTCTCCTGACACCGTGTAAATGAGAATCAACGTCCGGAATACTATCAATAATAAGTACACACAGTCTTCTGTCAAGTGGTATAATAACTAGATCACACGGATGCCACTACGTCTGAAATCCCTTTATACCGGAATGAGCAGACGTTTACAGTGAGCGCAATTTTACGTTTTGGCGCCATTTTTTTCTCCTCTCAACTTCCCGAATGTTATCAATAATATTAAAGTAGTCTTTTGTCAAGTTGTATCATAACTGGATCACATGGATGCCACTACGTCTGTAATCCATTTATACCTGTAATAACAGACGTTTACAGCCAGCGCAATTTGGCGTTTTGGCGCCATTTTTTCTCCACTTCCGAAATGTTATCAATAATAAGTACAAGGAGTCTTCTGTCAGGTTGTATCATAACTAGACCACATGGTTACCAGTACGTCTGAAATCCCTTTACACCCGAAAGAGCAGACGTTTACAGCGAGCGCAATTTGTGTTTTGGCGCCAATTTTTCTCCTCTCCACTTCCGAAATTTTATCAATAATAAGAACACGCAGTCTTCTGTCAAGTTGTATAAAAGCTAGAACACATGGAAGCCACTACGTCTGGAATCCCTTTATACCTGAAAGAGCAGACGTTTACAGCGAGCGCAATTATGCGTTTTGGTGCCAATTTTTCTCCACTTCTGGAATGTTATCAATAATAAGTACACGCAGCTTCTGTCAAGTTGTAGTAAAATAATTAGATCATACGGATGATATGCAGAAATCCCTTGGTACCCGAAAGAGCAGACGTTTACAACGAGCGCAATTATGTGTCTTGGCGCCAATTTTTCTCTACTTCCGGAATGTTATCAATAATAAGAACACACAACTTCTGTCAAGTGGTATTAAAATAACTAGATCAGAATTTTGGATGATACTAATTCAGAAATCCCTTTGTTTCTGAAAAAGCAGACGTTTATACAGGGGGCGCAATTTTCGTTTTGGCGCCATTTTTCTCCACTTCCTGACAAGAGTGCATCACAATTACACGTGCAGGGTTATCGGGCTAAACTAACATCAGTTTTTACATATTCACCGTTAATTTTCAAGCGGCGGTTTAATTTATTTGATACACAGGAGAGACATGAAAATGCAATTACTTGCAATAAGAAAGGACTACATTTTGTTTTAGCGGCAGCCATTGAAAACACGACGTGCTTCCGTTTGACATCACGCTTGCTTATGAAACAAAGTCACGTTTAATTTCCTCTGTGTCTGTACTGTAGCTTTGACTGAGAGAGAATAACATTTATGTAATATCAAGTTCTCTGTTTGTTTTTTTGGCAGATTTCCAATTGTAACACCATCTACACGTTCTTCTGGGCAAACTGGCACTCTGTAAAGAAGGATGATGACTACAGCAGTGGCATTCACCACCTACATGTTGGACGAGTTGGATAATTCCACCGATGTCCCTAACCCGACCGGGTCGTTAGGGGGCGCTCCTTCGAGTTCGCTGGGTCTCACAGCTTGGCTCATGCCGATGATTTTCGGTAAGTTCCCCTGTTTATAGACGAGCTGACGACCAAAACGCTAGCCTTATTGCTACTTGTTAGAGAAGAAGATGTCGGCCATAATGCTGATAATACGTCGAGTGCAAACAACGTTATGGCCGTCATGCCATGAAATGCGCCAGATTCACAGTACGTTTGCCACCACGAGCGCTGGACAACCTTTGTAAACTGAAGGCAGGTTGAAGCAGATACCATGGACCTTTACGAAATGGGGCTTGAGGCTAGGCTTGGCAATTGTTTTTCTCCTGCCATTTTGTGTCCTGAATGAAACGAAGGGCTTGAGATATATGGCGAAGCTGGAGCATTTCCCCAGCTTCATCATGAAGCCCAATCCCTTCGTTTCATTTTGTGGGCTTTAAATGGCGGTAGTAAAATCAGTCCCAAGCCTAGCCTCAAGCCTAGTTTCGCAAAGGCCCCATGTGTCAACCTATGGTGGATTGTCCCTGTTGACCTCCAATGAAATTGGAGTTGACAAAATAATCGTCGCTCGAACTTGGTTTGAACTAGACCAGGGGCCCTTCTCAAAGCTACCGCCATTTCCCCCAAATGAAATGTAGGGATACATGTTGAGATACATGACGAAGCTGGAGCATTTCTTCGGCTTCGTCATGTGGTCCAATCCCTTCATTTCGCGGTAGCGAAATAAGTACGAAGTCTAGCCCAGGCCCGGTTTCGTATTTCCCAAGCATTGCAGTTCGGTGTTAGAGAATGGTGTCCATGGTAGCGTTATAATTCTTTCCAGAGGTTTTGAAAGAAAAAAAGAAGAAGAAAACCTAGAATCAGTATCTCGAAAATGATGTTCACAGTCATAACCAAACCCATTCCATCAACTTAGGTATTCTCGTTGTGGTCGGCATCGCTGGTAACAGCCTGGTCATATTCGTGATTGTCAAGGCAAGCCAGAGGACGGTTACCAACTACTACATCGTCAACCTGGCCGTCGCCGACATCTTGTTTCTGGCCATCTGTGCGCCCCCAACGGCGGCAGTCTACACAGGCACGGCTTTCCTCTTCGGCAGGTTTATGTGCAAGACCGTGTACTACTTGCAGATGGTAAGTCCCTCAGTTCTGTGATACTTTGGTAGCATATAGAAACAAGAAATCTTCACAGATTTACCCATAACTTACATGGTATAAAGATGATGGTTGTAAAAACATACCGTTAAAATTTCTCTGCATGAAATGCTGTATTTATCCAGAAAAGAGTAAAAACCAGTGCCCAAAATTATTGTTGATCTTTTAAAGATCAAAAATAAAACAGAAAAGACTTAAGAAATACAATGGCAGTTTTACAATGTTTTCTCAAAAAGTGGGCACCGTTTTGGACTGAAATTTTTACAGATGACTGTTACGTATCTGTCTTGATATTTGTGCCCATGAATCTGTATTTCTTTGATACAAACCAAAGTATGATATTACGTTTAAGAATGGAGCTTTGTATCTCAAAGTCAAATGCTCAATCTTCTTTTCATGTATTATTGTTAATAATGTTTTTCAAAACTTGCAAAATACTGGACAAAATGGCGAGTATACACTGGACAAGACATCCTTTATCGGGGCGATCAATTTGCCAACTGAAAATCATGTCATTTTTAAAAGGAATTACGATTTTTCGTCTGTCTGATTTTATTTTCCAGGTGACGGCGCAAGCTACTTGCCTTTTGTTGATGGCCATGAGTATGGACCGTTTTCAGGCCATAGTAAGGCCCCTCAAGTCGCTGAGAACTCGTACCTTGCAGACGGCTGTCATTACGAGTGTCGGTATTTGGCTGTGTAAGTCTTTTTCATTTCCGTCTATATTTTGAGCGAGTTGGGGAGTTTTCTGTTAATGGTAAAATACAGTAAAAACATATCTACATCTTAGTGCTAAGGAAAGACTTAAAAGGAATCCATTTTCATTCGATATTTCTTTCTTTATTCAAAACATATTCATGAATATGATAAAGAACGAAATATGGACTGAAAATGGTTTCCCTTGGTCTTCTTGGAGTACGTACATTATTGAGTTATATGAATATTATCATTGGATCATCTCGTTTAATACAGCGCATGAAAGAAGTTCAACTTCGTCCCCAGTGCTTATTTTTATTACAAGCACAGTGCAATAATTAAGTGAGTACAACCTGGGAATGAGGTACATTTTTGAGGAATACATTACTGCAATTACCACAGGGTCTTGTAAAATACTCGAGTCTTCATACGTTGGCTAACGAATATGCAAACACGCGATCGGGTTTAAACCAATAGCATTTCTTAGTTTTAATCGTAGTCTAAAGCAAAGTGTACATGTACACTCTCATCATTTTTGGTAACATTTTCGGTAACATGTTGCCATGTTGCCCAGTTAGGGAAACACACCTGGGTAGCACGACTTAGGGCCCTGTGTACACTAGCAACATTTGGCAAACATGTTACCGAGATGTTACTGCGACATGCTGCAAAACTCGTCTTGCTCTGTGTACACTTACAACATTTTCTGCAGCATGGTACCTGGGCAACATGCTACCGAGATGTTGCTGCGACATGTTACCCAACTCGTTTTGCTATGTGTCCACTGACAACATTTTCAGCAACAAGGTACTTGGGCAACCATGTTACCGAAAACATTGACAGTGTACAGTCTGCTAAACAGTTTGATTTTTAACTTTTCTCCTCTTGTTTTTGTTTAATTTCAGTTTCGTTTTTGCTGTACATCCCACTGCTGATATACTTTGACATTGCTTACGTCCCTTTCAACGGCCAGTTGTTGCCGTTCTGCCTGGAGTTCTGGCCCAGCAAGGACTTCAGTAAGGGCTTCGTCATCGTGGCTTTCGTCATGGTCTTCTCCTTACCGCTGATCGTCATCGCTATCTGCTACGGCGCCATGATTCGGCATCTCTGGCAGCGCGTCATGCCCAATGATGGTCTGAGTGGCCCCGCTGACGCCGCCAACCAGGCCCGTAGTCTCCGCCAGAAGCGCAAGATCACCTGGATGGTGCTGACCGTGGTGCTGGTCTTTGCCATTTGCTGGTTCCCAATCCACATCCTAAACATGTGGATGCGGTTGGATCCCAACTTCCCCTACACAAACCACACGCTGAACTTGAAGACGGCCGGCCACGTCATGAGCTATGCCAACTCCTGCGCTAACCCTTTCATCTACGCCTTCCTGGGCGAGAACTTTAGGAAGAGCTTCAGGAAGGCGTTCGCGTGCTGCTTCCGGCGCACGCATGGGCTGGCCAGGGACAGGACCGGCAGAGGGCCGACCAACTCCGGGTCTCAGCAGGCGTCGGCGGTGGCAGGTACAAGCGTGAAGACCGGGGTGGTGACGCAGATGTCCACGGTCAACAACACCCAGGGACAGTATTCATGCTGAATATCTGAGGACGGTCATCGAAACATCATCAAACCCTGACCGTCCCTTACTGTCCATAAACTCTCTCTTCAGGGTTTCAGCTGCAGAATGTCACTGCCACTACAAAGATTGTTATTTTATCTCTACTCTCCAAAATAGGACATTCATCACCTTGCTCAGCGACTCATTCTCAAGACCAAACACCAGTCTGTATTTGAACAACATACATCGGTTAGTTACGGTTTGTATCAAAGGTGCTTTTCAAGACTGAGCACCTTCACGAAACCTGGCTTGAGGCTAGGCTTGGTACATGTACTTTTTTTTTCTACCGCCATTTGAGGCCCATGCACAAAACGAAATTAAGGGATTGGGCCACATGATGAAGCAGAAGAAAGGCTCCAGCTTCGTCATGTATCTCAAGCCCTTCATTTCATTTAGGACACAAAATGGCAATAGCTAAATACATCCCAAGCCTAGCCTCAAGGCTTATTTCGTAAAGGACCTACATGTATTTCTATCGGTTGGTCATAAATTTTGACCCGAAATTTAAAAAAATGACGAACATAGCCTACGGAAGATAATCAGAGAAAGGTTTCTGTGACACCTTCTCTAGTTGGTAAACTGGTTTGTCCAAAAAGTAGCAATACGAGCCATTCACAATAGTGCGCCTCCAAGAGTGCAACGCGTTGGCCAATCACAATGCACGGAATTTGTCGACCGAATTATGGGCCTTTACGAAAACAGGCTTGAGGCTAGGCTTTGGACTTAATTATCTACCGCCATTTGAAGCCCACAAAATGAAACGAAGGGATTGGGCCATTGTATGAAGCTGGGGAAAGGCTCCAGCTTCGCCATGTATCTCAAGCCCTTCATTTCATTAGGACACAAAATGGCAGTAGAAAAACAAATGCCAAACCTAGCCTGAAGCCCCATTTGTAAAGGCCCTATGTCTCATGATGTTATCGCAAAATCGTTTGACATGAAATCAAGTCACCTTACCGCATATTTACCTTTTAAACTTAATACGAATTTCGAAAAAGAAAAGAAAAACACCCCCCCCCAAAAAAAAAAAAAAACCAAAAAAAAAACCCACATTCTGACCCAAGACAGGACAACCAAACCAGCCATTTGCTGCTGACTCCTGCCCTCAACGTCCAAAACATTCCAGAATAAAAAAAGAGAGAGAAAGGTTTTGTTTCTTAATCCAGTGCTATTGCCAACGGGCGTTACCTGGCGTGTGCGTTCTTGTGTAATATATTATATTAAAATGACCACGTGAATTCTGAAATGGCGCCAAAATAAACCTGCCGCGGATTTAAACCAAAATAGGTCCTTTTCCAGAAACCCTTCTGGCTTTGGCTCAGTTTGTTAAGTTCATTTGAAAAGAACAAGCCTCGAAGTGGATTGCTTATGGCTATGACTTCAGAGTAGACACTCTGTCTGATTTTCGGAGTTTTTTATGAAGAGCGCCTTCAATCAAAGAATGTCGACAGTGATTTATAACGGCATTGCAGTGTGGCCAGATTTTCCATATCTTCTCCCTGCAAAATGTTGCAGCTTGATAAACTTATTTCTTGGTCAAGTGAGGGCGCTGTTTCAGACACATCTTGGGCATGTTATATTTTTCTACTGGAAAACATTGTCTTTATTCGGACTAATTATAAGTTTAAGAATAATCAGAAATTAGTTCGAACAGAAGCTGGTAATGGTTCCAGGTGTCGAATTCACCAAACTCATCGTAACTTACTATCAATCGTAGAATATATGATGCGTTGCAGCCCTGGATAGGATACGATGGATTATCCTTCGTAACTCGAGTTACGATCAATCGTAGGGCGTCATAAAATCGGCCCCAGCAGAGAGTAATAACCGTCGGATACAGTATACCTAACACGAAGAGTAAGGCACATAATGTCTTCTCCATACCGTTTAAAGAATTTACATTTACTTGAATTGTACTTTAAATTTCATTGTATATAATTATATAGTAAGAAAAAGATAACTATTGTTAAAGGTACTATCATACTTAAGTAGCATATACCGAGACAGAAATCTTCACAGATATACCTATAACTTACAGGATATAAAGATGGTGATGGTAGAAACAAACTGTTAAATTAAGTTTTTCTGCCTGAAATGCTGTATTTATCCAGAAAAGAGTAAAACCAGTGACCAAAATCATTTTTGATCGTTTGAAGATCAAAAATATAACAGACAATACTTAAGAAATACTAAAATATCTGATTGTTTTATCAACAAGTGGGCACTGTGTGGGACTGAAATTTTCACAGATGACTGTTTTTGTATCTTCCTCAATATGTTTGCCCATGAATCTGTATTTCTTTGACACAAACCAAAATATAATATTACCTTTTAACCTGAAGCTTTGGTTACTTGCTGCCCTTGCAGCTGAATGTAAGTGTGCTTCAAATCGAAATGAGGCAGTAATTTAGCACCACGGGCTAATGTAATAATTGTAAATAATTGCAGTGATGTACATGTAGTTATAGTAAGTAGCACGTAATGTATACACACAAAGTTTATCGGTGCCTTAATTGAGGAAAATATTGTATTTAATTTATTTTTGTCAGACATTGTGCTTTAGTCTGGTCCACAAAGTCTGGTCCCGTTTATGCTGCACAAGGAGTGAGAAACCAGACTTCATGTTATTTATTGTGCTCAGTTAATGTCGTAGCGAAAACGTATAAGCCCGTGGCACAAGTATTTTACAGTAAAAGTATATAATGTCTTTATTGGGATAAAATATTTATATCGCATTCACAAAATAGAGAGTACTCCGTAAAGTGTTATAACAAATGAACATGGTACAATAATTAGAGAATTCGGAGCAAAGCTATTTAGCTGTTCCGACAATTCCGATGATATTTTTGTTGCTTTGAACATTACTGTGACGTCATCAAAGCTTGTAAAGCTGATTAAATAAGTCGGAACAGCTCCGTGTGCGTCCACGAACACTTAAATGTCTAGTTTACAATTGAAATTCAAGCTGTATACCAATACATTTGTTCATAAGCAAACGGTGCTGGATGACATAACAAATTGCATGTATATCCCATTATTCCAAATTGTGTTACCGACGAATTTATCACCAATATAAATGGAAGTTTACAAAGTATTCTGTGCGGATTTTATTATTTTTTTGGTATGTTTTCTGTTTGTTGGGGTTTGAGGTATGTTTGTTTATATTTTGTTGGCCTTTGCTTTCGGTGATAGCTCCTTGTAGTTTCTGCCATTAAAGGTAGTATTGTACCTTGGTAGCATACCGAAACAGACATTTTCACAGATTCACCTTTAACTTACATAAAGATGGTGATGGTAGAAACAAACTATTACAGTTGTTCTGTTCATAGCGTTCAAATTTTGTCTACCTGAAATGCTGTATTTGTCCAGGAAAGAGTAAAACCAGTGACCAAAATTATTTTTGACTTTTAAAAGATCAAAAATAAAAGAGAAAAGACTTAAGAAATATTGTGGCCGTTTTTCACTGTTTTCTAAAAAAGTGGGCACCGTATGGGACTGCAATTTTCACAGATGACTGTTACTGTGTCTATTTTGATATGTTTGCCCACGAATCTGTATTTCTTTGACAAAAACAAAGTATGATATTACCTTTAAGTTACCTAAATGTTATTCAACATAAATTGAGTTCGCCAAAAGATTTTGTCAAATTGATAGCGTAGCTACTGCAACTCTAGACTTTAATATTAAATGGGGAAGAAACACAATATCCCATAGCTCTTTATTGATTTAAACTAATTGTTTATTTATGTATTATAAATCAAATGTAACTAAATATGAACATGTTTGTATTATAAATTGAAATATCGATATTTTGGTAAAAAGGGAAGATTCTAGCATTAGTTAATTTAAAAAACAAAACCTGAAAACAAAGAATGTTACGTGAATTGTGTTCATTGATAAATCGGTGAAAAAACTCAATTGTTCAATTTTGTTTTGTGTCTGGTTTTTCTTTTGTTTTGTTTGTTGATATTACTTTGTTTTTATTGTTTTATTATTATTGATATTTGTACGTTTTCTGATTTAATTCTGATTTGACTCGTTAAAATGAATCGCTATTTTATATTGTTTTTAGTTTCGTTAGTTATTCACTTTGAGATGAAACAAGCCTCGCAAAGAAGTCTACGAAATAGCAGGCGATTCGCGTTCGGCATACGACACAAGATGATCTCAACTTGTATAATCTTCCGAATGAGCTGGCTGGTGTGTACGAAATGAATATTCATGAGCTGCTGTTTATGAAGCTTTTGCGATGCGTGGGCGCGAAAGTATGTGACAATCAGCAACATTTGCAGCAGCAGCAACATCAACAGTGGCATCATCATTATCATCATCATCAGCAGCAGCAGCAGGAGTAACTTCGACCAAACTCATCATTTTAAAGGTAGTATCACACTTAATTGGTACCATACCGAAACATATATCTTCACAGATTTACCTATAACTTACAGGGTATAAAGATAGACGGTGATGGTAGAAACATACCGTTAAAATGTTTCTGCCTGAAATGCTGTATTTCTCCAGAAAAGAGTAAAACCTGTGACCAAAATTATTTTTTGATCTTTTAAAGGTCCAAAATAAAAGAGGAAAGTCTTGAGGAATACTGTAGCCGTTTTTCACTTTCTAAAAAAGTGGCACCGTATGGGACTGAAATTTTCACAGATGACTGTTTCTGTATCTTCCTGGATATTTTTGCCCATGAATCTGCATTTCTTTGACGAAAATTTAAGTTTGATACTACCTTATGATACAACCGGTAAATTTATCTGTAAGAAAACAATACACACTGTAGAATTTTAATAATAATTTTGTTCGTAGATATTTTTTTATCTAAGTTTTTTTATGAAGAGTGGGTGGACGTATTTATTGTCACACGGTTGTATTAAAGAAGCACAAAAGCCATTAATTTCCATGAAAATGTCCTGTTTATTTCTTATTGGTGTCGCGTGAGCCTACTGGCACTTCCTCGATACCTGAGGCCAATTTCATAGAGCTGCTAAGCACAAACATGTTCTTAGCACAAAAATGTCGCGCCCAATAAAACAAACCAACATTGAAAATTCCATTTGATATTCATGGTCAGCGACATGGTCAACAGCCAAAGATCAATCACAAGTGGTACACAACACATGGACATTTGGTTGTTAACCCTGTTTTTATTAAGACAGAAATGTCATGCTTAGCAAATTTTCATGCTAAGCAGCTCTATGAAATTGGCCCCTGGTGGCAGTAGACACACCAATTAACTTTTTTTAATCTGCGTGTTAAGTGTGTATCGATATTGACAAGAGATTGGGACTTCATGCCTATTCATGTGTACTGTGCGTGTGAGCTGGCAGCATTTTCCAATTTCATGGCGCTGTTTAGCACAAACAATTTGCTAAGCATTACATTTCTGCAGGCGCGGTTCTAGAGCCAACATTTTGGGGGGGGCTAGAAGAGCCATTATTTTTGGGGGGGGCTAGAAGACCCAATATTTGGGGTTCTTCTAACACTCGCTTCTGCTATGTCTTATTAGGGGTCGAAAAACATGCACATTGTATGCCACACAACGCGTTTTTTAATGTAATTGGCGCTTAATAACTGCAAAAATCCAGTATTTTCAAGATTTCTTTTTTTTCACTTGCATTTTTTTGGGGGGGCTAGACAAAATTTTGAGGGGGCTACAGCCCCCCTAGCCCCCCCGTAGAACCGCGCCTGCATTTCTGTCTTACTTAAAACAGGGTTAACAACCAAATTTCCATGTGTTGTGTATCACTTGTGATTGTTCTTTGGCTGTTGTTCACTGACCATGAATATCAAATGGAATTTTCGATGGTGGTTTGTTTTATTGGGCAAGACATGTTTGTGCTAAGCAAATTTTTGTGCTTAGCAGCGCTGTGAATTTTGGCAGCAGGTACATACTCGGCCATGTTGTAATCCAAATTCACTGCATTGTTTCCCCCATTCTCGCTAAAACTGGATTAAAACTGGAATCCACCGCGCCATGCTTCAGCGCCTTGAATTCAAAACAGACCAGAGCGCCCTCACGCGGGACTTCAAGTCCAACGATTAAGGATGCCAGTTCTCGGACAAACTACCAACACGGAACAAAACTGAGTCAAGATCAAGACTGAGAAAGTTTCTAGTTCAGCGATGGGACACTTCATGACGCTGGTACCAGGTAAGAATTAAGTCCGTCTGTGACGTGAATGAGCAGTTGTTGTTTTGAAACGAATTTTAACGACCACAAAATACGCGAAAAAAGGTTAGAACTTAGTGGATGCAACTTATCGTGAACTTCCATCTCAGCTGTGTAGTGAGTGTGCAGCACTGGGTACCATTGTTATTTTTTAGTCAAGGAGCAAAGTTCTGAAACCCTCTTATATTAGCTCAACACCCAATACATCTAAGGTTTGACTTCATAAAATGGAAGTTTATACCATTAACAAATTTGCTAGAGAGTATGTTGCTTCAAATTGTGGTATCACGTTTGATAAAATGTGGTAGGGCCTATGCCTATCATTATTTTGAGGATCAACAAAAAACGAGATTCACTTTCCCACAATGCAACTGGAAAAAGGGGCGTGGTCGTATTTTCTGCCCCCCCCCCAAGTGCTTGATATATATTTTGGTGAATGATTATGTGATTATATCATTCATAATCCATTCATTGAGAGATAACATAAAAGAATTAATAAGTCAAAAGCAAGAGCTTAAACCTATTTGTTGAATTTTCGTTTGTTTTTCTTAATTTTTTTGGGGAAATATTACAATAATTTTTGGAATATTCCATGAAAGGGCAACCACAATTTAAGGCCACACAGTACCTAGAAAATGTTCCCTGAGGTCTGCTCCATCAATTTCTTAAGTCAGACCTTAGATGTAGTCAGGGTTGAGAACTCTTTTTTTTCATGGTCCATGCTCCATGTCTATATCTGAAAAGTGAGTTTTACAGGGTTTTTTTTACCTACAATGATCAGGGATGAGATTTCTCAGACTAAAATCTGATTTCAGACTTTTTTGTTTTGGATTTCAGACTTTTTTTCTCACAGGCTGTGTACACAAGTAAAGGAGATTTTCAGATTTCAGACTTGTTATGCTCCCTGTCAGCTGTTTTTAGACATTTTCATCATTGGTCAATCTCATCCCTGAATGATACACTTAAAAATGTAGCGACAGCCATTTTTTTCAAAACTCCCTCTGTCGGTCCCATGGGTTTTGTACACAAATAATGGTAGTCAGTGGAGTTCTTCCCGTTTCTGTTGTTTCTAAAACGAATATTCAACGACAAACACAATGCTTGGGAATAATTCCCAATCGTCCATTGATTGACCAATAAAAGTCCCAGAGCTGACTTGGGCCTTATTGTTCCATTCATCTTATACGGTCAGCACTTATTGTCAAAGAAAGGCAGATTCATAGACAAACTGTTATTTGTGAAAGGCAAGTCCCATACGGTGCCCAATATTTTAGAAAACAGTGAAAGACGCTCACAGTATTTAAAAAAATCTTTTCATCGTTATTTCTTATCTTTAAAAGATCAAAACTATGTTTGGTTATTGGCTTTTTTCTTTTCTCGATAAATACAGCATTTCAGACAGAACATGCTAATGGTATGTTTCTATCATCACCATCTTTATCCCCTGTAAGTTATAAGTAAATCTGTGAAGATTTCCGTTTCGGTAAGCTACCAAAACACGATTTACCTTTAAGGTTGATCATGAATGGTTTGCCTAAACAAGGTTGTTACATAATTAAAATGAATGTTTCAATGCTACAAGAAGTAAGTTTTGATTAGTGTAATTTATTTCAAACATTTACTTGTCTGCCTTTTCACGGTTTGTTTATCCGTATTATCCACTAGTCATAATTATGTTTGTGCATAAGAGAGACTATGTAGGCAAAATATTCATAAATCCGATTGAAATAAAACTCTCAGATGTTGTTTGGCGCAAAGCGCGCTGCCGATCTCGGCGACCGTGATCACGCCCTCATCGTCCAAACTATGTTTACATTCTCAAGTTGTACCTTTGCTTGTACACGCATGGGTTTATTGCATGTAAATGCATAGACATTTCGCCAAGACCGTAACTATCTCTCAAACTTCTTGCAAGTCAATCGGGCACCAGAAGTTAAAAACCAAAAGAATGAACCTGTAATATGGAAGCTGGCGTGTTACTTCAAATTCATATCATTCTTATGAAGTCGCGTTTGCCCACGATGGAAAGTGTTCAAGGGAGTCATGCAACGATTTTCTCATATGGAGTTTCCCCGTTCTCGCTGACGATGAAGGAAAGTTGAACTGTTCCTTCAAAAATTAACATTCGTCACATAATCTAACGTTCGTGTAGACATGTCAGATGCGTGAGTTTTGTTTTCTGGTAAGCAATCCTTTTTTTTTTTTTTTATAGGCTAACCATTTCTGATTGTGACTGCTGAAGTCAGGCAGTTGTGTTCAACTCATAAACCTTGGCAACGACGGAGCCATGTTTATAGTTTCAGACGATAAATGGTTGTGCTTGTTTTATAGCCGAGTGTCTTTGCATACCAACCATTCATTGTCTTGTATACGCTATTCCCACAACATCCACCACGGTAGACAAAAGAGGCGGGGTCTGAACAGTAGACGTTTTTGTCCACTCCCTGTTCCTGCTTCGAAAGGCTTTTAAAAGAGACTCTTTCTGCAAATTCACTGCCTGGGTAATTCTTTTTTGAACCAAGATGGAAAATCTATAACAATCATTGTTTGCAAGGAATGTTGGAAAGAGTTCCACCGACCATGGAGCTATTAAACACAGCTCCATGCACTGATGTACATCACTAAATGAGACCAGGGCCCTTTTCCAAACCACAGCTCCGGCTCCGGCTCCGGCTCCGGCTCCGGCTCCGGCTCCGGCTCCGGCTCCGGCTCCGGCTCCGGCTCCGGCTCCGGCTCCGGCTCAGGCTCCGGCGCTGTCATCCATATGCTGAAAATGTAGGTTGTGCTTTTCATTGAAGCTGAATATCTGTTGTCTTGTTCAAAATAGAGTATCTACTTCCAATCCGTAACCAAGAGCCTCTTTTTTGATACTTGTTATTCAAAAATGGAGTCACGAAATGGGACTGAACTGAACAGAGGGCGTTTTCAGATTTTAAGAAAAACGGCTGCCGCTGCATTTAATTCAGAGTCTATCATTTTATGTCAAAACACCCCGTGAAACTCACATTTCGGGTAATTATGCTACCCTAGTTTTAAACAGCTGGGATTGAAGTACCATCCTGAATCCTCCACAATCCTCCAATGGTCACACTTTAAAAACTGCGTTCATCCTGAATCCTCCACAATCCTCGAGTGATCTCGCTTATACTCAAAATGAGAGATACCTAAATCCTGGATTCTTCAGAATCCTTCAGTGGCCCTACCTCAAAAAAATGCGTTTATCCTGAATCCTTGATACTCCTCAAGTGGTCCTCACTTGAAAATGACATTATATCCTGAATCCTCCGAAATCCTCCAAAACTACCTGAAGGATTTTGGAGGATTGAGGTGGGTTAGGGTAGCACTTATGCCCTAATGTTCCTAAGTGGGATTCCTCCCATTTTTGTTGAGCTGTAAAGTTTGCACGAAATAATTGTTGAATTTATTCACATTGGCGATTAAGAAGGTTCAAGTATATTCGCAATATTTGACACTCCGTGAAAACTAGTATTGCCTATTTTATCAACAAAGACACACATCAAATGAAAAAAGGTCCTGCTAGAATCGAAACGCATTAGGCCCTCCTCAAACCAAACAATATAAAAGGAAACGAGATTAAGAACACTTCCTCTTTGAAACTGGCATCGTGTTGCTTTATTAATTATTAGTTCAACAGATAAATATTTAGAAAATAATTATTGCACTTTGATCGTGGCAGACTCCAGCCCTGGCAAGAAAGAATCAACTTCCACTTATCTTATAGCAAAACTCTGAAATTGTATAAAAACCTTTTGTTTATGACATCCCTTTTCAAAATCACCGTTCAAATTATCAATTTCTTTTTTCTAAGAAACACCGGAATGTCGTTGTTTAAAAGAGTACGGAAAATATCTAGAAAAATTATGTGTTTTATCTCATCTCTCTACAAAATACAGTATCCGAAAAAATATGTCTGAATCTTAGTGGAATGAAGACAATCATTTTGAAAAGTGTACCTAGTCCACAGCCACTTCCCATAGACTCTCATGTAATAATGAGCCATAGTCCCGGTGATTCGGACAATGGCTTAGGGTAGGGCGACATCTCCAGTGTTTGGAAACAAGATGGCTGCTCTAATATTGGCCAATTCTGATGCGTATTCCGCCTAGTCATTTCCAAACGTTTGAAGTTTTCAGACCGCAAATTTCTGCCAAGGGGACCCCGGCCAACCACGCTAGTTCTAGGCAGTCCAACAGGCTTCGAAAGTTTGATTATAAAAGACTAGGTAATAGTACTGGGGTTGATTTCACGAAGCCCTACGATCGATCGTAACTCGAGTTACGAAGGATAACCCATCGTATCCTACGTAGGGCTGCAATGCATTATATGTCCTACGACTGATAGTTAGTTACGATGAGTTTGGTGAAATCGACCCCTGGAGTTGCTCCCTTGGAGGTTGGAAAGTTGGCTTCGTAAGTTGAAGATAACAGTGTATCAATTTTGGTGTGAGCTAAATATATTTAAAGGCATTATGCAGGATTGGTAAAGGTGACAGAACAGCTGCAGACTGTTCATAATTAGATTCGTCATGGAATAAAACAAACATGTGAAATATCAAGCTCATATCATCATCGGAAAATGTACAAAACGGTGAAAACGCTCATGATATTTTCAAATCAGGAGTTTTTGTCTTACCCCGAGATCAAAACTATCTTCTGTCTTTGTTTTACTTATTTCTGTATGAATGCAGCATCTAATTCGGATAGGCGATATGTTTCTACCAGCACCATCTTCATATCCTGAAAGCAGGCGCGGTTCTAGGGGGGGGGGGCTGTAGCCCCCCAAAAATTTTGTCTAGCCCCCCAAAAAAAATGCAAGTGAAAAAACAAATTCTTGAAAATACTGGATTTTTTCAGTAATTAAGCGCCAATTACATATAAAACGCGTTGTGTGGCCTATAATGTGCACGTTTTTCGACCCCTAATAAGACATAGCAGAAGCGAGTGTTAGAAGAACCCAAAATATTGGGTCTTCTAGCCCCCCAAAAAAATAATGGCTCTTCTAGCCCCCCAAAATTTCGGCTCTAGAACCGCGCCTGCCTGAAAGTTATACGTAAATCTGTGAACATTTATGATTGGGTATGTTACCAATCCTGTACTGTACCTTTAAAAGACTGTGACATTTTATCGGGATTGAGAACTTGGGTACACCCATCATGATTAAAGGTAATATCATACTTTGGTTTTTATCAAAGAAATACAGATTCATTGGCAAAAAATATAAAAAAAAAGATACAGTAACAGCCATCTGTGAAAATTTCAATCCCATACGGTGCCCACTTTTTGAGAAAACAGTGAAACACAGCCACAGTATTTCTAAAGTCTTTTCTCTTTTATTTTTGATCTTTTAAAAGATAAAGAAAGATTTTCGGTCGTTGTTTTACTATTTTCTGGATAAATACACCATTTCAGGCGGAAATTCTTTAACGTTTCACCACCCCCATCCCCATGTAAGTTATACGTAAATCTGTGAACATTTCTGTTTTCGTTTCTTACCAAAGTATGATACTACCTTTAATGTAAGAAAGAAAATGAGTGAAGGTAGAGTTTCTTTAGAGTAGTTTCTTGTGTTGTTTTCATTCACAGTATTATTAGATGGCGGATCCATTTTTGACTGCATCGAGATAACCACAGAGAAAGGAGTTTTTCTACGGGCAACACTGGACAAGGTTTAAGGTAGGAATGAACCCATTCTTGGTCTTTTCATAAGCTAATTATCAGGTCACATCACGATTTCATGATTTATAAAGGAATACAATGTACATCTGCTACGTAAAGTCTTAGTAATGCAGGATGGCCATGATCGGTGGGAGATAATGTCAAAATCGTTCAATGACCCCTGACATTAAGGTTCGACGAAGTCATACAATTTATCCTTTCGTCCAAATTATTATGATGAAAAACGACTGAGAAAAATCCTCTCGTTAGATAAAATAGCGATTTTCGTGATATTTTTACAAGAAAATAAAATAGAGTTATCCGTGGAAGATATTCGTGCCGCACCCGAGTACATCAAGGTCCTTGTCGCATATTGTCGACGACACGTAGTGATCCCCGCCTGGGGAGTACGTGTTGCACATCGCGGCCCCCTGACCTGCGTTTCCGGTGGGTCCCACTGGGCTTCCGTAGGCGTACATCCGGGGATTCTGTGACGTATATCCGATGGGCGTGAACATGTCGTCTGTCAGCGAGTCGCTGGCACAGTCCATTCGCGCGTGGGGGTGCTGCTGTTGTTGTTGTTGTTGTTGCTGCTGCTGTTGTTGAATGTGGTTCTGGTGGGTGTTGTACTGGCAGTGGTAGTTTGTGTTTCTCGGCAAGGGGGCGCTATTCACGGCGACATTTTCAAAATGGCGGCCATAGCCGTTTGACATGTCGCCGTACATGGGGTCGTCCTGCGGCAGCCTGGTGATGTCCGGCCCGGCGAAGTTGGCCGTGTTGTAGTTCTCGTCCACGGCCGAGTTGCCGGCGTGCTCCACGAAGCCGCAGTCGCCCACGTCGTAGTAGGTCGACTCGTAGGGCGCCCTCTTCGGCCACATGCCGTAACTGTTCCTGCTCTCCTCGGGGAGGAGAGTGCGCGGGTTGAGTTGCATGGCGCCCGCTACGAGGTTAGTCGTGGGTTGCGAGAGTCCCTTGGATAGGGTCTGCGCGAAGGACACGGTGTCTGGCACCGATCCGGTCCTCAGGATGTCGGCCAGGGCGGTGATGTAGTTCTTGGCCAACCTCAAGGTCTCTATCTTGGACAGCTTCTGGGTTTTGGAGTAGCAGGGCACCACGGTCCGTAGGTGGTCCAGCGCGTCGTTCAGCCCGTGCATGCGGTTCCTCTCCCTGGTGTTGGCCTTGATGCGTCGTTGCTTGAACTTCTGCACCCGGGCTTTGGTCATCTTCTTCTTCTTGGGGCCGCGCTTCTTGGGCGGGGGCTTCTCCCCGTTCTCGTCCAGTCCCTTCTGCCGCTTCCGCGATCGCGACGACTTGCCCTTCGGCAACGACTCGGAGCAAGACTCTAAGGCGCAGTGGGTGACGTTGTCGATGACGTCATCGGGGACGCCGTCGCACGAGGCGACTTCATCTTCGACAAGTACGGTGCCCAGGGTTTCGGCAAATGATGACGTCACTTTCTGATCTCGTAGAGGCTTGTGGGAAGACAGTGTTGGCATGACGTATACAAAAAGGCTGTGGATAAAAAAAAGAGAAACTTTCAATGAACAACAATCGTCATTCACATCTGCAGAGTAGGGCTAACTCGTAATATTCAACAACATTATGTACTTGAGGTGGAAAAGTACCCATTTTCGTCTGTTCTGGTTTGCGCTGGTTTATGCAATGCACTGTACGTCAATTGGAAACCTGGCGCACTCATTTTTATAGAAACCCTTTAATGGTTCTTGAGATGATGACAATTAGCAAAGTTGTTCGTCAGACCCTTTGAATCTAAACTCTTCAAGCTGTGTGAATGATAATTTAACTGCCCGTTGTAGTTTTATCCAGCTCTTAGCTAGCCGCTACGTGCCCTCATTGTATCAATGATAAGTGTCCAATTCACCGTGATTTTATTTTTCTTAAAGGGTCTGTGCAAAATCAGTTGTTCTAATACGTCACTGATATTATTGTGGGGTGCTGTGGCCTAGTGGTCTGACGTGTTGAACTCAAAGTCTTGTTGTCTATCTACATAGGTTCGAATCCAGCCATGGGCTAGTGGTGCCTGTGTCCTTGAGCAACACGCTTTGTCACATAAATTATTGCTCCTCTTCACCCAGCTGTAAATGGGTACCTGTGAGGGTAGAGATGTCTTTGTGTGGTTTGATTAGCCTCTGTCCACTGAATAAGGTAGCCGGGGCTGTATACTCCCCAGGGAGTTGAGTTGAAATGTAAATTATGGCCCGATTACCAGGGATAATAATACAGTTGTAATGCCCAGTAGAGTATATTCATATAGTAACTTCGCAATATAAATGTCCTATATTATTATTATTATTATTAAGGACCATCTCTTTGATTACAAAATGCTGTTTTGTGCTTTGTTTGGAATCCAAGTGTTCTTTGTTGAAGGGAGCCCTCTGTCGTCACGTTTACTTCTTTTTTAAGACCTTATTAGTCACAAACGCTGCTTGTGTCATAAACGCGTACGTGGTAATAATACTTCATAATTTTATGTTGACGAAAATTAACATGTCATGGATATTTACAAGACCACAACATGTTAATGCACTCACACAACATAATACAAAACATAAACCCGTACGTGGTAATAAAACGTCATAATATGTTGATGAAAATAAACATATTATGGATATTAACATGGCCACAACATCTTAATGTACATACAAAACACAATGCATTTGATCAATACTACAATCACTTAATACACTGTCAGTTATTTGTAGATGAAAATCTCTTTAATGCTTCCGAAGTAGTGGTCAATTTCTTGGCCCCATTAAAATCTTGTCATAGTATGGATTTTTTGTAATTTCTTTGTGGTATTAGTGGACGGATTGCAGATGTTTGGGATCAATACAAAATCCTCTTATGGTTCGACCCTGGGTAATATGTGGCGCGTGGGTTATGTAATCGGGCCACGCGCCATCGATAGCCGCGTATCTGGTAATCTTTCTTAATTAACAGCTAATCATTGATGTCCGCGGAAGATAGCCAGTCGCCGGCGCTAATAGGCGCCGGGCAAAGCTCGTCATCTGCCCGTACTCGTCGAGACGAGCTCCCGCTAAAGACTAGAAGATAGCAAAAAATTTAATTTTCCAAATTGGCACCGGAAGTCGATTCATTTCTGTTTTGGCATCTTTTCTAATCTCCCATTTGTATTAAAATTAAAAGTATCATACTAAAAATTCTGTGGCTTATCTTTGTGCCATAAAGGAAGAATCTTCTTCAAATTATTCACGTTATCTAGGAGGCCAGCTCCATTAATAATTAACCATGCTAGCTATTGTAGCTATTTAATGTTCTTGTTCGTGCCATTTCCCTTTCTACATAACTATGGGTAGTGGCTTTGTGTCATGTTTGAATAGTTATTTGTAAGCATGAAGTAAATGGTTTTGCGGTAACACCATGAGACAAACTATTATATACTTTTTTGAGATGTGTGGCTCTGAAAAGAGCAGGTTAACTCGACGTTGCGGACGTATGCTCTGGCCGTCTTTAGGAGAGTCTGTAAGCTCCTTCCAATATGGCTTATGGTAGCTGAAATGGATCACTCTTATTATAGGTTTAAATCATACTCAACAATATGCATTTTATTCTTAAGCATGCTTCAAGCAGCAACATGGCTCCATTATAGGCATTTCTTTTGCAACGCCACAGCCCGAGTTTTTGCCAAAAACTATGGCAAGCCATCAAAGCCGGGCATAAAAAATAACCACAATTTGAACATATCGTTTATAAACATTGAAAGATAGTGCTGACATGAAACAACACAAGCAATTATGGCATGCATTTGTTCAGCTATGGAAAAGTAGTTAAATTTGGCCACGCCGTCTTTCAAGAAGACAAAATGATTTGCAACATTTGGCCGCCCATACGTTTTGCCTACCAGCGTGTCTATATATGGCGCAAACAACCGAGGGCGCTCTTTACAATATCTTAACACTTTTCTTGGAAATTATTCGCTACAAGTCAGCATTCCGACAAGAGTAGTCGGCAATGATCGAGGCTTGAAGAAGTGAGGCGATTTTTCTTGCTCGGTGCCCCGGGGCCATCGCTCTGTGTGATGGCTACATAAGAATAGTGATGCCCGCGGGCAAACAATGAGTTGCTCTCATGTGCCGGTGTTTGCAGGGCCTGCGGCTGTACAACGGGTATAGGCTCCTTGCCTAAGGGCTAGTACATGCATAACCGGTCGATATCTGCAACACATCCCGTCTTGTTAATACGAAGCCCCATCCCCTTGTCACCCATACACTCCCTATACATGGTTTGTTATCCCCATCACACGGCATAATTATCCCCCGATCTGTCAGTACGGCGCGCTAATAGGGTCATCGCGGGTACGATTTACGCTCGCCCCGGGCTCGTTAAGGCCCCGGGCAGGCCAGCCCTCCTGAAGACGAGCCCTAGGGCCCGCGGCGCGGCCGGCGAAGTCGAAGAAGGCTGCGTTAGGCGTATTATACGAAGGAGGTTGGCTGAAGATACAACGCCGGTAGACGGTGGAACCGACTGGGGATGCATATAGGGTAATAATTGATGGTTAAAGGTAGTATCATACTTTGGTTTTTGTTAAAGAAATACAGATTCATGGGCAAAAATATCAAGACAGATACAGTTATAGTCATCTGTGAAAAGTTCAGTCTCATACGGTGCCTACTTTTTTGAGAAAACAGTGAAAAACAGCCATAGTATTTCTTAAGTCTTTTCTCTTTTATTTTTGATCTTTTAAAAGATCCAAAAGATTTTCAGTCGTTGTTTTACTAATTTCTGGATAAATACACCATTTCAGGCGGGAAAAAATTAAAGGTATGTTTCTACCACCACCATCTTCATACTCTGCAAGTTATACGTAAATCTGTGAACATTTCTGTTTTGGTGTCTTACCAAAGTATGATACTACCTTTAACATGTTGTCGTGATGAAACTCGGGGAGGGAAAGTGAACTCTTAGAGAGGAGGAGGTCGTTGCTAGGTTACTGTTGCCATGGATGACTGAGAAAAGGTCTCTGCTAATTGGGACAGCGACACATTAAAAAGCCTATCACAATGCCACGCACGCCTTCCTGTTTTACACAAGGAGTAACTTGTTATTTTTTATTCATTTTAAAAGAGAAAACATGAATCCATCATTATGGATTACAAGCCCATGCACATGTTTATCGCAACTGCGTTTCCTTCATTGCTTGGCTCTGTACGGTCCCTTTTTAAAACTGGGCTAAGGCTGCGGCTCAGGCTCCCGTCACCTTACCAATGGATATTCAAAACTGTGGCTTTTCGCCGTTTTCTCGCTCAAAACAGTGGATCTATGTTTAAAGCAACCAATACCAAAAACCCCTTCTCTTTTTGTCATTTGCAAAATGATGTCTGAAATGGACCAAGGCTGAGGCCCGAGCCCCCCCCCCCCCCCAAACCTGAGCCTTTCGAGAATAGGGACAACAAAGGCCAATAATTTGTGAATAGGTTTATTAATGAATTGCTAAAATTGAAATCATGTAGACCTGCATACACACTTTCGTACTAATATATGCATATTTTTTTCAGTATGGCGGAGAATGCCCTTATATCAAAGTATGTAACTTTGGCTTTGTTGTTGGAGCATATCGCTGTGTATAATAATTGGAGTGTCCCAAATCTCTGGCTGCGACAACAAATATCACACAAGTCTATGGAAACGGCTGCAGTCACTGGCTAGTGGCTGCCATAGGTGCGTGTGCAATTTCCAGCCAAAGCCAGAGATTTGGGACACGGCCATACTTTGGCTCCGAGTCACAACATATCTGTGTAAATTGTATATCAGTACTGTATAAACGTCTGCTGTATACCGAGAAAGCACAATCGCGTAATACAAACACGTAGCTTTAATAATCTGAGCTATCATCGTATTTCTTGTTTGCTAATGCCGTCACGGAGGCGCAGAAGCCCCCATCAATATACCCCGGGAATAGTGGTCACAATCCCCCGTACCCAAGTTAAATTGAATGTGCCTTTTTTCGCAAATTAAGCAGACATGAAATTTTCCCCCTACACCGCAGCGCGCTTCGGGGAACACAATTTTCATATCGGGATCACACCTGAGCATTTTCGACTCTCAATATCCGTAATTGCCCCATCTACTCATTCAGTTCCCAAAAAGACTCATTAATCTTCAAAATAATCAAGCCCTTGTCGCCACAAAAAACCCAAAACATGTTGGTCGATCAAAGCAAAGCGCTCGATTTTTCCCTCTCCAAAAATTGCGAGGGGTAAAAAAAAAACTCATTGCTGCTAATGTTCGTTAATTATTATTGAACGAGGCGAGCACGAGAGCCGCGCGGAAATCAACGGGAAACGCCAATTGATTTGGAGGACGTACGGCGGAAAACGATCGGAAATGTCGGCCGGTCGATTGTCGTTTTCCACCCACCGTCAACTTAGTAACTGAGGGGATCAAGCACCGCGCCGGTGGGGGTGGAGTAGGGGCAAAGTGCCAGTGAAGTGATAACGGGAAGAGGGAGGGGTGATACTGACAAACACTGACACAGACACCCTCACAGACACTTTATAGACATACCAATATCGACTGGGATTTAAAGGTATTGTATCATACTTTGGTAAGAAGCCAAAACAGAAATGTTCACAGATTTACGTATAACTTACAGGGTATGAAGACGTTGGTGGTAGAAACATACCGTTAAAATTGTTCCGCCTGAAATGGTGTGTTTATCCAGGAATTAGTCAAACAACGACCGAAAATCTTTTTGACCTGTTAAAAGATCAAAAATAAAAGAGACAAGACTTAGGAAATACTGTGGCCGCTTTTCACTGTTTTCTCAAAAAGCGGACACCGTATGGGACTGAAATTTTCACAGATGACTGTTACTGTTTCCTTGATATTTTTGCCCATGAATTGTATTTCTATGACAAAAACAATTATTACCTTTAAGCAGAAAAATCGGGGCGAGGAGTGATTAAACCTGAGTGTTGACTCAAAGAGGGAAGCGACTGAATGCTTTATTATGCGAAATGCCTTCATAAAACCGAAGTGGCTATGGAGTCATTTTTTCGTTTCATTAATACCGCGGTCATTTTCACGGCTGCCGTTTTCGAGTGCATGTTAATAACTATTGCTGCTTATCAGACACGCACTCATAGTATGACGAGGCCCATCAACTCATTTACAGTGTAACAAAAAACCGCTGCCATTGTGTACGTTCAAACAATAATGATCTAGGATCGTGATGGAGGAATCAAAATGATAATGTTTAGGGTTAAAAAAAGGCAAAGCGAATGAGCTGACTTTTTTGGGTGGCTTTTAGCAATATCATATGCTTGGATGTAGGATCAGGTCTGGAGGGCCTGACGCGTTTTGGTCCTAGCAGGATCTTTATCGAAGGCTAGAGATAAAGATGCTGGCAATAATACGGTTTGGGGGCATTTTGTGAACTAAGTTTCCCCAGTTTTTTGCATATTTGCATGTATTTCAGGAAGCCATAAGTGTTTTACTTGCTGATTCCAATAAAACATTTTTAAACTGGAGTCTTTCAAGAATGATTGATCAAGGAATATAGGTCAAAGTCACTTACGTTACCATGGAATTGCCCATCTGCTTTTGATAATGATCCTGCTTGGATCAAAACGCGTCCGGTCCTCCGAACTGAAAACATTTTTCTCTATAGATTTCAGGTAATTATTTTGGCTAATGAGAAGCTAGCAGCAGTTTATTACTTGTATTGCTTATAATTATCAATAGAAAGCCACGCATTTTGAATGTTTCCGATGACTGGAAGAAATAAAACAATGGGGGCGTTCGTTTAGCTTTCACGTGGCAGCCCTAACCTGGGAACGGCCGTGTATACTGCACAGAACAAGCGAGAGGTTGGGGACGAGGTTAAGCCAAGTTATTTGCACACACATGAATGAATTATCCGAAATAAGTATAACATGGTTTGGCAATGTGTTTATTCTAATAAAAATCACCACATAAGTCAAACCAAAATACTAACAAACATGAAAAATTAAAATTAATTAATTAGCGAAGGGAATTCCAAAAGAATTTTTTTTTTAGAATGAATATTATTTCATATACTGAGGAGTAAACAAGCAAAACAAAAACAAAAAGAAGCAAAATAAACAAAGCGAAAACAAACAAACAAACAAGCACAACGACATTAATACCAACGAAATAATAATGATAATTAATATTTTCGCATTTTAATTGCGCCCTCTGTAAGCACAATTTGTTTTGAGATCCCTTTACATTATTAATAAAAGAAAAATGAATAACAATCGCATACAAAACAAAACAAAACAAAGTATCAATACAAACAAATACAAACAGAAATAATAAGTCCAAACAGAATTAGACATCAAACAAACGATTGAAATTCCATACGGGCGATTTACACTAAATATAACACATTTGGGATCTTAAAAAAATATAAAAGTAAACAAAAACCTTAAATAATAAGCAAAGTCGCCCACAATGTAATTTGGTTATCCATGCCAACAACAGTGTAGCTGTGTCCTTAAAAGTTTACTGTAATCAAATTCGAGAAAGGGGTGAAAGTGCTTTAAAATTATTGTTCAATACATAATATTATTGACTATTTCAATTTATTTGTTTACCTTTAATTATTGAAATTTTGATATTGCAGATTAAGTTAATTTTACGCAGTATAAATACCGCGGTGTATCATGCACAGAAAAAAATAAACAAAGTACAAAACCAAGTAGAAGAAAAAAAAAGATTGAATTCAATAATTATCCTTTTCCAGATTTCTCCCCCCGAAAAAAAAGCATGTCCCATTATTCCTTTGTCATGACTCACACAGTTTCGAACAATGGATCACACGAAAGTGACTCATTATGATGTACTTGATCGGCCATAGCAACGCCTCAGTCAAAATGTCACACTTTTTTGTCTCTCCCTGTGATGCTTATATCTCCGAGAATAATTCCCGCCAAAAAAAAAGAGTCTCTTGGGAACTGTGCCTAATTATCTCCGTTGTTAAATACGAGTCCTTATTTTGAATTTCCTTTTTTTTTTTGCATGGCGTAGCATGCAACGGGACAATGCAGTTAGGAGCAGTCCCCCCCCCCCCTTCGTTTCTCCCGCCGCTATATACGGTGGTCCCTTGTGGCCCTACCGTAAATCCATCACTCGTGACTCGACACAATCCCAAGTTATGCCCCCAAATAATACAACATCATCCCTGATACCAATATGAGAAAGAAAAAAAAAAGAAGAAGAAAAAAAAAACTAGACATGCTACATAATTATAAAAACCCGCCAAATTTGCCCTGCTCACGGAAAGAGACAAGATAATTGAGATGGCGTGCAGTCGTGCGTGACGAAGTAATAACAAGTAACTGGAGACGCGCTGCGCGCAGTGGCGCGTGACCCGTTACCTATTACTTAATGCTCACAATTTCCTATGTGCCGCGCACGCTGCAGACGATAAATGTACACTTTTTTAGTGGTTTTTGGCGGGAAGAAGCGTGATAAATTGCATGATATATTGGATATTTTTTACGACCAATCTTTGGTCCTGCATGCTGTGTGTTAATGACCACACTGAAAGATACGACGGTCGGACGGTTCCGTTTGCACGTCAATATTCCTTCTTCGAATTTCATTTTTATTGCGTACACGATCGTATCGAATTATCAATTGTATTTTGGAGGTCACACGACTGTTGTATCACGTTGCATTCTGTTTTCGAGTCAAAATTGATATAATGCCAAAAACCCAGATAGTCATTACAATAATAATTATATAATTTCGACCTCATTATAACCCAATAGGCATGGATGTTTACCGTTCAGTTGACAATTAGGGCCTTTAAATTTTTGACCATCCTTAATATGTGGATCGGTTTGCGAAAACACCATGTAGGAATCGTTCGTATTTTCGCTTATTTCGTTTGCACTTCTCGTAAGGTCTCAACGTTTCGACTAGCCTACTCTAGTCATCATCAGGAGACCCATCCTTATTCGTCATTTCCAAGGATATTTTCTCTTTGTAATCAACTGGTACTCATTAAGGACATGTACTGTAGAACACTGGCTTAATATTGTACATTTACAAGTTATTTGCCACATAATAATGATTAAGCATTAATTAAATAGTGAAGAAGACCTCACGTACACGCATTCGCTGTGTACTATGAACACATTGTCAAGTTGTTCCCATATTTAATAAAGAAACTGTAAATTGCAGTGGTAAATGTTTGGGATTTGGGTTAATTATTGTGTGCTTCAAGGCGCCAATGAGACATTTATTACAGTACCTCATATAGCGAGATGACGCGTTCCATAATTATACAGTACATCCAAAATGGCGGATGCCATTTAAAATGTACACAAAATGGCCGGCCAGTTTGGTCCCATAGTCTATACGTTATCGCAATAAACTCTATCTTCAACTAGATCTATAGACCTATCTTTTGCAACGTCACAGCTCGAGTTTTTGCCTACTAAGATGGCGGAAACTATGGCGAGCCGTCAAAGCCAGGCATACAAAAACATAACCACAACTTGAACACAGTTTGTGCACAACGTTGCATAAACATTGAAAGATATTGCTGAATGTAATGGAAACAGTACAAGCAATGATGGTATGTATTTTGTACAGCTTTAGAAAACGCCGTCATTCGAGAAGACAAAATGATTTGCAGCATTTTGCTGCCCATACCAACAACCAGCGGTTGTTGGTAAACAAAAGCAAGGTTTACCTTATCAAATAAAGTTGTCCCAAGTTCAATGTGCTGAATACAAAATTCTCCCCATGAACTGACCACCACGAAGCGCTCTACAAGTACCATTGTAGACGTAGGGTTCAAGAAATTTTCTTGATTAGAAAAATTACAAGAACACCCATACATATTTACCACAGATAGGCATTTATACAAAAAAGTCAATTGTACAGTTCCTCGGTCAACAATTGCAGAAATACAAAATTGCTTTTGATTACAATACATTTTAGAATACTCCTAGTATAAGAGATAGTAAGCAAACCCTGGACATCCCAAAGTCCATCAGGAAAAATTCGTTCTGTTCTCATAATTATTATTGTTGACATCATTAACTTTGTTCGTCATTAAATTTTTGTTGTGATGCATGCTAACCGACCCATCACAGGTCTTCTTCTTTATATCAAGAAGTGAAATTAGATTGCTAGTTTAATTGGATGTTGTTGTTGTTTTTCCTTTGGATGTTGGCTTCCAAATTGTTACAATGGAACATGAAATCATTCATGTCTATAATTATGACATTCTGAACACTGATTCAAAGGCAGCTTACAGGATTTGCAAGGTCTCCAAAAAAAAAAAGTTTGAGACAGAAAATTTACTCAACAATTCGTAAACAGTGCAAACAGTCACCATGGGAAATTTCGGTTCATCAGATGCTGGGTTTTTCAAGGAAATCAAGATTTAGTGTCTTTTTAAAAAGATCGTTCGTCCGAACGATTTAGTAACATTTTGAAAGCGTGATGTAACCCTAAAAGGATTCGAAGGGGGGGGGGGCAAGATTATTTCGGCCGTATTTCTGCTATCCAGATGAACAAAACGTAAAAAGGTACATGAAATAACGTCTGTAAGGAAGTTTAAGCCCTTCACTTCTGTTTAAGTACCAAATTCAGCCAAAACGCACATATGTTCAAATCCTATATGCTCCCTTTAAACACTATTAAAGCACTTGTTAGGAGCAATGGGAATTAAACCTCAAATATGAACTCCTGTTTATAAAGACACAAACTGTAAATTCGATTGTTTGATCTGTTGGACTTGTGAAGAGCCAGCTTGAACTTTGAGGAAAACTAGGAAACATTTTGAGTAAGCAAGCCACAGACCATGGGGTACCCCATGGTCTGTGGCTTGCTTACTCAAAAAGTCTTCCTTGATCAAACATGATTACCAATCATATTTCCATGTGATGTTTACTGCTTTTGACTTGTATTTGGCCATTGTTGACTGAGCACAATATTCACGAGGAGTTTTTGTTTTACATACTGATTTTATTTACCAAGGTTTTTGGCGCTTAAGCAAATTTTGGAGCTTAAGCCCTATTAAATTGTCACATGTACTTCAAATTTATCCCAGTACTTCAAAATTTCTTTATAATTATACAACTGGCAGAATTGGGTCCAAATTCTCACTAAAATTTATTCAAAGTCCATCCCAATTTTGCAAAAGAATTGAAATGCAATTTTCATCATTTGTTGTCATTCGATAATGACAATGATGATGCAAAAAGTGTAATCGGGCACCGTCCTTGCAACATTCGCTCCAGTTTCCACAAGATGGAAACCCAAAACTCGAAACAGATGTTTTCGTTAAACACAAATTGTCAGCCAGCGAACGATTAAACCCACGATATGACACACCAGGCAGCATCCTATATAGCCATCGCTTCAAGTGATAGTATTAGCAGAGAATTGCCGCCGTATCACACGCTCAAACGAAATTAATTTTGTTGTGAAGAAAGAAATTCTGGCTCAATTTTGAAATGTCAAGACCTATTCGGGTCTGTATAGGTCGATCGCATATCGGAATCGTGTTATTCATTTCCGTATTAAAGGTAATATCATACTTAGGTTTTTGTCGAAGAAATTCAGTTTCATGGACAAAATACCAAGGAAGATACAGTAACAGTCATCTGTGAAAATGTCAATCCCATACTGTGCCCACTTTTTGAGAAAACTGTGGAAAAACAGCCATAGTATTATTTCTTAAGTCTTTTCTCTTTATTTTTGATCGTTTAAAAGATCAAAAATATTTGCGGTCGTTCTTTTACTAATATTTCTGGATAAATACACCATTTCAGGCGGAACAAATTTAACAGTATGTTTCTACCACCACCATCTTCGTACCCTGTAAGTTATACGTAAATCTGTGAACAATTCTGTTTTGGTTTCTTACCAAAGTATGATACTACCTTTGAATTTATCTGCATCAATCAAATATTTTTGTACAATTGTATTTATATCTTAATAAACTCGTTTGTATCTTTTCTATTTTTGATGAGCCGTATGTTGTTATTAGGATTAAGCATTACGAGCCCTATTTAAATAATCAACGCTACTTTTTGTATCATTACGTGCGATTGTCAATGAGCGTAAACACTCTTCACCTACGAAGAACGAACTTGCGTAATTATAATTCCTTGGTATAATACATGATTGGTAAAGGTCACAGAGCAGCACTCACACTTTGTCTGATCCACCACGTACATTTAATAACAAGCCTATGAAAATGTGAGCTCAATCGGACATCTGAGTCACGAGAAAATAGCGAAAACCCTACTTATTTTCTTCTTATAAAATATGAAGAATGGTATTGATCTTACCTCGAAATTGAAACTGTTTCGGTCTTTGTTTTACTAATTTCTGGATAAATACAGCATTTCAGGCGGAATTATCTTAACGGTATGTTTCTACCAGCACCATCTTCATATCCTGAAAGTTATACATAAATCTATAAACATTTCTGTTTAGGTATATCATGTACTGTACTTAATGTCAAATTTCAGTTGCAAAAAAAAATTGATGGTACTCTCAACCCCATTATGATAACAAAACTAACTTCAAACTAAGCGCAAATGCAATTGATGAATTAGCAACCAATGAATGTTTACAAAGAAATTAAGTACTTACCGATAATTAAAAGTAAGCAGACACTTCCTATATAAGTCCAGCAAGAAATAGAACAGAAGCAAAAACAAAATGGAAATCCAGCCGTCCAGAAATTATAAAAAAAAAGAAGAGTTGTAATCGAGAAATAAAAAAGAACTGCAACTGTCTCCAACAGTAGCTCCAAAACAAAATGCCACGGCACACAAAACTTCGACGACTAAATACACGGCAACGCCAAATGCGCGTATAACCGATTTAACACGTGATCGGGAATCAATCAAAACGAGTTGCGGCGATGAGCCAATCAGATGCCAGAGTGCAAAAAAAATATAATAATAGGCACGCACGCGCAGTGTGTGGAAGGCCGTCTGCTCTTCTAAGAGAGAGGGAGGGCGGGAATGTGTGTTTGTTGCTTTTTTTTTGGCTGGGATAAAAGGTTGGACGCACTGTGGTCCGACGGCCCATCTGTCCCTTATTGAGCCGTCAATATGGACTGCATTGAGCTGGCTAGTTGGCCGTATTACCCACGTTAACGCTTCGGAATAACATCAAACTAAAGTGTCTTTTAATCTGTTATGTCACCTTCTGATCCTGTGTCCATTTTCGCGCCCAATTTATGATGATTAATATCAGAAATGATAAAAAATAATCCTTTGAGAAAGATCCTGCTAAGATCGAGACGCGTCAGGCCCTTCATAACTCCAAGCAAATAAAAAGGAAAACACAATTGATATGTTAAAACAAGATTGAGATATGCATGATTGTTATAAGGGAATAAACTAGAATGTGAAAAAAGGCCACACATTTTAACTTCTCTTTCGTAGAGCATTGTGGTTTTACCAGTTATAATTTCGTTTGGTATTATTTTTAAATTTGTCTTTTAAGAATGGGCCGGTGAAACTTTATTGGGGGAATTGGATCATGTTTGTGGAATGATTTTCTGTGACCATACGGAGTGATATACGGACCAGGGGCCGCTAAGCATTTTGCTAAGCATGAAATTGATGTCTTTATAAAATAGGATAAACAACCAAATTTCCATGTGTTGTGTTTCACTTATGATTGTTCTTTGGCTGTTGTTCGCTGACCATGAATATCAAAATGAATTTTGAATGGCGGTATGTTTTATTGAGCAAGACATTTTGTGCTAAGCAATATTCTTTGTGCCTTAACAGCTCCATAAAATTTGCCCCATTCTGTAACATGCGTTCTTGTCTTGTGAACTGCATCAAGTTAACGCGAGTATCCATTCATATTGTTTGGCATCTTCAATTTTTCCACCGTCCAAATAAAAATCTATAATATTATCAAGAGTACAACGTGCAGACAAAGGACTGGGCGTTGGGGGCGCTGTACTATAAATTGAGCAATTTACGTTCCAGTGCGCGCAGAATGGAGTTGTAATGGGATCACAGTGCGCTGTGACCTTAAGTTGTTGAGCATGATCATCAGCCGTTTTCGATTCTTGGGAGTTTTATTTGTGGCCGTCGGTGATGACTGTCACTCGGTAACTTGGCCTACCGTGCTGGTGGCTTTCTCAACGGGGCAGCAGGCCTGGACGCACCCATGAGAAACTGAGGAACTCTCGGTCTGGGAAACGAATTGTCGAATTTTCTTCAAGGGCAATGCGATTAGATTCTTTAATCCCGCGCACCCCTCACATTCGCAATATTACGTCGACTTCCGTAATTGGTTAACGAGTACAAGATTACAGAGCGTGCAAACTACGACCGGGCCATCCCGTTGCCTACATGTATTCGCCCGCCCCCCTAAAAAAAAACTCGCCCCTCGCCTCAATTTGTCCCAATTTGCTCCAGATTCTGTCCAATTTAGCCAAAGCTGTCCTCCAGAAAACCATATAAAACACCCAAGCAGTTGAAATGGGGTTCGATAGTCCGTGCGAAAAGGCGATGTTACATGCCCATATCGAGTGGCATACAAATTGCACGACAGGTGGGCCAGAAAACGAGCCCTTGTCATGAATGTCAGAATCGGTTTGCCGTTCTCTTGACAAATAATTGCAGTCGATTTTTCGTCTCCATTGTTTCGGGTTTAATTTGAGACCGATAATACTTAATAATAAAAATGTGACTCCGGATCGCCATCTGGAAATCTATATTATCCAGAGGGCGGGCACAAGATGGCGCGTCCTTGGGTTTTTTTATATAAAAAAAAGGAAATAGATAAGTTTCAAGATAAACGGATGGATAAGTTTGGAAACTGAATACTTGTTTTGGAGATCGTTTAATGTATGTTCGTGGTTCTGTGTGAACATTAGGATTTAATTTGATGCTCGTGCTATTAAGTCGGAATCGGTCGATTTCACCAAACTCTTCGTACCTTACTATCAATCGTAGGACCTTTGATGCATTGAAGTCCTACGATGGTTTACCCTTCGTAACTCGATTTACGATCGATCGCAGGGCTTCGTGAAATCGTGGTGTTACCGCAAAACTTATTTCTTTATGTACTTCCGCCATGCATAGCCTTAAATCTAAATTATGCTTTTGCTACATCTTTGTATACAATGAAATGCATGTCTAAAGCTTCGTGCTAACTTCACCCGTGGGACCTAGAGATAATTTTGGTAAAAGAATAAGTCAATACAAGAAATAAACTGCTGCAAACTACTCATCACCCAAAATAATGACCTGAAATTTGTAAAATGCTTAGAGTTAAAAGGGCCTAGCACGTTTCGATCCTAGCGTGATCATTATTTCGCAGGATCCAGGATCGAAACGCGTCAGGCCCACCTAACTCTAACCAAAAAATAAGTCTTTTGCTTTTGAAAAAAAAGAAGAATTATAATTTAATATTAGTTAATTCGGACTTTCGGTACTGCTTACATGAAATATTGCATCGAACAATTAACACGAATGACGTTATAATTAGCAAGAACCTCACAACACTACATGCACATTTTGTAATAAATCCCCTCATGGGCGGATCCAGGGGGCGTGGGGGCGCACCCCCTTTCTTCCAGCAAAAAGAAAAGAAAAAGCAACTGGGGAAAAAAAAAGAGGAAAAACAATATAAAGGTGAGGGACAAAGACTCTAAAACAGAAGAAAGGTAGGGGAGACAAAATTAGCTTTAGCTTTAATCACCCCGAAATGCATTTGTCGCTACTGAATTTGCGCATTTTATTTCCACCCCACCCCCCCCCCCCTTTGAAAATCCTGGATCCGCTTCTGTCCTGCATAAAAAACCCAAGATAAACACTATTTTTAATAACGTCCTTTTATAGTTTTCCCGATTGGCCGTTGACCACCCCCCCCCCCCCCCCCCCCCGTCTACATCCCCACACTTGGCTTGCTGAATCGTGATCTGTCACGATTTTCATTTTCGGAGAATTATCTAATTCAATTTTTTTTTTCTCCCGCTCCCCGCTCGCCAAGTGCGATGCATCAGCCGGGGATTTAGCCGCGTCAGCCGCCCATATTACCGCCGATAATCCGATGCCAGCAATTTGGAAAAGTGAACGGCTCTCCTCAGTGTGTCCCAATCTCGTCCGCTCTTCTCCCTTTTTGGCGGCAAAATGTGATTACTTATCACACTACACGTGTACGAATAATGCAGTAGCGTTATAAAAAAAAAAAATCCGCTGTCCAATTTCAGCATTTTTTGTTTAGGTTGTCATTTCTCAGCCTTTCTCCCCTGAAATTGCGGCTTGTATTTACCGAGGGTTTAGGAAATGGATGTTTGATGTTAAAATGCCGAGCTTTTTCCCTTCATAATCCTGTTGCAGGTTTCGCGCGCGGAAAATTAATCTGTTTAAAGTGTCCGTTATGGAATGTAATTGCATTATATATCCGTATATACGGTCGTCCAAGACATGCAGTGGTTGACGGTTAATTTGTCACACATAGCCCTTTGTCTGTTCATTTTCGCCCTTAAGATTCTGACAGCGTTGAGTATCCTTTATTCAACCATGATCGCACTTCTTGTATTTTGAAAATAAAAATGTCAATTTGACCTCTCACACGATATGTCTACTACTAACGAACACAAACATAGGCCTACAGTCATTGTTTTAAGCTAAAACCAATTTAAATGTAATATCATACTTTGGTTTTTATCAAAGAAATACAGATTCATGGGCAAAAATATCGAGAAAGATACAATAACAGTCATCTGTGAAAATGTCAGTCCCATACGGGGCCCACTTTTTGAGAAAACAGTGAAAAATAGCCACGGTATTTCTTAAGTCTTTTCTCTTTTCTCTTTGATCTTTTAAAAGATCAAAAAGATTATCGGTCGTTGTTTTACTGATTTCAGGATAGATACACCATTTCAGGCGGAAACATTTTAACGGTATGTTTCTACTACCACCATCTTCATATACCCTGTAAGTTGTACGTAAATATGTGAAAAAATCTGTTTTGGTTTCTTACCAAAGTATGATACTACCTTTAACCATGGGTATTATGATCTGTGTAAACTTGAACTGAGAAATAGTGTTGCTTTGTATAGAGCATGCTTGTATAATCATAAATGTACGTCAGGGTTTTATTGGATTGAAGCTTGTGGTGGAAAGTGACGCGTTACTTTGAGCGTCTACGATTACGAAGAAGCTCTCGTTCACTTCGTTAATTCGTGTTTTGACTTGATTGGCTTAAATGAGTAGAGAGTCCGTTGACTGTTGGAGGGTAGATGGGTAGGGGAGGTTAGTGTGTACTCAAGCCGTGTCGTGATCCGTGCCTAGGACGTCACTTATCGATAATCACCCACGATATCCCCCACCTCCTCTTCTCCCCCCTCAAGAATCCAATGTCACCAAGACGTAGAATGGGCTCCCACTCGTCGATTCCCTCCTGATGTGTATACTTGGTCTCATCACCGGCGCAACAACGAGTCCCTTCCTCCTCTGAGTCCTGACGGGGCGAGGAGAAATGTAATCCCCAGGAGTACGGAGCCGTCTTTGTCTGGGCGCTGCTAGCCAGAAGCCCTCCCTAAGTGGTCAGGTCTCAGGTGCGATACGGGCCGATCGCCGCGAAAGCTCCCATCAACCAAGGCTCTCATTTCTCGCTCGACCCTCTCTCTCCACCGTCGTGCGCTCGTCGTCGGTCTTCCCCCCGCCTCTAGGCAAACACATCATAAAAGTGACTGTATATCTATAATATACGCGACGCATCCTTGCCATAATCACATGGACCGCAGCGCTGCGGCGGCCCCGTATCTATAGTCTTCATCATCTTCATAATCGTATACACTGAATTTTTTTTTCGCCCGTCATCGGCCGCGGCTCAAGTCCACCAGAAATCCTGCAAATGAACGGAGGGCGTCAAGTCATTAGCGGTGCGGCGATACCGGGTCCCATGTGGACCGCGTCTGTCTCTTGCTCTTGCTCTTGCCTCGCACGGTCCCGTCCCGGGGCTGGCGCGCTGATTCACGGTACGGGCTCAGCGGTCCAGACTCGATCGACCCCGGCCTGGCCGGCACTCCGGGGTCCCCCAAGTCACGCATGGCTTGGTGCGCATCTGCCGTACCGCAAGAAAATCGTTGTATAAACCCCGGTTGCCCCAGGAATAACAAACCTGCTACTTGACTTTTGTTTCATGTGTTGATGGAAATGAGTGAATATTAACCTCAAATCCTCGATAAAAAAGAACAGCATGGCTTGTTTTCTTTCGTGTTTTTTTTTATTACATGCAACTTTGCTTTAGGATACAGGCCACTATAATTAAAAAGTTGAAGGTTAAAGTTAAAAAAAATAATTAAAGGTAATACCGTACTTTGGTTTTTGTCAAAGAAATGCAGATTCATGACAAAACATATCAAGGACTATACATAACAGTAACAGTCATCTGTGAAATTTGCAGTCCCATACGGTGCCCAGTCTTTGAAAAATCAATGAAAAACGCCCACACTATTTTCAAATCTTGTCACCGTTATTTTTTTATCTTTGAAATATCAAAATTGTTTTGGTATTTGGTTTTAGTCTTTTCTGTATAAATACAGCATTTCGGGCAGAAAACCATTAACGGTATGTTTCTATCATCACCATCTTTATACCCTGTAAGTTATAGGTAAATCTGTGAAGATTTCTGTTTCGGTACTCTTCCAAAATATGATAGTACCTTTAAAAAGAAAACGACTGACCTAAAAACGGAACTTTCTTCAAGTTCAATCCGAGCTATTCACATTGTCTTCGAAAAACATACGGAAAAACCGCATTGATTATCACTCTATACTGTCTAACTTAGCTTGATTTATACGAACGATGGGTTACCAGCCAGTATTTCATATTTTATAATTTACGCTGCAAGTCACTGGTTCACGGCCGCTTTCACCTCAGTGAGAAAATTTGACAAGGAAATCTTTTGGTTCAGCGGCACCAACGAGAAATAAAACAAGAAAAGCAATGCATAACTCCGTCAAAAAAGGGACCTTTTCAGCTAGTAAACATGTACACTTCGTAAGCCTTTACCTTCATATAAATTTGTTTTGTTTTACCTGATTAAACATGAATGATCAAAAATGAAAAATTTGTAACGGTACAGTAGATTATTAATTTGAATTTAAAAGCGTCGTCGTGTCTGCTGGTCACTGAAGAAAAAGGTTAACGAACCAGAAACGATTTTGAGAATCTGTGACCGTTTGTAATTAAGCTCAGCCGTGTTTGCTGGGAGACAGTGGAGGGTCACTCAAGGCTAATTATCCCCGTGCTGTTCCACTGATTGCCTTGAAAATTTCTTTGTGCGTTTGTTAGTTGCAATATTAAAACCAACATATAAGCATGTAGGCCTATATACCATACAATACACATACATGTACACCCAACCCTCCGTTTGTTTAATTATGGCATATTGATTTAAAACCACTTACACAGCTTCTTGAAACGAGTCTAGCCACTGATACATGTATACTGATGCGATACCGAAGGCTCCTCCGATGTGCATCGACTAGTTTTATTTCGAGTCGTCTCGAGGCGTACGGTATGCGTACTGCATGGGACAATTTCAACTCATGCTGAAATGACAAAGAATCAGTTGTTTTCCCCGCGTTTTTCGCTTACTCTGTCCATAGCGAATATTTAATTGCTTACATTTTGTGAGGAAATGATGCTCTATATTCCTTGTCTTGTTCTAGTGACTCCCCTGCTTTCGCAATTTGTATTTATAATTCACTTTCCCAACATTATTACAAGAGCATATTTTTTGTATCATTTTGCATTATCACACTCTTTCACTGGTATTCCACCGTCTGTGTTTGTTATATGCAGTAATTTGTAATGTATAGAGAGATCTAACGGAAAGTTAAAAGCCAGTTAAGCCATACTTGGGGTTAAGAATATATAAAATGAAGAAAATAAACCGATGTCCAATATTGTTTGGCGTTAAAATCTCCCAAATAATTCCCTACTTGTTTTATGATTATATTAATTAAAAAGCCGTATCCTCTTTGAGTGATCCCCCGTGTACCGTTTCCAGGTTGCAGCATTGCTGCGTATATAGTGAAACGATCCTTGGGGTATGGCGGTATGTGCGTGTTTCATTGCTTCTGACTGCCAAACGAACAACAAAGACAATTGACTATTGGGGGTCACCACCAACATAGGGCTGGATGGCTTAGTTTGTAGAGTGCCTGTACGGTATTCAGGAGGTCGCCGGTTCGAATCCTGCTCCAGTCAATTTGTCTTTGTTCACTTTCCAAATACTTCAGTCAGTTTCCCTTGTGGTTATTTGATGATTATACTTTTCCCCTGGTTAGATTTGGACTAGTAACAATAAAAAAAAAGAAACAAACAAACAAACACAAATCCAAGATGGCCGCCGCACACCAACCCATTAATTAATGAGGTTTTTTTTTCTAAGTGGCCCTGGCGTATATACTTGCACTTGATAGCCTAAGCCGACGCGGCCACCTAGTGGCTCAATGTTTTAGCCTGTATTGCTCACTGCGTGTTGCCAAGCAGCCCAGGAATTCCAATTTACCCGATGTCGTGACTCTCTGGCCGGTGCTGGCTCCAGGGAGCGCACGCCTGCTTAGAATAAACGTAAACGCGCCATTAGTGGAAAAAAAAAAAAACTTCTCGTTAAAATTGTCCCTGGACAACGAGAGCCTAGCATGGGTGCAAAATCACAAAATGACGGCGTCTGATTCTCAGTCCCATCGATCCAGGGGCCAATTTCATAGAGCTGCTTAGCACAGAAAAATTAGCTAAGCATGACACTTCTGTCTTAATAAAAACAGGGTTAACAATCAAATGTCCGTGTGTTGTGTAGGCCTATCACTTGTGATTCTTCTTTGGCTGTTGTTCGCTAACGATGAATATCAAATGGAATCTTTAATGTTGATTTGTTTTATTGAGCAAGACATTTTTTGTGCTAAGCAAATTGTTGTGCTGAGCAGCTCTATGAAATTGGCCCCCTGGTGTTTATGTTTCATTGAGGGCGATGCTTACCTTAACATTTTTCATAGGGGGGTTACGGAACGGAGGCTCAGGCTCAGGCTTAGTCTCCATTTCGTGAATCCATTCTAAAATTGCAGGTATCAAAATAGAGGCTTAATTTTGGCTGCGGTTCTGAAGTATATAGATTCTCTGGTTTGAATAGGAAAACTGAGCTTCAGCTTCAATGAAAAACCACAAGTCAACCTATTATTTTCAGCATTATGGATAACAGATTCTGAGCCAGAGCCTGAGCCTGAGCCTGAGCCTGAGAAGCCTTGCAGAAGCCTTGTAATTTGTTCTCAATATTAACTTTGTACATTTATTAAAAGTACATTCACAGATTTAATGTCCTTATACCCAAGAATGTCTCAACAAAGCGCCCTCTTTAGACCAGAAGCCGGCCATTTATCGCGGATATAATTATATTAAGGTTTTGCATTAGTGGTTCTATTTAATTTCGTACGAAGCAACATTATTTTGCTAACCGCTTTGTGAAAGTGACATTAAAATCCATACAACTTATACTGGTAGCCACTTTGAAATTCCACGCGTAATAGCTGCGTACCAGCCACAGGCAATATGCGTTACATAGACTTCTGGTTGGTGACCCATAGCATGTTTACCAGTGAAAATAATTGGCAGTCCTCGGTGAATCTGCCTACTTAAACCTCTTTAAACCCGACCCTTGGTTCAAAACCCCGGCCCCGAAGGAAAATAAAATGACCTTAAGAAAAAAAAAACCTAGGGTTCAGTATCTTTGTCATTGATACAAATTAAATAATATAATGAAAGACAACCGAAAAATTTAATGTATAAAAATTTATGAACCACGGCGCTGTGACCACGAGAATAAAAATACTCTCCTGCAAAGAAACGCGATCAACGTACGGAGCAAAGTCGTAAATTATTTTTCACCACGCGCGCCCAATTTTGTGTCCATTGTCCGTCGGGCCATGGCCTGGCCATGTCGAAAACGAGGGAGAAAAAAGTAACGATCACTTTGTGTCTCATGTTTTGTGTGTTGTGATCGCTCAACGCAGTACGAATATTGCTCGACAAATAAGCAGCAACACATCCTCACGAACGAAACCGTTTTTTCCCCTAGCGGTTCGAGAAAAAAAAACAATTTCCACCGAGGTAAACTCCAACTGAAGGCGCCGCGAAAGTAATCTCATTGCCCCGTCGACTTCGTCATTCTTACCCGCTAAAAGAAAAAAAGACCGCAACGCGACGAAGAAAACAGAGTTATCTTTTGGCTGCAAATCTTAAGGGATCACGCAGCGCCGGTAGCAATGTAGCACCGAAATAAAACGAACAAACATAGTGGAGGGCGGAAAAGCACGTATTCAATTGATCAGGGACATCCACTTATGAAATGGATACGGCGAATTAAAAAAACAGCGACGCGGGAAAATGGAAGCGAGGGTGAAAAAATCGTCTGCCAATTTAATACCGACAGCAAAATGGAGATTTGGATTATAGGTACTGACTATAACATTTAGGTACATTTTGCAGACAGGGTTGACAGATTAAACTCATTATAAAATAAGCCTAATTATTTATGAAGCAACAAATCTGTAAACAAAAAATGATTTTGATTAATAGAATTTCTGAATTGCTGTGGCCTTTTTTGTTTTGGAAAGGGAGGGTTAAAGGTAGTATCATACTTTGATAAGAAACCAAAAAAGAAATGTTCACAGATTTACGTATAACTTACAGGGTATGAAAATGGTGATGGTAGAAACATACTGTTAAAATTTGTTTGCCTGAAATGCTGTATTTATTCAGAAAAGAGTAAAACCAATGACCAAAATTATTGTTGATCTTTTAAAGATATCACTCTCCTGAGGACGAACAGAGCACACCAACGGTTCTTCTCAGAACCACACACTCTCACAGAAGAGATTACATGGTGTCACCGCAAACCTACCTTCTTTTAGTACTTCCACCATGCATAGCTTCAAGTCTGACTTAGATTAAAAAAAAAAAAAGAGAAAAGACTTAAGAAATACTGTGGCTGTTTTTCACTGTTTTTTTTTTCTCAAAAAGTGGGCACCGTATGGAACTGAACATTTCACAGATGACTGTTACTGTATCTTGCTCGATATTTGTGCCCATGAATCTGCATTTCTTTGACAAAAACCAAAGTATGATAATTACCTATAATAGAATGTCTGATTTGCTGTGGCCTTTTTTGTTTTGGAGGAGAGGGAGGGTTAAGGGTTGCCCATTCAAGTTCTTGGTTCATTTAGCAGGCGACGTCGACAGAGATTGCCGCACGCGCACCGTACTTGACTGCTGCACCGACCGGGGACCGTCTGGCGTTTTATTCGGCAGTGCAGTGGCCCCATTTAATGCCAAATCCGCTCGCAGCAGATTTTGAGATTTGACTTCGTGAAAATAATGATGGACAACCCTCCACAGGGTTTAACCAATCGCAGATGATAAGTGGTTTTTTAAGTCTTTTGTTTTTCACTAGTCTTTTATAGACAGCTGAATTTAATTTTTTCCAAAATTATTAATCATTTATTTTTTAATAATTATCCCTAATTTTATGGAATAATTTTGACATTTGGAAAACCCATCTGTATCTGTATTTGAATCTTAACCGAAGGCACATGTCTTTATTTAGTTTGTTAATAAGCACATCAAGGATCGATTTCACGAAGCCTTACGATCGATCGTAACTCGAGTTACGAAGGATAAACCCATCGTATCTTACGACTTACGTGGGACTGCAGTGCAGTGGAGCTCTTGCACCGCAGTATAATATAATACAAACATTATTTGGAGTTAGGAGGGACTGACGTTTCGATGCTATAGCAGGATCTTTCTCAATTTAAGTTAGGAGGGCCCGACGTTTTGATCCTAGCAGGATCTTTCTCAATTTGAGTTAGGAGGGCCCGACGTTTCGATCCTAGAAGGATCTTTCTCAATTTAAGTTAGGAGGGCCCGACGTTTCGATCCTAGCAGGATCTTTCTCAATTTGAGTTAGGAGGGCCTGACGTTTCTATCCTAGCAGGATCTTTCTCAATTTAAGTTAGGAGGGCCCGACGTTTCGATCCTAGCAGGATCTTTCTCAATTTGAGTTAGGAGGGCCCGACGTTTCGATCCTAGAAGGATCTTTCTCAATTTAAGTTAGGAGCGCCTAGTGACATTTCGATCCTTGCAGGATTTTTCAAAATTTGAGTAAGGACGGCCTGACGTTTCGATCTTATAGCAGGATATTTCTTATACGCTAAACAGCCTCGAAAGATCCTGCTAGGATCAAAACGTCAGGCTCTCCTAACTCCAAACATGATATTATTTAAGTCATTATTTTGGTTGATTAGTAGTTTGCAGCAGTTTATTACTTGCATTATTTTAATTTCATAATTTAAAACGCCGTATCCTCTTTGAATGATTACCCATGTACCGTTCACAGGTTGCAGCATTGCTGCGCCATTGAAACGATCCTTGGGGTATGGCAGTATGTGCGTGGTTTCATGACCTCCGACTGCCAAACGAACAAAAATAATTCACTATTGGGGTAATTACCAACGTAGGGATGGATGGCTCAGTTGGTAGAGCGCCTGTATACGGTATTCAGGAGGTCGCCGGTTCGAATCCCGCTCCAGTCAATTTTTCTTTGTTCACTTTTCAATGACTTTAAATTCAGTCAGTTTCCCTTGTGGTTATTTGGTGATTATAATTATAATGTATCAGGTAAACACCACCCTCCAACAAATAATAATAATTAACTTGCAGTGAATTTGGCACCGGGCTTAAAAATAGATTAGAACTGAAACAGTAATTGCAGCTGACAGCCAGTCGAGTAGATTTCACGAGTTGTACAAACCACCCAATCATTCCACCATTCCACCCCACTTGATCCGCTAGAGTGTCTGGTGCTATCCGTATCGCGTTGGCCGTGCATGGCCAGACGGACATTAATGGTCTTTGACGGCTTTGTGCGATTTCAATCGAAAAACAAAAATTTGTCAAAAAATGATACGCATGAACGATTCTTCTGACGAAAGTTGTTTTTTTTCTTAATAAGGAAGATGAGGCACCGAATTGTTTATAAAATGACAAAATAATCAAATTTGTTTGTATGATTTTCTTCCGTTTAAAAGAAGCAAATATAATTTGCAAAGATGTGCGTTTTGGCTGAAATTGGTACTTCAACAGAAGTGAAGGTAGGCCTATTAAACTTCCTTACAGACGTTGTTTCATGTACCTTTTTACGCTTTGTTCATCTGGATAGCAGAAATACGGCCGAAATAATCTTGCCCCCCTCCGAATCC
Organism: Astropecten irregularis; assembly: GCA_963971285.1. Taxonomy (NCBI): domain Eukaryota; kingdom Metazoa; phylum Echinodermata; class Asteroidea; order Paxillosida; family Astropectinidae; genus Astropecten; species Astropecten irregularis. The sequence continues at coordinate 6,848,125 of OZ020255.1, forward strand.
TTCACGGTTACACCACGCTTTCGAAATGTTACTAAATCGTTCGGACGAGTGGTCTTTTTAAAAGACACTATAAAATCTTGATTTCCTTGAAAAACCCAGCATCTGATGAACCAAGATTTCCCATGGTGACTGTTTGCACTGTTTACGAACAGTTGAGTCCATTTTCTGTCTCAAACTAAATTATTTTTTGGAGGCCTTGCAAATCATGTTCGCTGCCTTTAAGGGTTAGGTCTTTGTTTGTTTGAGCTTTGTTTTTGGTGATGTTTTTGGTTTGTTTTGTTAGGGAGTTTTGGTTTTTGATAATTTGTTTGGTTTTAGGCCTTTTCACATGACGGTAAAAAACCTCTCAACCATTGAGAAGTTCTCTCATGGGTCTGGACCTCGGTCAAAATCTCTCAACGATTCACCAGGGACGTCGGTCACTCTCATTTACCAAGCATTGGTGTTTTCCACACACGATGACACTTTTGTAAGATTTCGCAACCATGAGAGAATTTCTCAATGGTTGAGAGTTTTGTTAGCGTCGTGTGAAGAGGCTAGATTTCTTTTCGACTGGAAGATTGCTGACGAGCCAGCCACTTGAGTCTTGAACATTTCTTACTTCCTGATCTCTTCCCTAATCGATGTTCTTACCGAGTGTACATGGACTCCTAAGCCATTAAGCCCTTTGGTGTTTTCCACACACGATGACACTTTTGTAAGATTTCGCAACCATGAGAGAATTTCTCAATGGTTGAGAGTTTTGTTAGCGTCGTATGAAGAGGCTAGATTTCTTTTCGACTGGAAGATTGCTGACGAGCCAGCCACTTGAGTCTTGAACATTTCTTACTTCCTGATCTCTTCCCTAATCGATGTTCTTACCGAGTGTACATGGACTCCTAAGCCATTAAGCCCATCACTGCCAATCGTTGAATAATAACGAAAAGCAGAAGAAAAAAATGATAAAAAATAGTCATGAATGTGAAGAATGAACCAAAAAATGTATCTTGCGGTCTTGTTTGCTTTCTAAATCGTTTTCGGTCGAGCGGCGGTCGTTAAATTCAGCCACGCAGCAACGCCACTTCGAGTGCCTCTCAAGCTTCCCTTCAAGCCTCTTCCACTATCCAGCACTCGGTCCCAGCAAGTCATCATTCGCGGCTTCTTAATCACTCCACGCTCTCAACGCGGCAAGGCACTTAAAACCCCTAGCTCAAAAAAAATAGCGAGCCTTCGCGAATCTTCGCACCGTAACACCGGCTCTGCCGCGCCGCTGAGCTGCAGGAGCGAAAATCGCCGCGGTACTGCTCGCTGCTTCCGTCCAAATAAAAAGTTCTCTTTCATCCGAGCCGACCACGTGATTAACGTATTGTTTCTGCTCCAGTAAATGATGGAAAACCTTTCCAACAAAAAATAATAAATCTCATATTTGCGCTGCTTGATCATGGTAAAAAAATAGACACTGTGTTTTTGTAGTTATTTATCGTGTCAAAAGAGTCAATGCTTTGAAGTGGGAGGCGTTTTAGTGGTGCCATTTTTATTTTCGAGGAGTGAAGTTTCGAAGGTTTCGAAATGTGGTTGCGTGATTAACCATTGATGCTAAGAGGTTTGATTTTGGTGAGTTGTTAAAATAATAAATTGTTATCGCACATAAGGTGTATCTATTCTCTTTAATGCACTTTGCTGGCGGTTGTCGAAAACATTTCAAACAGGTTTATAGAAAGGATACAGTTAAGATGTTTACGCGGAGTAGTCAAGTGTCTCCCAAAATTATTCATTTTCCCTTGTTTTCTCATATAAGTATAGAACAAACCAGCCTATCATTCGATGTTTATTCTTAAGATTTGTACAGGGTTTGCACAAAATATTTGATTTTTGTTTTATCCGAGCTTGTGTCAGCATTAATTTGGCTGGCCATATGACAAGCAGTACTGTTTGTTCATCAACAGATTTTTCTACCGCCATTTTGTGTCCTAAATGAAATAAAGGGCTTTTGATATACAGTTGTATGGCGACACTGGGCCTTATTCGGCTTCGTCATACATTTGACCCAAATCCCTTCATTTTGTGGGCCTCAAATGGCGGTAGCGAAATAAGTCCCAAGCCTAGACTCAAACCTTGGGTCGATTTTCACGAAGCCCCACGATCGATCGTAACTCGAGTTACGAAGGATAACCCATCGTAGGAGGCTTATTCTACGTACGACTGTAATGCATCAAACGTTCTATGGATAGTAGTAAGTTACGATGAGTTTGGTGAAATCGACCCCAGTGGTCAAAAGCAACGAGAATGCATCGGAAAAGTTGGCAATGCACACCGGCTCTTGTTGACACCAATGGCAGAACAAAGGCCAAACTGTCTCGTCATAAAGACAATGAAATGAACAATGGCACCATTTTCAACATCAATTATTTCTCCATTTCGCCGTGAAGATGATACGGCGCCGACGGCACACTTACATAATTACATTTATGTTCTTTGTCCTAAATTGTCTACAACAGACAAAGCGAAAATTTTGAGATTTCATGTCGCCAGCCAGATTTGGGATTCTTATCTTCCCAAACCCAAAGTCAAATATGCATAGATATGATACAACGTGAGTCTGCAAACGGTTATTAAACCATAGCAAGAATCTAATTGCAGCCTAGGAAAATGGTTTATGACTCTTAATCGCAGTGTTATCTGCGGTTCACCATTTCGGCTTAGTGGCACGCGACAGTTTTGTTGAAAGAGAGTAAAGTAGCTGTCGTTTTGTCGATAAGGTATTGGGGTTTTTGTTTTACGACTTGTAGGCCTCACGAGCGGTGGAGGCAGGGGATGGTATGGGCATGGAGGCTTCCTTCCACCATGGTATGGGAGACGGACTGGTCTGTCCACCCATCAAGACGCTAGGCTTTCGAGAGATCTGCCGGCGAGTCCGACAGATTCCAACCACCTTGCTAACCATCCATTTAGACCTTCGGTGATCCGACCATGCCACCATTTGATCATCAGCTATATTCATTAGCAGAATCATTGTCAGTTAAATCACCCAGTTAGCCATGCAGTCAGCCATCCAAGCAGTCAACCTTTGGACTAACCACCCAACCATCTATACAGCCATCTATAACCCTCAATACTTTCACCCATGCAACAACCCAACCAACCCAACATGTAACAATTCAACCACACAGTCACCCAAGCATTCAACCATCCCTACATCCCCCATGCAACAACCCAACCATCCCAACATCTAAATATGTAACAATTCAACCACACAGCCACCCCCAGCATCCCTACATTCACCCATCCAACAGCCCAACCATCCCCAAATCCAAGTATGTAACCAATCAACCAGTCTACATTCACCCATGCAACAACTCAACCATCCCAACGTCCAAGTATGTAACCACCCAACCACCCAACCACCTCAGCATCCAACCATCCCTACATCCAGCCATGCAACAACCCACCATCCCAACATCCAAGTATGCAACCACTGAACCACCTAACAACCCCAGCATCCAACCATCCCTATCCACCCATGCAACAACCCAAGCATCCTAACATCCAAGTATGCAACCATTCAACCACCCAACCACCCCAGCATCAACTTACCAGGCTACATCCATCCATGTAACATCCTAAACATCCATAATTATATCTAAGTATGTAACCACTAAACCACCCATCCACCCCAGCATCCAACCATTCTTACATGCCATGCAACAACCAACCATCCCAACATCCAAGTATGCAACCATCCAACCACCCAACCACCCCAGCATACAACCATCCCAACATCCAAGTATGCTACCACTGAACCACCCATCCACCCCAGCATCCAACCATTCCTATCCACCCATGCAGCAACTCAACCATCCCAACATCCAAGAACGTAACCATTCAACCACCCAACCACCTCAGCATCCAACCATCCAAACTTCCATCATGCAACAACCCACCATCCCAACACCCAAGTATGTAACAATTCAACCACCAACCACCCCACTATCCAAAAATCCAGCTACTCAGACATCCTCACCTAACCAGTCATCTCATCTCATCCCATTCCATCCTTCCAGGCATCTAGCTAATCAGCCTCAGGCAATTTTTCATCCACTAACAACACATTATCCAGATTGTAACCAAAGAGCCATTACCTCAAGCCACAAGTCAACCAGCAAGCTCATACAATGCAAACCACTTACTAACAGATGTCAGCCAATAAGCCAATATTATTTCTTATCTCGAAGGGAAATCTGGTTCTAAACCGCCACGACATGTACATTCTTCGCACGGCGTTTTTGCCCAATAACCACCAAGAAAAACCATGAAGCAAACTCAAAATACAAGTACTAAACTGTTGCAAACTGCTCATGAACCAAACAATAATGACCTGAAATATGTAATGCCCAGAGCACAAGCAACAATCTGTTGAGTCAACCCCACAACAAAAAGTATATCTCATTAATAGCCTCTATGTTTAACACACAGAGAAGACAGACAGCACCCTAAGTGTATAGCGTTAAAAGCTCTTTTCCAGGTCAATTCAGAGGTACTAGTCTCGTGTGATCTTTGACCTATTTTTGGTGGCAGGTCATATCTTATATTCAGCCATTGATTAGTTTCTATAACATAAGAGTTAAATACTTGTAGTAACTTTTTTGCCAATGAAAACTACGAAGCTGGATTAGGGACATGCTGAAAAAATATATGTGTACGCATATATGTCGTATGTACGAGTTATATGTCGTACGTACGAGATATAAGTCGAACGTACGACTTATATCTCGTACGTACGACTAATACGAATCATATCCGTCGTACGTACGAGATGTATCTCGTACGTACGACTTACATCTCGTACGTACGACTTTACGTACGCCATACAACTCGTACGTACGACATAAAACTCGTACGTACGACTTATATCTCGTACGTACGACTTATGAATCATATCACGTACGTACGACTTAATCTCGTACATACGACTTACATCTCGTACGTACGACATACAACTCGTAGTCTCGTACGTACGACTTATATCTCGTACGACTTGTGAATCATATCTCGTACGAGTTAGGTCAGAGAGAGGCAAATTTATTTTTTCAGCATGTCCCTAATACAGCTTCGTAGTATAAGTGAACTACTGCAAACTGCTCATCAACCAAATGACTTGGAATATTATGCTTGGAGTTAGGAAGGCCTGACGTTTCGATCCTAGCAGGATCATTATCAAAGGCTTCGATAACGATCCTACTAGGAACGTCAGACCCTCCGAACTCCAAAGTAGGATTTTCTATCATTAAAGGGATGGTACAGAACTGGTTTTTGCGACAAAACCATTGCTGACAGTGAAAGCACAATATGTAATCCATCATGTACCTTAACTGACAAACCTGTAGAAGTTTGAGGTCAATCAGCCATCTGGGTCACGAGAAAATAGTGAAAACCCGTTTACACATTTCAACGAATGAATAAAACGCTTCGAAGCGATTTATTCCAATCGGAAAATAGTTTTATTTATTTCTCAATGAATATGGCATTTCAGACAAAAACATTTCATGAGGTGTTTTCGCCTATCATCACCATTATACCGTGTAAGTTTCATGTGAATCTGTGATCTTGAATTGTATTTTGTCTTACCAATTCTGTACCATCCCTTTAAGTTCTGTATTCATGAACTTTTTTGAGGTTGGGGCACTGAAATATGAAAATACACAGGCCCATAGATTTTGCCTATAAGCACCTGATAAACAAATCAAAGCATTTGATTCATTACACTGTACCCTATACCCCCAGCTCTACAGGATTTACAACCCACCAGACAAGCCAACCACCACTTGGTCCGAATTATTACCCCGCTCTAGTCCCCGCACTATCGCAGCTTAACGAGAAAATGATCCCAGCGTGGCCGGGGCTCACTTGTTGACGGACGCAATGACGGTTTTCACGGCGTGCCTCCGCCACGTGCCGCGCTGGCCTGTAAACCCAAATCGTAGTAAAATTTTACAGCGCACCCGTGGCTCTTGTCTGTGCGCGGGGGGGATGGAAGAGAGTTGAGACCGTACCCCGTTGCGGTGGAAGGCCCAGGCCTGGTAACTCCCTGAGAAAAAAACTTCAACATTGATAGGGCGGTGATATAAATAACATTCCATACGTTCAGATCATCATTTAAAACAGTTTAGCGTCTCGATTATTTTTTTATTTCCAGGCTGTAGTTTGTCGCCTAATTGGACTGCTGCGTATAAAGTTATATTGATCTATTTATAATTAGCCTTTGCCTTTGAATTGGAGCGTTTAGGCGCGAAGAACTTCCGCTTCAGGCTACCGCCCGCTCGCCCCCCCCCCCCCCCCCTTCCCGTCATCTTGGCTGATAGATTTTCCGTGTTTGGGGCATATTGGCTGTCGTTTATATCAATACCAAGCAATCGTGTTAAAAGACATAGAAAATCTCAATGAATAAACCTACAAGTTCAAGTACTGCATATACTTGAATACGTGCTTTTAATTTCAGTGAATCCTACACTGCACCGGCAACTCAGTAAGTAACGAGGTTAAAGGTAATATCATACTCTGTCTAAGAAATGCAGATTTATAGGCAAAAATATCAAGACAGATACAGAAACAGTCATCTGTGACAATTTCAGTTCCCTACGGTGCCCACTTTTTGAGAAAGCAGTGAAAAATTGTCACAGTATTTCTTTAGTCTTTTCTCTTTTATTTTTGATCTTTAAAATATCAAAAAATGTAACGGTATGTTTCTACCATCAGCATCCCTGTAGGTTATAGGTAAATCAATGAAGATTTCTTTTTTTCGGTATGCTACCAAAGTATGATACTACCTTTAAAGTAGTTGTAGGTACGAAAACTCATGCACATTTTTAAACTCTAGTTAGTCAATAAAGTGCTACTTGTATTGTTTTTATTTTATATTATATTTAACCAGAAATGAGTAAAACAAAAGACTGAGCAGTTATGATCTTCGAGATCAAATCTCATGTAATTACAATAATTACCTCACAATTTTGCTAAACAATTGCAACGGTTTCTCGTTGTTTTCCTCTATTTCCAATGATCAATTGAGCTGAGATTTCACAAATGTTAAAATTATGAGCAGACCGCAGCTGTTCTTTCAACTTTACCAAAGTATGATACTGACTTTAAAGTCAAGGCACTTTCTATAAGCAGTAAGTCAAGATTTAATTGTACGGGTTTTATTCCAACAATGAACTCATGAAGACAGGGGCGTGGCTTTACAGTGGTTCTGGAGGTGGGCGTTCGGTTATCCACCATAGTATAAAACTTTCTAATTTTAGGATGCTTTCCCGAATTACAAAGATGTAAAAAACACATGTCATGGTAGGGCCCACTTCCGAAGGGGTTGCTCAATCAAGCTTATCGATTAGCAATGATTATTTTAGTGAACAGGTTTGGTTACTTTGTAGTATGCCATGTGTGTGTGGATGTTTTGCTTTGGACCTCAACTTGGCCGATCCCCCAGTCAGTTCGAATACCTTCCACGGGGCAGCCCCGATCTGGGAATGGGTCGTATCGCGTAAGTCTTGGCAAAACACGCGAGAGGGTACGGGCGAAGTTGACATGTGTCGACTCGTGGAAGCTTAACGAACGCACCCAATGTGGACGTCTGCTATTTGGCTTAAGCGGCAGGTGGTAACTAGCCTGTACTTAAACAGCTCCCAAATGTAAAATGTTAGTTAGCCCACGGGACAGTAAATCAATTTTTTCTTTGAATTTCCTCGCAGGAGCTCTCTTATAATTTTCCAGGCCTATTTGGTGCTGGTTGCATGAATTCCTTTATCTGACTTGTTTTATTGCAACTCTCCTTAATATTTTTAAATTCATTGCAAAATTATCAACGCTGTCCGTTTGAGCCGTCGTTGATGACCTTTTGCTGCAGCAAAAATGCAACAGCCACAGCAGCAAAGCAAGCATGACAGGAAAAATAGCCATAATATCAATCACAACAGCAACATCATGAGCAGCAACACAACACAGCCACCAGCAATTGCAGCAACAACGGCAAGAGTCATGACAAACAACCTAGCCAGTAACATCACAAGACACAGGGAAAAAAGCAACAGTATCAATAGCAGCACCAACAGCAACAACTATCACCCGACAGCAGCAGCAAGGCATCAACAACAACAACAGTAACAGTAACGGAAACACCAAACCTACTGTAATAACATCAACATGGGCTCATAGCAGCACCTTCAATAACAACAGCAGCAACTGCACCATCTGCACCAACAAGACGAATGACAACGGCAACAAGAACATTAAGAGCAGCAACAACAGCAAACCAACAGCAACAACAACAGCAGAAGCAGCAGCAACAGCAACAACGGCAACAGCTACACAGCAGTAACAGCACTACAGTTGCAACAACAGCTACAACAGCAGCACCAACAGCAAGAGCAGCAGCCAGCAACACAACCAACACCATTACCTGCGCCAACAAAGGCAACAACAACAACAATGACAGCAACAAGAGCTACATCAGCAGCAACAACAGATACAAAACAATAGCAACACCACCAACAACAACAACAGCAGCAGCAACAACAAAAGCAACCTTCATCAAGCTGGATAGAATGGCACCTCTACGTGCTCTAAGTTCCAAGAACAAAGGGAAGCAAGTTCAATACGAGGAGAAAATCAAGATGCCATGATCTAAATAGACACAGAAGACGAAGAAAGAAAGAAGGCCTTAAATAATTGATGACGTTACATCTGTTTGTCGTCAGAAATCCGCCTGACGCACCGAAATTGTTGTCATCCTCCCCGTAATATTAAAATGAAACAACAACCCATCCGGTGATGACGCGTTCTGCTTCCATCATCATCATGTTTACGCGAGATCAAATAAGCCAGCTAAAGATAGCTCTCCTGACCACCTCGCGTTTAAATGAGGCCTGTCTCTTTAATACCGGGCAGGGCAAGGAGGCGAGGCCCCTGCTGTTTATTTTCTTGGCTCACGGACGTCAAGAGAAGCTTGCCTCCAACTCTAAGAAATCCGAGAAGTGGTTGAAGGGTCGATCATGTGGTTTCCCCTCGTCACGACATGCAGTTTTTAATCAAGCGTTTCTTTGTCTTTACGTGCGTGTCAGTTTTCTTGTATCTGTATCACCAGTGAAGGGTGGAGCCGAGTGGATTACACATATTACAAGACAGTAGAGAACAAGTTTAAAGGCAGCGTACAGGATTTGCAAGGCCTACCAAAAAATATTGAGTGTGAGACAGAACATGGACTCAACAGTTCGTAAACAGTGCAAACAGTCACCATGGGAAATTTTGGTTCATCAGATGCTGGGTTTTTCAAGGAAATCAAGATTTAGTGTCTTTTTCCAAAGATCGTTCGTCCGTGAACGATTTTTGGAACAAACATAAAGTAAACTATTCATCATGTTTTATAAGAAAAATCGAGTCGGGTTTTCGCTATTTTCTCGTGACTCAGATGTCCGATTGAGCTCAAGTTTTTTTTTTTATTTCATGTACATGTTTTATCACACAAAGTATGAGAGCTGTCCTGTGACCTTTACCAATCATGTATTGTACCTTTAAAGGTTCACTGTAATGAAAACACATCTGAAGTTCAATTCATCTGTCCTGTTTTCAAACTCAACCTGTCTATCTTTGTTTACGCTAAACAAACATTGTATATAGAAGAAATAGATATTTTAGATGATCCATTATTTAGCATCCCACTTTTCGCGACGAAAAACCTTGCTTACGTCACATGCAGAACGCCACGCAGTATACTGCGGTGCGAGCCTATACTAGTTATGTAGGTGACGTCACAAGCTGTTGTTGCGGGGGTCGGTTCCAAGGGGGACTTTTTTGAGGGGCGGGGCATAGATGTATCGAGTTTGTAACTGTTTCGTCAAAATTAACCACTTACATACAAATACAAATTTATATTGTTATTAATAATGAATTAAGCAATAAGTTTAAAGCACTTTCATCCCTTCCCCCAAATTTGATTACAGTGAACCTTTAAGAGAGCCATAGGGACAGTACAGAGCATCGGACATGTGAATATAATTTGAGATTTTACTTTCATTGCGGAGAGCAAAAACTCAAATTGAGACGGAACTGATTGGGTGCCAAGTAGTGTCTCGGAATGAGACGAGTTGTTACTTTGTTGATTTCATTTTCTATAAGATTAAAGGTAGTATCATACTTTGGTTTTAATCAAAGAAATACAGATTTATGGCCAAAAATATCAAGACAGATACAGGAACAGTCATCTGTGAAAATTTCAGTCCCATACAGTGTCTTTTCTCTTTTATTTTTGATCTATTTAAAAGATCAACAAGATTTTCGGTCGTTGTTTTACAAATTTTTGGATAAATCCACCATTTCAGGCGGAAACATTTTAACGGTATGTTTCTACCACCAGTGCACCATCTTCATACCCTGAAAGTTACACGTAAATCTGTGAACATTTCTGTTTTGGTCGGTTACCAAAGTATGATACTACCTTTAAGCATGAAAAGTCTTTCTTGATCAAACATGATTACCAACAAAATTTCCATGTCATGTTTACTTCTTTTGACTTGTATACGCTATTGTTTGCTGAGCATAACATTCACTAAGGACTTTTGGCTGGCACGCTGATTTTAGTTACCAATAAGGTTTTTCGTGCTTAAGCAAATTGAAGTGCTTAAGCAGCTCTATGAATTTTGCTCCGGAATCGCAACTTTCCGAATGATTGGAGAACCGAATTTTAATGTTGGGCGTAGAAAAGGTCTCAGATACCAAGTTGACAATGTGAGAGTTGTCAACTTGTCAACGGGAAGGTGTCGTGATAAATGGAACTATGAAACAACTTCGACTGATCTTTTGCCTTGGTTCTTAGCTAGCTCACTTGGGTGGGGAACGCGGAGTTGGCCCGAGTCCTTGTTCTTTTTCGTCGGATATTATCGTCCAAGAATCTCCCATTATAATTAATTTTGTCCCTGGGTTTGTTTGGGTTTCTTTCTGATCGTTTTCGTCTTTTCCGGAGGATCTGTCAGCGAGCCCAGTCAGCTATCGGTCCACTCGCCCGGGCCTTGGCGTCCTCTCCCCGCTCACCGTGTGCATCTGCCCCAGCAGCCTTTTCTGATAATAAGACCTCGGACGCATCACTCTGTCCCTCGCAATATCTGTTCACCATCATCACAATCAATTCCGAGATGTCATAATCCTCAACTCACAGAATCATATCAAATCTCTCCCGGGCTGGTGGCGAGCAAGGTTTCTACCCCCAAGAGTCCTCCTATCTTCCCTATCCCTCAAGAACATCATCCCCAACAGTATTAAACTATACCGAAGAGCTGGCACGGACACCGAGCGGAGTGAGGCGGCCGTCACGCTCTTCTCCCCCGGCCCGAACCGACCCCCGTATCCGTCTTGCCTCGCCCAGTACACGCAAATTCCACTCGCGCGTGTCCGTAGCAGTCGGCGGCCCGTGGAGTCCTTTTTTTTTTCATTTTTCTTTTTTGGTTGGTTGGTACCCTCGCTCACGTCTCCCAACAGGTGTGCCTCATATATCATTGCGTTGACATTCCCTGACAGCCTGATGACAACCTTATGAATGTCATATTTAATAGCCCGCTAGGAAACAAAGATATAATTACAGTTGGGGAGGCTTGCTTGCATCGCACGCCCCGCTGAGCTCCGCTAGACGTGCACCGGCCGAGCCAATTTAAAGCCCATAAAACACTATTGGTTATTACATGACAATGTTCACCGTGGCATAATATTATAGGGTAATAATTCCTTTGTGCCATGCAGCCACCCTGCTGAAAGCAAGGTACGGTCGGTTTTCAAAGGGTCTAATTATTGAATCATTTTCAAAATATTGTGGTCAGGTGTTTCGAAACACACCTTACATCCCTCCGGAATGAGAATGGCTGGTGAGATCCGTTAACTCAGCACATGCACGCGAGGAAACTATAGACCTTTCTTTTGTTTTCAAACACCTGACATGCTGGTTGACAATACTTCGCATGGGCGTTCAAATGTTGCAAATCATTTAATCTTCTTGACAGACGGCGTGACCAAATTCAAAAATTTCACAATATTTCCATAGTTGCACAAAATACATACCATCATTGCTTGTGTTAATACAATTACATTCAGCAATATCTTTCAATGTTTATGAAACGTTGTGTTTAAAATCTGGTTATTTTTTCATGCCTGGCTTTGACGGCTCGCCATAGTTTGCGCCATGTTGGTTGGCAAAAACTTTGGCTGTGACGTTACAAAAGAAAGGTCTATAAAAGAAGCTTGGACGAATTTGCCAAAAACATTTACAACTTTTTTTTCACTAAAGACGAAATGAAATCAGAAACGAATCGACAAAATAAATGATTTACCATCCATGAACACTTTCCACAAAATAGCTTGAAGAATCGATTACCAAGCATCGAATAGTGCTAATCGATACGGCCAATAAGCCGAATGGTATCGACTGACACGTGCCGCCATTTTCCAAACCTCCACTCGTTTGTTTGATTATGTTTTGTTGTTTTTTACATCTAGTTTCTCTTTTGCATCTTTTCATTCTCTTTAAAGGATACGAATGCTGGAATGTTTTTCACAAGGAAACTCGCCAGCGAGGTAAAGGAGGATGACAACCAGGATGGATAAATGCAAACTGACCAGGTAAGAAACACAAATCACATCCTTTTAAGACAGCTGGTCACCATGCCAACTGTCTACGTCATTGGTCAATGGCCTCTATTGGCCTTAGGGGGCGCCCTATCGGGAACTATCTTAAGATAGTCTCAGGAATTAAAAGGGGAAAGTTAATTTACAAATTAAGTAATTGAAAATCAATTCAAATATATACTGTATACCAGTATTCAACAACAAAATAACGTATTTTGCCCTATCGGACGCTATCTTAAGATAATTTTTAAAAATTGTGTAGGCCTACGTGTAGGCCTACCCCAAAAGATGGCGCCGATAGAATGCCCTCTTAAGGTAAGAACATGGCAACGTGATTGCTGATCAAACTGGATATGAAATGCTTTCAAAAGTTGTGTAAGCTAGCGGATTGATCAATACTAGTCTTTGCTGTGGGATGTAGACCGTTATTGTGTGGGTAGCTAATACACGTATGTTGATTAAGTTGATCAGCAATATTTCTTGTGCTGTCATTTTATTTACTCACATTTAGCATGAACCAAGCTATATAGGTCTAAAATCACTAATACGACCGACTATACAGGGTGTCCCAGAAAAAACGCAACACTGTGTCGGGAACCATTATGTTAAAATTAACTGTTTATCAGTTCAAGATTCAGCTATATGATACAACCATGTATTGGCTATCGCCATGTAGAATGTAAGCAATATCGGGCTGAAATTCAGTGGCGAAAATATGACCAATATTGAAAGAGTACTCTTTAGAAACAAATTTGCATTATTCAAGAATAAGTGGTAAATGCACACATAATGTGTGTTGAAAGAAAGATGAAAATCGGGTTTTGAGGTTGGGTAATTCAGTCTTAGTTTTGTCCCTCAATTTCAGTCCAAATGATGAAAATCGGGTTTTTAGGTTGGGTAATTCAGTCTTAGTTTTTCACCCAATTTAAAACAAATTTTGATCGAATTCTACATGGAGATAGCAAAGACATAGATGTATCACATATCTGAATCTTGAAGTGATAAACAGTTTAATTTTAGACTGAAGTGAAAAACAGTTGCAGTTTGCATATAATACTTAATATTCTCGACACAAAGTGTTGCAGTTTTTCGGGGGGACACCCTATATAGGCCTACATCACGAATAAGACCGACTAGTCGTATACACCCAGTTCAACGGTTATAAAACGGTTCCACTTTGGAAGAAAGTGTGTGGCCTTGACAGCCATAAGCTCCCCCCCCCCCCAGCCCCACTACCACCCCTACCCGTGTAGTCTGACCTCATTGCGTGACCCTTGTCCCAAGGGAGAGGAGGGGTGGGTAAGCCATGATTAGACTTTTTGCACTTGACAGCCAACAATTACATCCAGACACCCCGATCAATCATTTTTATCAAGCTTACAAACAGATTGCAGTGAAATAATTTAAATCATGTTAAAATAAAAACTGCCCCTACACATTATTCAGAAAAGAAAATGCAAGTTGTATTATTTTTTATACGATTTAGCACTCGAGTTAAACCAGGCAAATTATAAGAAAGACACAGAGAAATAAATAACAATAGAATGGAATTGAATTTTATAAATTAAATCAATTATACCAATACATCAACGTATTAATAACTACAGTATGATAATTAAAGTGAAATGATTCTTAGAAATAAATTACCTCCGACGTGTGCACTAAAATAAACCATTCTTTTTCCCTTAGGAAACCTAACTGAAGCTAACTTTTTTTCTAGTTCCCGAGAAAAAATTTGGGAGACATCAAATTGTCTCCGTAATTCCCGATTTTTCCAAGGTTTTCACTTTCAAAAGCTAACCTGTCTCCTTAATTATTTATGCAAATTAAAAAGTTCTCCGTGATGCAATTTAAGAAATACTTATAATTATGCTATCACTACAAGAAAAAAAAACTTGATTTTAAAACTGGAAAAGATTCTGTAGAAAAACACAAAGAAGTTTATATTACCTAAACGTTGCAGACTAGTCTGGTTCTTATCAATCTGCGTTCACACTGAGAGATCCTTGATCCCTTTTTGGGCAGTGTAAACAGAAAGGAGACCCCGAAGCAGATTGACAATAAAATAAGCTAAACGCACACACGAGGCAGAAAACACAAAGGCAATGGGGACTCTCTCCATAACTACAAACAAACAAACAAAGCAACAGACCAACATAAGCCACAGCTTGCGATTCTTAGATATTTATAATAAATAAACAACAAGACTGGGAGAAAAATAACTAAAAGTCAGTGCTGTGATGTTTTCCTTTTGTTAGTGGGGCCTGAGCGCGGGATCACATCGACTGTAGGCTAATAATCGAGGTGTGTCCTGCCTGGGTTGGAGCTCTCCCGTCCCGGCGCGTGGCACCCATCTGCCAGGGCTTGCGCCGGTCTCGTGCGAGCGGCTCCCCGATAGTAACCCTCCCCGTTACATACACCGTGCTTGGCCCTGATCACTTACAGGTCTACACACACAATGTAAGCATTAAAGGTGCGTGCTCGCCATGTATTCCTCGGCCCGGGCCCACGGTCCATGCGGTTTGACGGTTGACATTGTGACATCCACGGCAGCCCCCATGATCTTAATATAAAAAATCTGTGACGTGCATATGGGCACGGTAAAATAAATAAATGAATAAAATTCAATTCAATTAAGTTAAGCTCAATAAACATACGGTACAGTGAGGCACTGTGGGATACAACAAAATTGAACAAAACAAGATTGGTACAATTAACCGGAGACAAAGAAACCGAATTGAATAAATAATGCAGAATATAAAACAAATAGGCTAGCATGATAAAAGTCGACGTCGAAAAAGAATAAAATGAAAATTGGAAATAACAAAAATAGTACTACTAATAATAATAAACGAGGATGGGTACATAGAGTCATGCGCAAAACTTAACGAACTTATATCTTAATACTCTCCAAACCAATGAACTTGAAATTGGCATATGTTCATATTGAGAGCATTCTCTGTCTTCTATTAAAATATGGATACTAAGAATTTCTTTAAAAAAGGTAGCTGATAACTTAAGGTAACATCGAAATGTCTCCATAATTCCCGATGTCTCCCAATTAAAGGTAGTATCATACTTTGGTAAGAAACCAAAACAAAAATGTTCACAGATTGACGTATAACTAACAGGATATGAAGATGGTGGTGGAAGAAACATACCGTTTAAGTTTTTCCGCCTGAAATGGTGTATTTCCAGAAATTAATAAAACTACGACACAAAATCTTTTTGATCTTTTACAAGATCAAAAATAAAAGAGAAAAGACTTAAGAAATACTGTGGCCATTTTTCACTATATTCTCAAAAAGTGGGCACCGTATGGGACTGAAATTTTCACAGATGACTTTTACTGCATCTGTCTTTATATTTTTGCCCATGAATCTGTATTTCTTTGATAAAAACCAAAGTATGATAATACCTTTAACCTATTTTTAAATATCCTCCAAATCAATTAACATAAAATAATGTGACATATGTCCATATTGAGAGCATTATCTGTCTTCTATTAAAATATGGACAGTAAAAATGTATTTAAAAGGTATCTGATACCTTACGGTAACATCAAAATGTCTCCCTAATTCCCGATTTATAAAAGTAAACACATTTAGCATGTTTATAATAATGAAAAATCATTCTTTATGTCTAAAATAAAAATCTTTAAAAAGGTATTTCAGATTCACATGGTTGTGTACTGAACTCACATTTTCATCGTCTACTCCAGAAACTCACTCTTTAAATCAAATACAATGTATTTGAATATCCTGAATATGTCTTTTGATATCCTGAGCTAATAATTTCCTTTCCACACGAAAATAAGAAATAATCGAGTCCATATTGTCTTCTGGCTTTGTCAACCTAAGAAAAATAAAACCCCAAATCCGACCCGTCTTAGCAAAAAGAAACCATTAATCTTCCAATTACTCGTTGACACATTTTCTTGAGTATCTCATTAGTACACTTCTGAATGATAATCAGGGAAGGTTGTAAAAGGAAATAAAAATCCCAGTGCGAAGCAACAAGAAGACCCAATTTCTAGAGCCTTAAAAATTATCTCAGAGATCGAAGCTTCGCCCTCGCCTCCGTAATGAGCCTAATTAAGCCGTCCAAGTCGGCCTACATACCCGCCCAAGCCACCGGCCCAGTCTCGCTCGTGTGATATGCACGCCTGGGAAATAATTGCTCAGTTTGAGAACACGGCACCTTCAATTATTATGCCAAAGTCCCTTGAGACGAACGTCTTTTTCTGAGCTGATTTTGTTTGCCCCCAAAACAAAATGGGCAGCGTTTTCTCTTCATCCAATTTGCGGAAGATGAGCCCATGAGAATTGTAGTTGATTCTTGGCGCTTGCTGGATGGAAAACAATGGATTTTTTTTTATAAATTGCCCTGCTAGATTAGTGCGCTTGGGCGCGCATGTTGAGCAAGCTTGAAAAAGCATGTTACATGACATGTTTATGATAATTGGAAAACAGTTGAGTTCGTTTATAGTGGTGCAACCTGCCAATAAACTTCAAGGCAATTTGTTTGTTGTGTGAGCCTGTGACCTCAACAACATAAAAACATGTCACGTTGCTACTGCTTGAGAACAAAGAAGGGGAAAAGCAAACAAACAAACAAAAAGATAGACAAACAAACAGAGAAGGCCTACTTGAAGATGGTTTTGATTTAAGAGCCGCATCCTCTTTGAGTGATCCACCATTAACCATTTCTCAGTTTGCAGTATTGCTAATATTGCGCGTATCTTAAAGGTAGTATCATACTTTGGTAAGAAACCAAAACAGAAATGTTCACAGATTTTATGTATAACTTAAAGGGTATGAAGATGGTGCTGGTAGAAACATACCGTTAAAATGTTTCCGCCTAAAATGATGTATTTATCCAGAAATTAGTGAGAAACAGCCACAGTATTTCTTAAAAGTGTTCTTCTTTATTTTTGATCTTTTAAAAGATCAACTAGATTTTCGGTCGTTGTTTTACTGTTTTCTCAAAAGGTGGGCACCGTATGGGACTGAAATTTTCACAGATGATTGTTACTGTATCTGTCCTGACATTTCTGCCCATGAATCTGTATTCATTAAATCTGATGAAGTAGTTGTTACTACAAAAGCTTATGTAGACCCGTCAGCGCATCAACACCATTCATCAAACTTAGTCCATCTTCGAAACGATTGGAAATTCACCGCTGAAAACAACGAATTTTGCAACATTTCATTTTGGACATTGCTGCATATTTGATCAGGACTGTACATTCCACGATTACATTAGTATAACAAATGACACATCAATGTAAAGACAGATAATCAAGCTTTCTAATGATATCAATTTAATTATTCATAGATCAGTAACAAAAAAGATATCATCCCTCAAACTTGAGTTGCAGAACTTTTTTTTGAGGAGTTTACTCATTTCCCTATAGTCTAGTACTACCTTAATTTCTTTACTATTTTGATAGCACGACACGGCTACCACACTCAATTTCAAAATTGTGAAACCGGACACAGGTATGTTGTTGTAAAAGTATGGCAGTTTAGCGTGGAACGTAGTAATATTGCAGCAGTCCCGCGGCATGTCCATATTACCGATAAAAGTGCGTCTATACTGAAAAAACTCTCTGGTGTATTTCGATGACGACTATAGTCTTTAAAGGCACTATCATACTTTGGTAGAATACCGATACAGAAATCTTCACAGATTTACCTATAACTTACAGGGTATAAAGATGGTGATGGTAGAAACATACCGTTAAGATTCTTTTCTGTCTGAAATGCTGTATTTATCTAGAAAAGAGTAAAACCAATGACCAAAAAGAAATGTAATCTTTTAAAGATCAAACATAACGGTGGCAAGATTTGAAAAATACTGTGGGTGTTTTTCACTTTTTTCTCAAAAAGTAGGCACCGTATGGGACTGAAAATTTCACACATGACTGTTACTGTATCTGACTGTTTAACAGTACTGTATATAGCTACATTGATATATTTGTCCATGAATCTGTATTTCTTTGACAAAAAAAACGAAGTATGAAATTACCTTTAAATATCACACTTCACTCAGTACCCAAACACATCGCCATTCCGGCCATACCTTGCAAATTCTCTCCCAAGAGTCTATAGCAAATTTTTCATCCCTGAAATTTACAGTATTCGCCCCAAAGATACACCTATTTATTTCCACGACCTCTTATTTTCCCCGAGTTGATAACCTCATCAGGCGGCGTTATTAACTGCCGCTGAACCGTTTCCGGTGAGGGGCGGTTCTTCCTTTCTCTGGGAAAAGAGGTTTTTAATTCCATGACAGCCATCCCCCTATCGCCTTACAACTGATGAGCTTTCCAGCTTTCAGAGTGAGATTTGGGTTATTTTTGAGCTGGGGTAGAAACTTAGAGGAGGGGTCTTTGGTAGTTTAGCGTTATTTGAATGTTAAACCCTCAAACATGTCATAAGTGTGGAGTGCTGTGGCCTAGCGGTCTGGCATGTCGAACTTAAAGTCTTGTGGTCAATCTACAGATCGTGGGTTCGAATCCAGCCATGGGTTAGTGGTGCTTGCGTCATTGGGCAAGACGCTTTGTCACATATTGCTCCTCTTCACCCAGGTGTAAATGGGTACCTGTGAGGGTAGAGATGGCTTTGTGGTTTTATTAGCCTCTGTGCGCTTTATAGTTTAAAATAGCCGGGGCTGTATACTCCCCAGGGAGCTGAGATGGTTTCAGGAGTGTAAATTATGGCCCAATGACCAGGGATAATAATATGTGCGCCACGAGTGTCTTTGGATAGATGTGTGCGCGGAATAAATTCCGAATTATTATATTACTATAAGAAAGGAAGGTTTGTGGAGACATTATGTAGGCCTGTAAACTCTTTTCAAGATGTGTGGTTTTGAAAAGAACCGGTAAGAAGTTGTTTCTCGGCGTTCCGGCCAGTGTTCTCTGACCGTCCTTAGGAGAGTGTGTACCGTGCGGGAGACGGCCATGGATTATGTAATATGTGACTGACTATACACATATCATTTACTTGTTCCAACTTCATCTTGAGGCTTTTTCACACGATGCAAAAACAACAACAACAACTTACAAGGCTTATGAGTTTTCCTCATGCTCGAGAAATCTTACGAAGATGTCATCGTGTAAAGGGCACCGATGCTTGAGAGTGACCGACGTCACTAGTTACCCTTGAGAAATGTCTCAGGCATGAGAAAAACTCGTAAGCCCTCCAATGTATTTTTAAAATCGCATTTCGCATTTGTCCACTAAACTTAGGCCCTATGTTCTAAACTATAAATTCAGGATTCAGGTACCTCTCATTTTGAGTATAAGTGAAATCACTGGAGGACTGTGGAGGATTCAGGATGAACGCAGTTTTTTAAGTGTGACCATTGGAGGATTGTGGAGGATTCAGGGTGGTACACAGTAAAATGCCCCCAGGGGGTTAGGGTTAAATTAAGGCTATGTCCCAAATCTCTGGCTCTGGCCAAAAATTACACACGTACCTATTGCAGCCACACGAGCCAGTGACTCCCCCCGTTTCCATAGACCCATAGTTTCCCAATATGAATTCCTAACTTATGATTAATATTATAATCAGAATTCGATGAAATCAGGGTTCTATAAGTATACAATCCGTGAGTTTGTCCAAAGTCCAGATAGCTTTGTGGTTTTTTTCGTTGGTCTTTGTGTTATCATTTGTTTCTCTGTGTTGAATGCTTTTTCGCTTTTGCAAAATTCAAGAGTAATGATAATGTCATTTTCTGCCTGTGCGCATAGAGCGAAAGGAAAGACCATGCCTCATTATCCCCGGTCGTTTCGGGCAAAAGTCTCAGCCTAGCTCTCTCGAGTCATCACCTATAGGGGAGATGATTGTACGATTGACGACCCATATCACACAGGGTCCTCTAAAACTCTCACAGGTATACCCATTCGCCCCTAGGTGTAGAGCGGCAAGTTCGAGTGTCGATTCTCAATGACGCACGTATACAAACGCGGAATCTCACCCTTATTATTGCATGGCTCAAAACCCCAGTGTTGGAGTACTCGTACTCGAACTCGTACTCGAACTCGAACTCGAGTACCACTAACTACTTGGCCCGTACTCGGTCATAAGTACTCGAAAAACCAATTACTCGGCCCCTACTCGTAATTTCGTACTCGGACTCATCCCCGGACTCGACAGATTGCACTCGAAAGAAAAGTACTCGGATTCGGCCCGTTCTCGGCATTGAGTGTACTCGGAAAACTCGGTACTCGAATGTTGGTACTCGACTACAACACTGCAAAACCCACAACACGAAACCTGTTTTCCACGAGAACTCGATTTATAAAAGAACCAAACTTTTCCAACAAAATGCAGCACTTCATAATTACAGGCCTACACATAATGGCCTGTGATCACCGGGCTGCAGCCAAAAAGCTCCGCCGTCAACTCACGGCTGATTATTTCTCCCCGTCACGGTGCGCGGCGAATGTTTTCGTACAACATGTATAATGTTTACATGCATTCATAATGCATAATAATTGCCGTCCTTGGGTCGCTGGTACTTGGCCCGATAATAATGTCTTAATGTTTGTGGGTGTGTAGGGATACGTCCTTGTTCGTCCCGGCTGTATTTTGACCGTCCTGTTTGCCATTGTTCGGCGTGTAGTATATAACCTTGCCTGGAGTAATACTTGCTACCAAAAGCTGATTAATCAAAGCTTTGAAGAGAAAAAATCGGCTCGTTTGTCGGGGTGTGTATGGGCTGGCTGGCTTCCTTTTAGTGAATTTTCCCCCAGATTGGTCTAAAGATGTTGAGCCTTAAAGATTGTACTCTAAATTAGGCGAGCGAATCATGCGCGGTTCTGGAGCCAACATTTTAGGGGGGCTAGAAGAGTTATTATTTTTTGTTTGGGGGGGGGGGGCTTGAAGACCCAATATTTTGGGTTCTTCTAACACTCGCTTCTGCTAGGCCTATATGTCTTATTAGGGGTCGAAAAACATGCACATATACACAACGCGGTTTTTATGTCATTGGCCTTAATAACTGAACAAATCCAGTATTTTCAAGAATGTTTTTTTTTTTCAAATTCAATTGCATTTTTTTTGGGGGGGGGGGGGGGGCTAGACAAAATGTTGGGGACTCAAACCCCCTCCCCCAGCCCCCCTGTAGAACCGCGCCTGGAGCAAACCTTAATTTATGCCAGTGTATCGCACACTTTTTCTCGTATACCCCTATGAATCACGAACGAAGGTGATAGTGTGTTGAATGCCACCGGGCCTACGGGGAAGATGTGCCCGTGCAAGTATGGAGAAGATTCGGTGATCGAAACAAACGACCTACTCGGGCCGGGAGTTAATTAGGGGAGTAATTGGTCCGGTGCTCATCAGTCCTGTTCCCCCACCGCCCTGCCTCCCTCCCTCCCCCGTCTCACTTCGGCAGCGCTGGGAAGATTTCAGCCAGAGGTATCCCGAGGGCTAATTGGATTGAGAGTGAAGTCTGAAGCGATTGGGAACTTACTAACAAAAGGAGGAAGGCCATTGCTCATTCTGTCTCCGATCCCCGCGAAGAGAGACACCCGGATAATCCGGGTAGATTAGCTGTCCAGTCCACGGGCTGTAACTGCATGACAAAAAATGGCGACGGGGTTTCTCAAGATTTGTTCACAGAGCTGTGGACTGGGTACCCCTTCCAGTCCTATTTATAATACACTGTCGTACAGAGACCATCAGTCTTGTTGGAGTTGTTTCAGTGTGAGGGACTGGTTTCTCCACATCCTTGGGGTGGAGGCATTCATAGCTGTCTTGTTATGGACTAGATAGCCCTTCCAGACCTATCGATACTGTGAAGAGACCATCAGTCTTGTTTCAGTGTGAGGCCAGTCCTATCAATACTTTGAAGAGTTCATCAGTCTTGTTTCAGTGCGAGGGACTGGTTTCTCCACACCAATGGGTGGAGGCATTCATTGATGCCTTGTCGTGGACAAGGTACCCCTGCCAGTCCTATTTGTACTGTGAAGAGACCATCAGTCTTGTTTCAGTGTGAGGGACTGGTTTCTCCACATCATAGTTGTGGAGGCATCATTGATGCGTTGCGGGGGACTGGGTACCCCTTCCAGTCCTATCCATACTGTGAAGAGGCCATCAGTCTTGTTTCAGTGTGAGGGACTGGTTTCTCCACACCACAGGGGTGGAGACATCTATTTGCTGCCTTGCTGTGGACTGGGTACCCCTTTCAGTCCTACGTACTGTGTACAGACCATCAGTCTTGTTTCAGTTTGAGGGACTGGTTTCTCCACACTATAGGGATGAAGGCATTGATTGCCGCCTTGCTGTGGACTGTAGCTACCCCTTCCATGCAGTCATGTTTGTACTGTGAAGAGACAATCAGTCTTGTTTCGGTTTGAGAGACTGGTTTATCCACACGGGGATTGAGGCTTTGCTATGGACTGGGTACCCCTTCCAGTCATCTCCATACTGTGAAAAGTTCATCAGTCTTGTTTCATTGTGAGGGACTGGTTTCTCCACACCCTAGGGGTGAAGGCATCCATTGCTGCTTTGCTGTGGACTAGATACCAATTCCCGTCCTGTAACTGTGAAGTTACCATCAGTCTTGTTTCAGTGTGAGGGACTGGTTTCTCCACACCATATGGGTGGAGGCATTCATTGCTGCATTGCAATGGACTGGGTACCCCTTCCAGTCTATATCCATACAGTGAAGAGACCATCAGTCTTGTCTCAGTGTGAGGGACTTGCTTCTCCGTGCTTTTCCGACAAAGGATGATAATGGGGCTGTTATAGACAACTAACTAAGTTGACTGCGCCGTCACCTGAAGACAATTACGATCGATCGTAACTCGTTTTACGAAGGATAACCCATCGTAGAGGGCCTATCCTAAACGTATGACTGCAATGCATCATAAGTCTTACGATTGATAGTAAGTCACGATGAGATTGGTAAAATCGACCCAATAATACATATAACCACTTCTTGAAATGAAATCAATTGGAAAGTGAACAAAAAAAAATTGACTGGAACGGGACTTGAACCGGCGACCTCCTGAATACCGTACAGGCTAGTGTAGAAGGTTTTTGAATGATATTCTAAGGAGAATATTCTGACCGATTGAACATTTGAGCGGAAATTTTATCATATCGACTGAGAATAATGATAATTTTTCACTCTAAAACAATCCGATTATGGGTCGATTTCACCAAACTCATCGTAACTTACTATCAGTCGTTGGACTTAATATGCACTGCAGCCCCACGTAGAAGTCCTAGGATTACGATGGCTCATCCATCGTAACTTGAGTTACGATCGATCGTAGGACTTCTTGAAATCGACCACTGGTCTGGTCTGGTCTAAAACGCCAGTAGGTGGGAATGGAATTTCACTCAAAAAACAGTGAATCTTCAGTCTTTATGAAGTAAGAGGGAATACGGTGATCGAGTTGCGTGCGGCAAGCTTGGAAGGACGGGACCACGCAATTGTCCCGGCCGTGTCTCTGATCATTTTCTCTCGGTCTGTGTTACGGAGAGCCCCTTGCTTGTGTAATCCTGATCATTCTCATTCGAGTGAGCAAGCTCGCTGCCTCCCCGTATGTTTTTCCTGTATCTGTTCCAGAGGTTAGAAGACCCACTGTTGGACCTCCTTCTCTAAGGTTGTTCTGGAGGTAGCTTGGGAGTTCGGGTCTCGGTTGAGGTTTCTTTCCTTTGTCTGTTCTCGGGGTATACCCCTTCCGCCATGATTTGGTTTGGTTTGGTTAGGATGCTCTCCTCTAGACCTGGAGCTATAGTGGACCTTCTATACATAGGCAAACTTGTTCTAGCTTCTTCGTTCAGAATGTTCTATATATTACTTCAAAGACTGTCTTTTTGAAGAAGGAGGGAATACGGTGATGGAGTAGTCCACGGCGAGGTTGGAAGGACGGGACCACGCAATTACATGTGTCCCGGCCGTGTCTCTGTTAGCATTTTCTCTCAGTCTGTGTTATGGACAGTCCCCTTGCTTGTCTAATCCTGATCATTATGTTAGCGTATACCTCTGAGTGGGCAGGTCTCGTCAGATGGTCTCTCCACAGTATACACCAGGCGCGGTTCTACGTGGGGGGGGGGGCAGTGGCGTCACCAGACTTTTAAGTCTGGGGGGACACAAGGGGGGCACTAGCAATTGTTGGGGGGGGGGGGCAAACTTTTTATATATTATATTTTTTTTCACCAACCCAAATTTCAAATGGGGGGCACGAGGGGGGGCACGAGGTTTTCCAGGGGGGGGGGGGGGGGCACGTGCCCCCCCTGGCCCCCCTTGGTGACGCCACGGGGGGGGGGGGGGGGGGCTGTAGCCCCCCAACAATGTTGTCTAGCCCCCCCCCCCCCCCCAAAATGCAAGTGAAAAAGAAAATTCTTGAAAATACTGGATTTTTTCAGTTTTTAAGCGCCAATTACATAAAAAAAAAACGCGTTGTGTGGGCTATAATGTGCATGTTTTCCGACCCCTAATAAGACATAGCAGAAGCTAGTGTTAGAAGAACCCAAAATATTGGGTCTTCTAGCCCCCCCAAAAAATAATGGCTCTTCTAGGCCCCCTCCCCCCCAAAAAAAAAAATCGACTCTAGAACCGCCGCCTGGCATACACATCTTGAAACCTCCTTAGAGCATACCGCCTCCGTCTACAACATCCCGGTATACATCTCTACTTTATAAGAATAACAAAATGATTGGTCCCCTAGCTGGCCCATTTTAAATTCTCTTCTGTTTTTAATTAAGTAACTAAATACCAACTTGTCCACTCCTGGCAAGCCTTTTAACGAAGCATGACCTCCAAATAAACTCCACATACTGTGCAGACAACGACAGTAGATTATGTTATTACAATGGTATACAGAGTCAGACGCACCAGATGTCGTGCTCAACACAAACTCAAAAAAAGAAATAATGCTTTCAAATTTTACCCAATAACTCATGACCCAGAAATTATTGACAACTACCACCCACAAAAACCATGTAAACAGGGATGCTATTTCAGTATACATGAAAGTGTATCGGATAGCTGATTATTATTTTTGTAATATGAGTGAGAAAGGTTAGGGGCTGTATATGATCATAATATCTTCATTAATTTGGTGAATTAGGGAGGGACGGCGTGTCCTGTCGAGCCTGTCACAATCAATCATGTCTGGTGGCGGGAATGGTTTTTGATGACAATATCTTCCTCTTTATAGAGCTTGACATGTGTCCGTGTTTTGTTTCTCCGTTATAGGTTTCCGTTTATTGATGGTTCCGCCTTGCAATAGACTAATTAAAAAACATGCAGTAGCGAGTTAAAGCCGCGCAGTTCTGAGTTTGTGTCTAAAGACACATTATTGGTACCTGAGTTACACAGTGAATTTGAAAATGATTTTTTCAGTCAGTTTCCATTGTGGTTATTTGATGATTATATTAATTAAAAAGCCGAATCCTCTTTGAATGATCCCCCATGTACCGTTCCCAGGTTGCAGCATTGCTGTGTGTATCATTGAAACGATCCTTGGGATATGGCAGTATTTGCGTGGTTTCATGGCTTCTGACTGCCAAACGAACAAAGATAATAATATTGACTTTTGGGGTCACCGCCAACGTAGGAATGGATGGCTCAGTTAGTAGAGCCTATCGTTTCACTCTTTAGAGTTTTAGAGAGTAGTCATGTGAGGGACAACATCTACTGACCGGAGCCTCTCCCACCAGCGAGTATGACAGCAAAATAGCGTGGGTGATCTCACGGTAGTTGGACGGCGGTGGCCTTGGGCAGAGCCGTTGTGTAAACGAAATAATAAAAAGGAGGCGCACGAGTTCACTTCAACCGTGACATCACGCCAGATGCTTCGATTGCGATTGCAATTTCCACCATGATCGTAAATCTTCGTATTCGATTAAGATGTATCACAGCATTGAGGATGATCATGGTATTATGATATAGAGTTGTGGGGGGCTGTGGCTTAGTGGTCTGGCGTGTCGTACTCAAGATCTTTGGGTCAATCTATAAATTGTGGGTTCGAATCCAGCCATGGGATAGTGGTGCTTGCGTCCGTCAGCAAGACGCCTTGTGGCATATTGCTCCTCTTCACCTGAGTGTAAAATGAGTACCTGTGAGGGTAGAAATGGCTTTATGGTTTGATTAGCCCCATGTGCGCATTATAGTAGCACGGGGATGCATGCTTCCCAGGGAGTTGGGATGGTTTCAGGACGAATGGTGCTTGCATCCTTGGGCAAGACGCTTTGTCACTGTTGTCGCATATTGCTCCTATTCTTCCAGAAGTAAATGCATTTATGGGTACCTGTGAGGGTAGAGATGGACTTTCCTTTGTTTTCACGTACTGACCAAATTTACATCTTTAAACCTTTGGTATTTGAACTGTACCCATTTTGTCATGATGAAACTTCGACCGAATGTCCCTTGAATGATAAACTTCAGTTTGCGACGGATAAAGACACATTGAACATTTCAATTTTTGGCCTTTTCGTTAGCATGGAAACATTATGTGGACGTGTGCAAGTCCACACAACTTCTTGGGATCCTGCATTATGTGGACGTGTGTGAGTCCACACAACTTCTTGGGATCCTGCATTATGTGGACGTGTGTGAGTCCACACAACTTCTTGGGATCCTGCATTATGTGGACGTGTATGAGTCCACACAACTTCTTGGGATCCTGCATCATGTGGACGTGTGTGAGTCCACACAACTTCTTGGGATCCTGCATTATGTGGACGTGTGTGAGTCCACACAACTTCTTGGGATCCTGCATTATGTGGACGTGTATGAGTCCACACAACTTCTTGGGATCCTGCATTATGTGGACGTGTGTGAGTCCACACAACTTCTTGGGATCCTGCATTATGTGGACGTGTGTGAGTCCACACAACTTCTTGGGATCCTGCATTATGTGGACGTCTTTTGTCATGAAGTCCACACTTTGTATGCTACGACTGTGCACTGTTTTGTAACAGTGTTTTTTTTACAATTTTGTGTTGGGTGATGGTAAAGTTCAAATTGCAGTGTTTTTTGTTTTGAAGGGATGGAACAGAATTGGTAAGACAAAATACACTTCAAGATCACAGATTCACATAAAACGTACACAGTATAATGGTGATGATAGGAGAAAACATCCCATGAAATGTTTTTGTCTGAAATGCCATATTCGTTGATAAATAAATGAAACTATTTTCCGAATGGAATAAATCGCTTCGAAGCATTTTTATCATGAACGCATAATATCGTTGAAATGAGTAAACGGGTTTTCACTATTTTCTCGTGATTTTCCCAGATGGCTGATTGACCTCAAACTTCTAAAGGTTTGTCACTTAAGGTATATGATGGATTACATAAGGTGCTTTCACTGTCAGCAACGGTTTTGTCGCACAAACCAGTTCTGTACCATCCCTTTAAAGGTTGTATCATACTTTGTTAAGACACCAAAACAGAAATGTTCACAGATTTACGTATAACTTACAGAGTATGAAGATGGTGGTGATAGAAACATACCGTTAAAATTCTTCCACCTGAAATGGTGTATTTATCCAGAAATTAGTCAAACAACGACCGAAAATCTTTTTCTTTAAAAGATCAAAAATAAAAGAGAAAAGACCTAAGAAATACTGTGGCCGTTTTTCACTGTTTTCTCAAAACGTGGGCACCGTATGGGACTGAAATTTTCACAGATGACTTTTATTGTATCGTCCTTGATATTTATGCCCATGAATCTGTATTTCTTCGACAAAAAACAATGTATGATACTACCTTTAATAACAAAATCATAAACATTGACACGACATTTTGAGAAGTCTACATTCAAGTATCTTTATGGGAAACATTCGTAGAATGTTTCACCTTGCTATGCAGCAAACTGCATCCGCCGTAGGAACATTACACTGATCGAGTTCGAATACAGTGTGAAAAACCAATTGCCTCCGAATTATTGCCGCCACGCCCTCAGGCGGCGAGAGGTTAACGCTGGTTAATCGAGGTCACGCGGATGACCTTTGCCGGGCCGAGGCGATGACGAGGCAATGACGCCACAGGGTCAAAGGTCACAGGATGATAACTGGCAAGAGCTGAGCATGGTGAAAGATCTGACATGGTTGAGATTCCTAAACAGTTGTGATGTCCCTTGGTTAAAACAGAAAATACATTGACTATTTCTAGTAATTTCCCAAATTGAAGGTAATTTTTAATGTCATTTGAAATTGATTTCATGATAATTTACAGAAGTAGGCTAGTAAACGGCTGGAAACTGCTCATCAACCAAAGTGGAACCTATATAAAATATTTGGAGTTAAGAGGGCCTTTCTCAAAACATAAAAACATTTCATAATACATTTTTTTTTATAGCAAAGATCGAAATGTTCCAAAATTTGGTATTGTTATTCTTACAGTTGAAAATAATTAAAACTACAATTCGGATTGAAAAAAAAAATCAAAAGTTCCACGCATCTAACTTACAAGAGAGTGTACAAAGACTACAAATTACAATTGAGTAAAACTACACACTACACACAAATCCTACATACATATACATGCAGGACCTTTCAGCCTTTGTGGCAGAAAACCTTTGGAAAAGTTTTAAACCATAATAATTATGTTTGCGTGTAGGACTACATGTACCTGTATGTCACAGAACTGCAGCTTTAACGTAATATAATGATATTTTCTTTAAAAAAAAAAAGCAGATTCATGGGCAAACATATCAAGACAGATACAGTAATAGTCATCTGTGAAATTTCCAGTCTCATACGGTGCCCACTTTTTCAGAAAACAGAGAATAACGCCCACTGTAATCTAAAATCCGTTATTTTTTATCTTTTAAAGATAAAAATCGCTTTTGGTCACTGGTTTTACTCTTTTCTGGATAAGTATATAATTTCAGGCATAAAATTGTTAACGGTATGTTTCTACCATCACCATCTTTATATCCTGTAAGTTATAGGTCAATCTGTGAAGGTTTCTGTTTCGGTATGCTACCAAAGTAAGATACTACCTTTAACGGACGATGCAGCCTGTTTTTTCGATGATTTGGGATTGCAACGTGAAATGCTACATTGTGTTGCCAATTATCATTGCCGCTTGATCATTTTTGTTCTTCAGAGGTCGCAATCTACATGACCTGAACAAGACTGAATCATCTTCTAAGTATTTCTGCGCCTTTCCCCCTTTTCACCCAAACAACGTTACCATGTACTTATTATACTATCTTTAAAGTTCACAAAAAAACAAAAAAAACACCAAGGATCACAGCGGAGCTAAAAAATTGTCCTGCCCGCGGGGCCGGATCAAAATTAGCCCCCGTTCTTTAGGTGCCGTTAAGCCGATTTAGAGCGAGTTGTCTTTCGGAACGCCACGCCGTGATTTTCGCCCTTTTAACGGCGGAGCTGTCTGTACTTTTTCCCCCTCGCTCGATCCTCTCAGCCCCGCTCTCGTGGAATCTTGTGATATATCCGTCTGCTCTCATGGGTGATGTGAACTTTTCTGATGTGTACCCGCGGGCGAAAGCGATCGGGGATTTTCTGCCTGGGATGCGCTCATGCCTACCTCGCGACTGCAAACAAGAAATTAAGAAGGGCTAGGAAACTCGGCATTCAAATCACCGAAAAGATCAAAAATATAATATCGACTACTGATGAGGAACGACTCAGTCAAAATGAGGGATAAATAAGAAATGACTTAGTGGACAATACAACATTGGCGAATGAAGTGCAGGAAAGGTGCCGCGGTTTTTTGATGTTTTGAAACCAATTCTCCATGAACTGATTTTTTGCCGCAGGGATCCATCTGCACCTATGTATGGATTTTAATCCTGTAAAAACACTGGCACTGGATGGCGTTCGCTTTGGCTTGCCTATTAAGGATGCACTCTGTATTCTTCGTTTATACTGCGTAGGGTATAGGTACGGGGTGATGGGAGGGGTGCTGTGGCCTAGTGGTCTGGGGCCAATTTCATAGAGCTGCTTAGCACACAAAAAATGCTAAGCACAAAAATGTCTTGCTCAGTAAAACAAACCACCATTGGAAATTCCATTTGATATTCATGGTCAACGAACAACAGCCAAAGAACAATTGCAAGTGATACACAACACTGACATGGAGATTTGGTTGCAAATCCTGTTTTTACTAAGACAGAAATGTCATGCTTGGCGAATTTTTGTGCGAAGCAGCTCTATGAAATTGGCCCCTGGTTGTAAGCACTCAAGATCACGTGGTCAATCTACAGAATGTGGGTTCGAATCCAGCCATGGGCTAGTGGTGCTTGCATCCTTAAACAAGATTCTTTGTCACATATTGCTCCTCTTCACCCAGAAGTAAATGGGTACCTGTGAGGGTAGAGATGGCTTAGGGACTTTCTCAAAGCTCGGCCCCGGCTCCAGCTTCGTCTCTGCATGTCATCCATATGCTGAAAATATAGGTTGTGGCTTTTCGTAGAAGCTGAAGCTCTGTTTTCTTTTTCAAACCAGAGAATCTACTTCCGAACCGCAGCCAAAAGTCTCTATTTTGATACCCGTAGTTTCTAGAAATGAAGCCGGAGTCTGAGCCGGAGCCGAGCTTTGAGAAAGGCCTTTTGTGTCCTTGATTAGCCTTCATGTTGTAGAGAAATAAATATAAATTGTATCGTGTACAAAATAAAGTTCAGCAATCCTCAAATCCCATATATTCCATTTTAGTATCCACTTTCATGTCAATGAGGTGCGAGGGTCAGGCGCGATAGCGTCCTAATTAATCAGGAGCCAACTTCAAAGAGCTGCTTAGCATACAAAAAATCGCTAAGCATGACATTTCTGCCTTAATAAAAGCAGGATTAACAATCAAATTTCCATGTGTTGTGTGTGTCACTTGTGATTGTTCTTTGGCTGTTGTTCGCTGACCATGAATATCAAATCGAATTGTCAATGGTGGTTTATTTTATTTTGAAGCCATTTTTGTGCTAAGCATTTTTTTTTTGTGCTAAGCATCTCTATGAAATTTGCCCCAATTAACATGCATAGAACTGAGGCAGATGTTAGAAACTATACGGCCTGATAACTCGTATTGAACAGGGGCCACATGTGGGGTAGGTGAGTGTGGAGGTTTTGGCTGGGTATTGCGCTTATAATAATTTCTGGATGCCGCTAACCAGCAATGAAAGCCGCAATTACTTCACAATTAATTTGCAAATCGGTTTTTAAGGAGATGCAAGCGGCTGGAGAAGGAGACTATAAAGCCGATGCGAGATGCGCATCCCCCCCCCCTCCCCACCCCTCGCCATGTCGAGTAGGGATGAGTTAGCCGGTATAAGTGGCAGAGGGACATGCATATACACTTCTAACCACTTAAGACCTCTTAGTCTTGTCATGTGATTCCCTCTTATCGTCAGAAGCCTCGAATAGCCACCGGTTGCGCCCTCTTGCGGTAAAACCTTGTCAATTCATTGTAGAAGAAACGCGCATGCCAAACAAACGTTTCAAACGTGGTACGACTAATTCTCTGTATACCGTATTAATTTTAAGAGTGCTACTTCTCTATTGGTTATCGAAATGATGTAAGGGCACAAGCAGACGATAAAGACGAAATGTCGTTTGGAACTTGTACCAGTTTATTTTCAAACGGTGGGTTTTTTTGGTCAATGATTTTTTTTCGAAGTTTTATTTTTCGTTTTGTGGTTTTTGTGTACTATTTAGAGTGCTACTTTTTGTGGGCTCAGAAGCGGGTCCAGTTTGACCTTACATCTTTTTAGCAAGTAGGATAACAAATGGACGGTTAAAGGTAATATTATACTTTGGAAGCATGCAGGTATCAAAGCACACATCTTCATCGATTAACCTATAACTTACAGAATGTAATGATGGTAATAATTGAAACATAATTATAAACCGTTAAAAAAATGTTCTGCCTGAGATGCTGTATTTATCCAGAAAGAAGTAAAACCAAAGACCAAAAACATTTTTGAAATCGGGGTGAGATCAAAACTCGTTTGAATAGATTCGAAAATACCATGAGCGTTTTTCACTATTTTCTCAAGAAGTGGTATTTTTCTCAAGAAGTATTGTTACATTAATTTTTTTATATTTGTTTCCCCATTGTTTGCTTATAATGCGCCAATATTCCATCCAATAAAGTCCACAAGACGCAGAATCCTCAAACAATGAACAATTGAACAATACATGTAAAATGCAAAAACCTTTTTCCTTGAAGTATCGAAATTAACCATGAAATTATACCTATTATCCAAAAACATAGGCCTAAATTAAACAGAAATTCTTTCAAATGACCTTTAAAATTTTCTAGAGAACGAATGTACTGCAGATAAAAATGAAACACACACAAAAATAAAACACTCACTAGACATAACATGTTAAAAAGCTCCATGGATTGTTTTGTATGTATATCTTTTGATCGTCTATCTTCCCCTATATGCAACACAATACAATAATTATACAATACGACGTCTCATCAGCGCGCGGTACATTGCAGTAATAATTATGTTATCGTACAATCATAGAGTAAGGAAGAAACGCCGAAACATTACAAGCATGCGCGGTTCTACGGGGTGGGGCCTAGGGGGGGGGGGGGGGGGCGCTGT
Source organism: Astropecten irregularis (assembly GCA_963971285.1). NCBI lineage: Eukaryota > Metazoa > Echinodermata > Asteroidea > Paxillosida > Astropectinidae > Astropecten > Astropecten irregularis. The sequence goes on from OZ020255.1 coordinate 6,881,318, forward strand.
AGCCCCTCAAAAATTTTGTCAAGCCCCCCCCCCCCCCCCCCCAAAAAAAATGCAAGTGAAAAAAATAATTCTTGAAAATACTGGATTTTTCAGATATTAAGCACCAAATACATAAAAAACGCGTTGTGTGGGCTATAATGTGAATGTTTTTCGACCCCTAATAAGACTTAGCAGAAGCGAGTGTTAGAAGAACCCAAAATATTGGGTCTTCTAGCCCCCCCCCAAAAAAAAAAAATAATGGCTCTTCTAGCCCCCCCCCCCCCCCCCAATTTTGACTCTAGAACCGCACCTGATTACAAGGAACTCTTAAATAGTTTTGAGGACAAGAGCGGGGGTGTGGCAAAGGGAAGGGGGTTTGCATACACAATGTTGGATACTGGGCCCCATATGGCACGTTGCCCCAACCGGAAATTAGCAGTCACTGCCCTGTATTGTGTGCGACTGATTACAAACTCCCTCCCCCCACAGCAACTCACCCCACCCCTAAACCCCCCCCCCACAGCTCTCAGAAAAAAACCTGCATCGAAACCAACATCTGATATAAACGCATAAAACAACTAGAGATTTCTAAAATGTGCAATTGAAATTAAAGGTAGTATCATACTTTGGTTATTTTGTCAAAGAAGTACAGATTCATGGGCAAAAATATCAAGGAAGATACAGTCACAGTCATCTGTGAAAATTTCAGTCCCATACGGTGCCCACTTTTTGAACTCGCGGCCCCGGTATTTCTTAAGTCTTTTCTGTTTTATTTTTGATCTTTAAAAAGATCAAACAGATTTTCGGTCGTTGTTTTACTAATTTCTTTATAAATACACCATTGCAGGCGGAACAATTTTAACAGTATGTTTCTACCACTACCATCTTCATACCCTGTAAGTTATACGTAAATCCGTGAACATTTCTGTTTTGGTTTTTACCAGAGTATGATACTACCTTTAAAGTAAAAACAAAAGTAGAGCAAATAACTTCACAAGCCCGAAGAATTTCGACCACTTTTAACAAAATGCCCCGTGCATTTTTCCCACTTATTGAAAAAAAGATCTTTCCCCCTAAATCGAACGAGGGCAAAGAAGTCAGCGGAGGAGCCAAATTACTTCTGATAAACAAATCACAAGTTGACTGTCTTTATCTTCTTCCTTTTTTCTCCTTTTGGTTGGCGTTTTTTTGGAGATAACCAGTCCCAATGCTTTGGAGAAACTTTGAAGGCAGATTTTTCTGTCTATTAAATGGAAACGTTAAACCCTGGAAGATCAAGGGGCTGTGCCTCTTTCTCTCTCTGATTTTTGCCCGGTCTTTGCTTCGTTCTACCCCCGTCCCATCTGTCAGGAATTTCAGGCCAGTTCCCCGGTATGAATTCTCCTTTCTCTTCTTCGGTCCTATAGCCGCTTCCGGAAAAAAAAACCTCCACCGAAAATTGGGCTATGAAAATATTAACGTATATATACATTGTAGGCCTATATACATCGACATGCGCACTGTCAGAAGGTGGGGTGGGGGGGGGGAGGTAGGGGTAGGGTTAGCTAGCCCGAGCGCGTACAACCCATTAAGTCCATATGTCGTGTTTTGAGCACGCGAAAATAACTCACAGTGTTCATTTAATACTTTGCGATCAATTTATTATTATTTTTTCTTCATGGGCTTTCTGTCCTTAAAACGCCCGCCGTATATCTTCAACATGCGTATTAGTGAGATGCTCAAGGCGTAATTGTTTTGTATCGCCTAGGCCCCAAGCTTAGGTATTAGCGTGAATTTCTGATTTGAGATGACTAAAGATGAGATGAAGTGGGGGGGGGGTATGCCCTAAGTGTCGTAAATACATAAATATGCACATGAGCTGGTGTATGGTGTAATTGGCCAGCACCCCGGCGTAAAAAGATACATGCAATTAGAGTCGTAGCCGGCATGTGGGTCTGTCATATTATACCAACGATTATGGCTAGCTACGGAACAGAGGGGGCCCCGGCCCGGACTGCGCGGTGTATCTCCGGCGGGCGAGAAAGGCCGGTCGCGCGGTACACACGCGCCGTGTCACCGGGCGATTTTGTTCACCGACTGGACCTCACATCTGTCACGGTTTTTTTTCCGTGACCGTATACCGTATCGTACCGTCAGGGTATACATATTACAGAGGTTCATCATAGCAATGTAACTTATCGGTACACGCTCTGTACATTATACACACAGCAATTGACACTCACTCTTAGACTCTGTGATTCTCAGGTTAATTGATTACAAACATAAAAGAGCGAGCGAAGTTATTGGTTTTTCGAGTCTAGGGCCCTATTCCAAACCTCGGCTCCGGCTCAGGCTCCGGCTCCAGCTCCATTTCTTGAGTCAATTTAAAAACAACGGGTATCAAAATATATACTTTTGGCTGTGGTTCGGAAGTAGATTCTCTGGTTTGAAAGGGAAAACGGAGCTTCAGCTTCAATGAAAACCCACAACCTATATTTTCAGCATATGGATGACGGAGCCGGAGCCGGAGCCGGAGCCGGAGCCGGAGCCGAGGTTTGGGAAAGGGCCTAGGCTGATCTCTCCATATGAACCAATTATTATCACCACTAGACAACAAAATAGTCAAGATCATGCGATAGCTGGGATGGGACATGTACAAAAAAAAATTTCAGACTGTGTTTTAGACCTTTCACAAACAGTACATTCGATATTAAGCTGCTGCAAAACGTCTTTCATTTTATTTTCTGGCTTGGAGTTAGGAGGGCCTGCATGACGTGTTTCGATTCTAGCAGGATCTTTCTCAAAGGATAAATGACGAACGAACATGCAAGTGAAATCAGCATACATTTTTTTTTCATTTTATTTATTTTTTACACTTTCAGACGACAACAGTATATTGTAAATGTGCTTAATAATAGACAAAGGTATAGAAAAAGTGGCAGGGGTCTCCAAAAAGCAAGCTTGTCGTGTAGACACACCTGTTAAGGTACAATTAATTACTTAATTAATTACATAAACAATTAATACGAAAGATAATATAACTTTCACATCACAATCGGAAACCAGCTTTGGTTTTTCTGCGCACGAAAAGCGCAAGCACAATAATACATTTTAAAGGGTCTCTGCAAAGAAGATATTATGGCTTTAACATGCACCAATTAAAAAAACTGTAGATGAGGACTGTGATTTTACCCACTTCCTCACACTGATTCAGGGTTAAAAACAGGTTTTTTTGATGTTATGCTAATTAGTATTTCCATATTCATGAGCAAAACTGTGATGTCATCTGTGGAACTGAGAGCAGTAACCCAATTGATTTGTGCACAGAAAGTTGTTGTTGTTTGATAGGTTTTCTGACAGACATGTTTTTTCATTATATTTTTGCTGTTGGTTCCCTACATGAGTATGCATGAAAATCCCCCGTTTTACAAAGCCATTCAAAGGAAAACCAAATGCTGGTTTGAAACCAAAATAAGACTTGTCATTCATTATCTGTCAGTATATTCTCTGTAAGAAGGCAATAAAATAACCTGACTAAAAAAAGCACTGCAGCCGCCCTTTAGAGGTATAGTACCATACTTTGGTAAGAAACCAAAACAGAAATGTTCACAGATTGACGTATAACTTACTGGGTATGAAGATGGTGGTGATGGTAGAAACATACCGTTTAAATGTTTCCGCCTGAAATGGTGTATTTATCCAGAAATTTGTAAAACAACGCCCGAAAATCGTTTTGATCTTTTAAAAGATCAAAAATTTAAGAGAAAAGACTTAAGACACATACCGGGCCGTTTTTCACTGTTTTCTCAAAAAGTGGGCTCCGTATGGGACTGAAATGTTCACAGATGACTGTTGCTGTATCTTCCTTGATACTTTTGCCCATGATTCTGTATTTCTTTCACAAAAACCGAAGTATGATATTACCATGAAATACAGCTAAACACTAAGCGGTAGCAATAAAGGAATTATTAATACGAAAAAAAAAAAACGTTTCAAAGCTTTTATAGCTTTACATTTATTTCGTCGGATGAAATCTGATGTAAAATCAACATTTTTTAAGTTGCTTCCATATAACGTGCCCTATTTGTAAATAGACTCCGTATTTTGGCATTGAGATTCGAGTTGAAAGGATAATAGTTATATACAGTGTACGGCCAGGACAATGACCTATAAGCACAATCGACATGTACCGGATTTAATGCACAATAATAGCCGTGTTGTTCCCCTAAGGCCATGTGTGTATACTGTGAATGGGGGAGAATATTTTGGCGTGGCTCCCCCTCCCCGGCCGGTAGTCTGTAGACCTCCCCTCTCCCCTCATGGGGAAAGCCCAGCCCAGGGGTCGATTTCACAAAGCCCTACGATCGATCGTAACGCGGGTTACGAAGGACAACCCATCGTATCCTACGTGGGGCTGCAATGCGTCATAAGTCGTGTACGATCGATAGTTAGTTACGATGGGTTTGGTGAAATGTTCGGTAAATATGTTTTATTTACGGTGTGCATCTTACTGTATGAAGATGCCTTGTTTGTGATTGGGAAAAAAATGTTTGGAAAAAAAAAAACTCTCGAGAAAAGATTGAATTTTTCAAATCTTGACAAAGTTAAAAGGTAGTATCATACTTTGGTAACATACCGAAACAGAAATGTTCACAGATTTACATATAACTTACAGGGTATAAATATGGTGATGGTAGAAACATACATTTAAAATATTTCTGCCTGAAATGCTGTATTTATCCACAAAAGAGTAAAACCAGTGACCAAAATTGTTGTTGATCTTTAAAGATCAAAAATAAAAGAGAAAAGACTTAAGAAATACTGTGGCCGTTTTCACGATTTTCTCAAAAAGTGGGCACCGTATGGGATTGAAATTTTAACAGATGACTGTTACTGTATCTTCCTTGATATTTTTCTCCACGAATCTGTATTTCTTTGACAAAAACCAAATTATGATATTACCTTTAAGGAAAAGAATTACATACACACAAACCCATACTTGTAAACCTATAATATTGTGGACCCCTTTTGTTGTTCTTTTGGTTGAACTGTCTGGCAGCAGCTCCATTGGTTTTGTACATGCTTTCCATTCGTGTAACATTGTCCCTTTTGGTATTAGTCCACGGCGTGAATGCCACTGTATTATTCTCACACACACAATCTTCTGGGTTTTTTTGTCGACGGGTTTTAGGCCTAATTAATGGGAGACTTTGGAGAACCGGTCTTCAAGTCAACAGCGCACGCGCACACAATTGTGAGCATGCGCGCGTTGGTTTGCGCCTGCGCTATTGTGCGTGCGCGTGCGCAGCTGTTAACTTGAAGACCGGTTCTCCAAAGTCTCCTATTAGTTACCCGTTGACGGGACAGACGTTTCCCCATACTGCGGTTTGGGCACTGGCATGGGGCCAATTTCATAGAGCTGCTTAGCACAAAAATTCGCTAAGCATGACATGTCTGTCTTAGTAAAAACGGGATTAACAACCAAATTTGCGTGACTGTGTTGTGTATCACTTGCACTTGTTCTTTAGCTGTTATTTGCTGACCATGAATGTCAAATGGAATTGTCAATGGTGGTGTCTTTTATTGTGCAAGACAATTTTGTGCTAAGCAATTTTTTGTGCTAAGCATTTCTATGAAATTGGCCCCTGGTGACCTATCTTTCTAACTTTCTTTAAATACTCTCTTCTTTTGTTTCCTTTTTCTCTATTTATTGTTTAAAAAGCACTATATACTACCTGTACTCACACCAGTCCTTAAAGGACCCACTCACAGTGTGGATTGTTCGTCTTAAATCCAAGATTCTCATTGAATTCCATTACTATTTTGCCTATAAACATAACCCGAAAAATTCACCCAAAAGTGGGATCATACTTCAGCCCTTTTCCACCTCAACGACAACAAAATCTTTCTTTTTCTAAACCTGCCCTAGAATTTGTGTGTTAAATTTTGTTACAATATAATGTGTAACGTTTCGTTTCAAGTTAACTGTTTCTTTTATTTCTTCCAGTTAAAGTTGTTTACTTCCCTTTCTGTATATATTTAGTTTCCTAAATGAAAGACACAACTGGAAAAGTGAAAAGTGTTTAACTGTCATTGATTTACTTAAGTTTTTTTTTTTTTTTTGTAATGCGCCTCTGATCACTTTTGTGGGAAAGGCACGCTAGTATAAATCTTCATATTATTATTATTATTATCTGGGAATGAATCAAAACGTTTATGAACGTGTGACGGGCTATCCGTCTGTCTCCCCTTCTGTCATGATGTCTGTCTACCATTTTTGAAACATTTTTGAAACATTTTTGAGAAAATTATGCTTTCGGGAAGCTCCGAGCCTTGTACAGCGAATTGGCTAGCCTTGGCTGATTCTAACGTTTTCACAAGGTGCCGACAGAGGGCGGCAGACACAATGACGCTTGGCGCACAGACATAAACGCATAGACGGCCAGTCGTGTGCAGCAATCCGTGATTCTGAAAACTATGGGCAAAGCGGTCAATCGCTGCGCGTTCAAACTGCGTGCGCTTGGCGCGCAACGCGCGTCCTGTGATAAGGGCATGCATATCCCAAGATTTTGAGGTTTTTTGTCTCGCTAGCTCAAAATTTTAAGGTAAAAACGTTGGCATTGCATTACTTTGTAGTACTTCAGCCTAAATAAGGCCGTGTCCCAATTCACTGGCTGTGGCCGCTGGCTACGGCCGAGGCTGTGGCCGCGTCTTCGAACTGGATTCAGCCAGTAGAATTGGGACGCGCCTTTGGCCGCGTAGACGCGCATGTCGGGACGATTTGAATCCATACGCGCAACTGAGGTCATGGCAAGCCAAATGCCAAATTATTCGATATACACTGTTTATCGGTGAAAAACAATCTTTATCTAGATAAAATTTGTTTATTACAGAGTTTTTCTCAAAAAGCAGTGTTTATCATGTCGGAATATAGTGTTTCTTGGCGAAAAACGTGTTTATCTCCGATAAATAGGGTTTATCGAATTATTTGGCATTTGGCTTGCCATATAAAGTTGGCCCGGCCACAACGAAGTCACCTTCCCTTGTGGCTTGATATTCGTGACGTCGCGGCCACAGCCGCGGTCGCAGCCAGTGAATCGGGACGCGGCAACAAGATGGACGCGCTGCCAATAGCCGCAGCCACGGCCGCAGCCAGTGAATTGGGACATGGCCTTAGTATATATGGGATTTCTTTTTTAATCGCAAAATGGCTTCATGATTTTTTTTTTGCCGGGAACACTTCAACTGTGCGTAAATTCCCTATACCGAGGGGTGAATTTGCCCATAGTTTTGATTTTAGTCGGGCGCCGCGGAGATCACGAAAATCCCCTGTAGTTTTGAATAGGACCTGGCGGTCTATGCGTTTATATGTCTGTGGCTTGGCTTTAAGGGTGCACCACACAAAATAGTTTCTCATTAACTTAAAGTGTCTATGCAATAGGAATATTATGGCTTGAACATGTGCCAAAAATAAATTGTTACATAGGCCTTTGATTTTACCCACTTCCTCACACTGTTTCAGGGTTAACGACAGGTTGTTTAGGTTGGAATGCTAATTAGAATTTCCATATTCATGAGCAAAACTGTGATGTCATCTGGGTAACTGAGAGCAGTAATCCAATTGCTTTGTGCACAAACATTTGGGGCTGTTTTATAGGTTTTCTGACCAACCTTTCCCCTCAATGGGTTTTATTGTGCTGAATATGTTCCTTTCACTCATCTGGTGGTGTAATTTTATTGACCAACCATTTCTGTGGGTCGTGTTTGCCTCTTCATTTGTTTATGTTTTTTCATTATATTTTGGCTGTTGGTTCCCTACATGAGTATGCATGAAAATTCCCCATTTTGCAAAGCCGTTCAAAAGAAAACCAAATGCTGGTTTGTAACCAAAATAAGACTTGCCATTCACTATATGTCAGTATATTCTCTGTATGAAGGCTATAAAATAACCTCACGGAAAAAAGTACTGCATGAACCCTTTAAGTGTAAAATACCTCAACTTCACAGTTAAAAAAAAATCGCATTTAGGAGTCTCTGTGTTTGGTGCAATAATTCAAAACAAAGTTTGAACCGTCATCTACCTGATTCCTTTCAATTTTTGGTTTGTTAGCTGATCAGATTTTTTTGCTAATTACCCAAAGAAAAAAGCAAAAAAGAAAGGTTTGTACAAGAGATTATCATGCAACAGAACAGTTTCATTAATCACTCCATGACGATGACACGGACTCTTTGATGCTTGTGAATTTATTTAAAAGTCCCCTTCCACCGTCAACATATTCGAATTGTAAAGTTTAAAAGACACTAATGCAAATAATAACCTTTGGAAAAGTTCCAACGAATGATAATAATGTTGGTCCTATTGGGATGATTCATTTTGTGCAGATCCATCGAACTGGAAGTTAAAGTCAATGATCTTAAGTCATTAACGGATCTTAATGAATTTATTTGACGGACATGGTCATCTACAAAAGGGACGAGGAGTGCTAACTTTGTTTCATTTGTGCAGTTTCTCGTGGCAAGGCAAATCTTGCACACTTTCTGTCCTGACTTTGTACTCAAACATTCTACCAGAAATTGTACTTTGACATTATTTTTCCTTAACAGTTATTTTTCGTTCGAGGATAGTGTTGTGATTAAAGAAAATATGATATTTTACCTTTTCTATTTATTATTTTTGAAAGGCAAACAAGAACCAGCATTTCCAAGAAATCAACAACAACAAAAATGATAAATGCCGTTAAATTAGGCAAAAGCAAAATCTGTGTCGGAATTATGCGGTGTATCCATACATCATGATGTTCCTAACTCGTCCAGCTATAACGACATCTATTGAGAGATCTGATTGGCTCAAGGCGATGGTGCTGGGGCTCCCAGATAGGCTACATGAAAAAATAGGAACAAAGAATAAATAGGTGAAAAATGTACGTAAATATAATCACTATTTTACAAATTCAAATGGAAGTTTTGGTATTTCCAAAGAGTGAAAGGGACACAGGACTATACGGGCGATTCTTAATAGTGCGCCCTCAAGAGATTCTAAAGCGCTGGCCAATCACATTGCACAGAATATATGTCGAGTCAATGCGCATGTGGATAGATTCCGCGCATTGTGATTGGCCAACGCATTGCAAATCCTTGTGATGAATTATTTGGTCTCGCTCGCTAAACTGAAGTAGGCCAAAATTAAGTCGTGTTGTTTTGAATTTCTGTCGAATTTTCAGCGGATAGAATGTGTATTACATGCTTTCGGTCGTTGTTTTTTACTAGTTTCTGGATAAATACACCATTTCAGGCGGAAACAAATGTAATGGTATGTTTCTACTACATGTACCACCATCTTCATACCTTTTAAGTTTTACTTAAATCTGTGAACATTTCTGTTTTGGTTTCTTACCAAAGTATGATATACATGTATACTACTTTTAACCCATTTGGTAATTTACTGTACTTATGGGAAAAAATGGCTTTGGTAACTTACCATGTGTTTCTAGTTGGTGTCGTACCTAACCTTTTGCCTTACAGTGGGGACAAAATCTATCATAGTGACGTGCTAACATTCGGCAGGTCGTACAAAGAGGACTACAAACCCTGTGAAAATAGAATAATATAATCAAAACACAAAATGAACATTGCACATGGTACATGAGACGTTTTGGCGATAATCAGGATTGTTCCCTTGTTTTCGACGACAATAACATTTCAGAGGCATTTTTTTTTTCATGGAGGTTTAATGGGAGACTTTGGAGAGCCGGTCTTGACTCAACAGCGCACGCGCAAACCATGTTTGCACAATACACGGGTTTACACTTCTAAAAAAGCGCATGCGTGGTAGTGCCTCGTTTCGAAGTCGCGATCAAAACCGCCGAAGTGTAAACCCGTGTATTGTCTTCGACAATGGACGGGCTTACACTTCGGAAAGTGCGCTTGCGTGGAAGTGCCTCGTTTTGAAGTTGCGATGAAAATCTAAGATGGCTGCCATGGTGTAAACCCGTGTATGGGAGACTTTTGACTAACTATTGTTAATCTCAAGAGGGCGCGCTTCAACAGTCTCGGGAAAAGTGTGTTGGTTTTGATGTCATTGCTTTTGTGCACGAATATTCGTCGTAAACACTACAAGCGTAAAATAATCGCATGAAAATGCCTGGTAAATACTGTGCAGTGTCCGGTTGTTGTGGCAGGGGAGGACATGAGTTCCTAAGAACAAACAAATGCAGAATTTGTGGAGATTTGCCATCAAAAGGGCGAGTTACAACCGATCATGGTGGCCGACGGCAAAGAGCATATTGTTTTGTGCACAAAGTTTTTACTTTGGCAAGCGAAACCTACCACATTATTTCTCAACAAACATAAGAATTTCACCTCACTCTGTATTTTCAGGCATTATAATTGGGGTGGGTGGCAATGTGAAGGTAAAGTTTAATTGTAAATGTCATAAATTTAATGTTCACAGCATTTTCCTGCGTCTTTCGGAGAGTTTTTGGACAAGCGCCGTACTTAAAGCGTGTACAAAAGTATTTTGTGTACAGGCTGCACCACACTAAATAAACTCCCATTGACCTTAGTGTAAAATCCCTCAACTTCACAGTTCAAAAAACCCCATCCAGAAGTTTCTCAGTTGTTGGTGCAATAGTGTAAATGATAGTGTGAACTCTCATCTACCCAATTCTTTTCAATTTTTGGATGGGTAACCGCTTGGATTTTTTGCTAATTGCCCCAAGAAAAAAACACCCCCGAAATGTCCTTTTTCCGTAACCGACTTGCTACGAGTTTTCATGAAGCAACCCTCCACGTTCCAGACAATGTAGGACCGGATTTTAAACCAAAATATATCAAGTCTCCACAACAGGCTGAAGCACTGAACCCCCAGGTTGTCATAACCAGTCAAAATTACACAATATATTAATTGCACGACTCCCCAAATTGCATATTTAAAAAACATTTGAGGGTACACACATTATGATAATCAGCTCGGCGCATTGATTTTTGACCTATTTAGTGTGGTGCATCCTACACTGATTGTATGCTGCCCTCTATCGACAGCCCGCTCCAAAAGTCTCCCATTGTGAGCATGCGCGCGTTGTTTTGCGCGTGCGTGCGCCTGCGCTGTTGACTTGAAGAAGACCGGTTCACCAAAGTCTCCCATTGGCATTAATAGCAATTTTACTGATTTCAAAATCGCTCGTATTGGACTTTTTTTTTCGTCGGTATAGACATACATTTAATTGCCAAATGTTTTTATTGAAAAAACAAACTTATCATTTGCTCTCTATCAAAAACTCAACTTTTGTAAAATTCATGTTTATTGTGCAGGCTTTCAGTGTGCTTTTGTCATTGTCCTGGAAGTAAATATTTTTACATAGGATTCTGTGAGCCTGTTTGAAAAAGTGGAAGTAAAATACCAAACTCATGACAAATGCCATACAATGCAGGCAAACAGAGAATAATGGGCTAATAGTCGAAACGTTCCTAAATTATCAGAGCTAGACGAAATCAAATAAATTGAGTAAATACCGACGCAGACAGTGAAATGAACCTACCTCCGTTCCACATTCATCATGTTCTTGTTCACCTCTTCAAGTTCCGCGTTCAAATCTTTAAAATGAGTAATAAAGATAATATACTGATTAGTTGTATTATGGTAATCATTACGTCAATAATTTGTTTCTTCTTTATCTATTTCTTCTTTGACCAAAGATCTCGACGTGTTGCATAAAAATGATGGAATATGAAGGGTGAATTGTCTTCCATCTACCCCACCATCCCTAGCTATACACTCTACCCAGTAGCTTGAAACTGGTGGTCACGAAAGACCACCCAATAACTAGCATCAGGTCTTGTTTCATAAAGGCCCCATGCACGACTGTGTAGATGAAGTTTTGCAGCATGTATCTAGAGCCCAGTGCTGTTTAATGGTAAGTGAAACTTTTCAGCTTAGTACTTAATTACTACTCAATAAAAGAATTGCCTAAGCTTAAAGGTACATGTAGTATCATACTTTGTTTTAAGAAACCAAAACAGAAATGCTCACACATTTACCTATAACTTACAGGGCATGAAGGTGGTTCTGGTAGATATATACCGTTAACATTTTTCCGCATGAAATGGTGTTTTTTTTTTCAAGAAATCAGTAAAACAACGACCGAAAATCTTTTCAATCCTTTAAAAGATAAAAAAAAAATCAGAAAAGACTTAAGAAATACTGTGGCCGTTTTTCACCGTGGGCACCGTATGGGACTCAAATTTTCACAGATGACTTACTGTATATTCCTTGAAATTTATGCCAATGAATCTCTGTATTTCTTTGACAAAACCCAAAGTATGATACTACCTTTAAGCGTATTTTTCTTGCGAGTCCAAGCTTCGGTGTCCATGAGATTTTAGCTTGAGGATAAAACACTTCCTAAACTAACACATTGTAAACATATGCTTGTAAATAGTTAACTAAGAATCATATTCAAGCAACGCATCTGTGATGTGTGTCAAGGAAATGGTTCCTTTCCAGAAGGATCCATCAGATCCGATCCCGTTTGGATCCGTTTGGGATCCCGTTTGGATCCGTTTGGGATTCGTTTTGGATCCGGATCAGTGCTAAAGAAACATGTAGTCCTTTCGGCCACGTTGAACAGTTCATACAAAAAGACAACAAAAGAAGCTCAATCCAAATAGCCTGACCTGCCAGCGTCAATGCGACACAAGCGACGACGAGTAACACAAACAGGATGTTGCGAGTGCGAGCCATGGTGTTTAGATCTGGTAGACTCGGTGAGACGAAGGTACCAAGTCACACCAAACCGCGCCCTTATAAAGCATTTTTGCTGCCGTGACTCTAACCGATCGCGTGCGAGCATGTGGGAGTTTCGATCAGACTGAAGTGGGAACGATGATACTTCAGCCGGGGAGAATCGGGTAGGCAAAGATATTTGATCGGAATCATGCCCGCATTTTTTGGCATCATAGAAAAAACAGCGAGTACGTTTCGATCGAAATTGCTTCAAGTACAGCGTACACCTCTTTGTCGGCTTTAGTGGAAAGTACTTTGGCAGGCTGGGATCGCTCCCAGCCCGGGACATACCTGGGAAAGATCTGAGCCCTGGTAGACCTGCTTCTCCACAGTTCACGAAGTTTAGTCACAAACATAATGAACATTCCCATTCTCTGACACAACCTCCTTACAAGACTAAACCATAAATCATTCACATTTCCACCAAATATGTAAGTTTGGCAAAACAAAAATAACCAGAATCGAATGCTCGTATTAAAGGTACAATACATGATTGGTAAAGGTCACAGGACAGCACACATACTTAACGTCTGATCAAACATGTACATGAAATAATAAACCTGTAAACATTTGAGCTCAATCGGACCGTCATCTGAGTCACGAGAAAATAGCACAAACCAGACTCAAATATTCTTATAAAACAAAAAAGAATGGTTTGATCTTACCTTGAGATCAAAACTGTTTCCAGTCTTTGTTTAACTAATTCCTGCATAAATATAGCATTTCAGGTGGAAATGTGTTCACAGTATGTTTCTACCAGCATCATATTCATCCCCTGAAAGGGGATAACTAAAACAACTCAAGTGAGGGTGTCCTTTATGTTTGTTCCAAATATCGTCCGGATGAACGATCATCGGAAAAGACACTAGGCCTAAATCTTAATTTGCTTGAAAAACCCAGCATCGTTCTGATGAACCAAGATTTCTCATGGTGACTGTTTGCACTGTTTACGAACTGTTGGGTCCATTTCCTGTCTCAAACTCAATAAAAATGTTGGGAGGCCTTGCAAATCCTATATGCTCCCTTTAATGCTACATCCATTAAAGGTAGAATCATACTTTGGTTTTTGTCAAAGAAATACGGATTCATGGGCAAAAATATCAAGGAAGATACAGTAAAAGTAATCTGTGAAAATTTCAGTCCCATACGGTGCCAACTTTTTGAGAAAACAGTGAAAAACGGCCACAGTATTTCTTAAGTCTTTTCTCTTTTATTTTTGAACTTTTAAAAGATCAAACAGATTTTCGGTCGTTGTTTGATTGATTTCTGGATAAATACAGCATTTCAGGCGGAACACTTTTAACGGTAGGTTTCTACCAGCATCATCTTCATACCCTGAAAGTTATATGTAAATCTGTGAACATTTCTGTTTTGGTCTCTTACCAAAGTATGATACTACCTTTTACGTCCCCAATACCCTCAATACAGAACTAAGGTGTGACTGTGAAAGTGTTGTACATCATAAAGTTATACAGTATTAACGCAGGGAAATGAGATACATTGAAAACAAATAACAGTACAGTACAGTAGAGGAACCCACACACAGTTAGTTTTGTAATACCTTAAAATTGCACATACATGTACATAATCAGGGCAAAAGCCATAAAATCATTAACTTTCAACAAGTGCCCAACACAATTCCAATGGAATCTTGTAGAAAGACCCATAGTCAAAGGTATTTATTTATTTTTTTTGTTTTTATTATTACCTTTATTGCACAGAAACATTAAAAGACACGAAGTGCAAGGGGGAAGCCCCGGACAGGCACACAGGCCCACAAAATGGGGACCCTTTACAACATCAAAAACCAAGAGACAGACTGACAAAGGACAGGCACAGTTAACAGACAAACAACCGAGGACAAAGATAAAATAATATTCCTAGTATAAAAAAAATGTTAAAAGATGGGAGATACTACTAATTAAAACTCCGGCAAGATATAGGAGATATGATAAAAAAATAAATAATAAACAGGTAAAGAGAACCCCAAATTTCACCCGTCAGTAGCTGGATTGTGTATCAATGTCATTTTGTGTGTATTGTCAAAGGTATCCATTATTTCATGATAGTGTTACTATTTCAATTCTGGTTATTTTGTTGCCAAACTGACATTATGTTGTTGAATTTTAACCGAATTTATATGGTTGAGTCTTATAAAGAATCGGCGTCAGAGCATGAAAATGTTCATGTTGTCTGGAGTTAAACTTCGTGAACTGTGGAGAAGCAGGTCTACCAGGGCTCAGATCTTTCCCAGGTATGTCCCGGGCTGGGACCGATCCCAGCCTGCCAAAGTACTTTCCACTGAAGCCGACAAAGAGGTGTACGCTGTACTCGAAGCAATTTCAATCGAAAAGTACTCGCTGTTTTTTCTATGATGCCAAAAAGTGCGGGTAGGCAGCGATCAGCCTTTTATGAGAAATATAACATCTTTGCCGACCCAATTTTCCCCGGTTGAAGTATCATTGTTTCCACTTCAGTCTGATCGAAACTCCCACGTGCTCGCACGCGATCGGTTAGAGTCAAATGCTTTTAAAAAGGGGCGCGGTTTTGGTCTGACTTGGTACCTTCGTCTCACCGAGTCTACCAGATCTACACCATGGCTCGCACTCGCAACATCCTGTTTGTGTTACTCGTCGTCGCTTGTGTCGCATTGACGCTGGCAGGTAAGGCTATTTGGATTGAGTTTCATTTGATTATATTAATGTTCAACGTGGACAAATGGCCTGGATTTTTCTTTCACACTCACTGATTCGGGATCCAAACCGGATCAGATCTGGTGGATCCCTCTGGAGAGGAGGAATTTCATTAACACACGTATTCAATAATAAATCTTTCTACACCTGATGGATGCGTTGCTTGAATATGATTCAACGTGCAGGCTATTTTCAAGCATAGTTCTACATGTTGTTTGTGGAAGTTTAGAAAGTGTTATTATGCTAGTCTGTGGACACCCCTTTTTCCACACGACAATTCGGGCATGGGCGCGAAAAAAAAATGTAAAATATGTTTTAAAGGGTCTCTGCAATGAGAATATTATGGCTTGAACATGTGCCAATAAAAAACTGTACATGGGGACTGTGATTTTACCCACTTCCTCACACTGATTCAGGGTTAAAAACATGTTTTTTGGTTTGTTTGCTAATTGGCATTTCCATATTCATGAGCAAAACTGTGATGTCATCTGGGGAACTGAGAGCAGTAACCCAATTGATTCGTGCACAAAAAGTTGCGGTTGTTTTATAGGTTTTCTGGCAGACCTATTCCTCCTCAATGGGTTTTATTTTGCCAAATATGTTCCTTTCACTCAAATGGTGGTGTAATTTTTTTACCAAACCATTTCTGTAGGTCAAGTTTGCCTCTTCATTTTTTTATGTTTTTTTTACACTTGCTGTTGGTTCCCTACATGAGTATACGTGAAAATCCCCCATTTTGCGAAGCCATTCAAAGGAAAAACAAATGCTTGTTTGAAACCAAAATAAGACTTGTCATTCATTATCTGTCAGTATATTCTCTGTATGAAGGCTATAAAATAACCTGACTGAAAAAAAAGCACTGCATGAACCCTTTAAAAGCAATTATTTCTTGCTAGAGCAAGTACTGAGACGAAAAGCTTAACAATTACCTTACCCTGAAAAAGCACTGTGCCCAGATGCATGTAGCAAAACCCATAGTCTACGGGCCATTACAAAATCAGGCTTGAGACTAGTGTTACGCACCAAGTTCGCCTGATGGCGCTCGATTGGCACGGCAGAAATAAAACAAAAGGTAGACCAGAACTTTAGTTAATTAGGAATCACTTGACCCCTTGATTATTTTAATACGTTCAAACGAAGATCAAATAATAGGAAGCGAATCAACAAAATACTACAATGTGAAATGGTGAGGCAAACATACAATAAGTTAACTACAGTAAGTTACAGTAAGTAAAGTTAACTATACCGGGTATAAGTAGAGGTGGACTAGCGTGAGGTTTGGGCGTGGCCCTCGGAACGGTTGCGCATCAAGCGGGCTGCTTGGGGACTTATTTCGCTCTTGCCATTTGAGACCTGCATAACTAAAGTTAAAGGGTCGGGGCCACATGGCGAAGCCGAAGGAAAGGCTCCAGCTTTACCATTGTATGTCAAGCCTTTCATTTCATTATGGACACAGAATGGCAGTAGCAAAATAAATCCCAAGCCTAGCCCCATTTTGTAAAGGCTCCATAATTCAAACACTCAGGCAGCAGTTGTAAGCTTCTATGTACAGTGTAAAATTAGGGATGGTGCATATGGGGTGGATGGACCAGGCGCGGTTCTACTGCGCCTGATCCACCACCAGGCTCTACTGCGGTTCTGCAGTTTTTATTTAACGAGTACTCTGCCGTTTTGTCGCATTGCGTGTGGCGCTATACTTCCTATACTATTTTCGGCCATGAACATGACTTTGGAATTTGGCACAGCTCATACTTTCCTGTAGAGTACATCTGGGGCTACATTTCGTGCAAGTTTCAGCTCGATTGCCTCTGTATTGAGGGAGAAATTTCAAACTCCAACAGAAAAAAGTTTCTCATAGTCTAAGTGCAGGGTTTTTTTTGCCGCGTGCTCTGCCGTTTTGTCGCATAGCGTGTGGTGCTATTCTTGGATTTTAGGCCATGAACATGACTTTGGAATTTGGCACAGCTCATATTTTCCTCTAGAATACATATGGGGCTACATTTCGTGCAAGTTTCAGCTCGATTGCCTCAGTATTGAGGGAGAAATTTCAAACTCTAGCAGAAAAAAGTGTCTCCTAGTCTAAGTGCAGGTTTTTGTTGCCGCGTGCTCTGCCGTTTTGTCGCATAGCGTGTGGCGCTATACTTCCTATACTATTTTCGGCCATGAACATGACTTTGGAATTTGGCACAGCTCAAACTTTCCTGTAAAGTACACCTGGGGCTACATTTCGTGCAAGTTTCAGCTCGATTGTCTCAGTATTAAGGGAGAAATTTCAAACTCTAGCAGGAAAAAGTGTTTCATAGTCTAAGTGCAGTTTTTTTGCAGACTGCTCTGCCGATTTGTCGCATAGCGTGTGGTGCTATACTTGGATTTCCGGCCATGAACATGACTTTGGAATTTGGCACAGCTCATACTTTCCTGTAGAGTACATCTGGGGCTACATTTCGTGCAAGTTTCAGCTCGATTGCCTCTGTATTGAGGGAGAAATTTCAAACTCCAACAGAAAAAAGTTTCTCATAGTCTAAGTGCAGGGTTTTTTTTGCCGCGTGCTCTGCCGTTTTGTCGCATAGCGTGTGGTGCTATTCTTGGATTTTAGGCCATGAACATGACTTTGGAATTTGGCACAGCTCATACTTTCCTCTAGAATACATATGGGGCTACATTTCGTGCAAGTTTCAGCTCGATTGCCTCAGTATTGAGGGAGAAATTTCAAACTCTAGCAGAAAAAAGTGTCTCCTAGTCTAAGTGCAGGTTTTTGTTGCCGCGTGCTCTTCCGTTTTGTCGCATAGCGTGTGGTGCTATACTTGGATTTTCGGCCATGAATATGACTTTGGAATTTGGCACAGCTCATTCTTTCCTCTAGAATACATATGGGGCTACATTTCGTGCAAGTTTCAGCTTGATTGCCTCAGTATTAAGGGAGAAATTTCAAACTCTAGCAGAAAAAAGTGTCTCATAGTCTAAGTGCAGTTTTTCTGCCGACTGCTCTGCCGTTTTGTCGCATAGCGTGTGGTGCTATACTTGGATTTTCGGCCATGAACATGACTTTGGAATTTGGCACAGCTCATTCTTTCCTCTAGAATACATCTGGGGCTACATTTCGTGCAAGTTTCAGCTTGATTGCCTCAGTATTAAGGGAGAAATTTCAAACTCTAGCTGAAAAAAGTGTCTCCTAGTCTAAGCGCAGTTTTTTTGCCGCCTGCTCTGCCGTTTTTCGCATAGCGTGTGGTGCTATACTTGGATTTTCGGCCATGAACATGACTTTGGAATTTGGCACTGCTCATACTTTCCTGTAGAGCACATCTGGGGCTACATTTCGTGCAAATTTGAGCCCGATTGCCTCAGTATTGAGGGAGAAATTTCAAACTCTAACAGAAAAAAGTGTCTCATAGTCTAAGTGCAGGGTTTTTTTGCCGCGTGCTCTGCCGTTTTGTCGCATAGCGTGTGGTGCTATACTTGGATTTTCGGCCATGAACATGACTTTGGAATTTGGCACTGCTCATACTTTCCTGTAGAGTACATCTGGGTCTACATTTCGTGCACATTTGAGCCCGATTGCCTCAGTATTGAGAAAGGAAATTTCAAACTCTAGCTGAAAAAGTGTCTCCTAGTCTAAGTGCAGTTTTTCTGCCGACTGCTCTGCCGTTTTGTCGCATAGCGTGTGGTGCTATACTTGGATTTTCGGCCATGAACATGACTTTGGAATTTGGCACAGCTCATACTTTCCTGTAGAGTACATCTAGGGCTACATTTCGTGCAAGTTTCAGCTCGATTGCCTCAGTATTGAGGGATAAAGTTCAAACTCTAGCAGGAAAAAGTGTCTCCTAGTCTATTGCAGGGTTTTTTTTGCCGCGTGCTCTGCCGTTTTGTCGCATAGCGTGTGGTGCTATACTTGGATTTTCGGCCATGAACATGACTTTGGAATTTGGCACAGCTCATTTATTCCTCTAGAATACATATGGGGCTACATTTCGTGCAAGTTTCAGCTTGATTGCCTCAGTATTAGGGGAGAAATATCAAACTCTAGCAGGAAAAAGTGTCTCATAGTCTAAGTGCAGGGTTATTTTTGCCGCCTGCTCTGCCGTTTTGTCGCATAGCGTGTGGTGCTATACTTGGATTTTGCGGCCATGAACATGACTTTGGAATTTGGCACAGCTCATACTTTCCTGTAGAGTACATCTGGGGATACATTTCGTGCAAGTTTTAGCTCGATTGCCTCAGTATTGAGGGAGAAATTTCAAACTCTAGCAGAAAAAAGTGTCTCATAGTCTAAGTGCAGTTTTTCTGCCGACTGCTCTGCCGTTTTGTCGCATAGCGTGTGGTGCTATACTTGGATTTTCGGCCATGAACATGACTTTGGAATTTGGCACAGCTCATACTTTCCTGTAGAGTACATCTAGGGCTACATTTCGTGCAAGTTTCAGCTCGATTGCCTCAGTATTGAGGGATAAAGTTCAAACTCTAGCAGAAAAAAGTGTCTCCTAGTCTAAGCGCAGTTTTTTTTGCCGCCTGCTCTGCCGTTTGTCGCATAGCGTGTGGTGCTATACTTGGATTTTCGGCCATGAACATGACTTTGGAATTTGGCACAGCTCATACTTTCCTGTAGAGAACATCTGGGGCTACATTTCGTGCAAGTTTCAGCTCGATTGCCTAAGTATTGAGGGAGAAATTTCAAACTCTAGCAGAAAAAAGTGTCTCATAGTCTGAGTGCAGTTTTTCTGCCGACTGCTCTGCCGTTTTGTCGCATAGCGTGTGGTGCTATACTTGGATTTTCGGCCATGAACATGACTTTGGAATTTGGCACAGCTCATACTTTCCTGTAGAGTACATCTAGGGCTACATTTCGTGCAAGTTTCAGCTCGATTGCCTCAGTATTGAGGGATAAAGTTCAAACTCTAGCAGGAAAAAGTGTCTCCTAGTCTATTGCAGGGTTTTTTTTGCCGCGTGCTCTGCCGTTTTGTCGCATAGCGTGTGGTGCTATACTTGGATTTTCGGCCATGAACATGACTTTGGAATTTGGCACAGCTCATTTATTCCTCTAGAATACATATGGGGCTACATTTCGTGCAAGTTTCAGCTTGATTGCCTCAGTATTAGGGGAGAAATATCAAACTCTAGCAGGAAAAAGTGTTTCATAGTCTAAGTGCAGGGTTATTTTTGCCGCCTGCTCTGCCGTTTTGTCGCATAGCGTGTGGTGCTATACTTGGATTTTGCGGCCATGAACATGACTTTGGAATTTGGCACAGCTCATACTTTCCTGTAGAGTACATCTGGGGATACATTTCGTGCAAGTTTTAGCTCGATTGCCTCAGTATTGAGGGAGAAATTTCAAACTCTAGCAGAAAAAAGTGTCTCATAGTCTAAGTGCAGTTTTTCTGCCGACTGCTCTGCCGTTTTGTCGCATAGCGTGTGGTGCTATACTTGGATTTTCGGCCATGAACATGACTTTGGAATTTGGCACAGCTCATACTTTCCTGTAGAGTACATCTAGGGCTACATTTCGTGCAAGTTTCAGCTCGATTGCCTCAGTATTGAGGGATAAAGTTCAAACTCTAGCAGAAAAAAGTGTCTTCTAGTCTAAGCGCAGTTTTTTTTGCCGCCTGCTCTGCCGTTTGTCGCATAGCGTGTGGTGCTATACTTGGATTTTCGGCCATGAACATGACTTTGGAATTTGGCACAGCTCATACTTTCCTGTAGAGAACATCTGGGGCTACATTTCGTGCAAGTTTCAGCTCGATTGCCTAAGTATTGAGGGAGAAATTTCAAACTCTAGCAGAAAAAAGTGTCTCATAGTCTGAGTGCAGTTTTTCTGCCGACTGCTCTGCCGTTTTGTCGCATAGCGTGTGGTGCTATACTTGGATTTTCGGCCATGAACATGACTTTGGAATTTGGCACAGCTCATACTTTCCTGTAGAGAACATCTGGGGCTACATTTCGTGCAAGTTTCAGCTTGATTGCCTAAGTATTGAGGGAGAAATTTCAAACTCTAGCAGAAAAAAGTGTCTCATAGTCTAAGTGCAGTTTTTCTGCCGACTGCTCTGCCGTTTTGTCGCATAGCGTGTGGTGCTATACTTGGATTTTCGGCCATGAACATGGCTTTGGAATTTGGCACAGCTCATACTTTCCTGTAGAGAACATCTGGGGCTACATTTCGTGCAAGTTTCAGCTTGATTGCCTAAGTATTGAGGGATAAATTTCAAACTCTAACAGAAAAAAGTGTCTCATAGTCTAAGTGCAGGGTTTTTTTTGCCGCGTGCTCTGCCGTTTTGTCGCATAGCGTGTGGTGCTATACTTGGATTTTCGGCCATGAACATGACTTTGGAATTTGGCACTGCTCATACTTTCCTGTAGAGTACATCTGGGTCTACATTTCGTGCACATTTGAGCCCGATTG
Source organism: Astropecten irregularis (assembly GCA_963971285.1). Classification (NCBI taxonomy): domain Eukaryota; kingdom Metazoa; phylum Echinodermata; class Asteroidea; order Paxillosida; family Astropectinidae; genus Astropecten; species Astropecten irregularis. The sequence continues at coordinate 6,903,144 of OZ020255.1, forward strand.
CCTCAGTATTGAGAAAGGAAATTTCAAACTCTAGCTGAAAAAAGTGTCTCCTAGTCTAAGCGCAGTTTTTTTGCCGCCTGCTCTGCCGTTTTTCGCATAGCGTGTGGTGCTATACTTGGATTTTCGGCCATGAACATGACTTTGGAATTTGGCACAGCTCATACTTTCCTGTAGAGAACATCTGGGGCTACATTTCGTGCAAGTTTCAGCTTGATTGCCTAAGTATTGAGGGATAAATTTCAAACTCTAGCAGAAAAAAGTGTCTCATAGTCTAAGTGCAGGGTTTTTGTTGCCGCCTGCTCTGCCGTTTGTCGCATAGCGTGTGGTGCTATACTTGGATTTTCGGCCATGAACATGACTTTGGAATTTGGCACAGCTCATACTTTCCTGTAGAGAACATCTGGGGCTACATTTCGTGCAAGTTTCAGCTTGATTGCCTAAGTATTGAGGGAGAAATTTCAAACTCTAGCAGAAAAAAGTGTCTCATAGTCTAAGTGCAGTTTTTCTGCCGACTGCTCTGCCGTTTTGTCGCATAGCGTGTGGTGCTATACTTGGATTTTCGGCCATGAACATGGCTTTGGAATTTGGCACAGCTCATACTTTCCTGTAGAGAACATCTGGGGCTACATTTCGTGCAAGTTTCAGCTTGATTGCCTAAGTATTGAGGGATAAATTTCAAACTCTATCAGAAAAAAGTGTCTCATAGTCTAAGTGCAGTTTTTCTGCCGACTGCTCTGCCGTTTTGTCGCATAGCGTGTGGTGCTATACTTGGATTTTCGGCCATGAACATGACTTTGGAATTTGGCACAGCTCATACTTTCCTGTAGAGAACATCTGGGGCTACATTTCGTGCAAATTTGAGCCCGATTGCCTCAGTATTGAGGGAGAAATTTCAAACTCTAACAGAAAAAAGTGTCTCATAGTCTAAGTGCAGGGTTTTTTTTGCCGCGTGCTCTGCCGTTTTGTCGCATAGCGTGTGGTGCTATACTTGGATTTTCGGCCATGAACATGACTTTGGAATTTGGCACTGCTCATACTTTCCTGTAGAGTACATCTGGGTCTACATTTCGTGCACATTTGAGCCCGATTGCCTCAGTATTGAGAAAGGAAATTTCAAACTCTAGCTGAAAAAAGTGTCTCCTAGTCTAAGCGCAGTTTTTTTGCCGCCTGCTCTGCCGTTTTTCGCATAGCGTGTGGTGCTATACTTGGATTTTCGGCCATGAACATGACTTTGGAATTTGGCACAGCTCATACTTTCCTGTAGAGAACATCTGGGGCTACATTTCGGGCAAGTTTCAGCTTGATTGCCTAAGTATTGAGGGATAAATTTCAAACTCTAGCAGAAAAAAGTGTCTCATAGTCTAAGTGCAGTTTTTCTGCCGACTGCTCTGCCGTTTTGTCGCATAGCGTGTGGTGCTATACTTGGATTTTCGGCCATGAACATGACTTTGGAATTTGGCACAGCTCATACTTTCCTGTAGAGAACATCTGGGGCTACATTTCGTGCAAATTTGAGCCCGATTGCCTCAGTATTGAGGGATAAATTTCAAACTCTAGCAGAAAAAAGTGTCTCATAGTCTAAGTGCAGTTTTTCTGCCGACTGCTCTGCCGTTTTGTCGCATAGCGTGTGGTGCTATACTTGGATTTTCGGCCATGAACATGACTTTGGAATTTGGCACAGCTCATTCTTTCCTCTAGAATACATATGGGGTTACATTTCGTGCAAGTTTCAGCTTGATTGCCTCAGTATTAAGGGAGAAATTTCAAACTCTAGCTGAAAAAAGTGTCTCCTAGTCTAAGCGCAGTTTTTTTACCGCCTGCTCTGCCGTTTTTCGCATAGCGTGTGGTGCTATACTTGGATTTTCGGCCATGAACATGACTTTGGAATTTGGCACTGCTCATACTTTCCTGTAGAGAACATCTGGGGCTACATTTCGTGCAAATTTGAGCCCGATTGCCTCAGTATTGAGGGAGAAATTTCAAACTCTAACAGAAAAAAGTGTCTCATAGTCTAAGTGCAGGGTTTTTTTTGCCGCGTGCTCTGCCGTTTTGTCGCATAGCGTGTGGTGCTATACTTGGATTTTCGGCCATGAACATGACTTTGGAATTTGGCACTGCTCATACTTTCCTGTAGAGTACATCTGGGTCTACATTTCGTGCACATTTGAGCCCGATTGCCTCAGTATTGAGAAAGGAAATTTCAAACTCTAGCTGAAAAAAGTGTCTCCTAGTCTAAGCGCAGTTTTTTTGCCGCCTGCTCTGCCGTTTTTCGCATAGCGTGTGGTGCTATACTTGGATTTTCGGCCATGAACATGACTTTGGAATTTGGCACTGCTCATACTTTCCTGTAGAGCACATCTGGGGCTACATTTCGTGCAAGTTTCAGCTTGATTGCCTAAGTATTGAGGGATAAATTTCAAACTCTAGCAGAAAAAAGTGTCTCATAGTCTAAGTGCAGGGTTTTTGTTGCCGCCTGCTCTGCCGTTTGTCGCATAGCGTGTGGTGCTATACTTGGATTTTCGGCCATGAACATGACTTTGGAATTTGGCACAGCTCATACTTTCCTGTAGAGAACATCTGGGGCTACATTTCGTGCAAGTTTCAGCTTGATTGCCTAAGTATTGAGGGAGAAATTTCAAACTCTAGCAGAAAAAAGTGTCTCATAGTCTAAGTGCAGTTTTTCTGCCGACTGCTCTGCCGTTTTGTCGCATAGCGTGTGGTGCTATACTTGGATTTTCGGCCATGAACATGGCTTTGGAATTTGGCACAGCTCATACTTTCCTGTAGAGAACATCTGGGGCTACATTTCGTGCAAGTTTCAGCTTGATTGCCTAAGTATTGAGGGATAAATTTCAAACTCTATCAGAAAAAAGTGTCTCATAGTCTAAGTGCAGTTTTTCTGCCGACTGCTCTGCCGTTTTGTCGCATAGCGTGTGGTGCTATACTTGGATTTTCGGCCATGAACATGACTTTGGAATTTGGCACAGCTCATACTTTCCTGTAGAGAACATCTGGGGCTACATTTCGTGCAAATTTGAGCCCGATTGCCTCAGTATTGAGGGAGAAATTTCAAACTCTAACAGAAAAAAGTGTCTCATAGTCTAAGTGCAGGGTTTTTTTTGCCGCGTGCTCTGCCGTTTTGTCGCATAGCGTGTGGTGCTATACTTGGATTTTCGGCCATGAACATGACTTTGGAATTTGGCACTGCTCATACTTTCCTGTAGAGTACATCTGGGTCTACATTTCGTGCACATTTGAGCCCGATTGCCTCAGTATTGAGAAAGGAAATTTCAAACTCTAGCTGAAAAAAGTGTCTCCTAGTCTAAGCGCAGTTTTTTTGCCGCCTGCTCTGCCGTTTTTCGCATAGCGTGTGGTGCTATACTTGGATTTTCGGCCATGAACATGACTTTGGAATTTGGCACAGCTCATACTTTCCTGTAGAGAACATCTGGGGCTACATTTCGGGCAAGTTTCAGCTTGATTGCCTAAGTATTGAGGGATAAATTTCAAACTCTAGCAGAAAAAAGTGTCTCATAGTCTAAGTGCAGTTTTTCTGCCGACTGCTCTGCCGTTTTGTCGCATAGCGTGTGGTGCTATACTTGGATTTTCGGCCATGAACATGACTTTGGAATTTGGCACAGCTCATACTTTCCTGTAGAGAACATCTGGGGCTACATTTCGTGCAAATTTGAGCCCGATTGCCTCAGTATTGAGGGATAAATTTCAAACTCTAGCAGAAAAAAGTGTCTCATAGTCCAAGTGCAGTTTTTCTGCCGACTGCTCTGCCGTTTTGTCGCATAGCGTGTGGTGCTATACTTGGATTTTCGGCCATGAACATGACTTTGGAATTTGGCACTGCTCATACTTTCCTGTAGAGAACATCTGGGGCTACATTTCGTGCAAATTTGAGCCCGATTGCCTCAGTATTGAGGGAGAAATTTCAAACTCTAACAGAAAAAAGTGTCTCATAGTCTAAGTGCAGGGTTTTTTTTGCCGCGTGCTCTGCCGTTTTGTCGCATAGCGTGTGGTGCTATACTTGGATTTTCGGCCATGAACATGACTTTGGAATTTGGCACTGCTCATACTTTCCTGTAGAGTACATCTGGGTCTACATTTCGTGCACATTTGAGCCCGATTGCCTCAGTATTGAGAAAGGAAATTTCAAACTCTAGCTGAAAAAAGTGTCTCCTAGTCTAAGCGCAGTTTTTTTGCCGCCTGCTCTGCCGTTTTTCGCATAGCGTGTGGTGCTATACTTGGATTTTCGGCCATGAACATGACTTTGGAATTTGGCACTGCTCATACTTTCCTGTAGAGCACATCTGGGGCTACATTTCGTGCAAATTTGAGCCCGATTGCCTCAGTATTGAGGGAGAAATTTCAAACTCTAACAAAAAAAAGTGTCTCATAGTCTAAGTGCAGGGTTTTTTTTGCCGCGTGCTCTACCGTTTTGTCGCATAGCGTGTGGTGCTATACTTGGATTTTCGGCCATGAACATGACTTTGGAATTTGGCACAGCTCATTTATTCCTCTAGAATACATATGGGGCTACATTTCGTGCAAGTTTCAGCTTGATTGCCTAAGTATTGAGGGATAAATTTCAAACTCTAGCAGAAAAAAGTGTCTCATAGTCTAAGTGCAGTTTTTCTGCCGACTGCTCTGCCGTTTTGTCGCATAGCGTGTGGTGCTATACTTGGATTTTCGGCCATGAACATGACTTTGGAATTTGGCACAGCTCATTTATTCCTCTAGAATACATATGGGGCTACATTTCGTGCAAGTTTCAGCTTGATTGCCTAAGTATTGAGGGATAAATTTCAAACTCTAGCAGAAAAAAGTGTCTCATAGTCTAAGTGCAGTTTTTCTGCCGACTGCTCTGCCGTTTTGTCGCATAGCGTGTGGTGCTATACTTGGATTTTCGGCCATGAACATGACTTTGGAATTTGGCACAGCTCATTCTTTCCTCTAGAATACATATGGGGCTACATTTCGTGCAAGTTTCAGCTTGATTGCCTCAGTATTAAGGGAGAAATTTCAAACTCTAGCTGAAAAAAGTGTATCCTAGTCTAAGCGCAGTTTTTTTGCCGCCTGCTCTGCCGTTTGTCGCATAGCGTGTGGTGCTATACTTGGATTTTCGGCCATGAACATGACTTTGGAATTTGGCACAGCTCATACTTTCCTGTAGAGAACATCTGGGGCTACATTTCGTGCAAGTTTCAGCTTGATTGCCTAAGTATTGAGGGAGAAATTTCAAACTCTAGCAGAAAAAAGTGTCTCATAGTCTAAGTGCAGTTTTTCTGCCGACTGCTCTGCCGTTTTGTCGCATAGCGTGTGGTGCTATACTTGGATTTTCGGCCATGAACATGACTTTGGAATTTGGCACAGCTCATACTTTCCTGTAGAGAACATCTGGGGCTACATTTCGTGCAAGTTTCAGCTTGATTGCCTAAGTATTGAGGGATAAATTTCAAACTCTAGCAGAAAAAAGTGTCTCATAGTCTAAGTGCAGTTTTTCTGCCGACTGCTCTGCCGTTTTGTCGCATAGCGTGTGGTGCTATTATTGGATTTTCGGCCAAGAACATGACTTTGGAATTTGGCACAGCTCATTCTTTCCTCTAGAATACATATGGGGTTACATTTCGTGCAAGTTTCAGCTTGATTGCCTCAGTATTAAGGGAGAAATTTCAAACTCTAGCTGAAAAAAGTGTCTCCTAGTCTAAGCGCAGTTTTTTTACCGCCTGCTCTGCCGTTTTTCGCATAGCGTGTGGTGCTATACTTGGATTTTCGGCCATGAACATGACTTTGGAATTTGGCACTGCTCATACTTTCCTGTAGAGAACATCTGGGGCTACATTTCGTGCAAATTTGAGCCCGATTGCCTCAGTATTGAGGGAGAAATTTCAAACTCTAACAGAAAAAAGTGTCTCATAGTCTAAGTGCAGGGTTTTTTTTGCCGCGTGCTCTGCCGTTTTGTCGCATAGCGTGTGGTGCTATACTTGGATTTTCGGCCATGAACATGACTTTGGAATTTGGCACTGCTCATACTTTCCTGTAGAGTACATCTGGGTCTACATTTCGTGCACATTTGAGCCCGATTGCCTCAGTATTGAGAAAGGAAATTTCAAACTCTAGCTGAAAAAAGTGTCTCCTAGTCTAAGCGCAGTTTTTTTGCCGCCTGCTCTGCCGTTTTTCGCATAGCGTGTGGTGCTATACTTGGATTTTCGGCCATGAACATGACTTTGGAATTTGGCACTGCTCATACTTTCCTGTAGAGCACATCTGGGGCTACATTTCGTGCAAATTTGAGCCCGATTGCCTCAGTATTGAGGGAGAAATTTCAAACTCTAACAAAAAAAAGTGTCTCATAGTCTAAGTGCAGGGTTTTTTTTGCCGCGTGCTCTGCCGTTTTGTCGCATAGCGTGTGGTGCTATACTTGGATTTTCGGCCATGAACATGACTTTGGAATTTGGCACAGCTCATTTATTCCTCTAGAATACATATGGGGCTACATTTCGTGCAAGTTTCAGCTTGATTGCCTCAGTATTAAGGGAGAAATATCAAACTTTAGCAGGAAAAAGTGTTTCATAGTCTAAGTGCAGGGTTATTTTTGCCGCCTGCTCTGCCGTTTTGTCGCATAGCGTGTGGTGCTATACTTGGATTTTCGGCCATAAACATGACTTTGGAATTTGGCACAGCTCATACTTTCCTCTAGAATACATCTGGGGCTACATTTCGTGCAAGTTTCAGCTTGATTGCCTAAGTATTGAGGGATAAATTTCAAACTCTAGCAAAAAAAAGTGTCTCATAGTCTAAGTGCATTGTTTCTGCCGACTGCTCTGCCGTTTTGTCGCATAGCGTGTGGTGCTACACTTGGATTTACGGCCATGAACATGACTTTGGAATTTGGCACAGCTCATACTTTCCTGTAGAGAACATCTGGGGCTACATTTCGTGCAAGTTTCAGCTTGATTGCCTAAGTATTGAGGGATAAATTTCAAACTCTAGCAGAAAAAAGTGTCTCATAGTCTAAGTGCAGTTTTTCTGCCGACTGCTCTGCCGTTTTGTCGCATAGCGTGTGGTGCTATACTTGGATTTTCGGCCATGAACATGACTTTGGAATTTGGCACTGCTCATACTTTCCTGTAGAGTACATCTGGGTCTACATTTCGTGCACATTTGAGCCCGATTGCCTCAGTATTGAGAAAGGAAATTTCAAACTCTAGCTGAAAAAAGTGTCTCCTAGTCTAAGCGCAGTTTTTTTGCCGCCTGCTCTGCCGTTTTTCGCATAGCGTGTGGTGCTATACTTGGATTTTCGGCCATGAACATGACTTTGGAATTTGGCACAGCTCATACTTTCCTGTAGAGAACATCTGGGGCTACATTTCGGGCAAGTTTCAGCTTGATTGCCTAAGTATTGAGGGATAAATTTCAAACTCTAGCAGAAAAAAGTGTCTCATAGTCTAAGTGCAGTTTTTCTGCCGACTGCTCTGCCGTTTTGTCGCATAGCGTGTGGTGCTATACTTGGATTTTCGGCCATGAACATGACTTTGGAATTTGGCACAGCTCATACTTTCCTGTAGAGAACATCTGGGGCTACATTTCGTGCAAATTTGAGCCCGATTGCCTCAGTATTGAGGGATAAATTTCAAACTCTAGCAGAAAAAAGTGTCTCATAGTCCAAGTGCAGTTTTTCTGCCGACTGCTCTGCCGTTTTGTCGCATAGCGTGTGGTGCTATACTTGGATTTTCGGCCATGAACATGACTTTGGAATTTGGCACTGCTCATACTTTCCTGTAGAGAACATCTGGGGCTACATTTCGTGCAAATTTGAGCCCGATTGCCTCAGTATTGAGGGAGAAATTTCAAACTCTAACAGAAAAAAGTGTCTCATAGTCTAAGTGCAGGGTTTTTTTTGCCGCGTGCTCTGCCGTTTTGTCGCATAGCGTGTGGTGCTATACTTGGATTTTCGGCCATGAACATGACTTTGGAATTTGGCACTGCTCATACTTTCCTGTAGAGTACATCTGGGTCTACATTTCGTGCACATTTGAGCCCGATTGCCTCAGTATTGAGAAAGGAAATTTCAAACTCTAGCTGAAAAAAGTGTCTCCTAGTCTAAGCGCAGTTTTTTTGCCGCCTGCTCTGCCGTTTTTCGCATAGCGTGTGGTGCTATACTTGGATTTTCGGCCATGAACATGACTTTGGAATTTGGCACTGCTCATACTTTCCTGTAGAGCACATCTGGGGCTACATTTCGTGCAAATTTGAGCCCGATTGCCTCAGTATTGAGGGAGAAATTTCAAACTCTAACAAAAAAAAGTGTCTCATAGTCTAAGTGCAGGGTTTTTTTTGCCGCGTGCTCTACCGTTTTGTCGCATAGCGTGTGGTGCTATACTTGGATTTTCGGCCATGAACATGACTTTGGAATTTGGCACAGCTCATTTATTCCTCTAGAATACATATGGGGCTACATTTCGTGCAAGTTTCAGCTTGATTGCCTAAGTATTGAGGGATAAATTTCAAACTCTAGCAGAAAAAAGTGTCTCATAGTCTAAGTGCAGTTTTTCTGCCGACTGCTCTGCCGTTTTGTCGCATAGCGTGTGGTGCTATACTTGGATTTTCGGCCATGAACATGACTTTGGAATTTGGCACAGCTCATTTATTCCTCTAGAATACATATGGGGCTACATTTCGTGCAAGTTTCAGCTTGATTGCCTAAGTATTGAGGGATAAATTTCAAACTCTAGCAGAAAAAAGTGTCTCATAGTCTAAGTGCAGTTTTTCTGCCGACTGCTCTGCCGTTTTGTCGCATAGCGTGTGGTGCTATACTTGGATTTTCGGCCATGAACATGACTTTGGAATTTGGCACAGCTCATTCTTTCCTCTAGAATACATATGGGGCTACATTTCGTGCAAGTTTCAGCTTGATTGCCTCAGTATTAAGGGAGAAATTTCAAACTCTAGCTGAAAAAAGTGTATCCTAGTCTAAGCGCAGTTTTTTTGCCGCCTGCTCTGCCGTTTGTCGCATAGCGTGTGGTGCTATACTTGGATTTTCGGCCATGAACATGACTTTGGAATTTGGCACAGCTCATACTTTCCTGTAGAGAACATCTGGGGCTACATTTCGTGCAAGTTTCAGCTTGATTGCCTAAGTATTGAGGGAGAAATTTCAAACTCTAGCAGAAAAAAGTGTCTCATAGTCTAAGTGCAGTTTTTCTGCCGACTGCTCTGCCGTTTTGTCGCATAGCGTGTGGTGCTATACTTGGATTTTCGGCCATGAACATGACTTTGGAATTTGGCACAGCTCATACTTTCCTGTAGAGAACATCTGGGGCTACATTTCGTGCAAGTTTCAGCTTGATTGCCTAAGTATTGAGGGATAAATTTCAAACTCTAGCAGAAAAAAGTGTCTCATAGTCTAAGTGCAGTTTTTCTGCCGACTGCTCTGCCGTTTTGTCGCATAGCGTGTGGTGCTATTATTGGATTTTCGGCCAAGAACATGACTTTGGAATTTGGCACAGCTCATTCTTTCCTCTAGAATACATATGGGGTTACATTTCGTGCAAGTTTCAGCTTGATTGCCTCAGTATTAAGGGAGAAATTTCAAACTCTAGCTGAAAAAAGTGTCTCCTAGTCTAAGCGCAGTTTTTTTACCGCCTGCTCTGCCGTTTTTCGCATAGCGTGTGGTGCTATACTTGGATTTTCGGCCATGAACATGACTTTGGAATTTGGCACTGCTCATACTTTCCTGTAGAGAACATCTGGGGCTACATTTCGTGCAAATTTGAGCCCGATTGCCTCAGTATTGAGGGAGAAATTTCAAACTCTAACAGAAAAAAGTGTCTCATAGTCTAAGTGCAGGGTTTTTTTTGCCGCGTGCTCTGCCGTTTTGTCGCATAGCGTGTGGTGCTATACTTGGATTTTCGGCCATGAACATGACTTTGGAATTTGGCACTGCTCATACTTTCCTGTAGAGTACATCTGGGTCTACATTTCGTGCACATTTGAGCCCGATTGCCTCAGTATTGAGAAAGGAAATTTCAAACTCTAGCTGAAAAAAGTGTCTCCTAGTCTAAGCGCAGTTTTTTTGCCGCCTGCTCTGCCGTTTTTCGCATAGCGTGTGGTGCTATACTTGGATTTTCGGCCATGAACATGACTTTGGAATTTGGCACTGCTCATACTTTCCTGTAGAGCACATCTGGGGCTACATTTCGTGCAAATTTGAGCCCGATTGCCTCAGTATTGAGGGAGAAATTTCAAACTCTAACAAAAAAAAGTGTCTCATAGTCTAAGTGCAGGGTTTTTTTTGCCGCGTGCTCTGCCGTTTTGTCGCATAGCGTGTGGTGCTATACTTGGATTTTCGGCCATGAACATGACTTTGGAATTTGGCACAGCTCATTTATTCCTCTAGAATACATATGGGGCTACATTTCGTGCAAGTTTCAGCTTGATTGCCTCAGTATTAAGGGAGAAATATCAAACTTTAGCAGGAAAAAGTGTTTCATAGTCTAAGTGCAGGGTTATTTTTGCCGCCTGCTCTGCCGTTTTGTCGCATAGCGTGTGGTGCTATACTTGGATTTTCGGCCATAAACATGACTTTGGAATTTGGCACAGCTCATACTTTCCTCTAGAATACATCTGGGGCTACATTTCGTGCAAGTTTCAGCTTGATTGCCTAAGTATTGAGGGATAAATTTCAAACTCTAGCAAAAAAAAGTGTCTCATAGTCTAAGTGCATTGTTTCTGCCGACTGCTCTGCCGTTTTGTCGCATAGCGTGTGGTGCTACACTTGGATTTACGGCCATGAACATGACTTTGGAATTTGGCACAGCTCATACTTTCCTGTAGAGAACATCTGGGGCTACATTTCGTGCAAGTTTCAGCTTGATTGCCTAAGTATTGAGGGATAAATTTCAAACTCTAGCAGAAAAAAGTGTCTCATAGTCTAAGTGCAGTTTTTCTGCCGACTGCTCTGCCGTTTTGTCGCATAGCGTGTGGTGCTATAGGGAGCTTGCACAGCCGCCGGGGTCACTGGCCTGTTGCTACGCAACGCCTTCTGGAGGACAAGCAGTTCTGGAAGTTAGCTGGTCCCACACTACACATACGTCCGCTCTGCGCGCTTTATAGAAACGCATACCAATTCACCCATATGTGTACTGGCTGTATATCGCACTGTGTGTTTACGTTCGCTATGGCTCCAGTCAAGCTCCAATGAGTTCGGACAAATGGCCTTCTCTGCTTGTCCTCCAGAACACACAAACTTTGACCTTTTGAACTCTTGTGCAAGCTCCCTATACTTGGATTTTCGGCCATGAACATGACTTTGGAATTTGGCACAGCTCATACTTTCCTCTAGAATACATATGGGGCTACATTTCGTGCAAGTTTCAGCTTGATTGCCTCAGTATTAAGGGAGAAATTTCAAACTCTAGCTGAAAAAAGTGTCTCCTAGTCTAAGCGCAGTTTTTTTGCCGCCTGCTCTGCCGTTTGTCGCATAGCGTGTGGTGCTATACTTGGATTTTCGGCCATGAACATGACTTTGGAATTTGGCACAGCTCATTCTTTCCTCTAGAATACATATGGGGCTACATTTCGTGCAAGTTTCAGCTTGATTGCCTCAGTATTAAGGGAGAAATTTCAAACTCTAGCAGGAAAAAGTGTCTCCTAGTCTAAGTGCAGGGTTTTTTTGCCGCCTGCTCTGCCGTTTTGTCGCATAGCGTGTGGTGCTATACTTGGATTTTCGGCCATAAACATGACTTTGGAATTTGGCACAGCTCATACTTTCCTCTAGAATACATCTGGGGCTACATTTCGTGCAAGTTTCAGCTTGATTGCCTAAGTATTGAGGGATAAATTTCAAACTCTAGCAGAAAAAAGTGTCTCATAGTCTAAGTGCAGTTTTTCTGCCGACTGCTCTGCCGTTTTGTCGCATAGCGTGTGGTGCTATACTTGGATTTTCGGCCATGAACATGACTTTGGAATTTGGCACAGCTCATACTTTCCTGTAGAGAACATCTGGGGCTACATTTCGTGCAAGTTTCAGCTTGATTGCCTAAGTATTGAGGGATAAATTTCAAACTCTAGCAGAAAAAAGTGTCTCATAGTCTAAGTGCAGTTTTTCTGCCGACTGCTCTGCCGTTTTGTCGCATAGCGTGTGGTGCTATTATTGGATTTTCGGCCAAGAACATGACTTTGGAATTTGGCACAGCTCATTCTTTCCTCTAGAATACATATGGGGTTACATTTCGTGCAAGTTTCAGCTTGATTGCCTCAGTATTAAGGGAGAAATTTCAAACTCTAGCTGAAAAAAGTGTCTCCTAGTCTAAGCGCAGTTTTTTTACCGCCTGCTCTGCCGTTTTTCGCATAGCGTGTGGTGCTATACTTGGATTTTCGGCCATGAACATGACTTTGGAATTTGGCACTGCTCATACTTTCCTGTAGAGAACATCTGGGGCTACATTTCGTGCAAATTTGAGCCCGATTGCCTCAGTATTGAGGGAGAAATTTCAAACTCTAACAGAAAAAAGTGTCTCATAGTCTAAGTGCAGGGTTTTTTTTGCCGCGTGCTCTGCCGTTTTGTCGCATAGCGTGTGGTGCTATACTTGGATTTTCGGCCATGAACATGACTTTGGAATTTGGCACTGCTCATACTTTCCTGTAGAGTACATCTGGGTCTACATTTCGTGCACATTTGAGCCCGATTGCCTCAGTATTGAGAAAGGAAATTTCAAACTCTAGCTGAAAAAAGTGTCTCCTAGTCTAAGCGCAGTTTTTTTGCCGCCTGCTCTGCCGTTTTTCGCATAGCGTGTGGTGCTATACTTGGATTTTCGGCCATGAACATGACTTTGGAATTTGGCACTGCTCATACTTTCCTGTAGAGCACATCTGGGGCTACATTTCGTGCAAATTTGAGCCCGATTGCCTCAGTATTGAGGGAGAAATTTCAAACTCTAACAAAAAAAAGTGTCTCATAGTCTAAGTGCAGGGTTTTTTTTGCCGCGTGCTCTGCCGTTTTGTCGCATAGCGTGTGGTGCTATACTTGGATTTTCGGCCATGAACATGACTTTGGAATTTGGCACAGCTCATTTATTCCTCTAGAATACATATGGGGCTACATTTCGTGCAAGTTTCAGCTTGATTGCCTCAGTATTAAGGGAGAAATATCAAACTTTAGCAGGAAAAAGTGTTTCATAGTCTAAGTGCAGGGTTATTTTTGCCGCCTGCTCTGCCGTTTTGTCGCATAGCGTGTGGTGCTATACTTGGATTTTCGGCCATAAACATGACTTTGGAATTTGGCACAGCTCATACTTTCCTCTAGAATACATCTGGGGCTACATTTCGTGCAAGTTTCAGCTTGATTGCCTAAGTATTGAGGGATAAATTTCAAACTCTAGCAAAAAAAAGTGTCTCATAGTCTAAGTGCATTGTTTCTGCCGACTGCTCTGCCGTTTTGTCGCATAGCGTGTGGTGCTACACTTGGATTTACGGCCATGAACATGACTTTGGAATTTGGCACAGCTCATACTTTCCTGTAGAGAACATCTGGGGCTACATTTCGTGCAAGTTTCAGCTTGATTGCCTAAGTATTGAGGGATAAATTTCAAACTCTAGCAGAAAAAAGTGTCTCATAGTCTAAGTGCAGTTTTTCTGCCGACTGCTCTGCCGTTTTGTCGCATAGCGTGTGGTGCTATAGGGAGCTTGCACAGCCGCCGGGGTCACTGGCCTGTTGCTACGCAACGCCTTCTGGAGGACAAGCAGTTCTGGAAGTTAGCTGGTCCCACACTACACATACGTCCGCTCTGCGCGCTTTATAGAAACGCATACCAATTCACCCATATGTGTACTGGCTGTATATCGCACTGTGTGTTTACGTTCGCTATGGCTCCAGTCAAGCTCCAATGAGTTCGGACAAATGGCCTTCTCTGCTTGTCCTCCAGAACACACAAACTTTGACCTTTTGAACTCTTGTGCAAGCTCCCTATACTTGGATTTTCGGCCATGAACATGACTTTGGAATTTGGCACAGCTCATACTTTCCTCTAGAATACATATGGGGCTACATTTCGTGCAAGTTTCAGCTTGATTGCCTCAGTATTAAGGGAGAAATTTCAAACTCTAGCTGAAAAAAGTGTCTCCTAGTCTAAGCGCAGTTTTTTTGCCGCCTGCTCTGCCGTTTGTCGCATAGCGTGTGGTGCTATACTTGGATTTTCGGCCATGAACATGACTTTGGAATTTGGCACAGCTCATTCTTTCCTCTAGAATACATATGGGGCTACATTTCGTGCAAGTTTCAGCTTGATTGCCTCAGTATTAAGGGAGAAATTTCAAACTCTAGCAGGAAAAAGTGTCTCCTAGTCTAAGTGCAGGGTTTTTTTGCCGCCTGCTCTGCCGTTTTGTCGCATAGCGTGTGGTGCTATACTTGGATTTTCGGCCATAAACATGACTTTGGAATTTGGCACAGCTCATACTTTCCTCTAGAATACATCTGGGGCTACATTTCGTGCAAGTTTCAGCTTGATTGCCTAAGTATTGAGGGATAAATTTCAAACTCTAGCAGAAAAAAGTGTCTCATAGTCTAAGTGCAGTTTTTCTGCCGACTGCTCTGCCGTTTTGTCGCATAGCGTGTGGTGCTATACTTGGATTTTCGGCCATGAACATGACTTTGGAATTTGGCACAGCTCATACTTTCCTGTAGAGAACATCTGGGGCTACATTTCGTGCAAGTTTCAGCTTGATTGCCTAAGTATTGAGGGATAAATTTCAAACTCTAGCAGAAAAAAGTGTCTCATAGTCTAAGTGCAGTTTTTCTGCCGACTGCTCTGCCGTTTTGTCGCATAGCGTGTGGTGCTATTATTGGATTTTCGGCCATGAACATGACTTTGGAATTTGGCACAGCTCATTCTTTCCTCTAGAATACATATGGGGCTACATTTCGTGCAAGTTTCAGCTTGATTGCCTCAGTATTAAGGGAGAAATTTCAAACTCTAGCTGAAAAAAGTGTCTCCTAGTCTAAGCGCAGTTTTTTTGCCGCCTGCTCTGCCGTTTTTCGCATAGCGTGTGGTGCTATACTTGGATTTTCGGCCATGAACATGACTTTGGAATTTGGCACTGCTCATACTTTCCCGTAGAGAACATCTGGGGCTACATTTCGTGCAAATTTGAGCCCGATTGCCTCAGTATTGAGGGAGAAATTTCAAACTCTAACAGAAAAAAGTGTCTCATAGTCTAAGTGCAGGGTTTTTTTTGCCGCGTGCTCTGCCGTTTTGTCGCATAGCGTGTGGTGCTATACTTGGATTTTCGGCCATGAACATGACTTTGGAATTTGGCACAGCTCATTTTTTCCTCTAGAATACATATGGGGCTACATTTCGTGCAAGTTTCAGCTTGATTGGCTCAGTATTAAGGGAGAAATATCAAACTCTAGCAGGAAAAAGTGTTTCATAGTCTAAGTGCAGGGTTATTTTTGCCGCCTGCTCTGCCGTTTTGTCGCATAGCGTGTGGTGCTATACTTGGATTTTCGGCCATGAACATGACTTTGGAATTTGGCACAGCTCATACTTTCCTGTAGAGTACATCTGGGGATACATTTCGTGCAAGTTTTAGCTCGATTGCCTCAGTATTGAGGGAGAAATTTCAAACTCTAGCAGAAAAAAGTGTCTCATAGTCTAAGTGCAGTTTTTCTGCCGACTGCTCTGCCGTTTTGTCGCATAGCGTGTGGTGCTATACTTGGATTTTCGGCCATGAATATGACTTTGGAATTTGGCACAGCTCATACTTTCCTGTAGAGTACATCTAGGGCTACATTTCGTGCAAGTTTCAGCTCGATTGCCTCAGTATTGAGGGAGAAATTTCAAACTCTAGCAGAAAAAAGTGTCTCATAGTCTAAGTGCAGTTTTTCTGCCGACTGCTCTGCCGTTTTGTCGCATAGCATGTGGTGCTATACTTGGATTTTCGGCCATGAACATGACTTTGGAATTTGGCACAGCTCATTCTTTCCTCTAGAATACATATGGGGCTACATTTCGTGCAAGTTTCAGCTTGATTGCCTCAGTATTAAGGGAGAAATTTCAAACTCTAGCAGGAAAAAGTGTCTCCTAGTCTATTGCAGGGTTTTTTTGCCGCCTGCTCTGCCGTTTTGTCGCATAGCGTGTGGTGCTATACTTGGATTTTCGGCCATAAACATGACTTTGGAATTTGGCACAGCTCATACTTTCCTATAGAGTACATCTGGGGCTACATTTCGTGCAAGTTTCAGCTTGATTGCCTAAGTATTGAGGGATAAATTTCAAACTCTAGCAGAAAAAAGTGTCTCATAGTCTAAGTGCAGTTTTTCTGCCGACTGCTCTGCCGTTTTGTCGCATAGCGTGTGGTGCTATACTTGGATTTTCGGCCATGAACATGACTTTGGAATTTGGCACTGCTCATACTTTCCTGTAGAGTACATCTGGGGCTACATTTCGTGCAAGTTTCAGCTTGATTGCCTCAGTATTAAGGGAGACATTTCAAACTCTAGCTGAAAAAAGTGTCTCCTAGTCTAAGCGCAGTTTTTTTGCCGCCTGCTCTGCCGTTTTTCGCATAGCGTGTGGTGCTATACTTGGATTTTCGGCCATGAACATGACTTTGGAATTTGGCACTGCTCATACTTTCCTATAGAGCACATCTGGGGCTACATTTCGTGCAAATTTGAGCCCGATTGCCTCAGTACTGAGGGAGAAATTTCAAACTCTAACAGAAAAAAGTGTCTCATAGTCTAAGTGCAGGGTTTTTTTTGCCGCGTGCTCTGCCGTTTTGTCGCATAGCGTGTGGTGATATACTTGGATTTTCGGCCATGAACATGACTTTGGAATCTGGCACAGCTCATTTTTTCCTCTAGAATACATATGGGGCTACATTTCGTGCAAGTTTCAGCTTGATTGCCTCAGTATTAAGGGAGAAATATCAAACTCTAGCAGGAAAAAGTGTTTCATAGTCTAAGTGCAGGGTTATTTTTGCCGCCTGCTCTGCCGTTTTGTCGCATAGCGTGTGGTGCTATACTTGGATTTTCGGCCATAAACATGACTTTGGAATTTGGCACAGCTCATACTTTCCTCTAGAATACATCTGGGGCTACATTTCGTGCAAGTTTCAGCTTGATTGCCTAAGTATTGAGGGATAAATTTCAAACTCTAGCAGAAAAAAGTGTCTCATAGTCTAAGTGCAGTTTTTCTGCCGACTGCTCTGCCGTTTTGTCGCATAGCGGGTGGTGCTATACTTGGATTTTCGGCCATGAACATGACTTTGGAATTTGGCACAGCTCATACTTTCCTGTAGAGAACATCTGGGGCTACATTTCGTGCAAGTTTCAGCTTGATTGCCTAAGTATTGAGGGATAAATTTCAAACTCTAGCAGAAAAAAGTGTCTCATAGTCTAAGTGCAGTTTTTCTGCCGACTGCTCTGCCGTTTTGTCGCATAGCGTGTGGTGCTATACTTGGATTTTCGGCCATGAACATGACTTTGGAATTTGGCACAGCTCATTTTTTCCTCTAGAATACATATGGGGCTACATTTCGTGCAAGTTTCAGCTTGATTGCCTCAGTATTAAGGGAGAAATATCAAACTCTAGCAGGAAAAAGTGTTTCATAGTCTAAGTGCAGGGTTATTTTTGCCGCCTGCTCTGCCGTTTTGTCGCATAGCGTGTGGTGCTATACTTGGATTTTCGGCCATGAACATGACTTTGGAATTTGGCACAGCTCATACTTTCCTGTAGAGTACATCTAGGGATACATTTCGTGCAAGTTTTAGCTCGATTGCCTCAGTATTGAGGGAGAAATTTCAAACTCTAGCAGAAAAAAGTGTCTCATAGTCTAAGTGCAGTTTTTCTGCCGACTGCTCTGCCGTTTTGTCGCATAGCGTGTGGTGCTATACTTGGATTTTCGGTCATGAACATGACTTTAGAATTTGGCACAGCTCATTCTTTCCTCTAGAATACATATGGGGCTACATTTCGTGCAAGTTTCAGCTTGATTGCCTCAGTATTAAGGGAGAAATTTCAAACTCTAGCTGAAAAAAGTGTCTCATAGTCTAAGTGCAGGGTTTTTTTTGCCGCGTGCTCTGCCGTTTTGTCGCATAGCGTGTGGTGCTATACTTGGATTTTCGGCCATAAACATGACTTTGGAATTTGGCACAGCTCATACTTTCCTCTAGAATACATCTGGGGCTACATTTCGTGCAAGTTTCAGCTTGATTGCCTAAGTATTGAGGGATAAATTTCAAACTCTAGCAGAAAAAAGTGTCTCATAGTCTAAGTGCAGTTTTTCTGCCGACTGCTCTGCCGTTTTGTCGCATAGCGGGTGGTGCTATACTTGGATTTTCGGCCATGAACATGACTTTGGAATTTGGCACAGCTCATACTTTCCTGTAGAGTACATCTAGGGCTACATTTCGTGCAAGTTTCAGCTCGATTGCCTCAGTATTGAGGGAGAAATTTCAAACTCTAGCAGAAAAAAGTGTCTCATAGTCTAAGTGCAGTTTTTCTGCCGACTGCTCTGCCGTTTTGTCGCATAGCATGTGGTGCTATACTTGGATTTTCGGCCATGAACATGACTTTGGAATTTGGCACAGCTCATTCTTTCCTCTAGAATACATATGGGGCTACATTTCGTGCAAGTTTCAGCTTGATTGCCTCAGTATTAAGGGAGAAATTTCAAACTCTAGCAGGAAAAAGTGTCTCCTAGTCTATTGCAGGGTTTTTTTGCCGCCTGCTCTGCCGTTTTGTCGCATAGCGTGTGGTGCTATACTTGGATTTTCGGCCATAAACATGACTTTGGAATTTGGCACAGCTCATACTTTCCTATAGAGTACATCTGGGGCTACATTTCGTGCAAGGTTCAGCTTGATTACCTAAGTATTGAGGGATAAATTTCAAACTCTAGCAGAAAAAAGTGTCTCATAGTCTAAGTGCAGTTTTTCTGCCGACTGCTCTGCCGTTTTGTCGCATAGCGTGTGGTGCTATACTTGGATTTTCGGCCATGAACATGACTTTGGAATTTGGCACTGCTCATACTTTCCTGTAGAGTACATCTGGGGCTACATTTCGTGCAAGTTTCAGCTTGATTGCCTCAGTATTAAGGGAGACATTTCAAACTCTAGCTGAAAAAAGTGTCTCCTAGTCTAAGCGCAGTTTTTTTGCCGCCTGCTCTGCCGTTTTTCGCATAGCGTGTGGTGCTATACTTGGATTTTCGGCCATGAACATGACTTTGGAATTTGGCACTGCTCATACTTTCCTATAGAGCACATCTGGGGCTACATTTCGTGCAAATTTGAGCCCGATTGCCTCAGTACTGAGGGAGAAATTTCAAACTCTAACAGAAAAAAGTGTCTCATAGTCTAAGTGCAGGGTTTTTTTTGCCGCGTGCTCTGCCGTTTTGTCGCATAGCGTGTGGTGATATACTTGGATTTTCGGCCATGAACATGACTTTGGAATCTGGCACAGCTCATTTTTTCCTCTAGAATACATATGGGGCTACATTTCGTGCAAGTTTCAGCTTGATTGCCTCAGTATTAAGGGAGAAATATCAAACTCTAGCAGGAAAAAGTGTTTCATAGTCTAAGTGCAGGGTTATTTTTGCCGCCTGCTCTGCCGTTTTGTCGCATAGCGTGTGGTGCTATACTTGGATTTTCGGCCATAAACATGACTTTGGAATTTGGCACAGTTCATACTTTCCTCTAGAATACATCTGGGGCTACATTTCGTGCAAGTTTCAGCTTGATTGCCTAAGTATTGAGGGATAAATTTCAAACTCTAGCAGAAAAAAGTGTCTCATAGTCTAAGTGCAGTTTTTCTGCCGACTGCTCTGCCGTTTTGTCGCATAGCGGGTGGTGCTATACTTGGATTTTCGGCCATGAACATGACTTTGGAATTTGGCACAGCTCATACTTTCCTGTAGAGAACATCTGGGGCTACATTTCGTGCAAGTTTCAGCTTGATTGCCTAAGTATTGAGGGATAAATTTCAAACTCTAGCAGAAAAAAGTGTCTCATAGTCTAAGTGCAGTTTTTCTGCCGACTGCTCTGCCGTTTTGTCGCATAGCGTGTGGTGCTATACTTGGATTTTCGGCCATGAACATGACTTTGGAATTTGGCACAGCTCATTCTTTCCTGTAGAGCACATCTGGGGCTACATTTCGTGCAAATTTGAGCCCGATTGCCTCAGTATTGAGGGAGAAATTTGAAACTCTAACAGAAAAAAGTGTCCCATAGTCTAAGTGCAGGTTTTTTTTTGCCGCGTGCTCTGCCGTTTTGTCGCATAGCGTGTGGTGCTATACTTTGATTTTCGGCCATGAACATGACTTTGGAATTTGGCACAGCTCATTTTTTCCTCTAGAATACATATGGGGCTACATTTCGTGCAAGTTTCAGCTTGATTGCCTCAGTATTAAGGGAGAAATATCAAACTCTAGCAGGAAAAAGTGTTTCATAGTCTAAGTGCAGGGTTATTTTTGCCGCCTGCTCTGCCGTTTTGTCGCATAGCGTGTGGTGCTATACTTGGATTTTCGGCCATGAACATGACTTTGGAATTTGGCACAGCTCATACTTTCCTGTAGAGTACATCTGGGGCTACATTTCGTGCAAGTTTCAGCTTGATTGCCTCAGTATTAAGGGAGACATTTCAAACTCTAGCTGAAAAAAGTGTCTCCTAGTCTAAGCGCAGTTTTTTTGCCGCCTGCTCTGCCGTTTTTCGCATAGCGTGTGGTGCTATACTTGGATTTTCGGCCATGAACATGACTTTGGAATTTGGCACTGCTCATACTTTCCTATAGAGCACATCTGGGGCTACATTTCGTGCAAATTTGAGCCCGATTGCCTCAGTACTGAGGGAGAAATTTCAAACTCTAACAGAAAAAAGTGTCTCATAGTCTAAGTGCAGGGTTTTTTTTGCCGCGTGCTCTGCCGTTTTGTCGCATAGCGTGTGGTGATATACTTGGATTTTCGGCCATGAACATGACTTTGGAATCTGGCACAGCTCATTTTTTCCTCTAGAATACATATGGGGCTACATTTCGTGCAAGTTTCAGCTTGATTGCCTCAGTATTAAGGGAGAAATATCAAACTCTAGCAGGAAAAAGTGTTTCATAGTCTAAGTGCAGGGTTATTTTTGCCGCCTGCTCTGCCGTTTTGTCGCATAGCGTGTGGTGCTATACTTGGATTTTCGGCCATAAACATGACTTTGGAATTTGGCACAGCTCATACTTTCCTCTAGAATACATCTGGGGCTACATTTCGTGCAAGTTTCAGCTTGATTGCCTAAGTATTGAGGGATAAATTTCAAACTCTAGCAGAAAAAAGTGTCTCATAGTCTAAGTGCAGTTTTTCTGCCGACTGCTCTGCCGTTTTGTCGCATAGCGGGTGGTGCTATACTTGGATTTTCGGCCATGAACATGACTTTGGAATTTGGCACAGCTCATACTTTCCTGTAGAGAACATCTGGGGCTACATTTCGTGCAAGTTTCAGCTTGATTGCCTAAGTATTGAGGGATAAATTTCAAACTCTAGCAGAAAAAAGTGTCTCATAGTCTAAGTGCAGTTTTTCTGCCGACTGCTCTGCCGTTTTGTCGCATAGCGTGTGGTGCTATACTTGGATTTTCGGCCATGAACATGACTTTGGAATTTGGCACAGCTCATTTTTTCCTCTAGAATACATATGGGGCTACATTTCGTGCAAGTTTCAGCTTGATTGCCTCAGTATTAAGGGAGAAATATCAAACTCTAGCAGGAAAAAGTGTTTCATAGTCTAAGTGCAGGGTTATTTTTGCCGCCTGCTCTGCCGTTTTGTCGCATAGCGTGTGGTGCTATACTTGGATTTTCGGCCATGAACATGACTTTGGAATTTGGCACAGCTCATACTTTCCTGTAGAGTACATCTAGGGATACATTTCGTGCAAGTTTTAGCTCGATTGCCTCAGTATTGAGGGAGAAATTTCAAACTCTAGCAGAAAAAAGTGTCTCATAGTCTAAGTGCAGTTTTTCTGCCGACTGCTCTGCCGTTTTGTCGCATAGCGTGTGGTGCTATACTTGGATTTTCGGTCATGAACATGACTTTAGAATTTGGCACAGCTCATTCTTTCCTCTAGAATACATATGGGGCTACATTTCGTGCAAGTTTCAGCTTGATTGCCTCAGTATTAAGGGAGAAATTTCAAACTCTAGCTGAAAAAAGTGTCTCATAGTCTAAGTGCAGGGTTTTTTTTGCCGCGTGCTCTGCCGTTTTGTCGCATAGCGTGTGGTGCTATACTTGGATTTTCGGCCATAAACATGACTTTGGAATTTGGCACAGCTCATACTTTCCTCTAGAATACATCTGGGGCTACATTTCGTGCAAGTTTCAGCTTGATTGCCTAAGTATTGAGGGATAAATTTCAAACTCTAGCAGAAAAAAGTGTCTCATAGTCTAAGTGCAGTTTTTCTGCCGACTGCTCTGCCGTTTTGTCGCATAGCGGGTGGTGCTATACTTGGATTTTCGGCCATGAACATGACTTTGGAATTTGGCACAGCTCATACTTTCCTGTAGAGTACATCTAGGGCTACATTTCGTGCAAGTTTCAGCTCGATTGCCTCAGTATTGAGGGAGAAATTTCAAACTCTAGCAGAAAAAAGTGTCTCATAGTCTAAGTGCAGTTTTTCTGCCGACTGCTCTGCCGTTTTGTCGCATAGCATGTGGTGCTATACTTGGATTTTCGGCCATGAACATGACTTTGGAATTTGGCACAGCTCATTCTTTCCTCTAGAATACATATGGGGCTACATTTCGTGCAAGTTTCAGCTTGATTGCCTCAGTATTAAGGGAGAAATTTCAAACTCTAGCAGGAAAAAGTGTCTCCTAGTCTATTGCAGGGTTTTTTTGCCGCCTGCTCTGCCGTTTTGTCGCATAGCGTGTGGTGCTATACTTGGATTTTCGGCCATAAACATGACTTTGGAATTTGGCACAGCTCATACTTTCCTATAGAGTACATCTGGGGCTACATTTCGTGCAAGGTTCAGCTTGATTACCTAAGTATTGAGGGATAAATTTCAAACTCTAGCAGAAAAAAGTGTCTCATAGTCTAAGTGCAGTTTTTCTGCCGACTGCTCTGCCGTTTTGTCGCATAGCGTGTGGTGCTATACTTGGATTTTCGGCCATGAACATGACTTTGGAATTTGGCACTGCTCATACTTTCCTGTAGAGTACATCTGGGGCTACATTTCGTGCAAGTTTCAGCTTGATTGCCTCAGTATTAAGGGAGACATTTCAAACTCTAGCTGAAAAAAGTGTCTCCTAGTCTAAGCGCAGTTTTTTTGCCGCCTGCTCTGCCGTTTTTCGCATAGCGTGTGGTGCTATACTTGGATTTTCGGCCATGAACATGACTTTGGAATTTGGCACTGCTCATACTTTCCTATAGAGCACATCTGGGGCTACATTTCGTGCAAATTTGAGCCCGATTGCCTCAGTACTGAGGGAGAAATTTCAAACTCTAACAGAAAAAAGTGTCTCATAGTCTAAGTGCAGGGTTTTTTTTGCCGCGTGCTCTGCCGTTTTGTCGCATAGCGTGTGGTGATATACTTGGATTTTCGGCCATGAACATGACTTTGGAATCTGGCACAGCTCATTTTTTCCTCTAGAATACATATGGGGCTACATTTCGTGCAAGTTTCAGCTTGATTGCCTCAGTATTAAGGGAGAAATATCAAACTCTAGCAGGAAAAAGTGTTTCATAGTCTAAGTGCAGGGTTATTTTTGCCGCCTGCTCTGCCGTTTTGTCGCATAGCGTGTGGTGCTATACTTGGATTTTCGGCCATAAACATGACTTTGGAATTTGGCACAGTTCATACTTTCCTCTAGAATACATCTGGGGCTACATTTCGTGCAAGTTTCAGCTTGATTGCCTAAGTATTGAGGGATAAATTTCAAACTCTAGCAGAAAAAAGTGTCTCATAGTCTAAGTGCAGTTTTTCTGCCGACTGCTCTGCCGTTTTGTCGCATAGCGGGTGGTGCTATACTTGGATTTTCGGCCATGAACATGACTTTGGAATTTGGCACAGCTCATACTTTCCTGTAGAGAACATCTGGGGCTACATTTCGTGCAAGTTTCAGCTTGATTGCCTAAGTATTGAGGGATAAATTTCAAACTCTAGCAGAAAAAAGTGTCTCATAGTCTAAGTGCAGTTTTTCTGCCGACTGCTCTGCCGTTTTGTCGCATAGCGTGTGGTGCTATACTTGGATTTTCGGCCATGAACATGACTTTGGAATTTGGCACAGCTCATTCTTTCCTGTAGAGCACATCTGGGGCTACATTTCGTGCAAATTTGAGCCCGATTGCCTCAGTATTGAGGGAGAAATTTGAAACTCTAACAGAAAAAAGTGTCCCATAGTCTAAGTGCAGGTTTTTTTTTGCCGCGTGCTCTGCCGTTTTGTCGCATAGCGTGTGGTGCTATACTTTGATTTTCGGCCATGAACATGACTTTGGAATTTGGCACAGCTCATTTTTTCCTCTAGAATACATATGGGGCTACATTTCGTGCAAGTTTCAGCTTGATTGCCTCAGTATTAAGGGAGAAATATCAAACTCTAGCAGGAAAAAGTGTTTCATAGTCTAAGTGCAGGGTTATTTTTGCCGCCTGCTCTGCCGTTTTGTCGCATAGCGTGTGGTGCTATACTTGGATTTTCGGCCATGAACATGACTTTGGAATTTGGCACAGCTCATACTTTCCTGTAGAGTACATCTGGGGATACATTTCGTGCAAGTTTTAGCTCGATTGCCTCAGTATTGAGGGAGAAATTTCAAACTCTAGCAGAAAAAAGTGTCTCATAGTCTAAGTGCAGTTTTTCTGCCGACTGCTCTGCCGTTTTGTCGCATAGCGTGTGGTGCTATACTTGGATTTTCGGTCATGAACATGACTTTAGAATTTGGCACAGCTCATTCTTTCCTCTAGAATACATATGGGGCTACATTTCGTGCAAGTTTCAGCTTGATTGCCTCAGTATTAAGGGAGAAATTTCAAACTCTAGCTGAAAAAAGTGTCTCCTAGTCTAAGCGCAGTTTTTTTACCGCCTGCTCTGCCGTTTTGTCGCATAGCGTGTGGTGCTATACTTGGATTTTCGGCCATGAACATGACTTTGGAATTTGGCACTGCTCATACTTTCCTGTAGAGCACATCTGGGGCTACATTTCGTGCAAATTTGAGCCCGATTGCCTCAGTATTGAGGGAGAAATTCCAAACTCTAACAGAAAAAAGTGTCTCATAGTCTAAGTGCAGGGTTTTTTTTGCCGCGTGCTCTGCCGTTTTGTCGCATAGCGTGTGGTGCTATACTTCGATTTTCGGCCATGAACATGACTTTGGAATTTGGCACTGCTCATACTTTCCTGTAAAGTACATCTGGGGCTACATTTCGTGCAAGTTTCAGCTCTACTACACAGTTATTAGTAATATAACTTGTATACATTATTTTGATGATTAAATAAAGCTGATATCAAACAGGCGACCCAATGAAGGCGCTATTTTGTCAGTTCCCCTTGTGGATTTTGATGATAAGAAAAACTCATGGAAAAACTGATAAATTATGGAAAATCCGACTCAATGAGGGCGCTATTTTTATTAGTCCACTAATGATAAAAAAAACCTCATATAAAACACTGACCCATGAGGGCGCTATTTTGTAAACAAACTTTCACAAGATGGACACCACTGCCATGTGGGAGAACAGCACGAACAATTTTGAGAAAAAACTGGTGTCTCCTTTCTTGCCCAGGACGAAGCAGATCTGGCAATTTCCAGGTGAGATTGGTCTTGGGTTGACTCTGGATTATCTTGAATACATTTTTAGCTCAGGACGAAGTATTTTTGTAGCTTTTTTGCAGTAGATTTTAAAAGCTGTCTGACAGTCAGTGAATGACAAGTTGACAACACACTAAGTTACTTGTCACTAGCTATGTTGTCTTCATCGTGAGCAACTTAGAACAACTCGCTGCCAGGATTGAGGTCTAAAATAGCCTTTTCTTATTCCAAAAGCATTTGGAATATTTTACCGACGCTCCCTTTGGCACAATAGCACAATTTTTATGAAGTTCAAAACGCTGTGTTCGCTGAGACAAAATAATGTGCGACAATCTTGCCAGCATTGTCTAGCTAGTGCAGGGAGTCGACAGTGCATGTGTATACCCGTGTGCAGTGCAGTTATTTATGTTGCATGCCTGTTGAGTGCCATTTGTTGTGTCTCTGTCCTTATCTAATCTTTGCCTTGGAACTAAAAACACCTGGCAATATTAAGCTTGCTCACATAAAACAGGGATACGACTATCAGCAGTTTGCATGAGGTTTGTTAATCATGGTAACTCTCTTCTTACACTTTCTTTTACCAGGGGTCGAGATTAACGCTGGCCCGCTGGCCCGAGACCAGTGAAAATATGTCCGGGCCACTGAATACACCAAAAATGATAGCCCGGTGGGACAGTGAAAATACATTCCTACAAATATCGCCGAATTTTCCATTGGGAAAACCAGACCCCTTTTCACATAATTTACCTTGCTGGCCTGCAAAATTTGTAGCTTTTTGCGATTTTTTTTTCGTAAAATATGTGTACCAAAGCCGAACGCGAGCACGAGCCACGGTATATCCGAGCATTTCTCGATTGTGTACACCATCACATACATGATACGTTACCACATTGTACACTAGCACTATAGAAGCAGTAGCACTGTCAAAGTTCCGGCCTACACTGTACACGTGATTGGGTTATTTCGCTGGTGCACGTTTGCATTGACGGAAATTGTGGATATTACGCGCGCTCGGATACCAGTTGGGGAAAATTTCAGCTGGCCGTGCTGTGACTTCACTGTGCATGCAATTTTATATGACTGCACGTGTTGTGCAATGATGATGTTAACGTCTTTTTCAAGAGTGCGATCGTTGCTTTCGGAAGGCCTTTTACAATATCAAGTTTGTGAAAAGTGTGTTTCTACTTGGCTAAATGGACAAAATAACTGGCTGAAATTCAAGTAAGATTTAGATGATCAGGAAAATGCAGTTTATGGTACTTCGGAAGGACGGTCAGAAAATTTTCACGGGGATCTGTCAACGATAAATCTAACGTTTACAAATGCAACATCGATCACCGTGTTATAATAATTAATAGGTCTAGTTAACTAGTAAACATTTTAGAAAAATATGACGCCCAAGGTTTCAAGATAATGTTGAATTTTTATATATTTTCTTCACGATGTTTTGACATGCCCAGAACTGGATATCGAACAATCTCAAGTTCAAATGTACACATGCAGGATAGGCCTGTACGTCCGATACGTGCAGGCATGTGATGATGTCTATGTTGGTGCATGGAGGAGAAATATTTCTTCCTTCATGGCTGGTGTTTGATGTCGGAAAAACAAACAAGATCGCGCTAAGTTTTGTTTGGTCTGTCACGTCGGTAGAAACACCAGAAATTAAAATTTGGCACTCTCATAAAAAGCGGAAATGCTAAAGTCTGGGAGCCTTGGGACTTGGGAGGGTCTGGTCAATTCAAAATATAAAAGCACGCCATTAACAATATGCCAATGAAACCTCAGTACTTTCACATTCTTATTTTCTAATACTTTACATTAAGTTTCGGTGACCCGATGATTATACAATGTTATATTTTATTTGGGTACCCGATTCCCCCAAAAGCCTTAGTAGTAGTAGAATTAAAAAATAAAATATGGTAAAATATATAAACAGACAGATGGCGAAGAGATGACAGGTATCCCCCTAATGCTGCTGATTAAATACAAAATGGTGTCGGGCCACCAAATTTTCTGGCGGGCCACTAACTTTTTTTTTCTGCTGTCCTTGCCGGCTAGTTAGCAATGTACTTTAATTTCGACCCCTGCTTACTCTTGTAGAACATTTGGAGATAGTGTACATGTAGGTTAGGCCACCTAAGTAGAAAATGGCTTTAAATAATGGGAATATCATAAAGTGGTTTTATCAAAGAAATACAAATTATGGGCAAAAACATCAAGACAGATACTTAACAGTCTTTTGTGAAAATTTCAGTCCCTTACGGCATGTACAGTGCCCACTTCCTGAGAAAAATACAGTCTTTCATCTTTTATTTTTGGTCGTTGTTTTACCAATTTCTGGATATATGCACCATTTCAGGCGTTAAAATGTTCATGGTATACATGTTTCTACCACTACCATCGTCATACCCTATAACTAAGTTATACCTAAAATCTGTGAACATTTCTGTTTTGTATTGATTAAAGCCCTGCCAAGTTTCCATAATTGTAACCTTAATATTCAAGAGGACTGTTACCACCACCAAGGTATTTAGGTGACTAACTTTACAAAAGTGGTTTAAAGGCATTGCATACGTTTGGTAATGACTCTGAAAATTTATGGCAATAAAAACTTACTTGGTGAGAAGTACAGCTGCTTTGGATAGTATAATGCATATTGAGAAACGTTCAATTCGAAGTACCGCGGTTATGGAAAAATATGTCACTTTTTATCTCCAAAAGTAATGAATCTGAGAAGCGTTATGGTCGTAACGCTTCTCAGCCATTGACTAACTGTTCTCTGGCGTGAAATAACCGTTAGTAGTTTGTCGCCAAAATCTCAAAAACGCTACCACCTTTTGAATTGAAACTTTCACAGGTTAGTTTTATAGTATATATATACAATTATATTGGTTTGAAACAAACAGTAGGCTCAAATTACCAAACGTATGCAATCCCTTTAAGCTACAATTAGTGGCCTTAATTACACTATTAGTTTACCATACATTTTCTCCATTGACCGCCTTCAATTTTTTCTGTTTTTCGTTATTCCAGATTGGTAGGCCTTGCGCCAAATATCCACAAGCTCTTTTGAAGATGAAGACAGTGATAAAGTCCAGGAACTGCCTCACAAGAAAGATTTGATCGGTGAGTAGAACCCTTCATTACTGCATTTTAACAATGGGAGACTTTGGAGAATCAGTCTTGTGTCAACAGCGCTCGCGCAAACCATGCTTGCGCAATTGTGAGTATGCGCATGTTGTATTGCGTGCTTGTGCGTGCATGTGCGCTGTTGACTTGAAGACCGGTTCTCCAGAAGTCTCCCATTTTGACATAACAGGTCGTAGAGGCCTCCAAGGGCTCCAAAGTTGTTAACTGAAATAACCACCAAGACAATTTCCAGCCCCTCAAATGAAAGTAACTTGAAGATTTGTGAATTAATTACTCAGCACGTTGTTCAATAGGTGTAGGATAATTGACAAAAACTACTCATTTTGAGTCTGACTCCCGTACGTGTCCGACTATCTACATGTAGCGTGCTTTGTGAGATCCATAGTATCACATGTCTCACATAATTAGCCCTGTAGCAGTTTCCCTATATCCTTAAGCCTCACAACACACATCTTACAGAATAAGAAGACATTAAGAAAAACCGATGTGGTCCCCCACAGCAGTTTTTTTCAATTTTGGCCCCAAACCGACTTTTTTCAGAAATGCGCGCTATCTTCCTCATAGTTAGCTATGACTACCAGGAACCATTTCGAGCAAGAAAAATGCCAATCAACTTGTCATGGAAGGATTTTGGTGTAATTTGAGGCCATTTTGTTAGTGAGTGAAATTTCAGAAAAACCGATGTGGTCCCCCACATCAGTTTTTTTCAATTTTGACCCAAAACCGACTTTTTTCAGAAATGCGCGCTATCTTCCTCATAGTTAGCTATGACTACCAGGAACCATTTCGAGCAAGACAAATGCCAATCAACTTGTCATGGAAGGATTTTGGAGTAATTTGAGGCCATTTTGTTAGTGAGTGAAATTTCAGAAAAACCGATGTGGTCCCCCACATCATTTTTTTTCAATTTTGACCCAAAACCGACTTTTTTTCAGAAATGCGCGCTATCTTCCTCATAGTTAGCTATGACTACCAGGAACCATTTCGAGCAAGAAAAATGCCAATCAACTTGTCATGGAAGGATTTTGGTGTAATTTGAGGCCATTTTGTTAGTGAGTGAAATTTCAGAAAAACCAATGTGGTCCCCCACATCAGTTTTTTTCAATTTTGACCCAAAACCGACTTTTTTCAGAAATGCGCGCTATCTTCCTCATAGTTAGCTATGACTACCAGGAACCATTTCGTGCATTTCGTGCAAGTTTCAGCTTGATTGCCTAAGTATTGAGGGATAAATTTCAAACTCTAGCAGAAAAAAGTGTCTCATAGTCTAAGTGCAGTTTTTCTGCCGACTGCTCTGCCGTTTTGTCGCATAGCGTGTGGTGCTATACTTGGATTTTCGGCCATGAACATGACTTTGGAATTTGGCACAGCTCATTCTTTCCTCTAGAATACATATGGGCTACATTTCGTGCAAGTTTCAGCTTGATTGCCTCAGTATTAAGGGAGAAATATCAAACTCTAGCAGGAAAAAGTGTTTCATAGTCTAAGTGCAGGGTTATTTTTGCCGCCTGCTCTGCCGTTTTGTCGCATAGCGTGTGGTGCTATACTTGGATTTTCGGCCATGAACATGACTTTGGAATTTGGCACAGCTCATACTTTCCTGTAGAGTACATCTGGGGATACATTTCGTGCAAGTTTTAGCTCGATTGCCTAAGTATTGAGGGAGAAATTTCAAACTCTAGCAGAAAAAAGTGTCTCATAGTCTAAGTGCAGTTTTTCTCCCGACTGCTCTGCCGTTTTGTCGCATAGCGTGTGGTGCTATACTTGGATTTTCGGCCATGAACATGACTTTGGAATTTGGCACTGCTCATACTTTCCTGTAGAGTACATCTGGGGCTACATTTCGTGCAAGTTTCAGCTCGATTGCCTCAGTATTGAGGGATAAAGTTCAAACTCTAGCAGAAAAAAGTGTCTCCTAGTCTAAGCGCAGTTTTTTTGCCGCCTGCTCTGCCGTTTGTCGCATAGCGTGTGGTGCTATACTTGGATTTTCGGCCATGAACATGACTTTGGAATTTGGCACAGCTCATATTTTCCTGTAGAGAACATCTGGGGCTACATTTCGTGCAAGTTTCAGCTTGATTGCCTAAGTATTGAGGGATAAATTTCAAACTCTAGCAGAAAAAAGTGTCTCATAGTCTAAGTGCAGTTTTTCTGCCGACTGCTCTGCCGTTTTGTCTCATAGCGTGTGGTGCTATACTTGGATTTTCGGCCATAAACATGACTTTGGAATTTGGCACTGCTCATACTTTCCTGTAGAGTACATCTGGGTCTACATTTCGTGCACATTTGAGCCCGATTGCCTCAGTATTGAGAAAGGAAATTTCAAACTCTAGCAGAAAAAAGTGTCTCCTAGTCTAAGCGCAGTTTTTTTGCCGCCTGCTCTGCCGTTTTTCGCATAGCGTGTGGTGCTATACTTGGATTTTCGGCCATGAACATGACTTTGGAATTTGGCACTGCTCATACTTTCCTGTAGAGCACATCTGGGGCTACATTTCGTGCAAGTTTCAGCTTGATTGCCTAAGTATTGAGGGATAAATTTCAAACTCTAGCAGAAAAAAAGTGTCTCATAGTCTAAGTGCAGTTTTTCTGCCGACTGCTCTGCCGTTTTGTCGCATAGCGTGTGGTGCTATTCTTGGATTTTCGGCCATGAACATGACTTTGGAATTTGGCACAGCTCATTCTTTCCTCTAGAATACATATGGGGCTACATCTTGCAAGTTTCAGCTTGATTGCCTCAGTATTAAGGGAGAAATTTCAAACTCTAGCAGGAAAAAGTGTCTCCTAGTCTAAGTGCAGGGTTTTTTTGCCGCCTGCTCTGCCGTTTTGTCGCATAGCGTGTGGTGCTATACTTGGATTTTCGGCCATGAACATGACTTTGGAATTTGGCACAGCTCATACTTTCCTCTAGAATACATCTGAGGCTACATTTCGTGCAAGTTTCAGCTCGATTGCCTAAGTATTGAGGGATAAATTTCAAACTCTAGCAGAAAAAAGTGTCTCATAGTCTAAGTGCAGTTTTTCTGCCGACTGCTCTGCCGTTTTGTCGCATAGCGTGTGGTGCTATACTTGGATTTTCGGCCATGAACATGACTTTGGAATTTGGCACAGCTCATACTTTCCTGTAGAGAACATCTGGGGCTACATTTCGTGCACGTTTCAGCTTGATTGCCTAAGTATTGAGGGATAAATTTCAAACTCTAGCAGAAAAAAGTGTCTCATAGTCTAAGTGCAGTTTTTCTGCCGACTGCTCTGCCGTTTTGTCGCATAGCGTGTGGTGCTATACTTGGATTTTCGGCCATGAACATGACTTTGTAATTTGGCACAGCTCATTCTTTCCTCTAGAA
The DNA here is from genome assembly GCA_963971285.1 of Astropecten irregularis. Classification (NCBI taxonomy): domain Eukaryota; kingdom Metazoa; phylum Echinodermata; class Asteroidea; order Paxillosida; family Astropectinidae; genus Astropecten; species Astropecten irregularis. Next base: position 6,935,427 of record OZ020255.1, read on the forward strand.
TACATATGGGGCTACATTTCGTGCAAGTTTCAGCTTGATTGCCTCAGTATTAAGGGAGAAATTTCAAACTCTAGCTGAAAAAAGTGTCTCCTAGTCTAAGCGCAGTTTTTTTGCCGCCTGCTCTGCCGTTTTTCGCATATCGTGTGGTGCTATACTTGGATTTTCGGCCATGAACATGACTTTGGAATTTGGCACTGCTCATACTTTCCTGTAGAGCACATCTGGGGCTACATTTCGTGCAAATTTGAGCCCGATTGCCTCAGTATTGAGGGAGAAATTTCAAACTCTAACAGAAAAAAGTGTCTCATAGTCTAAGTGCAGGTTTTTTTTTGCCGCTTGCTCTGCCGTTTTGTCGCATAGCGTGTGGTGCTATACTTGGATTTTCGGCCATGAACATGACTTTGGAATTTGGCACAGCTCATACTTTCCTCTAGAATACATCTGAGGCTACATTTCGTGCAAGTTTCAGCTCGATTGCCTAAGTATTGAGGGATAAATTTCAAACTCTAGCAGAAAAAAGTGTCTCATAGTCTAAGTGCAGTTTTTCTGCCGACTGCTCTGCCGTTTTGTCGCATAGCGTGTGGTGCTATACTTGGATTTTCGGCCATGAACATGACTTTGGAATTTGGCACAGCTCATACTTTCCTGTAGAGAACATCTGGGGCTACATTTCGTGCACGTTTCAGCTTGATTGCCTAAGTATTGAGGGATAAATTTCAAACTCTAGCAGAAAAAAGTGTCTCATAGTCTAAGTGCAGTTTTTCTGCCGACTGCTCTGCCGTTTTGTCGCATAGCGTGTGGTGCTATACTTGGATTTTCGGCCATGAACATGACTTTGTAATTTGGCACAGCTCATTCTTTCCTCTAGAATACATATGGGGCTACATTTCGTGCAAGTTTCAGCTTGATTGCCTCAGTATTAAGGGAGAAATTTCAAACTCTAGCTGAAAAAAGTGTCTCCTAGTCTAAGCGCAGTTTTTTTGCCGCCTGCTCTGCCGTTTTTCGCATATCGTGTGGTGCTATACTTGGATTTTCGGCCATGAACATGACTTTCGAATTTGGCACTGCTCATACTTTCCTGTAGAGCACATCTGGGGCTACATTTCGTGCAAATTTGAGCCCGATTGCCTCAGTATTGAGGGAGAAATTTCAAACTCTAACAGAAAAAAGTGTCTCATAGTCTAAGTGCAGGTTTTTTTTTGCCGCTTGCTCTGCCGTTTTGTCGCATAGCGTGTGGTGCTATACTTGGATTTTCGGCCATGAACATGACTTTGGAATTTGGCACAGCTCATTTTTTCCTCTAGAATACATATGGGGCTACATTTCGTGCAAGTTTCAGCTTGATTGCCTCAGTATTAAGGGAGAAATATCAAACTCTAGCAGGAAAAAGTGTTTCATAGTCTAAGTGCAGGGTTATTTTTGCCGCCTGCTCTGCCGTTTTGTCGCATAGCGTGTGGTGCTATACTTGGATTTTCGGCCATGAACATGACTTTGGAATTTGGCACAGCTCATACTTTCCTGTAGAGAACATCTGGGGCTACATTTCGTGCACGTTTCAGCTTGATTGCCTAAGTATTGAGGGATAAATTTCAAACTCTAGCAGAAAAAAGTGTCTCATAGTCTAAGTGCAGTTTTTCTGCCGACTGCTCTGCCGTTTTGTCGCATAGCGTGTGGTGCTATACTTGGATTTTCGGCCATGAACATGACTTTGTAATTTGGCACAGCTCATTCTTTCCTCTAGAATACATATGGGGCTACATTTCGTGCAAGTTTCAGCTTGATTGCCTCAGTATTAAGGGAGAAATTTCAAACTCTAGCTGAAAAAAGTGTCTCCTAGTCTAAGCGCAGTTTTTTTGCCGCCTGCTCTGCCGTTTTTCGCATATCGTGTGGTGCTATACTTGGATTTTCGGCCATGAACATGACTTTGGAATTTGGCACTGCTCATACTTTCCTGTAGAGCACATCTGGGGCTACATTTCGTGCAAATTTGAGCCCGATTGCCTCAGTATTGAGGGAGAAATTTCAAACTCTAACAGAAAAAAGTGTCTCATAGTCTAAGTGCAGGTTTTTTTTTGCCGCTTGCTCTGCCGTTTTGTCGCATAGCGTGTGGTGCTATACTTGGATTTTCGGCCATGAACATGACTTTGGAATTTGGCACAGCTCATACTTTCCTCTAGAATACATCTGAGGCTACATTTCGTGCAAGTTTCAGCTCGATTGCCTAAGTATTGAGGGATAAATTTCAAACTCTAGCAGAAAAAAGTGTCTCATAGTCTAAGTGCAGTTTTTCTGCCGACTGCTCTGCCGTTTTGTCGCATAGCGTGTGGTGCTATACTTGGATTTTCGGCCATGAACATGACTTTGGAATTTGGCACAGCTCATACTTTCCTGTAGAGAACATCTGGGGCTACATTTCGTGCACGTTTCAGCTTGATTGCCTAAGTATTGAGGGATAAATTTCAAACTCTAGCAGAAAAAAGTGTCTCATAGTCTAAGTGCAGTTTTTCTGCCGACTGCTCTGCCGTTTTGTCGCATAGCGTGTGGTGCTATACTTGGATTTTCGGCCATGAACATGACTTTGTAATTTGGCACAGCTCATTCTTTCCTCTAGAATACATATGGGGCTACATTTCGTGCAAGTTTCAGCTTGATTGCCTCAGTATTAAGGGAGAAATTTCAAACTCTAGCTGAAAAAAGTGTCTCCTAGTCTAAGCGCAGTTTTTTTGCCGCCTGCTCTGCCGTTTTTCGCATATCGTGTGGTGCTATACTTGGATTTTCGGCCATGAACATGACTTTGGAATTTGGCACTGCTCATACTTTCCTGTAGAGCACATCTGGGGCTACATTTCGTGCAAATTTGAGCCCGATTGCCTCAGTATTGAGGGAGAAATTTCAAACTCTAACAGAAAAAAGTGTCTCATAGTCTAAGTGCAGGTTTTTTTTTGCCGCTTGCTCTGCCGTTTTGTCGCATAGCGTGTGGTGCTATACTTGGATTTTCGGCCATGAACATGACTTTGGAATTTGGCACAGCTCATTTTTTCCTCTAGAATACATATGGGGCTACATTTCGTGCAAGTTTCAGCTTGATTGCCTCAGTATTAAGGGAGAAATATCAAACTCTAGCAGGAAAAAGTGTTTCATAGTCTAAGTGCAGGGTTATTTTTGCCGCCTGCTCTGCCGTTTTGTCGCATAGCGTGTGGTGCTATACTTGGATTTTCGGCCATGAACATGACTTTGGAATTTGGCACAGCTCATACTTTCCTGTAGAGTACATCTGGGGATACATTTCGTGCAAGTTTTAGCTCGATTGCCTCAGTATTGAGGGAGAAATTTCAAACTCTAGCAGAAAAAAGTGTCTCATAGTCTAAGTGCAGTTTTTCTCCCGACTGCTCTGCCGTTTTGTCGCATAGCGTGTGGTGCTATACTTGGATTTTCGGCCATGAACATGACTTTGGAATTTGACACAGCTCATACTTTCCTGTAGAGTACATCTGGGCCTACATTTCGTGCAAGTTTCAGCTCGATTGAGTGCCTCAGTATTGAGGGATAAAGTTCAAACTCTAGCAGAAAAAAGTGTCTCCTAGTCTAAGCGCAGTTTTTTTGCCGCCTGCTGTGCCGTTTGTCGCATAGCGTGTGGTGCTATACTTGGATTTTCAGCCATGAACATGACTTTGGAATTTGGCACTGCTCATACTTTCCTGTAGAGCACATCTGGGGCTACATTTCGTGCAAATTTAAGCCCGATTGCCTCAGTATTGAGGGAGAAATTTCAAACTCTAACAGAAAAAAGTGTCTCATAGTCTAAGTGCAGGGTTTTTTTTGCCGCGTGCTCTGCCGTTTTGTCGCATAGCGTGTGGTGCTATACTTGGATTTTCGGCCATGAACATGACTTTGGAATTTGGAACAGCTCATACTTTCCTGTAGAGTACATCTGGGGCTACATTTCGTGCAAGTTTCAGCTCGATTGCCTCAGTATTGAGGGATAAAGTTCAAACTCTAGCAGAAAAAAGTGTCTCCTAGTCTAAGCGCAGTTTTTTTGCCGCCTGCTCTGCCGTTTGTCGCATAGCGTGTGGTGCTATACTTGGATTTTCGGCCATGAACATGACTTTGGAATTTGGCACAGCTCATATTTTCCTGTAGAGAACATCTGGGGCTACATTTCGTGCAAGTTTCAGCTTGATTGCCTAAGTATTGAGGGATAAATTTCAAACTCTAGCAGAAAAAAGTGTCTCATAGTCTAAGTGCAGTTTTTCTGCCGACTGCTCTGCCGTTTTGTCTCATAGCGTGTGGTGCTATACTTGGATTTTCGGCCATGAACATGACTTTGGAATTTGGCACAGCTCATACTTTCATTTAGAGTACATCTGGGGCTACATTTCGTGCAAGTTTCAGCTTGATTGCCTAAGTATTGAGGGATAAATTTCAAACTCTAGCAGAAAAAAGTGTCTCATAGTCTAAGTGCAGTTTTTTTGCCGCCTGCTCTGCCGTTTGTCGCATAGCGTGTGGTGCTATACTTGGATTTTCGGCCATGAACATGACTTTGGAATTTGGCACAGCTCATAATTTCTTGTAGAGAACATCTGGGGCTACATTTCGTGCAAGTTTCAGCTTGATTGCCTAAGTATTGAGGGATAAATTTCAAACTCTAGCAGAAAAAAGTGTCTCATAGTCTAAGTGCAGTTTTTTTGCCGCCTGCTCTGCCGTTTGTCGCATAGCGTGTGGTGCTATACTTGGATTTTCGGCCATGAACATGACTTTGGAATTTGGCACAGCTCATATTTTCCTGTAGAGAACATCTGGGGCTACATTTCGTGCAAGTTTCAGCTTGATTGCCTAAGTATTGAGGGATAAATTTCAAACTCTAGCAGAAAAAAGTGTCTCCTAGTCTAAGCGCAGTTTTTTTACCGCCTGCTCTGCCGTTTTGTCGCATAGCGTGTGGTGCTATACTTGGATTTTCGGCCATGAACATGACTTTGGAATTTGGCACAGCTCATACTGTCCTGTAGAAAACATCTGGGGCTACATTTCGTGCAAGTTTCAGCTTGATTGCCTCAGTATTGAGGGAGAAATTGCAAACTCTAACAGAAAAAAGTGTCTCATAGTCTAAGTGCAGGGTTTTTTTTGCCGCGTGCTCTGCCGTTTTGTCGCATAGCTTGTGGTGCTATACTTGGATTTTCGGCCATGAACATGACTTTGGAATTTGGCACTGCTCATACTTTCCTGTAAAGTACATCTGGGGCTACATTTCGTGCAAGTTTCAGCTCTACTACACAGTTATTAGTAATATAACTTGTATACATTATTTTGATGATTAAATAAAGCTGATATCAAACAGGCGACCCAATGAGGGCGCTATTTTGTCAGTTCCCCTTGTGGATTTTGATGATAAGAAAAACTCATGGAAAAACTTATAAATGGAAAATCCGACTCAATGAGGGCGCTATTTTGTTAGTCCACTAATGATTAAAAAAAACTGATATAAAACACTGACCCATGAGGGCGCTATTTTGTAAACAAACTTTCACAAGATGGACACCACTGCCATGTGGGAGAACAGCACAACAAATTTTGAGAAAAAATTGGTGTCTCCTTTCTTGCCCAGGACGAAGCAGATCTGGCAATTTCCAGGTGAGATTGGTCTTGGGTTGACTATAGATTATCTTGAATACATTTTTAGCTCAGGACGAAGTATTTTTGTAGCTTTTTTGCAGTAGATTTTAAAAGCTGTCTGACAGTCAGTGAATGACAAGTTGACAACACACTAAGTTACTTGTCACTAGCTTATGTTGTCTTCATCGTGAGCAACTTAGAACAACTCGCAGCCAGGATTGAGGTTAAAAATAGCCCTTTTCTTATTCCAAAAGCACTTGGAATATTTTACCAACGCTCCCTTTGGCACAATAGCACAATTCAAAACACTGTGTTCGCTGAGACAAAATAATGTGTGACAATCTTGCCAGCATTGTCTAGCTAGTGCAGGGAGTCGACAGTGCATGTGTATACCCGTGTGCAGTGCAGTTATTTATGTTGCATGCCTGTTGAGTGCCATTTGTTGTGTCTCTGTCCTTATCTAATCTTTGCCTTGGAACTAAAAACACCTGGCAATATTAAGCTTGCTCACATAAAACAGGGATACGACTATCAGCAGTTTGCATGAGGTTTGTTAATCATGGTAACTCTCTTCTTACACTTTCTCTTACCAGGGGTCGAAATTAACGGTGGCCCGCTGGCCCGAGACCAGTGAAAATACGTCCGGGCCACTGAATACACCAAAAATGATAGCCCGGTGGGACAGTGAAAATACATTCCTACAAATATCGCCGAATTTTCCATTGGGAAAACCAGACCCCTTTTCACATAATTTACCTTGCTGGCCTGCAAAATTTGTAGCTTTTTGCGATTTTTTTTTCGTAAAATATGTGTACCAAAGCCGAACGCGAGCCCGAGCCACGGTATATCCGAGCATTTCTCGATTGTGTACACCATCACATACATGATACGTTACCACATTGTACACTAGCACTATAGAAGCAGTTTAGCACTGTCAAAGTTCCGGCCTACACTGTACACGTGATTGGGTTATTTCGCTGGTGCACGTTTGCATTGACGGAAATTGTGGATATTACGCGCGCGCGGATACCAGTTGGGGAAAATTTCAGCTGGCCGTGCTGTGACTTCACTGTGCATGCAATTTTATATGACTGCACATGTTGTGCAATGATGATGTTTACGTCTTTTTCAAGAGTGCGATCGTTGCTTTCGGAAGGCCTTTTACAATATCAAGTTTGTGAAAAGTGTGTTTCTACTTGGCTAAATGGACAAAATAACTGGCTGAAATTCAAGTAAGATTTAGATGATCAGGAAAATGCAGTTTATGGTACTTCGGAAGGACGGTCAGAAAATTTTCACGGGGATCTGTCAACGATAAATCTAACGTTTACAAATGCAACATCGATCACCGTGTTATAGTAATTAATAGGTCTAGTTAACTAGTAAACATTTTAGAAAAATATGACGCCCAAGGTTTCAAGATAATGTTGAATTTTTATATATTTTCTTCACGATGTTTTGACATGCCCAGAACTGGATATCGAACAATCTCAAGTTCAAATGTACACATGCAGGATAGGCCTGTACGTCAGACACGAACAGGCATGTGATGATGTCTATGTTGGTGCATGGAGGAGAAATATTTCTTCCTTCATGGCTGGTGTTTGATGTCGGAAAAACAAACAAGATCGCGCTAAGTTTTGTTTGGTCTGTCACGTCGGTAGAAACACCAGAAATTAAAATTTGGCACTCTCATAAAAAGCGGAAATGCTAAAGTCGGGGAGCCTTGGGACTTGGGAGGGTCTGGTCAATTCAAAATATAAAAGCACGCCATTAACAATATGCCAATGAAACCTCAGTACTTTCACATTCTTATTTTCTAATACTTTACATTAAGTTTCGGTGACCCGATGATTATACAATGTTATATTTTATTTGGGTACCCGATTCCCCCAAAAGCCTTAGTAGTAGTAGAATTAAAAAATAAAATATGGTAAAATATATAAACAGACAGATGGCGAAGAGATGACAGGTATCCCCCTAATGCTGCTGATTAAATACAAAATGGTGTCGGGCCACCAAATTTTCTGGCGGGCCACTAACTTTTTTTTTCTGCTGTCCTTGCCGGCTAGTTAGCAATGTACTTTAATTTCGACCCCTGCTTACTCTTGTAGAACATTTGGAGATAGTGTACATGTAGGTTAGGCCACCTAAGTAGAAAATGGCTTTAAATAATGGGAATATCATAAAGTGGTTTTATCAAAGAAATACAAATTATGGGCAAAAACATCAAGACAGATACTTAACAGTCTTTTGTGAAAATTTCAGTCCCTTACGGCATGTACAGTGCCCACTTCCTGAGAAAAATACAGTCTTTCATCTTTTATTTTTGGTCGTTGTTTTACCAATTTCTGGATATATGCACCATTTCAGGCGTAAAAATGTTCATGGTATACATGTTTCTACCACTACCATCGTCATACCCTATAACTAAGTTATACCTAAAATCTGTGAACATTTCTGTTTTGTATTGATTAAAGCCCTGCCAAGTTTCCATAATTGTAACCTTAATATTCAAGAGGACTGTTACCACCACCAAGGTATTTAGGTGACTTACTTTACAAAAGTGGTTTAAAGGCATTGCATACGTTAGGTAATGACTCTGAAAATTTATGGCAATAAAAACTTACTTGGTGAGAAGTACAGCTGCTTTGGATAGTATAATGCATATTGAGAAACGTTCAATTCGAAGTACCGCGGTTATGGAAAAATATGTCACTTTTTATCTCCAAAAGTTATGAATCTGAGAAGCATTATGGTCGTAATGCTTCTCAGCCATTGACTAACTGTTCTCTGGCGTGAAATAACCGCTCTAGTTTGTCGCCAAAATCTCAAAAACGCTACCACCTTTTGAATTGAAACTTTCACAGGTTAGTTTTATAGTATATACAATTATATTGCTTTGAAACAAACAGTAGGCTCAAATTACCAAACGTATGCAATCCCTTTAAGCTACAATTAGTGGCCTTAATTACACTATTAGTTTACCATACATTTTCTCCATTGACCGCCTTCAATTTTTTCTGTTTTTCGTTATTCCAGATTGGTAGGCCTTGCGCCAAATATCCACAAGCTCTTTTGAAGATGAAGACAGTGATAAAGTCCAGGAACTGCCTCACAAGAAAGATTTGATCGGTGAGTAGAACCCTTCATTACTGCATTTTAACAATGGGAGACTTTGGAGAATCAGTCTTGAGTCAACAGTGCCCGCACAAACCATGCTTGCGCAATTGTGAGTATGCACATGTTGTATTGCGTGCTCGTGCGTGCATGTGCGCTGTTGACTTGAAGACCGGTTCTCCAGAAGTCTCCCATTTTGACATAACAGGTCGTAGAGGCCTCCAAGGGCTCCAAAGTTGTTAACTGAAATAACCACCAAGACAATTTCCGACCCCTCAAATGAAAGTAACTTGAAGATTTGTGAATTAATTACTCAGCACGGTGTTCAATGGATGTAGGATAATTGACAAAAACTACTCATTTTGAGTCTGACTCCCGTACGTATGTGTCCGACTATCTACATGTAGCGTGCTTTGTGAGATCCATAGTATCACATGTCTCACATAATTAGCCCTGTAGCAGTTTCCCTATATCCTTAAGCCTCACAACACATATCTTACAGAATAAGAAGACATTAAGAAAAACCGATGTGGTCCCCCACAGCAGTTTTTTTCAATTTTGGCCCAAAACCGACTTTTTTCAGAAATGCGCGCTACCTTCCTCATAGTTAGCTATGAGTACCAGGAACCATTTGGAGCAAGAAAAATGCCAATCAACTTGTCATGGAAGGATTTTGGTGTAATTTGAGGCCATTTTGTTAGTGAGTGAAATTTCACAAAAAACCGATGTGGTCCCCCACAGCAGTTTTTTTCAATTCTGACCCAAAACCGACTTTTTTCAGAAATGCGTGCTTTCTTCCTCATAGTTAGCTATGACTACCAGGAACCATTTCCAGCAATAAAAATGCCAATCAACTTGTCATGGAAGGATTTTGGTGCAATTTGAGGCCATTTTGTTAGTGAGTTAAATTTCAGAAAAACCAATGTGGTCCCCCACATCAGTTTTTTTTCAATTTTGACCCAAAACCGACTTTTTCAGAAATGCGCGCTACCTTCCTCATAGTTAGCTATGAGTACCAGGAACCATTTCAAGCCAGGAAAATGCCAATCAACTTGTAATGGAAGGATTTTGGTGTAATTTGAGGCCATTTTGTTAGTGAGTGAAATTTCAGAAAAACCGATGTGGTCTCCCACAGCAGTTTTTTTTCAATTTTGACCCAAAACCGACTTTTTTCAGAAATGCGCGCTATCTTCCTCATAGTTAGCTATGACTACCAGGAACCATTTTGAGCAAGAAAAATGCCAATCAACTTGTCATGGAAGGATTTTGGTGTAATTTGAGGCCATTTTGTTAGTGAGTGAAATTTCAGAAAAACCGATGTGGTCCCCCACATCAGTTTTTTTCAATTTTGAGCCCAAACCGACTTTTTTCAGAAATGCGCGCTATCTTCCTCATAGTTAGCTATGACTACCAGGAACCATTTCGAGCAAGAAAAATGCCAATCAACTTGTCATGGAAGGATTTTGGTGTAATTTGAGGCCATTTTGTTAGTGAGTGAAATTTCAGAAAAACCGATGTGGTCCCCCACATCAGTTTTTTTCAATTTTGAGCCCAAACCGACTTTTTTCAGAAATGCGCGCTATCTTCCTCATAGTTAGCTATGACTACCAGGAACCATTTCGAGCAAGAAAAATGCCAATCAACTTGTCATGGAAGGATTTTGGTGTAATTTGAGGCCATTTTGTTAGTGAGTGAAATTTCAGAAAAACCGATGTGGTCCCCCACATCAGTTTTTTTTCAATTTTGACCCAAAACCGACTTTTTTTAGAAATGCGCGCTTTCTTCCTCATAGTTAGCTATGACTACCAGGAACCATTTCAAGCAAGAAAAATGCCAATCAACTTGTCATGGAAGGATTTTGGTGTAATTTGAGGCCATTTTGTTAGTGAGTGAAATTTCAGAAAAACCGATGTGGTCCCCCACATCAGTTTTTTTTAATTTTGACCCAAAACCGACTTTTTTCAGAAATGCGCGCTTTCTTCCTCATAGTTAGCTATGACTACCAGGAACCATTTTGAGCAAGAAAAATGCCAATCAACTTGTCATGGAAGGATTTTGGTGTAATTTGAGGCCATTTTGTTAGTGAGTGAAATTTCAGAAAAAACGATGTGGTCCCCCACAGCAGTTTTTTTAAATTTTGACCCAAAACCGACTTTTTTCAGAAATGCACGCTATCTTCCTCATAGTTAGCTATGACTACCAGGAACCATTTCAAGCAAGAAAAATGCCAATCAACTTGTCATGGAAGGATTTTGGTGTAATTTGAGGCCATTTTGTTAGTGAGTGAAATTTCAGAAAAACCGATGTGGTCCCCCACATCAGTTTTTTTCAATTTTGAGCCCAAACCGACTTTTTTCAGAAATGCGCGCTATCTTCCTCATAGTTAGCTAGGACTACCAGGAACCATTTCGAGCAAGAAACATGCCAATCAACTTGTCATGGAAGGATTTTGGTGTAATTTGAGGCCATTTTGTTAGTGAGTGAAATTTCAGAAAAACCGATGTGGTCCCCCACATCAGTTTTTTTCAATTTTGACCCAAAACTGACTTTTTTCAGAAATGCGCGCTATCTTCCTCATAGTTAGCTATGACTACCAGGAACCATTCCGAGCAAGAAAATGCCAATCAACTTGTCATGGAAGGATTTTGGTGTAATTTGAGGCCATTTTGTTAGTGAGTGAAATTTCAGAAAAACCGATGTGGTCCCCCACATCAGTTTTTTTCAATTTTGAGCCCAAACCGACTTTTTTCTGAAATGCGCGCTATCTTCCTCATAGTTAGCTATGACTACCAGGAACCATTTTGAGCAAGAAAAATGCCAATCAACTTGTCATGGAAGGATTTTGGTGTAATTTGAGGCCATTTTGTTAGTGAGTGAAATTTCAGAAAAACCGATGTGGTCTCCCACAGCAGTTTTTTTCAATTTTGACCCAAAACCGACTTTTTTCAGAAATGCGCGCTATCTTCCTCATAGTTAGCTATGACTACCAGGAACCATTTTGAGCAAGAAAAATGCCAATCAACTTGTCATGGAAGGATTTTGGTGTAATTTGAGGCCATTTTGTTAGTGAGTGAAATTTCAGAAAAACCGATGTGGTCCCCACATCAGTTTTTTTCAATTTTGAGCCCAAACCGACTTTTTTCAGAAATGCGCGCTATCTTCCTCATAGTTAGCTAGGACTACCAGGAACCATTTCGAGCAAGAAAAATGCCAATCAACTTGTCATGGAAGGATTTTGGTGTAATTTGAGGCCATTTTGTTAGTGAGTGAAATTTCAGAAAAACCGATGTGGTCCCCCACATAAGTTTTTTTCAATTTTGACCCAAAACCGACTTTTTTTAGAAATGCGCGCTTTCTTCCTCATAGTTAGCTATGACTACCAGGAACCATTTCAAGCAAGAAAAATGCCAATCAACTTGTCATGGAAGGATTTTGGTGTAATTTGAGGCCATTTTGTTAGTGAGTGAAATTTCAGAAAAACCGATGTGGTCCCCCACATCAGTTTTTTTCAATTTTGACCCAAAACCGACTTTTTTCAGAAATGCGCGCTTTCTTCCTCATAGTTAGCTATGACTACCAGGAACCATTTTGAGCAAGAAAAATGCCAATCAACTTGTCATGGAAGGATTTTGGTGTAATTTGAGGCCATTTTGTTAGTGAGTGAAATTTCAGAAAAACCGATGTGGTCCCCCACATCAGTTTTTTTCAATTTTGACCCAAAACTGACTTTTTTCAGAAATGCGCGCTATCTTCCTCATAGTTAGCTATGACTACCAGGAACCATTCCGAGCAAGAAAATGCCAATCAACTTGTCATGGAAGGATTTTGGTGTAATTTGAGGCCATTTTGTTAGTGAGTGAAATTTCAGAAAAACCGATGTGGTCCCCCACAGCAGTTTTTTTCAATTTTGACCCAAAACCGACTTTTTTCAGAAATGCGCGCTATCTTCCTCATAGTTAGCTATGACTACCAGGAACCATTTTGAGCAAGAAAAAAAGCCAATCAACTTGTCATGGAAGGATTTTGGTGTAATTTGAGGCCATTTTGTTAGTGAGTGAAATTTCAGAAAAACCGATGTGGTCCCCACATCAGTTTTTTTCAATTTTGAGCCCAAACCGACTTTTTTCAGAAATGTGCGCTATCTTCCTCATAGTTAGCTAGGACTACCAGGAACCATTTCGAGCAAGAAACATGCCAATCAACTTGTCATGGAAGGATTTTGGTGTAATTTGAGGCCATTTTGTTAGTGAGTGAAATTTCAGAAAAACCGATGTGGTCCCCCACATCAGTTTTTTTCAATTTTGAGCCCAAACCGACTTTTTTCAGAAATGCGCGCTATCTTCCTCATAGTTAGCTATGACTACCAGGAACCATTTTGAGCAAGAAAAATGCCAATCAACTTGTCATGGAAGGATTTTGGTGTAATTTGAGGCCATTTTGTTAGTGAGTGAAATTTCAGAAAAACCGATGTGGTCCCCCACAGCAGTTTTTTTCAATTTTGACCCAAAACTGACTTTTTTCAGAAATGCGCGCTATCTTCCTCATAGTTAGCTATGACTACCAGGAACCATTTCGAGCAATAAAAATGCCAATCAACTTGTCATGGAAGGATTTTGGTGTAATTTGAGGCCATTTTGTTAGTGAGTGAAATTTCAGAAAAACCGATGTGGTCCCCCACATCAGTTTTTTTCAATTTTGACCCAAAACCGACTTTTTTCAGAAATGCGCGCTATCTTCCTCATAGTTAGCTATGACTAACAGGAACCATTTCGAGCAAGAAAAATGCCAATCAACTTGTCATGGAAGGATTTTGGTGTAATTTGAGGCCATTTTGTTAGTGAGTGAAATTTCAGAAAAACCGATGTGGTCCCCCACATCAGTTTTTTTCAATTTTGACCCAAAACCGACTTTTTTCAGAAATGCGCGCTATCTTCCTCATAGTTAGCTATGACTACCAGGAACCATTTTGAGCAAGAAAAATGCCAATCAACTTGTCATGGAAGGATTTTGGTGTAATTTGAGGCCATTTTGTTAGTGAGTGAAATTTCAGAAAAACCGATGTGGTCCCCACATCAGTTTTTTTCAATTTTGAGCCCAAACCGACTTTTTTCAGAAATGCGCGCTATCTTCCTCATAGTTAGCTAGGACTACCAGGAACCATTTCGAGCAAGAAACATGCCAATCAACTTGTCATGGAAGGATTTTGGTGTAATTTGAGGCCATTTTGTTAGTGAGTGAAATTTCAGAAAAACCGATGTGGTCCCCCACATCAGTTTTTTTCAATTTTGAGCCCAAACCGACTTTTTTCAGAAATGCACGCTATCTTCCTCATAGTTAGCTATGACTACCAGGAACCATTTTGAGCAAGAAAAATGCCAATCAACTTGTCATGGAAAGATTTTGGTGTAATTTGAGGCCATTTCGTTAGTGAGTGAAATTTCAGAAAAACCGATGTGGTCCCCCACAGCAGTTTTTTTCAATTTTGACCCAAAACTGACTTTTTTTAGAAATGCGCGCTTTCTTCCTCATAGTTAGCTATGACTACCAGGAACCATTTCAAGCAAGAAAAATGCCAATCAACTTGTCATGGAAGGATTTTGGTGTAATTTGAGGCCATTTTGTTAGTGAGTGAAATTTCAGAAAAACCGATGTGGTCCCCCACATCAGTTTTTTTCAATTTTGACCCAAAACCGACTTTTTTCAGAAATGCGCGCTTTCTTCCTCATAGTTAGCTAGGACTACCAGGAACCATTTCGAGCAAGAAAAATGCCAATCAACTTGTCATGGAAGGATTTTGGTGTAATTTGAGGCCATTTTGTTAGTGAGTGAAATTTCAGAAAAACCGATGTGGTCCCCCACATAAGTTTTTTTCAATTTTGACCCAAAACCGACTTTTTTTAGAAATGCGCGCTTTCTTCCTCATAGTTAGCTATGACTACCAGGAACCATTTCAAGCAAGAAAAATGCCAATCAACTTGTCATGGAAGGATTTTGGTGTAATTTGAGGCCATTTTGTTAGTGAGTGAAATTTCAGAAAAACCGATGTGGTCCCCCACATCAGTTTTTTTCAATTTTGACCCAAAACCGACTTTTTTCAGAAATGCGCGCTTTCTTCCTCATAGTTAGCTATGACTACCAGGAACCATTTTGAGCAAGAAAAATGCCAATCAACTTGTCATGGAAGGATTTTGGTGTAATTTGAGGCCATTTTGTTAGTGAGTGAAATTTCAGAAAAACCGATGTGGTCCCCCACATCAGTTTTTTTCAATTTTGACCCAAAACTGACTTTTTTCAGAAATGCGCGCTATCTTCCTCATAGTTAGCTATGACTACCAGGAACCATTCCGAGCAAGAAAATGCCAATCAACTTGTCATGGAAGGATTTTGGTGTAATTTGAGGCCATTTTGTTAGTGAGTGAAATTTCAGAAAAACCGATGTGGTCCCCCACAGCAGTTTTTTTCAATTTTGACCCAAAACCGACTTTTTTCAGAAATGCGCGCTATCTTCCTCATAGTTAGCTATGACTACCAGGAACCATTTTGAGCAAGAAAAAAAGCCAATCAACTTGTCATGGAAGGATTTTGGTGTAATTTGAGGCCATTTTGTTAGTGAGTGAAATTTCAGAAAAACCGATGTGGTCCCCACATCAGTTTTTTTCAATTTTGAGCCCAAACCGACTTTTTTCAGAAATGTGCGCTATCTTCCTCATAGTTAGCTAGGACTACCAGGAACCATTTCGAGCAAGAAACATGCCAATCAACTTGTCATGGAAGGATTTTGGTGTAATTTGAGGCCATTTTGTTAGTGAGTGAAATTTCAGAAAAACCGATGTGGTCCCCCACATCAGTTTTTTTCAATTTTGAGCCCAAACCGACTTTTTTCAGAAATGCGCGCTATCTTCCTCATAGTTAGCTATGACTACCAGGAACCATTTTGAGCAAGAAAAATGCCAATCAACTTGTCATGGAAGGATTTTGGTGTAATTTGAGGCCATTTTGTTAGTGAGTGAAATTTCAGAAAAACCGATGTGGTCCCCCACAGCAGTTTTTTTCAATTTTGACCCAAAACTGACTTTTTTCAGAAATGCGCGCTATCTTCCTCATAGTTAGCTATGACTACCAGGAACCATTTCGAGCAATAAAAATGCCAATCAACTTGTCATGGAAGGATTTTGGTGTAATTTGAGGCCATTTTGTTAGTGAGTGAAATTTCAGAAAAACCGATGTGGTCCCCCACATCAGTTTTTTTCAATTTTGACCCAAAACCGACTTTTTTCAGAAATGCGCGCTATCTTCCTCATAGTTAGCTATGACTAACAGGAACCATTTCGAGCAAGAAAAATGCCAATCAACTTGTCATGGAAGGATTTTGGTGTAATTTGAGGCCATTTTGTTAGTGAGTGAAATTTCAGAAAAACCGATGTGGTCCCCCACATCAGTTTTTTTCAATTTTGACCCAAAACCGACTTTTTTCAGAAATGCGCGCTATCTTCCTCATAGTTAGCTATGACTACCAGGAACCATTTTGAGCAAGAAAAATGCCAATCAACTTGTCATGGAAGGATTTTGGTGTAATTTGAGGCCATTTTGTTAGTGAGTGAAATTTCAGAAAAACCGATGTGGTCCCCACATCAGTTTTTTTCAATTTTGAGCCCAAACCGACTTTTTTCAGAAATGCGCGCTATCTTCCTCATAGTTAGCTAGGACTACCAGGAACCATTTCGAGCAAGAAACATGCCAATCAACTTGTCATGGAAGGATTTTGGTGTAATTTGAGGCCATTTTGTTAGTGAGTGAAATTTCAGAAAAACCGATGTGGTCCCCCACATCAGTTTTTTTCAATTTTGAGCCCAAACCGACTTTTTTCAGAAATGCACGCTATCTTCCTCATAGTTAGCTATGACTACCAGGAACCATTTTGAGCAAGAAAAATGCCAATCAACTTGTCATGGAAGGATTTTGGTGTAATTTGAGGCCATTTCGTTAGTGAGTGAAATTTCAGAAAAACCGATGTGGTCCCCCACAGCAGTTTTTTTCAATTTTGACCCAAAACTGACTTTTTTTAGAAATGCGCGCTTTCTTCCTCATAGTTAGCTATGACTACCAGGAACCATTTCAAGCAAGAAAAATGCCAATCAACTTGTCATGGAAGGATTTTGGTGTAATTTGAGGCCATTTTGTTAGTGAGTGAAATTTCAGAAAAACCGATGTGGTCCCCCACATCAGTTTTTTTCAATTTTGACCCAAAACCGACTTTTTTCAGAAATGCGCGCTTTCTTCCTCATAGTTAGCTATGACTACCAGGAACCATTTTGAGCAAGAAAAATGCCAATCAACTTGTCATGGAAGGATTTTGGTGTAATTTGAGGCCATTTTGTTAGTGAGTGAAATTTCAGAAAAACCGATGTGGTCCCCACATCAGTTTTTTTCAATTTTGAGCCCAAACCGACTTTTTTCAGAAATGTGCGCTATCTTCCTCATAGTTAGCTAGGACTACCAGGAACCATTTCGAGCAAGAAACATGCCAATCAACTTGTCATGGAAGGATTTTGGTGTAATTTGAGGCCATTTTGTTAGTGAGTGAAATTTCAGAAAAACCGATGTGGTCCCCCACATCAATTTTTTTCAATTTTGAGCCCAAACCGACTTTTTTCAGAAATGCGCGCTATCTTCCTCATAGTTAGCTATGACTACCAGGAACCATTTTGAGCAAGAAAAATGCCAATCAACTTGTCATGGAAGGATTTTGGTGTAATTTGAGGCCATTTTGTTAGTGAGTGAAATTTCAGAAAAACCGATGTGGTCCCCCACAGCAGTTTTTTTCAATTTTGACCCAAAACTGACTTTTTTCAGAAATGCGCGCTATCTTCCTCATAGTTAGCTATGACTACCAGGAACCATTTCGAGCAATAAAAATGCCAATCAACTTGTCATGGAAGGATTTTGGTGTAATTTGAGGCCATTTTGTTAGTGAGTGAAATTTCAGAAAAACCGATGTGGTCCCCCACATCAGTTTTTTTTTAATTTTGACCCAAAACCGACTTTTTTCAGAAATGCGCGCTATCTTCCTCATAGTTAGCTATGACTACCAGGAACCATTTTGAGCAAGAAAAATGCCAATCAACTTGTCATGGAAGGATTTTGGTGTAATTTGAGGCCATTTTGTTAGTGAGTGAAATTTCAGAAAAACCGATGTGGTCCCCACATCAGTTTTTTTCAATTTTGAGCCCAAACCGACTTTTTTCAGAAATGCGCGCTATCTTCCTCATAGTTAGCTAGGACTACCAGGAACCATTTCAAGCAAGAAAAATGGCAATCAACTTGTCATGGAAGGATTTTGGTGTAATTTGAGGCCATTTTGTTAGTGAGTGAAGAAACATGCCAATCAAAACTGACTTTTTTCAGAAATTCGCGCTTTCTTCCTCATAGTTAGCTATGACTAACAGGAACCATTTCGAGCAAGAAAAATGCCAATCAACTTGTCATGGAAGGATTTTGGTGTAATTTGAGGCCATTTTGTTAGTGAGTGAAATTTCAGAAAAACCGATGTGGTCCCCCACATCAGTTTTTTTCAATTTTGACCCAAAACCGACTTTTTTCAGAAATGCGCGCTATCTTCCTCATAGTTAGCTATGACTACCAGGAACCATTTTGAGCAAGAAAAATGCCAATCAACTTGTCATGGAAGGATTTTGGTGTAATTTGAGGCCATTTTGTTAGTGAGTGAAATTTCAGAAAAACCGATGTGGTCCCCACATCAGTTTTTTTCAATTTTGAGCCCAAACCGACTTTTTTCAGAAATGCGCGCTATCTTCCTCATAGTTAGCTAGGACTACCAGGAACCATTTCGAGCAAGAAACATGCCAATCAACTTGTCATGGAAGGATTTTGGTGTAATTTGAGGCCATTTTGTTAGTGAGTGAAATTTCAGAAAAACCGATGTGGTCCCCCACATCAGTTTTTTTCAATTTTGAGCCCAAACCGACTTTTTTCAGAAATGCACGCTATCTTCCTCATAGTTAGCTATGACTACCAGGAACCATTTTGAGCAAGAAAAATGCCAATCAACTTGTCATGGAAGGATTTTGGTGTAATTTGAGGCCATTTCGTTAGTGAGTGAAATTTCAGAAAAACCGATGTGGTCCCCCACAGCAGTTTTTTTCAATTTTGACCCAAAACTGACTTTTTTTAGAAATGCGCGCTTTCTTCCTCATAGTTAGCTATGACTACCAGGAACCATTTCAAGCAAGAAAAATGCCAATCAACTTGTCATGGAAGGATTTTGGTGTAATTTGAGGCCATTTTGTTAGTGAGTGAAATTTCAGAAAAACCGATGTGGTCCCCCACATCAGTTTTTTTCAATTTTGACCCAAAACCGACTTTTTTCAGAAATGCGCGCTTTCTTCCTCATAGTTAGCTATGACTACCAGGAACCATTTTGAGCAAGAAAAATGCCAATCAACTTGTCATGGAAGGATTTTGGTGTAATTTGAGGCCATTTTGTTAGTGAGTGAAATTTCAGAAAAACCGATGTGGTCCCCACATCAGTTTTTTTCAATTTTGAGCCCAAACCGACTTTTTTCAGAAATGTGCGCTATCTTCCTCATAGTTAGCTAGGACTACCAGGAACCATTTCGAGCAAGAAACATGCCAATCAACTTGTCATGGAAGGATTTTGGTGTAATTTGAGGCCATTTTGTTAGTGAGTGAAATTTCAGAAAAACCGATGTGGTCCCCCACATCAATTTTTTTCAATTTTGAGCCCAAACCGACTTTTTTCAGAAATGCGCGCTATCTTCCTCATAGTTAGCTATGACTACCAGGAACCATTTTGAGCAAGAAAAATGCCAATCAACTTGTCATGGAAGGATTTTGGTGTAATTTGAGGCCATTTTGTTAGTGAGTGAAATTTCAGAAAAACCGATGTGGTCCCCCACAGCAGTTTTTTTCAATTTTGACCCAAAACTGACTTTTTTCAGAAATGCGCGCTATCTTCCTCATAGTTAGCTATGACTACCAGGAACCATTTCGAGCAATAAAAATGCCAATCAACTTGTCATGGAAGGATTTTGGTGTAATTTGAGGCCATTTTGTTAGTGAGTGAAATTTCAGAAAAACCGATGTGGTCCCCCACATCAGTTTTTTTTTAATTTTGACCCAAAACCGACTTTTTTCAGAAATGCGCGCTATCTTCCTCATAGTTAGCTATGACTACCAGGAACCATTTTGAGCAAGAAAAATGCCAATCAACTTGTCATGGAAGGATTTTGGTGTAATTTGAGGCCATTTTGTTAGTGAGTGAAATTTCAGAAAAACCGATGTGGTCCCCACATCAGTTTTTTTCAATTTTGAGCCCAAACCGACTTTTTTCAGAAATGCGCGCTATCTTCCTCATAGTTAGCTAGGACTACCAGGAACCATT
Source organism: Astropecten irregularis (assembly GCA_963971285.1). NCBI lineage: Eukaryota > Metazoa > Echinodermata > Asteroidea > Paxillosida > Astropectinidae > Astropecten > Astropecten irregularis. Next base: position 6,955,579 of record OZ020255.1, read on the forward strand.
TCAAGCAAGAAAAATGGCAATCAACTTGTCATGGAAGGATTTTGGTGTAATTTGAGGCCATTTTGTTAGTGAGTGAAGAAACATGCCAATCAAAACTGACTTTTTTCAGAAATTCGCGCTTTCTTCCTCATAGTTAGCTATGACTACCAGGAACCATTTCAAGCAAGAAAAATGGCAATCAACTTGTCATGGAAGGATTTTGGTGTAATTTGAGGCCATTTTGTTAGTGAGTGAAATTTCAGAAAAACCGATGTGGTCCCCCACATCAGTTTTTTTCAATTTTGAGCCCAAACCGACTTTTTTCAGAAATGCGCGCTATCTTCCTCATAGTTAGCTATGACTACCAGGAACCATTTTGAGCAAGAAAAATGCCAATCAACTTGTCATGGAAGGATTTTGGTGTAATTTGAGGCCATTTTGTTAGTGAGTGAAATTTCAGAAAAACCGATGTGGTCCCCCACAGCAGTTTTTTTCAATTTTGACCCAAAACTGACTTTTTTCAGAAATGCGCGCTATCTTCCTCATAGTTAGCTATGACTACCAGGAACCACTTCGAGCAATAAAAATGCCAATCAACTTGTCATGGAAGGATTTTGGTGTAATTTGAGGCCATTTTGTTAGTGAGTGAAATTTCAGAAAAACCGATGTGGTCCCCCACATCAGTTTTTTTCAATTTTGACCCAAAACCGACTTTTTTAAGAAATGCGCGCTATCTTCCTCATAGTTAGCTATGACTACCAGGAACCATTTCGAGCAAGAAAAATGCCAATCAACTTGTCATGGAAGGATTTTGGTGTAATTTGAGGCCATTTTGTTAGTGAGTGAAATTTCAGAAAAACCGATGTGGTCCCCCACAGCAGTTTTTTTCAATTTTGACCCAAAACTGACTTTTTTCAGAAATGCGCGCTATCTTCCTCATAGTTAGCTATGACTACCAGGAACCATTTCGAGCAATAAAAATGCCAATCAACTTGTCATGGAAGGATTTTGGTGTAATTTGAGGCCATTTTGTTAGTGAGTGAAATTTCAGAAAAACCGATGTGGTCCCCCACATCAGTTTTTTTCAATTTTGACCCAAAACCGACTTTTTTCAGAAATGCGCGCTATCTTCCTCATAGTTAGCTATGACTAACAGGAACCATTTCGAGCAAGAAAAATGCCAATCAACTTGTCATGGAAGGATTTTGGTGTAATTTGAGGCCATTTTGTTAGTGAGTGAAATTTCAGAAAAACCGATGTGGTCCCCCACAGCAGTTTTTTTCAATTTTGACCCAAAACTGACTTTTTTCAGAAATGCGCGCTATCTTCCTCATAGTTAGCTATGACTACCAGGAACCATTTCGAGCAATAAAAATGCCAATCAACTTGTCATGGAAGGATTTTGGTGTAATTTGAGGCCATTTTGTTAGTGAGTGAAATTTCAGAAAAACCGATGTGGTCCCCCACATCAATTTTTTTCAATTTTGAGCCCAAACCGACTTTTTTCAGAAATGCGCGCTATCTTCCTCATAGTTAGCTATGACTACCAGGAACCATTTTGAGCAAGAAAAATGCCAATCAACTTGTCATGGAAGGATTTTGGTGTAATTTGAGGCCATTTTGTTAGTGAGTGAAATTTCAGAAAAACCGATGTGGTCCCCCACAGCAGTTTTTTTCAATTTTGACCCAAAACTGACTTTTTTCAGAAATGCGCGCTATCTTCCTCATAGTTAGCTATGACTACCAGGAACCATTTCGAGCAATAAAAATGCCAATCAACTTGTCATGGAAGGATTTTGGTGTAATTTGAGGCCATTTTGTTAGTGAGTGAAATTTCAGAAAAACCGATGTGGTCCCCCACATCAGTTTTTTTTTAATTTTGACCCAAAACCGACTTTTTTCAGAAATGCGCGCTATCTTCCTCATAGTTAGCTATGACTACCAGGAACCATTTTGAGCAAGAAAAATGCCAATCAACTTGTCATGGAAGGATTTTGGTGTAATTTGAGGCCATTTTGTTAGTGAGTGAAATTTCAGAAAAACCGATGTGGTCCCCCACATCAGTTTTTTTCAATTTTGAGCCCAAACCGACTTTTTTCAGAAATGCGCGCTATCTTCCTCATAGTTAGCTATGACTACCAGGAACCATTTTGAGCAAGAAAAATGCCAATCAACTTGTCATGGAAGGATTTTGGTGTAATTTGAGGCCATTTTGTTAGTGAGTGAAGAAACATGCCAATCAAAACTGACTTTTTTCAGAAATTCGCGCTTTCTTCCTCATAGTTAGCTATGACTACCAGGAACCATTTCAAGCAAGAAAAATGGCAATCAACTTGTCATGGAAGGATTTTGGTGTAATTTGAGGCCATTTTGTTAGTGAGTGAAATTTCAGAAAAACCGATGTGGTCCCCCACATCAGTTTTTTTCAATTTTGAGCCCAAACCGACTTTTTTCAGAAATGCGCGCTATCTTCCTCATAGTTAGCTATGACTACCAGGAACCATTTTGAGCAAGAAAAATGCCAATCAACTTGTCATGGAAGGATTTTGGTGTAATTTGAGGCCATTTTGTTAGTGAGTGAAATTTCAGAAAAACCGATGTGGTCCCCCACAGCAGTTTTTTTCAATTTTGACCCAAAACTGACTTTTTTCAGAAATGCGCGCTATCTTCCTCATAGTTAGCTATGACTACCAGGAACCACTTCGAGCAATAAAAATGCCAATCAACTTGTCATGGAAGGATTTTGGTGTAATTTGAGGCCATTTTGTTAGTGAGTGAAATTTCAGAAAAACCGATGTGGTCCCCCACATCAGTTTTTTTCAATTTTGACCCAAAACCGACTTTTTTCAGAAATGCGCGCTATCTTCCTCATAGTTAGCTATGACTACCAGGAACCATTTCGAGCAAGAAAAATGCCAATCAACTTGTCATGGAAGGATTTTGGTGTAATTTGAGGCCATTTTGTTAGTGAGTGAAATTTCAGAAAAACCGATGTGGTCCCCCACAGCAGTTTTTTTCAATTTTGACCCAAAACTGACTTTTTTCAGAAATGCGCGCTATCTTCCTCATAGTTAGCTATGACTACCAGGAACCATTTCGAGCAATAAAAATGCCAATCAACTTGTCATGGAAGGATTTTGGTGTAATTTGAGGCCATTTTGTTAGTGAGTGAAATTTCAGAAAAACCGATGTGGTCCCCCACATCAGTTTTTTTCAATTTTGACCCAAAACCGACTTTTTTCAGAAATGCGCGCTATCTTCCTCATAGTTAGCTATGACTAACAGGAACCATTTCGAGCAAGAAAAATGCCAATCAACTTGTCATGGAAGGATTTTGGTGTAATTTGAGGCCATTTTGTTAGTGAGTGAAATTTCAGAAAAACCGATGTGGTCCCCCACATCAGTTTTTTTCAATTTTGACCCAAAACCGACTTTTTTCAGAAATGCGCGCTTTCTTCCTCATAGTTAGCTATGACTACCAGGAACCATTTTGAGCAAGAAAAATGCCAATCAACTTGTCATGGAAGGATTTTGGTGTAATTTGAGGCCATTTTGTTAGTGAGTGAAATTTCAGAAAAACCGATGTGGTCCCCCACATCAGTTTTTTTCAATTTTGACCCAAAACTGACTTTTTTCAGAAATGCGCGCTATCTTCTTCATAGTTAGCTATGACTACCAGGAACCATTCCGAGCAAGAAAATGCCAATCAACTTGTCATGGAAGGATTTTGGTGTAATTTGAGGCCATTTTGTTAGTGAGTGAAATTTCAGAAAAACCGATGTGGTCCCCCACAGCAGTTTTTTTCAATTTTGACCCAAAACCGACTTTTTTCAGAAATGCGCGCTATCTTCCTCATAGTTAGCTATGACTCCCAGGAACCATTTTGAGCAAGAAAAATGCCAATCAACTTGTCATGGAAGGATTTTGGTGTAATTTGAGGCCATTTTGTTAGTGAGTGAAATTTCAGAAAAACCGATGTGGTCCCCACATCAGTTTTTTTCAATTTTGAGCCCAAACCGACTTTTTTCAGAAATGTGCGCTATCTTCCTCATAGTTAGCTAGGACTACCAGGAACCATTTCGAGCAAGAAACATGCCAATCAACTTGTCATGGAAGGATTTTGGTGTAATTTGAGGCCATTTTGTTAGTGAGTGAAATTTCAGAAAAACCGATGTGGTCCCCCACATCGGTTTTTTTCAATTTTGAGCCCAAACCGACTTTTTTCAGAAATGCGCGCTATCTTCCTCATAGTTAGCTATGACTACCAGGAACCATTTTGAGCAAGAAAAATGCCAATCAACTTGTCATGGAAGGATTTTGGTGTAATTTGAGGCCATTTTGTTAGTGAGTGAAATTTCAGAAAAACCGATGTGGTCCCCCACAGCAGTTTTTTTCAATTTTGACCCAAAACTGACTTTTTTCAGAAATGCGCGCTATCTTCCTCATAGTTAGCTATGACTACCAGGAACCATTTCGAGCAATAAAAATGCCAATCAACTTGTCATGGAAGGATTTTGGTGTAATTTGAGGCCATTTTGTTAGTGAGTGAAATTTCAGAAAAACCGATAAGGTCCCCCACATCAGTTTTTTTCAATTTTGACCCAAAACCGACTTTTTTCAGAAATGCGCGCTATCTTCCTCATAGTTAGCTATGACTAACAGGAACCATTTCGAGCAAGAAAAATGCCAATCAACTTGTCATGGAAGGATTTTGGTGTAATTTGAGGCCATTTTGTTAGTGAGTGAAATTTCAGAAAAACCGATGTGGTCCCCCACATCAGTTTTTTTCAATTTTGACCCAAAACCGACTTTTTTCAGAAATGCGCGCTATCTTCCTCATAGTTAGCTATGACTACCAGGAACCATTTTGAGCAAGAAAAATGCCAATCAACTTGTCATGGAAGGATTTTGGTGTAATTTGAGGCCATTTTGTTAGTGAGTGAAATTTCAGAAAAACCGATGTGGTCCCCACATCAGTTTTTTTCAATTTTGAGCCCAAACCGACTTTTTTCAGAAATGCGCGCTATCTTCCTCATAGTTAGCTAGGACTACCAGGAACCATTTCGAGCAAGAAACATGCCAATCAACTTGTCATGGAAGGATTTTGGTGTAATTTGAGGCCATTTTGTTAGTGAGTGAAATTTCAGAAAAACCGATGTGGTCCCCCACATCAGTTTTTTTCAATTTTGAGCCCAAACCGACTTTTTTCAGAAATGCGCGCTATCTTCCTCATAGTTAGCTATGACTACCAGGAACCATTTTGAGCAAGAAAAATGCCAATCAACTTGTCATGGAAGGATTTTGGTGTAATTTGAGGCCATTTCGTTAGTGAGTGAAATTTCAGAAAAACCGATGTGGTCCCCCACAGCAGTTTTTTTTCAATTTTGACCCAAAACTGACTTTTTTTAGAAATGCGCGCTTTCTTCCTCATAGTTAGCTATGACTACCAGGAACCATTTCAAGCAAGAAAAATGCCAATCAACTTGTCATGGAATGATTTTGGTGTAATTTGAGGCCATTTTGTTAGTGAGTGAAATTTCAGAAAAACCGATGTGGTCCCCCACATCAGTTTTTTTCAATTTTGACCCAAAACCGACTTTTTTCAGAAATGCGCGCTTTCTTCCTCATAGTTAGCTATGACTACCAGGAACCATTTTGAGTAAGAAAAATGCCAATCAACTTGTCATGGAAGGATTTTGGTGTAATTTGAGGCCATTTTGTTAGTGAGTGAAATTTCAGAAAAACCGATGTGGTCCCCCACAGCAGTTTTTTTCAATTTTGACCCAAAACCGACTTTTTTCAGAAATGCGCGCTATCTTCCTCATAGTTAGCTATGACTACCAGGAACCATTTCGAGCAAGAAAAATGCCAATCAACTTGTCATGGAAGGATTTTGGTGTAATTTGAGGCCATTTTGTTAGTGAGTGAAATTTCAGAAAAACCGATGTGGTCCCCCACAGCAGTTTTTTTCAATTTTGACCCAAAACTGACTTTTTTCAGAAATGCGCGCTTTCTTCCTCATAGTTAGCTATGACTACCAGGAACCATTTCAAGCAAGAAAAATGCCAATCAACTTGTCATGGAAGGATTTTGGTGTAATTTGAGGCCATTTTGTTAGTGAGTGAAATTTCAGAAAAACCGATGTGGTCCCCCACATCAGTTTTTTTCAATTTTGACCCAAAACCGACTTTTTTCAGAAATGCGCGCTTTCTTCCTCATAGTTAGCTATGACTACCAGGAACCATTTTGAGCAAGAAAAATGCCAATCAACTTGTCATGGAAGGATTTTGGTGTAATTTGAGGCCATTTTGTTAGTGAGTGAAATTTCAGAAAAACCGATGTGGTCCCCCACATCAGTTTTTTTCAATTTTGACCCAAAACTGACTTTTTTCAGAAATGCGCGCTATCTTCCTCATAGTTAGCTATGACTACCAGGAACCATTTCGAGCAAGAAAAATGCCAATCAACTTGTCATGGAAGGATTTTGGTGTAATTTGAGGCCATTTTGTTAGTGAGTGAAATTTCAGAAAAACCGATGTGGTCCCCCACAGCAGTTTTTTTCAATTTTGACCCAAAACTGACTTTTTTCAGAAATGCGCGCTTTCTTCCTCATAGTTAGCTATGACTACCAGGAACCATTTCAAGCAAGAAAAATGCCAATCAACTTTTCATGGAAGGATTTTGGTGTAATTTGAGGCCATTTTGTTAGTGAGTGAAATTTCAGAAAAACCGATGTGGTCCCCCACATCAGTTTTTTTCAATTTTGACCCAAAACCGACTTTTTTCAGAAATGCGCGCTTTCTTCCTCATAGTTAGCTATGACTACCAGGAACCATTTTGAGCAAGAAAAATGCCAATCAACTTGTCATGGAAGGATTTTGGTGTAATTTGAGGCCATTTTGTTAGTGAGTGAAATTTCAGAAAAACCGATGTGGTCCCCCACATCAGTTTTTTTCAATTTTGACCCAAAACCGACTTTTTTCAGAAATGCGCGCTATCTTCCTCATAGTTAGCTATGACTACCAGGAACCATTTTGAGCAAGAAAAATGCCAATCAACTTGTCATGGAAGGATTTTGGTGTAATTTGAGGCCATTTTGTTAGTGAGTGAAATTTCAGAAAAACCGATGTGGTCCCCACATCAGTTTTTTTCAATTTTGAGCCCAAACCGACTTTTTTCAGAAATGCGCGCTATCTTCCTCATAGTTAGCTAGGACTACCAGGAACCATTTCGAGCAAGAAACATGCCAATCAACTTGTCATGGAAGGATTTTGGTGTAATTTGAGGCCATTTTGTTAGTGAGTGAAATTTCAGAAAAACCGATGTGGTCCCCCACAGCAGTTTTTTTCAATTTTGACCCAAAACTGACTTTTTTTAGAAATGCGCGCTTTCTTCCTCATAGTTAGCTATGACTACCAGGAACCATTTCAAGCAAGAAAAATGCCAATCAACTTGTCATGGAAGGATTTTGGTGTAATTTGAGGCCATTTTGTTAGTGAGTGAAATTTCAGAAAAACCGATGTGGTCCCCCACATCAGTTTTTTTCAATTTTGACCCAAAACCGACTTTTTTCAGAAATGCGCGCTTTCTTCCTCATAGTTAGCTATGACTACCAGGAACCATTTTGAGTAAGAAAAATGCCAATCAACTTGTCATGGAAGGATTTTGGTGTAATTTGAGGCCATTTTGTTAGTGAGTGAAATTTCAGAAAAACCGATGTGGTCCCCCACAGCAGTTTTTTTCAATTTTGACCCAAAACCGACTTTTTTCAGAAATGCGCGCTATCTTCCTCATAGTTAGCTATGACTACCAGGAACCATTTCGAGCAAGAAAAATGCCAATCAACTTGTCATGGAAGGATTTTGGTGTAATTTGAGGCCATTTTGTTAGTGAGTGAAATTTCAGAAAAACCGATGTGGTCCCCCACAGCAGTTTTTTTCAATTTTGACCCAAAACTGACTTTTTTCAGAAATGCGCGCTATCTTCCTCATAGTTAGCTATGACTACCAGGAACCATTTCGAGCAATAAAAATGCCAATCAACTTGTCATGGAAGGATTTTGGTGTAATTTGAGGCCATTTTGTTAGTGAGTGAAATTTCAGAAAAACCGATGTGGTCCCCCACATCAGTTTTTTTCAATTTTGACCCAAAACCGACTTTTTTCAGAAATGCGCGCTATCTTCCTCATAGTTAGCTATGACTAACAGGAACCATTTCGAGCAAGAAAAATGCCAATCAACTTGTCATGGAAGGATTTTGGTGTAATTTGAGGCCATTTTGTTAGTGAGTGAAATTTCAGAAAAACCGATGTGGTCCCCCACATCAGTTTTTTTCAATTTTGACCCAAAACCGACTTTTTTCAGAAATGCGCGCTTTCTTCCTCATAGTTAGCTATGACTACCAGGAACCATTTTGAGTAAGAAAAATGCCAATCAACTTGTCATGGAAGGATTTTGGTGTAATTTGAGGCCATTTTGTTAGTGAGTGAAATTTCAGAAAAACCGATGTGGTCCCCCACAGCAGTTTTTTTCAATTTTGACCCAAAACCGACTTTTTTCAGAAATGCGCGCTATCTTCCTCATAGTTAGCTATGACTACCAGGAACCATTTCGAGCAAGAAAAATGCCAATCAACTTGTCATGGAAGGATTTTGGTGTAATTTGAGGCCATTTTGTTAGTGAGTGAAATTTCAGAAAAACCGATGTGGTCCCCCACAGCAGTTTTTTTCAATTTTGACCCAAAACTGAATTTTTTCAGAAATGCGCGCTATCTTCCTCATAGTTAGCTATGACTACCAGGAACCATTTCGAGCAATAAAAATGCCAATCAACTTGTCATGGAAGGATTTTGGTGTAATTTGAGGCCATTTTGTTAGTGAGTGAAATTTCAGAAAAACCGATGTGGTCCCCCACATCAGTTTTTTTCAATTTTGACCCAAAACCGACTTTTTTCAGAAATGCGCGCTATCTTCCTCATAGTTAGCTATGACTACCAGGAACCATTTTGAGCAAGAAAAATGCCAATCAACTTGTCATGGAAGGATTTTGGTGTAATTTGAGGCCATTTTGTTAGTGAGTGAAATTTCAGAAAAACCGATGTGGTCCCCACATCAGTTTTTTTCAATTTTGAGCCCAAACCGACTTTTTTCAGAAATGCGCGCTATCTTCCTCATAGTTAGCTAGGACTACCAGGAACCATTTCGAGCAAGAAACATGCCAATCAACTTGTCATGGAAGGATTTTGGTGTAATTTGAGGCCATTTTGTTAGTGAGTGAAATTTCAGAAAAACCGATGTGGTCCCCCACATCAGTTTTTTTCAATTTTGAGCCCAAACCGACTTTTTTCAGAAATGCGCGCTATCTTCCTCATAGTTAGCTATGACTACCAGGAACCATTTTGAGCAAGAAAAATGCCAATCAACTTGTCATGGAAGGATTTTGGTGTAATTTGAGGCCATTTCGTTAGTGAGTGAAATTTCAGAAAAACCGATGTGGTCCCCCACAGCAGTTTTTTTCAATTTTGACCCAAAACTGACTTTTTTTAGAAATGCGCGCTTTCTTCCTCATAGTTAGCTATGACTACCAGGAACCATTTCAAGCAAGAAAAATGCCAATCAACTTGTCATGGAAGGATTTTGGTGTAATTTGAGGCCATTTTGTTAGTGAGTGAAATTTCAGAAAAACCGATGTGGTCCCCCACATCAGTTTTTTTCAATTTTGACCCAAAACCGACTTTTTTCAGAAATGCGCGCTTTCTTCCTCATAGTTAGCTATGACTACCAGGAACCATTTTGAGTAAGAAAAATGCCAATCAACTTGTCATGGAAGGATTTTGGTGTAATTTGAGGCCATTTTGTTAGTGAGTGAAATTTCAGAAAAACCGATGTGGTCCCCCACAGCAGTTTTTTTCAATTTTGACCCAAAACCGACTTTTTTCAGAAATGCGCGCTATCTTCCTCATAGTTAGCTATGACTACCAGGAACCATTTCGAGCAAGAAAAATGCCAATCAACTTGTCATGGAAGGATTTTGGTGTAATTTGAGGCCATTTTGTTAGTGAGTGAAATTTCAGAAAAACCGATGTGGTCCCCCACAGCAGTTTTTTTCAATTTTGACCCAAAACTGACTTTTTTCAGAAATGCGCGCTATCTTCCTCATAGTTAGCTATGACTACCAGGAACCATTTCGAGCAATAAAAATGCCAATCAACTTGTCATGGAAGGATTTTGGTGTAATTTGAGGCCATTTTGTTAGTGAGTGAAATTTCAGAAAAACCGATGTGGTCCCCCACATCAGTTTTTTTCAATTTTGACCCAAAACCGACTTTTTTCAGAAATGCGCGCTATCTTCCTCATAGTTAGCTATGACTAACAGGAACCATTTCGAGCAAGAAAAATGCCAATCAACTTGTCATGGAAGGATTTTGGTGTAATTTGAGGCCATTTTGTTAGTGAGTGAAATTTCAGAAAAACCGATGTGGTCCCCCACATCAGTTTTTTTCAATTTTGACCCAAAACCGACTTTTTTCAGAAATGCGCGCTTTCTTCCTCATAGTTAGCTATGACTACCAGGAACCATTTTGAGTAAGAAAAATGCCAATCAACTTGTCATGGAAGGATTTTGGTGTAATTTGAGGCCATTTTGTTAGTGAGTGAAATTTCAGAAAAACCGATGTGGTCCCCCACAGCAGTTTTTTTCAATTTTGACCCAAAACCGACTTTTTTCAGAAATGCGCGCTATCTTCCTCATAGTTAGCTATGACTACCAGGAACCATTTCGAGCAAGAAAAATGCCAATCAACTTGTCATGGAAGGATTTTGGTGTAATTTGAGGCCATTTTGTTAGTGAGTGAAATTTCAGAAAAACCGATGTGGTCCCCCACAGCAGTTTTTTTCAATTTTGACCCAAAACTGACTTTTTTCAGAAATGCGCGCTATCTTCCTCATAGTTAGCTATGACTACCAGGAACCATTTCGAGCAATAAAAATGCCAATCAACTTGTCATGGAAGGATTTTGGTGTAATTTGAGGCCATTTTGTTAGTGAGTGAAATTTCAGAAAAACCGATGTGGTCCCCCACATCAGTTTTTTTCAATTTTGACCCAAAATCGACTTTTTTCAGAAATGCGCGCTTTCTTCCTCATAGTTAGCTATGACTAACAGGAACCATTTCGAGCAAGAAAAATGCCAATCAACTTGTCATGGAAGGATTTTGGTGTAATTTGAGGCCATTTTGTTAGTGAGTAAAATTTCAGAAAAACCGATGTGGTCCCCCACATCAGTTTTTTTCAATTTTGACCCAAAACCGACTTTTTTCAGAAATGCGCGCTATCTTCCTCATAGTTAGCTATGACTACCAGGAACCATTTCGAGCAAGAAAAATGCCAATCAACTTGTCATGGAAGGATTTTGGTGTAATTTGAGGCCATTTTCTTAGTGAGTGAAATTTCAGAAAAACCGATGTGGTCCCCCACATCAGTTTTTTTTCAATTTTGACCCAAAACCGACTTTTTTCAGAAATGCGCGCTATCTTCCTCATAGTTAGCTATGACTACCAGGAACCATTTCGAGCAAGAAAAATGCCAATCAACTTGTCATGGAAGGATTTTGGTGTAATTTGAGGCCATTTGGTTAGTGAGTGAAATTTCAGAAAAACCGATGTGGTCCCCCACAGCAGTTTTTTTCAATTTTGACCCAAAACTGACTTTTTTCAGAAATGCGCGCTATCTTCCTCATAGTTAGCTATGACTACCAGGAACCATTTCGAGCAATAAAAATGCCAATCAACTTGTCATGGAAGGATTTTGGTGTAATTTGAGGCCATTTTGTTAGTGAGTGAAATTTCAGAAAAACCGATGTGGTCCCCCACATCAGTTTTTTTCAATTTTGACCCAAAACCGACTTTTTTCAGAAATGCGCACAGTCTTCCTCATAGTTAGCTATGACTACCGGGAACCATTTCGAGCAAGAAAAATGCCAATCAACTTGTCATGGAAGGATTTTGGTGTAATTTGAGGCCATTTTGTTAGTGAGTGAAATTTCAGAAAAACCAATGTGGTCCCCCACATCAGTTTTTTTCCGTTTGACCCCAAACCGACTTTTTTCAGAAATGCGCGCTATCTTCCTCATAGTTAGCTATGACTACCAGGAACCATTTCGAGCAAGAAAAATGCCAATCAACTTGTCATGGAAGGATTTTGGTGTAATTTGAGGCCATTTTGTTAGTGAGTGAAATTTCAAAAAAACCGATGTGGTCCCCCACATCAGTTTTTTTCTGGCAATTTTGAGCCTAAACCGACTTTTTTCAGAAATGCGCGCTATCTTCCTCATAGTTAGCTATGACTACCAGGAACCATTTTGAGCAAGAAAAATGCCAATCAACTTGTCATGGAAGGATTTTGGTGTAATTTGAGGCCATTTAGTTAGTGAGGGAAATTTCAGAAAAACCGATGTGGTCCCCCACATCAGTTTTTTTCAATTTTGACCCAAAACCGACTTTTTTCAGAAATGCGCGCTATCTTCCTCATAGTTAGCTATGACTACCAGGAACCATTTCGAGCAAGAAAAATGCCAATCAACTTGTCATGGAAGGATTTTGGTGTAATTTGAGGCCATTTTCTTAGTGAGTGAAATTTCAGAAAAACCGATGTGGTCCCCCACATCAGTTTTTTTCAATTTTGACCCAAAACCGACTTTTTTCAGAAATGCGCGCTATCTTCCTCATAGTTAGCTATGACTACCAGGAACCATTTCGAGCAAGAAAAATGCCAATCAACTTGTCATGGAAGGATTTTGGTGTAATTTGAGGCCATTTGGTTAGTGAGTGAAATTTCAGAAAAACCGATGTGGTCCCCCACAGCAGTTTTTTTCAATTTTGACCCAAAACTGACTTTTTTCAGAAATGCGCGCTATCTTCCTCATAGTTAGCTATGACTACCAGGAACCATTTCGAGCAAGAAAAATGCCAATCAACTTGTCATGGAAGGATTTTGGTGTAATTTGAGGCCATTTTGTTAGTGAGTGAAATTTCAGAAAAACCGATGTGGTCCCCCACATCAGTTTTTTTCAATTTTGACCCAAAACCGACTTTTTTCAGAAATGCGCACAGTCTTCCTCATAGTTAGCTATGACTACCGGGAACCATTTCGAGCAAGAAAAATGCCAATCAACTTGTCATGGAAGGATTTTGGTGTAATTTGAGGCCATTTTGTTAGTGAGTGAAATTTCAGAAAAACCAATGTGGTCCCCCACATCAGTTTTTTTCCGTTTGACCCCAAACCGACTTTTTTCAGAAATGCGCGCTATCTTCCTCATAGTTAGCTATGACTACCAGGAACCATTTCGAGCAAGAAAAATGCCAATCAACTTGTCATGGAAGGATTTTGGTGTAATTTGAGGCCATTTTGTTAGTGAGTGAAATTTCAGAAAAACCGATGTGGTCCCCCACATCAGTTTTTTTCAATTTTGAGCCCAAACCGACTTTTTTCAGAAATGCGCGCTATCTTCCTCATAGTTAGCTATGACTACCAGGAACCATTTCGAGCAAGAAAAATGCCAATCAACTTGTCATGGAAGGATTTTGGTGTAATTTGAGGCCATTTGGTTAGTGAGTGAAATTTCAGAAAAACCGATGTGGTCCCCCACATCAGTTTTTTTCAAATTTGACCCAAAACCGACTTTTTTCAGAAATGCGCGCTATCTTCCTCATAGTTAGCTATGACTACCAGGAACCATTTCGAGCAAGAAAAATGCCAATCAACTTGTCATGTAAGGATTTTGTGGTGTAATTTGAGGCCATTTTGTTAGTGAGTGAAATTTCAGAAAAACCGATGTGGTCCCCCACATCAGTTTTTTTCAATTTGACCGACTTTGATTTCCGTCTCTCAGGTCCGGACCTGTTCCAAACTGCCACTTTTTGACACTTGAATCAAAAAGAAAAATCCTGCCGCACGGGGTCTCGAACTTTGGTTTTCGGGCTCTCAGGTTCGGACCTGTTCCAAACTGCCACTTTTAGACGCTTGAGTAAAAAAAAACAATCTGTTAATTCTGTTGCAATCTGTTCATTGAAACCTGTTCCAACTGCCACAACTTTGGATTTTGAGCTCTCAGGTCCAGACCTGTTCCAAACTGCCATTTTTTGACACTCGAGTCGAAAAAAAAATCCTGCCGCATCGGATCTTGAACTTTGGATTTCGGGCTCTCGGTTCCGGACTTGTTCCAAACATCCACTTTTTGAGACTTGAGTTGAAAAAGCAAATCCTGCCGCTCTGGGTCTCGAACTTCAGATCTCGGGCTCTCAGGTCCGGACCTGTTCCAAACTGCCACTTTTTGACACGTCCGTCGAAAAAAAAAATGTATGCAGATTCACAAAGGGTCTCGAACTTTGGATTTCGGGCTCTCAGGTCGGGACCTGTTCCCAACTGCCACTTTTTGACACGCCAGTCGAAAAAAAAAATTATGTCGATTTGCACCGGGTCTCGAACTTTGGATTTCGGCTGTTCCTAAATGCCACTTTTTGACACTCGAGTTGAAAAGAAAAAAACTGCTGCACCGGGTCTCGAACTTTGGATTTTGGGCTCTGAGGTCCGGACCTGTTCCAAACTGCCACTTTTTGACACTGGAGTCGAAATAAAAAATCCCCCCGCACCTGGTCTCGAACTTTGGATTTGGCGCTCTCAGGTCCGGACCTGTTCCAAACTGCCACTGTTTGACACTTGAATCGAAAAAAAATCCTGCCGCACCGGGTCTCAAGCTTTGGATTTTGGGCTCTCAGGTCCGGACCTGTTCCAAACTGCCACTTTTTGACACGGCAGTCGAAAAAAAAAAGATTATGTCGATTTGCGCCGGGTCTCGAACTTTGGATTTCGGCTGTTCCTAACTGCCACTTTTTGACACTCGAGTTGAAAAGAAAAATCCTGCTGCACCGGGTCTCGAACTTTGGATTTTGGGCACTCAGGTCCGGACCTGTTCCTTAGTGCAACTTTTTGACACTCGAGTCGAAAAATAAAATCCTGCCGCATCGGATCTCGAACATTAGGATTTCGGGCTCTCAGACCCGGACCTGTTCCAAACTGCCACTTTTTGACACTGGAGTCGAAATAAAAAAATCCCCCCGCACCGGGTCTCGAACTTTGGATTTAGGGCTCTCAGGTCCGAACCTGTTCCAAACTCCCACTGTTTGACACTTGAATCGAAAAACAAATCCTGCCGCACCGGGTCTCAAGCTTTGGATTTCGGGCTCTCAGGTCCGGACCTGTTCCAACTGCCACTTTTTGACAAGGGTCTGAAAACTCATTTCATATATAATTTTGACATTTCAGAATTTTGGATTTCGGGCTCTCGGGTCCGGACTTGTTCCAAACTCCCACTTTTTGACACTTGAGTCGAAAAAAAAAAACCTGCCGCACCGGGTCTCAAACTTTGGATTTCGGGCTCTCAGGTCTGGACCTGTTCCGAACTGCCACTTTTTGACAAGGGTCTAAAAACTCATTTCATGTGAAATTTTGACATTTCAGAATTTGCAAGAAAACTAGAAGAAGAAGCTGGTGGATTCATTAAAGAATATGGCAGGCTTTCAAGGTCTGGATCTAAATCATCACACAGGTATGATGTCTCAAATTTTTTCCCAGGCACCAAAAAGCAAATCCTACACAGGACTCGCTCGAAATATATTCTAATTTGGCATTATTGTCACGGGTCGAAAAGTGGCAATTTGCACTCTGCTTCGGACCTGGGCTCTGAGGTCCGGACCTGTTCCAAACTGCCACTTTTTGACACGCCCGTCGAAAAATAAAATGTATGCAGATTCGCACCAGGTCTCAAACTTTGGATTTCGGCTGTTCCTAACTGCCACTTTTTGACACTCGAGTCGAAAAAAAAAATCCTGCCGCATCGGATCTCGAACTTTGGATTTCGGGCTCTCAGTTCCGGACTTGTTCCAAACGTCCACTTTTTGACACTTGAGTCGAAAAAAATCCTGCCGCACCGGGTCTTAAACTTTGGATTTTGGGCTCTCAGGTCTGGACCTGTTCCGAACTGCCACTTTTTGACAACGGTCTAAAAACTCATTTCATGTGTAATTTTGACATTTCAGAATTTGCAAGAAAACTAGAAGAAGGAGCTAGTGGATTCATTGAAGAATGTGGCAGGCTTTCAAGGTCTGGATCTAAATCATTACACAGGTATGATGTCTCAATCTTTTCCCAGACTCCAAAAAAGCAAATCCAACACGAGACTCGCTCGAAATATATCCGAATTTTGATTTTTTTTCCCAAGACGTTTTGACACTCGAATCGAAAAAACCTGTTCAGATTTCTGGCTCACAGGTCCGGACCTGTTCCAAACTTCTACTTTTTGATTCACCTGGGACCTCTGATCGGTCCTGGTGAAAACAGGGCCTTTTGAAAACTCCCATCTTTTAAAAGATCAAAAATAAGAGAGAAAAGACTTAAGAAATATGGTGACCGTTTTTCACTGTTTTCTCAAAAAGTGGGCACCTTATGGGACTGAAATTTTCACAGATGACTGTTACCGTATCTGTCTTGATATTTTTGCCCATGAATCTGTATTTCTTTGATAAAAACCAAAGTATGATATTACCTATCAGGTCCAAACCTGGTGAAAACTGCCCTCTGGCTGTGAGGTGAAAACTCCCACGTTTTTTTTTTTGGCCATGCATTGTGATTGGCCAACACATTACAAAGTCTTGAGGGCGCACTATTTGGAATCGCCCGTATAGTCCTATAGCCCTTTCACTCTGGAAATAACAAAAGGACCAATGTCATTTGTAAAGCAGTGCATATCATTTAATTTTTCATTTATTCATTTCTGTGTATATTTTTCATGTAGCCTATCGGAGCCCCAGCACCATCGCCTTGAGCCAATCAGATCTCTGAAAAGATGTCATTATTGCTGGACGAGTTACACATGTAGGAACATCATGATGTATAAATACACCGCATAATTCCGACAACGATTTTTTAGCTTTTACCTCATTTAAAGGTAGTATCATACTTTGATAAGAAACCAAAACAGAAATGTTCACAGATTTACGTATAACATACTGGGTATGAAGATGGTGCTGGTAGAAACATACTGTTAAAATGTTTCTGCCTGAAATGGTGTCTTTATCCAGAAATTAGTCAAACAACGACCGGAAATCTTTTTGATCTTTTAAAAGATCAAAAATAAAAGAGAAAAGACTTAAGAAATACGGTGACCGTTTTTCACTGTTTTCTCAAAAAGTGGGCACCTTATGGGACTGAAATTTTCACAGATGACTGTTACCGTATCTGTGTTGATATTTTTGCCCATGAATCTGTATTTCTTTGATAAAAACCAAAGTATGATATTACCTTTAACGATAGTTTTTCTTCCATAAAGAAAAAATTGAGAAAACGACTATTTGCCATTTGTTTTGTTTAGTTCTTGGGAATGCTAGTTCTTGGTTGTCTTCCAAATTAATTAAACTGATCTAATTGTTAAGTTATATTTTCCATAATCACAGCACTATCCTGAAACGGCTATTTCGTCATATAATTATGCCTATATTCTTGTAACGGAAAACAAAATAACGGTAAAAGAACAATTATGCCAAATTGCAATTTCTGGTAGAATGTTTTGACTTATCACAATTAATGAAACGACGTTAATACTCGACCTTTTCCTTTTGTGAATGACCACGTCCGTCATATTCATTCAGATCCGTTAATGACTTAAGATCGTTGACTGTAACATTCCTGTTTGCTGGATCTGCACAACATTAATCACCCCAGTAGAACTAAGTATCATTCATTGTAACCTTTCTTCATTCAAAAGTTATTATTTGTATTAGTGTGTTATAAACTACACAATTCGGATGTCATGTCGGTGGAGGGGGACTTTGAAATAAATTTACAAGCATCAAAGAGTTTGTGTCATGGAGTGATTAATGAAACTTTTCTGTTGAATGATAATCTCTTGTACAATCACTGAAGTTAGGGAGGTTTGCAATTCGGGCGATTTCAAATAGTACGCCGACAAGAGGTTGCAACGAGTCGGCCACTGACAATTCAAGGAATTTAAGGTTGACAGATTCCGCGCATTGTGATTGGCCAACGTGTTGCAAACACTTGGTGATGCACTATTTGGAAACGTTCGTATTGCACTGAGTCATATCAGTCTTCTTGAGATGTACAGAGCGTACGTACCGAAACGTTGAGTAATTCTGGTGTTTTTCAGAACCGACACACAATATCATAAAAAATAGTACCTAACGTGTTACTGTGTTACCCCATCATCTAAACAAGCATGAAAGCAGACGGGTGTTCGTAATTTTTGGCCAAATATTCACTTTTTCTAAAAGTGATCCAAATTACCCAAAATGATGTATGAGAGCACAGATAACCCATTTCTAGTATATAAACTGGTCTATTTCTTATAATAAGAGGAGTTTTAAACCAATTTAAGGAAGTTTGATTTTTTCATCAAAAATTGAAACAATGGCACGGGGTACCCCTTGCCGTTTTTGTCATTTTTGGCCAAAAATTTACTTTTTATATTGTGGTTCAAATCACCCAAATAGATGTCAGAGAGCACAGAGAACCCATTCTAGTATGAAAACTGGTGTATTTGCTATCTGAGAGGAGTATTGAACCAATTTACTCCCATACTGGGGTACTACTCCATAGGGGCCGTCCATAAAGTACGTACGCACGAAATGCCGACTTTTTTGGCAAAAAAAATACATTTAAAGTTTCGGTTTTGACTTAGTCTTAAAACCAAAAACTTTCTCGCCCTACCGGGACTTGAACCCGGGATATCCTGCACCGTAGTCCTGCGCACTTCCAGTGCCAATGGTACCACTTGAAACTTTAGATGAATTCTTAAATATTTAAAGTTTCGGTTTGGACTTCATACTGGGAGAACTACCACACTGGGGAAACTACTAGGGGGCACTACTCCATATTGGGGAACTACTAGGGGGCACTACTCCTTACTTGGGAACTACTAGGGGGCACTACTCCTTACTGGGGAACTACTAGGGAACACTACTCCATACTGGGGAAACTACTAGGGGGCACTACTCCATACTGGGGAACTACTAGGGGGCACTACTCCTTACTGGGGAACTACTAGGGGGCACTACTCCTTACTGGGGAACTACTAGGGGGCACTACTCCATACTGGGGGAACTACTAGGGGCACTACTCCACACTGGGGGAACTACTGTGGGAACTACTAGGGGCACTACTCCACATACTGGGGAAACTACCACACGTATTTCTTTAACTATTGATGCAAAAGCATGAGTATCGTACTTTGGTAGCGTACCAAAACAATTATAATCTGCAAAGGTTTACTTATAATTTGCAGGGTATAAAGATGGTGTTTGTAGAAACGTAGTGTTAGAATTTTTCTGCCTGAAATGCTGTATTTATCCAGAAAAGAGTAAAACCAGTGACCAAAATTATTTTTTATCTTTCGAAGATAAAAATTAAAAGTGAAAAAAAAAAAAGAACAAAAAAATGTGGCCGTTTTTCATAGTTTTCTCAAAAAGTGGGTACCGTATGTGACTGAAATTTTCACATTTGACTGTTTACTGCATCTTTTTTGACATTTTTGCTCAAATCTGCATTTCACTGACAAAAACTAAAGTCTGATATTACCTTTAAGTATTTGTATAATTATTGATGCTTTCGTTTGTTAATTTGTGTGTGATTTATTTGTTTTATAAGTTGAATTGGCAGCATATTAGAAATAATTGGCATTGCCGGATCCTGCACTGGTATAATTATATTCTGAAGTAAAAACGACCTGGCTCAACTTTGTTATAATAAAAAAAACCTGAAACCGAACATCCAACCCATGAGGGCGCTATTTTTGTAAACACACACGCATTTACGAGAGACCATGTGTACATGCATCAGCTGCTGCATTGAATGATTTGAGGAGATTTTTGTCTGCTTTCCTGCCCGAGTCATAAGCAGAAGAAGCATTTTCCAGGTGAGTCTTGGTCTGAGGTTTACTAGAGATTATCTTAAATACACTTTTAGCTCAAAACGAAGTCTTTTTGTGGCTTTTTTTACAGCAAATTTTAAATGCCACTTCAACTTGTACAAGAATTGCACTGACGACCATCATTTGTGTACAACTCTATGGAACCAGCAGAGGGCGTTTTGAGATAAATTGCCCCTGCTGCATTCAAAGTGTATCATTGCAGGTCTGAAAATCCATGTAAAACTCACTTTTTAGAAACTATCCCAGTGTTACACAGCTGAGATTGAAGTTTATCATAACTTCAGTAAGGATAACCCTTTTTTCTTAAGGTTGATGGCCTACATGTACACACATGTTAGACCCAGTAAGTGAGTAACTGGGGCGCTGAACTCCCTTTTTGACTTTTGGGGTTGACGGTCGGTCTAGCGCCCCAGTGATTTATATTGGTTGAGATGTGTCGTACACAGGAAAAACTAAATTTCACGGCACTTGTGCCGAAAATGTCCCCAAATTACACCAAAAACATCACAAACAGAATTGAAACTCGCTCCATTGCTTCTACGAAAGTCAAAGATGAAATGCAGCATATTCATTTGTACTCACGATTATTCCTTTTGATGAAAATCGACCTTTTCTGACGAATGTCCAGACGAGAAAGTAAAAAACGGAATTTAATTTGTGTGGCTCTGCTCCACACAAAATGGCGGTCCTACGTCATCGCATGAATATTAATTTTGGTAATTTCCATACTATGCGGACGTGTCAATATCGCGATACGTAGATCACTTTCCCTCCGCGCACAGCGAAAAATCCTTTACACGAATCGGCCAAAAGAGGGCGTCGCGATCATCTCATTATGTGACCTCATCGCACTGACCATAAATGGAAGTTTTCATGAATGAAACTGACGCGCATGGGCACATAGGGGCCGTCCATAAAGTACGTACGCAGGAAGGGGGGGAGGGGGGGTTGTTACCGATGCGTACGCCATGCGTACAGGGGGGGAGGGGGGGGTTAAGGCCAATGCGTACCGTACGCAAACGAAAAATTTGCATAGCATTATCGCGCGAAAAGAGAGGTAAAAAACGTGAAAAAGCACCGGGATTGTTTTGTTTTTTTCCCTTTTTTTCTTATTCAACATGAAAAAAAAAAGTAAAATCCATCTGTAAATGTATAAAAACCTGTTAAACTTTAGTCATTCATTTCAGAATTTGAAAGTGACGTCCCAATTACGGTACCGGCCCGGATTACGGTGACATTTTAATGATGCTAAAGCAAGGCACCACGAGAAGTGAAAAACCTAATGTTGAATGCGTATGCGTACAGGGGGGAAGGGGGGTTGGGACCAATGCGTACGCCATGCGTACAGAGGGGGAGGGGGGGTCAAATGAGTCGGCATTTCGTGCGTACGTACTTTATGGACGGCCCCATACTCGGCAACTCGAATCATTGACAGAGACCTCGCACGATCTTTTGAATGGAACCAAAAACGACCTTTTGACCATTTTATGTGGTGTCACCCGCCGATGTTCGAGAACTCACGGACTCCGCAGTCGTATATTTGAACTTTGGTCAGCTTTTGTTGCCATTTTACCGCGAAACTGCGCCACCATCTGAGCGCGATTGTAGGTCGTTGAATATTCATAGCATCATGTGTTGGGTCTGTTGGTTGTGCATGGTCGCCCGAGTTGTCGTACGGCCGACCGTTGGTTGTTTCGTAGTCGTACACCGTGTGTGCTTGAATAGGCACATCGCGTAATGCGTGCTCCGTACGTGTCTGCAACGGCCCTGCGTGCGTGCGTAACGAGTTGGGCCAGCACATGGTTTCTGTGACGTCACGAGCACTGCCTTGCGCATTGACCAATCAGCGCGGCGCTTGTCACAAACGGCACTGTTGTTATGGGGCCGGGAATTTTGCCGAGGCAAAGTGATCTACGTATCGACACGTCCGCATAGTATGGAAATTACCAAAATTAATATTCATGCGATGACGTAGGACCTCCATTTTGTTTCGAGCAGAGCCACACAAAATAAATTCCGTTTTTTACGTTCTCGTCTGGACATTCGTCAGAAAAGGTCGATTTTCATCAAAAGGAATGATCGTGAGAACAAATTAATATGCTGTATTTCATCTTTGACTTTCGTAGAAGCAATGGAGCGAGTTTCAATTCTGTTTGTGATGTTTTTGGTGTAATTTGGGGACATTTTCGGCGCAAGTGCCGTGAAATTTAGTTTTTCCTGTGTACGACACATCTCAACCAATATAAATGACTGGGGCGCTAGACCGACCGTCAACCCCAAAAGTAAAAAAGGGAGTTCAGCGCCCCAGTTACTGGGTCTACACACATGTATAAGTAACTTCGTTACTGGTACTTGTGGTAGTATACCAAAACAGTGATCTTCAAAAATGTACCTATAACTTACACCTGGGTATAAAGATGGTGATGGTAGAAACATACTGTGGAAAGAATTCCACTGACGGCCATTACCATGATTACGGAAACAGGATTATTTACTCCAAGAGCTAGCTTTTAATGCAGGTCATGAGAAACTTCAATCTCAGGTGTGTATACTGGGGTAGCATATCTGAAAAGTGAGATTTTCAGTGTTTTTTGTCCTACAATGATACACTTCGAATGCAGCGATAGCCATTTTTCACATAACGCTTTCTAGCTGTCGGTCCCATTGGTTTGTGCACAAGTGATGGCCGTCAGTGGAATTCTTTCCCATACATGTACTGTTACCGTATACCAATTAACATTTTGGGTCTGAGTCGGCTTGGGTCTGAGTTGGCTTGGGTCTGAGTTGGCTTGGGTTTGAGTTGGCTTGGGTCTGAGTTGGCTTGGGTCTGAGTCGGCTTGGGTTTGATTTGGCTTGGGTCTGAGTCAGCTTGGGTCTGAGTCGGCTTGGGTCTGAGTCGGCTTGGGTCTGAGTCGGCTTTGATCTGAGTCAGCTTGTGTCTGAGTAGGCTTTTGTCTGAGTTGGCTTGGGTCTGAGTCGGCTTGGGTCTTAGTCGGCTTGGGTCTGAGTCGGCTTGGGTCTGAGTTGGCTTGGGTCTGAGTCGGCTTGGGTCATCAAATTGCGATGAAGTCGATGAAGTGATTTGTTTTTTATAATTTCATAAATTATGTTGTATTTGTGTATTTCTTTGTGGGGACAGATTCTACGGACCATGATCCTTTCACCACTGTATCTGATTCCAGACGAGGTTTAATTACTTGCAATTCCCTTCCCTGGCTCATTCTGATGTGTGCTAACAAATTGAAGGAACTCCTTGCGGTACAAATGAGTAAGTGACATCTACAATTAATATTCTACATTATTGTTTGCACACTGGAAATAATGAATCAGAAAGTGCAAACAGTAAATAAGTTCGTTGTTATGTGCAAATGTATTTCACGAGATAGATGCCACAAGTTTTGGACAGGAGTCGGCCAGACTACAACCGTCATGAATAGAATGAACAACACATATCCTGGTCCCCAGTTTTCCACTCATCAAGCCCAAGCTAGTAATGATCTCAACCATGATCTTACGTATGTCACCAATTGGGGGAACGACTGGCTCGTCACCTTCAATGAAAAGAAAACTCACCTGTTATCTGTTTCAAGATCTACATCTAAATCATCTATTCGTCCTACCTTGTCTATGAACTCTACATCTCTTCAGGAAGTTAGTGACATCAGGTTACTTGGTCTCGACATCACCAATAAACTCTCCTGGGACAAGTACATCAGCGGTATTGCCAAAAGGGCCTCTCAACGTGTAGGTTGTTTATACCGTGCACGGAAATGCCTTTCCCCCCCTGTCATTCTGTACTTATACAAGACGACAATCCGCCCTGTTATGGAGTACTGTTGTCACATCTGGTCCGGTGCTCCAGCTTGTCACCTTTCTCTGTTGGACAGAATACAGCGTCGAGTTGTTAACCTGGTGGGCCAAGAATTGTCATCTTCCTTGGAACCCCTCTCACATCGTCGCAATGTATCTTCACTGAGCCTGTTTTACAGATACTATCACGGCATGTGTTCCAATGGTCTTTCGTTGGTCGTCCCTGTTGACCGTCCCTCACAACGAACCACTCGCCTCTCAGTCAAATCCCATCCTCATACAGTCGTGACTCCCAAATGCAGGTCCAAGGGGTATGCTACGAGTTTCTTTCCACGTACTGCTTCACTCTGGAACTCCTTACCTGCATCCTGTTTCCCTGCTGTATATAATTTGTCTAAGTTCAAGTGCAATGTGAATAGGTTTCTGTTATCTTAATTCTGTGCGCTTTCTTTTCCTTTCTCTTTCTTTTTTAGCCCTCACCTCGAGTGGCCTTTGTGCCTTGTGTTGGGCGACTTCCATAAAAAAAAAAAAATAAAAAAAAAACACAACACAAGTGATGGCCGTCAGTGAAACTCTTTCCCTTTTAAAGATCAAAATTAAAAGTGAAAAGATTTTTAAAATACTGTGGGTGTTTTTTCATTGTTTTCTAAAAAATTGGGCACCATTATGGGACTGACATTTTCTAAGATGACTCTTGTTGGGTCTGAGTTGGCTTGGGTCTGAGTTGGCTTGGGTTTGAGTTGGCTTGGGTCTGAGTCTGCTTGGGTCTGAGTTGGCTTGGGTCTGAGTTGGCTTGGGTCTGAGTTGGCTTGGGTCTGAGTTGGCTTTGGTCTGAGTTGTCTTGGGTCTGAGTTGGCTTGGGTCTGAGTTGGCTTTGGTCTGAGTCAGCTTGTGTCTGAGTCGGCTTGGGTCTGAGTTGGCTTGGGTCTGAGTTGGCTTGGGTCTTAGTTGGCATGGGTCTGAGTTGGCTTGGGTCTGAGTCGGCTTGGGTCTGAGTTGGCTTGGGTCTGAGTTGGCTTGGGTCTGAGTCGGCTTGGGTCTGAGTCGGCGTGGGTCTGAGTCGGCTTGTGTCTGAGTAGGCTTTTGTCTGAGTTGGCTTGGGTCTGAGTCGGCTTGGGTCTTAGTCGGCTTGGGTCTGAGTCGGCTTGGGTCTGAGTTGGCTTGGGTCTGAGTTGGCTTGGGTCTGAGTCGGCTTGGGTCTGAGTCGGCGTGGGTCTGAGTCGGCTTGTGTCTGAGTAGGCTTTTGTCTGAGTTGGCTTGGGTCTGAGTCGGCTTGGGTCTTAGTCGGCTTGGGTCTGAGTCGGCTTGGGTCTGAGTTGGCTTGGGTCTGAGTTGGCTTGGGTCTGAGTCGGCTTGGGTCATCGTTTTGCGATGAAGTCATACCGAATTTGAATAGATGATTTTTTTTTTAATTTCATTAATTTTGTTGTATTTGTGTATTTCTTTGTGGGGACAGATTCTGCAGACCATCCTTTCACCACTGTATCTGACTCCAGATGAGGTTGAATTACTTGCAATTCCCTTCCCTGGCTCATTCTGACTTGTGCTGACAAATTGAAGGAACTCCTTGCGGTACAAATGAGTAAGTGACATCCACAATTAATCTTCTACATTATTGTTTGCACACTGGAAATAATGAATCAGAAAGTGCAAACAGTAAATGTAAGAACGTTGTAATGTTTAAATGTATTGGACGAGTTTTGTGCAGGAGCCGGCCAGACTACAACCGTCATAGCACAAAAATGGGAAGACCAGTTGAGTTGCTTTTATGTCACTCGATAGGGAGCATCCTCATCAGCTACATTTGGGTGTAACCTGCAGCTCGATAGCATGTTTATTTGCGGATAACTCGTCGACTACGTGTAATGTTTACTTCTGAAACTGTTACCGAGAATAAAACTTAGAGACAAAATTTTAAACTCTAGTGTAAAAAAAAATGTCTGCTCCTAGTGCATTCTTTATGACGCCAGTTCGGCTGTTTTCTCCCATAGTGTGTCGTACTATATATTGGATTTTCAGCCATGAAAATGGCTTTGGAATCTGGCACAATCCATAGCTCGATTGCCGAAGTATTGAGGGAGAAATTTCAAACTCTAGCAGAAAAAGTGTCTCATAGTCTAAGTGCAGTTTTTCTGCCAACTGCTCTGCCATTTTGTCGCATAGCGTGTGGTGCTATACTTGGATTTTCGGCCATGAACATGACTTTTGAATTTGGCAGATCTCA
This sequence comes from Astropecten irregularis, assembly GCA_963971285.1. Lineage (NCBI taxonomy): Eukaryota > Metazoa > Echinodermata > Asteroidea > Paxillosida > Astropectinidae > Astropecten > Astropecten irregularis. The sequence continues at coordinate 6,981,588 of OZ020255.1, forward strand.
TACTTACCTGTAGAGTACATCTGGGGCTACATTTCGTGCAAGTTTCAGCTCGATTGCCTCAGTATTGAGGAAGAAATTTCAAACTCTAGCAGAAAAAAGTGTCTCCTAGTCTAAGCGCAGTTTTTTTGCCACCTGCTCTGCCGTTTTGTCGCATAGCGTGTGGTGCTATACTTGGATTTTCGGCCATGAACATGACTTTGGAATTTGGCACTCCTCATACTTTCCTGTAGAGTACATCTGGGGCTACATTTTGTGCAAGTTTCAGCTCGATTGCCTCAATATTGAGGGAGAAATTTCAAACTCTAGCAGAAAAAAGTGTCTCCTACTCTAAGCGCAGTTTTTTTGCCGCCTGCTCTGCCGTTTTTTCGCATAGCGTGTGGTGCTATACTTGGATTTTCGGCCATGAACATGACTTTGGAATTTGGCACAGCTCATACTTTCATTTAGAGTACATCTGGGGCTACATTTCGTGCAAGTTTCAGCTCGATTGCCTCTGTATTGAGGGAGAAATTTCAAACTCTAACAGAAAAAAGTGTCTCATAGTCTAAGTGCAGGGTTTTTTTTGCTGCGTGCTCTGCCGTTTTGTCGCATAGCGTGTGGTGCTATACTTTAATTTTCGGCCATGAACATGACTTTGGAATTTGGCACTGCTCATACTTTCCTGTAGAGTACATTTGGGGCTACATTTCGTGCAAGTTTCAGCTCGATTGCCTCAGTATTGAGGGAGAAATTTCAAACTCTAGCAGAAAGATAGTGTCTCCTAGTCTAAGCGCAGTTTTTTTGCCGCGTGCTCTGCCGTTTTGTCGCATAGCGTGTGGTGCTATACTTGGATTTTCGGCCATGAACATGACTTTGGAATTTGGCACTGCTCATACTTTCCTGTAGAGTACATCTTAGGCTACATTTCGTGCAAGTTTCAGCTCGATTGCCTCTGTAATGAGGGAGAAATTTCAAACTCTAACAGAAAAAAGTGTCTCATAGTCTAAGTGCAGGTTTTTTTTTGCCGCGTGCTCTGCCGTTTTGTCACATAGCGTGTGGTGCTATACTTGGATTTTCGGCCATGAACATGACTTTGGAATTTGGCACTGCTCATACTTTCCAGTAGAGTACATCTGGGGCTACATTTCGTGCAAGTTTCAGCTCGATTGCCTCAGTATTGAGGGAGAAATTTCAAACTCTAGCAGAAAGATAGTGTCTCCTAGTCTAAGCGCAGTTTTTTCGCCGACTGCTCTGCCGTTTTGTCGCATAGCCTGTAGTGCTATACTTGGATTTTCGGCCATGAACATGACTTTGGAATTTGGCACTGCTCATACTTTCCTGTAGAGTATATCTGGAGCTACATTTCGTGCAAGTTTCAGCTCGATTGCCTAAGTATTGAGGGAAAAATTTCAAACTCTAGCAGAAAAAAGTGTCTCATAGTCTAAATGCAGTTTTTCTGTCGGCTGCTCTGCCGTTTTGTCGCATAGCGTGTGGTGCTATACTTGGATTTTCGGCCATGAACATGACTTTTGAATTTGGCATTGCTCATACTTTCCTGTAGAGTACATCTGGGGCTACATTTCTTGCAAGTTTCAGCTCGATTGCCTTTGTATTGAGGGAGAAATTTTAAACTCTAACAGAAAAAAGTGTCTCATAGTCTAAGTGCAGGGTTTTTTTTGCCGCCTGCTCTGCCGTTTTGTCGCATAGCGTGTGGTGCTATACTTGGATTTTCGGCCATGAACATGACTTTGGAATTTGGCACTGCTCATACTTTCCTGTAGAGTACATCTGAGTCTACATTTCGTGCAAGTTTCAGCTCGATTGCCTCAGTATTGAGGGAGAAATTTTAAACTCTAGCCGAAAAAAGTGTCTCCTAGTCTAAGCGCAGTTTTTTTGCCGCCTGCTCTGCCGTTTGTCGCATAGCGTGTGGTGCTATACTTGGATTTTCGGCCATAAACATGAATTTGGAATTTGGCTCAGCTCATACTTTCCTGTAGAGTACATCTGGGGCTACATTTCGTGCAAGTTTCAGCTCGATTGCCTCAGTATTGAGGGAGAAATTTTAAACTCATAACAGAAAAAAGTGTCTCATAGTCTAAGTGCAGGGTTTTTTTTGCCGCCTGCTCTGCCGTTTTGTCGCATAGCGTGTGGTGCTATACTTGGATTTTCGGCCATGAAAATGACTTTGGAATTTGGCACTGCTCATTCTTTCCTGTAGAGTACATCTAGGGGTTCATTTCGTGCAAGTTTCAGCTCGATTGCCTAAGTATTGAGGGAGAAATTTCAAACTCTAGCAGAAAAAGGTGTGTCTCCTAGTCTAAGCGCAGTTTTTTTGCCGACTGCTCTGCCGTTTTGTCGCAGTGTGTAGTGCTATACTTGGATTTTCGGCCATGAACATGACTTTGGAATTTGGCAATGCTCATACTTTCATTTAGAGTACATCTGGGGCTACATTTCGTGCAAGTTTAAGCTCGATTGCCTCTGTATTGAGGGAGAAATTTTAAACTCTAGCAGAAAAAAGTGTCTCCTAGTCTAAGCGCAGTTTTTTTGCCGCCTGCTCTGCCGTTTGTCGCATAGCGTGTGGTGCTATACTTGGATTTTCGGCCATAAACATGAATTTGGAATTTGGCACAGCTCATACTTTCCTGTAGAGTACATCTGGGGCTACATTTCGTGCAAGTTTCAGCTCGATTGCCTCAGTATTGAGGGAGAAATTTCAAACTCTAGCAGAAAAAAGTGTCTCCTAGTCTAAGCGCAGTTTTTTTGCCGCCTGCTCTGCCGTTTGTCGCATAGCGTGTGGTGCTATACTTGGATTTTCGGCCATGAAAATGACTTTGGAATTTGGCACTGCTCATTCTTTCCTGTAGAGTACATCTAGGGGTTCATTTCGTGCAAGTTTCAGCTCGATTGCCTAAGTATTGAGGGAGAAATTTCAAACTCTAGCAGAAAAAGGTGTGTCTCCTAGTCTAAGCGCAGTTTTTTTGCCGACTGCTCTGCCGTTTTGTCGCAGTGTGTAGTGCTATACTTGGATTTTCGGCCATGAACATGACTTTGGAATTTGGCAATGCTCATACTTTCATTTAGAGTACATCTGGGGCTACATTTCGTGCAAGTTTAAGCTCGATTGCCTCTGTATTGAGGGAGAAATTTTAAACTCTAGCAGAAAAAAGTGTCTCCTAGTCTAAGCGCAGTTTTTTTGCCGCCTGCTCTGCCGTTTGTCGCATAGCGTGTGGTGCTATAATTGGATTTTCGGCCATAAACATGAATTTGGAATTTGGCACAGCTCATACTTTCCTGTAGAGTACATCTGGGGCTACATTTCGTGCAAGTTTCAGCTCGATTGCCTCAGTATTGAGGGAGAAATTTCAAACTCTAGCAGAAAAAAGTGTCTCCTAGTCTAAGCGCAGTTTTTTTGCCGCCTGCTCTGCCGTTTGTCGCATAGCGTGTGGTGCTATACTTGGATTTTCGGCCATGAACATGACTTTCGAATTTGGCACAGCTCATACTTTCCTGTAGAGAACATCTGGGGCTACATTTCGTGCAAGTTTCAGCTCGATTGCCTCAGTATTGAGGGAGAAATTTCAAACTCTAGCACAAAAAAGTGTCTCCTAGTCTAAGCGCAGTTTTTTTGCCGCCTGCTCTGCCGTTTGTCGCATAGCGTGTGGTGCTATACTTGGATTTTCGGCCATGAACATGACTTTCTAATTTGGCACTGCTCATACTTTCCTGTAGAGTACATCTGGGGCTACATTTCGTGCAAGTTTCAGCTCGATTGCCTCAGTATTGAGGGAGAAATTTCAAACTCTAGCAGAAAAAAGTGTCTCCTAGTCTAAGCGAAGTTTTTTTGCCGCCTGCTCTGCCGTTTGTCGCATAGCGTGTGGTTCTAAACTTGGATTTTCGGCCATGAACATGACTTTGGAATTTGGCACAGCTCATACTTTCCTGTAGAGTACATCTGGGGCTACATTTCGTGCAAATTTGAGCCCGATTGCCTCAGTATTGAGGGAGAAATTACAAACTCTAGCAGAAAAAAGTGTCTCTAAGTCTAAGTGCAGTTTTTATGGCGCCTGCTCCATTGCTTTCTCGCATAACGTGTGGTGCTATACTTGGATTTTCGGCCATGAACATGACTTTGGAATTTGGCACAACTCATTCTTTCCTGTAGAGTACATCTGGGGCTACATTTCGTGCAAGTTTCAGCTCGATTGTCTCTGTATTGAGGGAGAAATTTCAAACTCTAGCAGAAAAAAGTGTCTCATAGTCAAAGTGCATTTTTTTTTTGCCGACTGCTCTGCCATTTTGTCGCATAGCGTGTGGTGCTATACTTGGATTTTCGGCCATGAATATGACTTTGGAATTTGGCACAGCTCCTACTTTCCTGTAGAGTTTATCTGGGGCTACATTTCATGTAAGTTTCAGGACGATTGCCTCAGGATTGAGGGAGAAATTTCAAACTCTAGCAGAAAAAAGTGTCTCCTAGTCTAAGCGCAGTTTTTTTGCCGACTGCTCTGCCGTTTTGTCGCATAGCGTGTGGTGCTTTACTTGGATTTTCGGCCATGAATATGACTTTGGAATTTGGCAGAGCTCATACTTTCCTGTAACTTTCCTGTAGAGTACATGTGGGGCTACATTTCGTGCAAGTTTCAGCTCGATTGCCTCAGTATTGAGGGATAAATTTCAAACTCTAGCAGAAAAAAGTGTCTCCTAGTCTAAGCGCAGTTTTTTTGCCGCCTGCTCTGCCGTTTTGTCGCATAGCGTGTGGTGCTATACTTGGATTTTCGGCCATGAACATGAATTTGGAATTTGGCACAGCTCATACTTTCCTGTAGAGTACATCTGGGGCTACATTTCGTGCAAGTTTCAGCTCGATTGCCTCAGTATTGAGGGAGAAATTTCAAACTCTAGCAGAAAAAAGTGTCTCCTAGTCTAAGCGCAGTTTTTTTGCCGCCTGCTCTGCCGTTTGTCGCATAGCGTGTGGTGCTATACTTGGATTTTCGGCCATGAAAATGACTTTGGAATTTGGCACTGCTCATTCTTTCCTGTAGAGTACATCTAGGGGTTCATTTCGTGCAAGTTTCAGCTCGATTGCCTAAGTATTGAGGGAGAAATTTCAAACTCTAGCAGAAAAAGGTGTGTCTCCTAGTCTAAGCGCAGTTTTTTTGCCGACTGCTCTGCCGTTTTGTCGCAGTGTGTAGTGCTATACTTGGATTTTCGGCCATGAACATGACTTTGGAATTTGGCAATGCTCATACTTTCATTTAGAGTACATCTGGGGCTACATTTCGTGCAAGTTTAAGCTCGATTGCCTCTGTATTGAGGGAGAAATTTTAAACTCTAGCAGAAAAAAGTGTCTCCTAGTCTAAGCGCAGTTTTTTTGCCGCCTGCTCTGCCGTTTGTCGCATAGCGTGTGGTGCTATAATTGGATTTTCGGCCATAAACATGAATTTGGAATTTGGCACAGCTCATACTTTCCTGTAGAGTACATCTGGGGCTACATTTCGTGCAAGTTTCAGCTCGATTGCCTCAGTATTGAGGGAGAAATTTCAAACTCTAGCAGAAAAAAGTGTCTCCTAGTCTAAGCGCAGTTTTTTTGCCGCCTGCTCTGCCGTTTGTCGCATAGCGTGTGGTGCTATACTTGGATTTTCGGCCATGAACATGACTTTCGAATTTGGCACAGCTCATACTTTCCTGTAGAGAACATCTGGGGCTACATTTCGTGCAAGTTTCAGCTCGATTGCCTCAGTATTGAGGGAGAAATTTCAAACTCTAGCACAAAAAAGTGTCTCCTAGTCTAAGCGCAGTTTTTTTGCCGCCTGCTCTGCCGTTTGTCGCATAGCGTGTGGTGCTATACTTGGATTTTCGGCCATGAACATGACTTTCTAATTTGGCACTGCTCATACTTTCCTGTAGAGTACATCTGGGGCTACATTTCGTGCAAGTTTCAGCTCGATTGCCTCAGTATTGAGGGAGAAATTTCAAACTCTAGCAGAAAAAAGTGTCTCCTAGTCTAAGCGAAGTTTTTTTGCCGCCTGCTCTGCCGTTTGTCGCATAGCGTGTGGTTCTAAACTTGGATTTTCGGCCATGAACATGACTTTGGAATTTGGCACAGCTCATACTTTCCTGTAGAGTACATCTGGGGCTACATTTCGTGCAAATTTGAGCCCGATTGCCTCAGTATTGAGGGAGAAATTACAAACTCTAGCAGAAAAAAGTGTCTCTAAGTCTAAGTGCAGTTTTTATGGCGCCTGCTCCATTGCTTTCTCGCATAACGTGTGGTGCTATACTTGGATTTTCGGCCATGAACATGACTTTGGAATTTGGCACAACTCATTCTTTCCTGTAGAGTACATCTGGGGCTACATTTCGTGCAAGTTTCAGCTCGATTGTCTCTGTATTGAGGGAGAAATTTCAAACTCTAGCAGAAAAAAGTGTCTCATAGTCAAAGTGCATTTTTTTTTTGCCGACTGCTCTGCCATTTTGTCGCATAGCGTGTGGTGCTATACTTGGATTTTCGGCCATGAACTTGACTTTGGAATTTGGCACAGCTCATTCTTTCCTGTAGAGTTTATCTGGGGCTACATTTCGTGCAAGTTTCAGGACGATTGCCTCAGGATTGAGGGAGAAATTTCAAACTCTAGCAGAAAAAAGGGTCTCCTAGTCTAAGCGCAGTTTTTTTGCCGACTGCTCTGCCGTTTTGTCGCATAGCGTGTGGTGCTTTACTTGGATTTTCGGCCATGAATATGACTTTGGAATTTGGCAGAGCTCATACTTTCCTGTAACTTTCCTGTAGAGTACATGTGGGGCTACATTTCGTGCAAGTTTCAGCTCGATTGCCTCAGTATTGAGGGATAAATTTCAAACTCTAGCAGAAAAAAGTGTCTCCTAGTCTAAGCGCAGTTTTTTTGCCGCCTGCTCTGCCGTTTTGTCGCATAGCGTGTGGTGCTATACTTGGATTTTCGGCCATGAACCTGACTTTGGAATTTGGCACAGCTCATACTTTCCTGTAGAGTTCATCTGGGGCTACATTTCGTGCAAGTTTCAGCTCGATTGCCTCTGTATTGAGGGAGAAATTTCAAACTCTAGCAGAAAAAAGTGTCTCATAGTCAAAGTGCATTTTTTTTTTTGCCGACTGCTCTGCCGTTTTGTCGCATAGCGTGTGGTGCTATACTTGGATTCTCGGCCATGAACATGACTTTGGAATTTGGCACAGCTCATTCTTTCCTGTAACTTTCCTGTAGAGTACATGTGGGGCTACATTTCGTGCAAGTTTCAGCTCGATGGCCTCAGTATTGATGGAGAAATTTCAAACTCTAGCAGAAAAAAGTGTCTCCTAGTCTAAGCGCAGTTTTTTTGCCGCCTGCTCTGCCGTTTGTCGCATAGCGTGTGGTGCTATACTTGGATTTTCGGCCATGAACATGACTTTGGAATTTGGCACTGCTCATACTTTCCTGTAGAGTACATCTGAGTCTACATTTCGTGCAAGTTTCAGCTCGATTGCCTCAGTATTGAGGGATGAATTTCAAACTCTAGCAGAAAAAAGTGTCTCCTAGTCTAAGCGCAGTTTTTTTTGCCGCCTGCTCTGCCGTTTGTCGCAAAGCGTGTGGTGCTATACTTGGATTTTCGGCCATAAACATGACCTTCGAATTTGGCACAACTCATACTTTCCTGTAGAGAACATCTGGGGTTACGTTTCGTGCAAGTTTCAGCTCGATTGCCTCAGTATTGAGGGAGAAATTTTAAACTCTAGCAGAAAAAAGTGTCTCCTAGTCTAAGCGCAGTTTTTTTGCCGCCTGCTCTGCCGTTTGTCGCATAGCGTGTGGTGCTATACTTGGATTTTCGGCCATGAACATGACTTTCTAATTTGGCACTGCTCATACTTTCCTGTAGAGTACATCTGGGGCTACATTTCGTGCAAGTTTCAGCTCGATTGCCTCAGTATTGAGGGAGAAATTTCAAACTCTAGCAGAAAAAAGTGTCTCCTAGTCTAAGCGAAGTTTTTTTGCCGCCTGCTCTGCCGTTTGTCGCATAGCGTGTGGTTCTAAACTTGGATTTTCGGCCATGAACATGACTTTGGAATTTGGCACAGCTCATACTTTCCTGTAGAGTACATCTGGGGCTACATTTCGTGCAAATTTGAGCCCGATTGCCTCAGTATTGAGGGAGAAATTACAAACTCTAGCAGAAAAAAGTGTCTCTAAGTCTAAGTGCAGTTTTTATGGCGCCTGCTCCATTGCTTTCTCGCATAACGTGTGGTGCTATACTTGGATTTTCGGCCATGAACATGACTTTGGAATTTGGCACAACTCATTCTTTCCTGTAGAGTACATCTGGGGCTACATTTCGTGCAAGTTTCAGCTCGATTGCCTCTGTATTGAGGGAGAAATTACAAACTCTAGCAGAAAAAAGTGTCTCTAAGTCTAAGTGCAGTTTTTATGGCGCCTGCTCCATTGCTTTCTCGCATAACGTGTGGTGCTATACTTGGATTTTCGGCCATGAACTTGACTTTGGAATTTGGCACAGCTCATTCTTTCCTGTAGAGTTTATCTGGGGCTACATTTCATGTAAGTTTCAGGACGATTGCCTCAGGATTGAGGGAGAAATTTCAAACTCTAGCAGAAAAAAGGGTCTCCTAGTCTAAGCGCAGTTTTTTTGCCGACTGCTCTGCCGTTTTGTCGCATAGCGTGTGGTGCTATACTTGGATTTTCGGCCATGAATATGACTTTGGAATTTGGCAGAGCTCATACTTTCCTGTAACTTTCCTGTAGAGTACATGTGGGGCTACATTTCGTGCAAGTTTCAGCTCGATTGCCTCAGTATTGAGGGATAAATTTCAAACTCTAGCAGAAAAAAGTGTCTCCTAGTCTAAGCGCAGTTTTTTTGCCGCCTGCTCTGCCGTTTTGTCGCATAGCGTGTGGTGCTATACTTGGATTTTCGGCCATGAACCTGACTTTGGAATTTGGCACAGCTCATACTTTCCTGTAGAGTTCATCTGGGGCTACATTTCGTGCAAGTTTCAGCTCGATTGCCTCTGTATTGAGGGAGAAATTTCAAACTCTAGCAGAAAAAAGTGTCTCATAGTCAAAGTGCATTTTTTTTTTTGCCGACTGCTCTGCCGTTTTGTCGCATAGCGTGTGGTGCTATACTTGGATTCTCGGCCATGAACATGACTTTGGAATTTGGCACAGCTCATTCTTTCCTGTAACTTTCCTGTAGAGTACATGTGGGGCTACATTTCGTGCAAGTTTCAGCTCGATTGCCTAAGTATTGAGGGAGTAATTTCAAACTCTAGCAGAAAAAAGTGTCTCCTAGTCTAAGCGCAGTTTTTTTGCCGCCTGCTCTGCCGTTTGTCGCATAGCGTGTGGTGCTATACTTGGATTTTCGGCCATGAACCTGACTTTGGAATTTGGCACAGCTCATACTTTCCTGTAGAGTTCATCTGGGGCTACATTTCGTGCAAGTTTCAGCTCGATTGCCTCAGTATTGAGGGAGAAATTTCAAACTCTAGCAGAAAAAAGTGTCTCCTAGTCTAAGCGCAGTTTTTTTGCCGCCTGCTCTGCCGTTTGTCGCATAGCATGTGGTGCTATACTTGGATTTTCGGCCATGAACATGACTTTGGAATTTGGCACAGCTCCTACTTTTCTGTAGAGTACATCTGGGGCTACATTTCGTGCAAGTTTCAGCTCGATTGCCTCAGTATTGAGGGAGAAATTTCAAACTCTAGCAGAAAAAAGTGTCTCCTAGTCTAAGCGCAGTTTTTTTGCCGCCTGATCTGCCGTTTGTCGCATAGCGTGTGGTGCTATACTTGGATTTTCGGCCATGAACATGACTTTGGAATTTGGCACTGCTCATACTTTCCTGTAGAGTACATCTGAGTCTACATTTCGTGCAAGTTTCAGCTCGATTGCCTCAGTATTGAGGGATAAATTTCAAACTCTAGCAAAAAAAAGTGTCTCCTAGTCTAAGCGCAGTTTTTTTGCCGCCTGCTCTGCCGTTTGTCGCAAAGCGTGTGGTGCTATACTTGGATTTTATAAACATGACTTTCGAATTTGGCACAGCTCATACTTTCCTGTAGAGAACATCTGGGGCTACATTTCGTGCAAGTTTCAGCTCGATTGCCTCAGTATTGAGGGAGAAATTTTAAACTCTAGCAGAAAAAAGTGTCTCCTAGTCTAAGCGCAGTTTTTTTGCCGCCTGCTCTGCCGTTTGTCGCATAGCGTGTGGTGCTATACTTGGATTTTCGGCCATGAACATGACTTTGGAATTTGGCACTGCTCATACTTTCCTGTAATGTACATCTGAGTTTACATTTCGTGCAAATTTGAGCCCGATTGCCTCAGTATTGAGGGAGAAATTACAAACTCTAGCAGAAAAAAGTGTCTCTAAGTCTAAGTGCAGTTTTTATGGCGCCTGCTCCATTGCTTTCTCGCATAACGTGTGGTGATATACTTGGATTTTCGGCCATGAACATGACTTTGGAATTTGGCACAGCTCATGCTTTCCTGTAGAGTACATCTGGGGCTACATTTCGTGCAAGTTTCAGCTCGATTGCCTCAGTATTGAGGGATTAATTTCAAACTCTAGCAGAAAAAAGTGTCTCCTAGTCTAAGCGCAGTTTTTTTGCCGCCTGCTCTGCCGTTTGTCGCATAGCGTGTGGTGCTATACTTGGATTTTCGGCCATGAACATGACTTTCTTATTTGGCACTGCTCATACTTTCCTGTAGAGTACATCTGGGGCTACATTTCGTGCAAGTTTCAGCTCGATTGCCTCAGTATTGAGGGAGAAATTTCAAACTCTAGCAGAAAAAAGTGTCTCCTAGTCTAAGCGAAGTTTTTTTGCCGCCTGCTCTGCCGTTTGTCGCATAGCGTGTGGTTCTAAACTTGGATTTTCGGCCATGAACATGACTTTGGAATTTGGCACAGCTCATACTTTCCTGTAGAGTACATCTGGGGCTACATTTCGTGCAAATTTGAGCCCGATTGCCTCAGTATTGAGGGAGAAATTACAAACTCTAGCAGAAAAAAGTGTCTCTAAGTCTAAGTGCAGTTTTTATGGCGCCTGCTCCATTGCTTTCTCGCATAGCGTGTGGTGCTATACTTGGATTCTCGGCCATGAACATGACTTTGGAATTTGGCACAGCTCATTCTTTCCTGTAACTTTCCTGTAGAGTCGTGTGGGGCTACATTTCGTGCAAGTTTCAGCTCGATTGCCTAAGTATTGAGGGAGTAATTTCAAACTCTAGCAGAAAAAAGTGTCTCCTAGTCTAAGCGCAGTTTTTTTGCCGCCTGCTCTGCCGTTTGTCGCATAGCGTGTGGTGCTATACTTGGATTTTCGGCCATGAACCTGACTTTGGAATTTGGCACAGCTCATACTTTCCTGTAGAGTACATCTGGGGCTACATTTCGTGCAAGTTTCAGCTCGATTGCCTCAGTATTGAGGGAGAAATTTCAAACTCTAGCAGAAAAAAGTGTCTCCTAGTCTAAGCGCAGTTTTTTTGCCGCCTGCTCTGCCGTTTGTCGCATAGCATGTGGTGCTATACTTGGATTTTCGGCCATGAACATGACTTTGGAATTTGGCACAGCTCCTACTTTCCTGTAGAGTACATCTGGGGCTACATTTCGTGCAAGTTTCAGCTCGATTGCCTCAGTATTGAGGGAGAAATTTCAAACTCTAGCAGAAAAAAGTGTCTCCTAGTCTAAGCTCAGTTTTTTTGCCGCCTGATCTGCCGTTTGTCGCATAGCGTGTGGTGCTATACTTGGATTTTTGGCCATGAACATGACTTTGGAATTTGGCACTGCTCATACTTTCCTGTAGAGTACATCTGAGTCTACATTTCGTGCAAGTTTCAGCTCGATTGCCTCAGTATTGAGGGATAAATTTCAAACTCTAGCAGAAAAAAGTGTCTCCTAGTCTAAGCGCAGTTTTTTTGCCGCCTGCTCTGCCGTTTGTCGCAAAGCGTGTGGTGCTATACTTGGATTTTATAAACATGACTTTCGAATTTGGCACAGCTCATACTTTCCTGTAGAGAACATCTGGGGCTACATTTCGTGCAAGTTTCAGCTCGATTGCCTCAGTATTGAGGGAGAAATTTTAAACTCTAGCAGAAAAAAGTGTCTCCTAGTCTAAGCGCAGTTTTTTTGCCGCCTGCTCTGCCGTTTGTCGCATAGCGTGTGGTGCTATACTTGGATTTTCGGCCATGAACATGACTTTGGAATTTGGCACTGCTCATACTTTCCTGTAGAGTACATCTGAGTTTACATTTCGTGCAAATTTGAGCCCTATTGCCTCAGTATTGAGGGAGAAATTACAAACTCTAGCAGAAAAAAGTGTCTCTAAGTCTAAGTGCAGTTTTTATGGCGCCTGCTCCATTGCTTTCTCGCATAACGTGTGGTGATATACTTGGATTTTCGGCCATGAACATGACTTTGGAATTTGGCACAGCTCATGCTTTCCTGTAGAGTACATCTGGGGCTACATTTCGTGCAAGTTTCAGCTCGATTGCCTCAGTATTGAGGGATTAATTTCAAACTCTAGCAGAAAAAAGTGTCTCATAGTCAAAGTGCATTTTTTTTTTGCCGACTGCTCTGCCATTTTGTCGCATAGCGTGTGGTGCTATACTTGGATTTTCGGCCATGAACTTGACTTTGGAATTTGGCACAGCTCATTCTTTCCTGTAGAGTTTATCTGGGGCTACATTTCATGTAAGTTTCAGGACGATTGCCTCAGGATTGAGGGAGAAATTTCAAACTCTAGCAGAAAAAAGGGTCTCCTAGTCTAAGCGCAGTTTTTTTGCCGACTGCTCTGCCGTTTTGTCGCATAGCGTGTGGTGCTATACTTGGATTTTCGGCCATGAATATGACTTTGGAATTTGGCAGAGCTCATACTTTCCTGTAACTTTCCTGTAGAGTACATGTGGGGCTACATTTCGTGCAAGTTTCAGCTCGATTGCCTCAGTATTGAGGGATAAATTTCAAACTCTAGCAGAAAAAAGTGTCTCCTAGTCTAAGCGCAGTTTTTTTGCCGCCTGCTCTGCCGTTTTGTCGCATAGCGTGTGGTGCTATACTTGGATTTTCGGCCATGAACCTGACTTTGGAATTTGGCACAGCTCATACTTTCCTGTAGAGTTCATCTGGGGCTACATTTCGTGCAAGTTTCAGCTCGATTGCCTCTGTATTGAGGGAGAAATTTCAAACTCTAGCAGAAAAAAGTGTCTCATAGTCAAAGTGCATTTTTTTTTTTGCCGACTGCTCTGCCGTTTTGTCGCATAGCGTGTGGTGCTATACTTGGATTCTCGGCCATGAACATGACTTTGGAATTTGGCACAGCTCATTCTTTCCTGTAACTTTCCTGTAGAGTACATGTGGGGCTACATTTCGTGCAAGTTTCAGCTCGATTGCCTAAGTATTGAGGGAGTAATTTCAAACTCTAGCAGAAAAAAGTGTCTCCTAGTCTAAGCGCAGTTTTTTTGCCGCCTGCTCTGCCGTTTGTCGCATAGCGTGTGGTGCTATACTTGGATTTTCGGCCATGAACATGACTTTGGAATTTGGCACTGCTCATACTTTCCTGTAGAGTACATCTGAGTCTACATTTCGTGCAAGTTTCAGCTCGATTGCCTCAGTATTGAGGGATGAATTTCAAACTCTAGCAGAAAAAAGTGTCTCCTAGTCTAAGCGCAGTTTTTTTTGCCGCCTGCTCTGCCGTTTGTCGCAAAGCGTGTGGTGCTATACTTGGATTTTCGGCCATAAACATGACTTTCGAATTTGGCACAACTCATACTTTCCTGTAGAGAACATCTGGGGTTACGTTTCGTGCAAGTTTCAGCTCGATTGCCTCAGTATTGAGGGAGAAATTTTAAACTCTAGCAGAAAAAAGTGTCTCCTAGTCTAAGCGCAGTTTTTTTGCCGCCTGCTCTGCCGTTTGTCGCATAGCGTGTGGTGCTATACTTGGATTTTCGGCCATGAACATGACTTTCTAATTTGGCACTGCTCATACTTTCCTGTAGAGTACATCTTGGGCTACATTTCGTGCAAGTTTCAGCTCGATTGCCTCAGTATTGAGGGAGAAATTTCAAACTCTAGCAGAAAAAAGTGTCTCCTAGTCTAAGCGAAGTTTTTTTGCCGCCTGCTCTGCCGTTTGTCGCATAGCGTGTGGTTCTAAACTTGGATTTTCGGCCATGAACATGACTTTGGAATTTGGCACAGCTCATACTTTCCTGTAGAGTACATCTGGGGCTACATTTCGTGCAAATTTGAGCCCGATTGCCTCAGTATTGAGGGAGAAATTACAAACTCTAGCAGAAAAAAGTGTCTCTAAGTCTAAGTGCAGTTTTTATGGCGCCTGCTCCATTGCTTTCTCGCATAACGTGTGGTGCTATACTTGGATTTTCGGCCATGAACATGACTTTGGAATTTGGCACAACTCATTCTTTCCTGTAGAGTACATCTGGGGCTACATTTCGTGCAAGTTTCAGCTCGATTGCCTCTGTATTGAGGGAGAAATTTCAAACTAGCAGAAAAAAGTGTCTCATAGTCAAAGTGCATTTTTTTTTTGCCGACTGCTCTGCCATTTTGTCGCATAGCGTGTGGTGCTATACTTGGATTTTCGGCCATGAACTTGACTTTGGAATTTGGCACAGCTCATTCTTTCCTGTAGAGTTTATCTGGGGCTACATTTCGTGCAAGTTTCAGGACGATTGCCTCAGGATTGAGGGAGAAATTTCAAACTCTAGCAGAAAAAAGGGTCTCCTAGTCTAAGCGCAGTTTTTTTGCCGACTGCTCTGCCGTTTTGTCGCATAGCGTGTGGTGCTATACTTGGATTTTCGGCCATGAATATGACTTTGGAATTTGGCAGAGCTCATACTTTCCTGTAACTTTCCTGAAGAGTACATGTGGGGCTACATTTCGTGCAAGTTTCAGCTTGATTGCCTCAGTATTGAGGGATAAATTTCAAACTCTAGCAGAAAAAAGTGTCTCCTAGTCTAAGCGCAGTTTTTTTGCCGCCTGCTCTGCCGTTTTGTCGCATAGCGTGTGGTGCTATACTTGGATTTTCGGCCATGAACCTGACTTTGGAATTTGGCACAGCTCATACTTTCCTGTAGAGTTCATCTGGGGCTACATTTCGTGCAAGTTTCAGCTCGATTGCCTCTGTATTGAGGGAGAAATTTCAAACTCTAGCAGAAAAAAGTGTCTCATAGTCAAAGTGCATTTTTTTTTTTGCCGACTGCTCTGCCGTTTTGTCGCATAGCGTGTGGTGCTATACTTGGATTTTCGGCCATGAACATGACTTTGGAATTTGGCACTGCTCATACTTTCCTGTAGAGTACATGTGGGGCTACATTTCGTGCAAGTTTCAGCTCGATTGCCTAAGTATTGAGGGAGTAATTTCAAACTCTAGCAGAAAAAAGTGTCTCCTAGTCTAAGCGCAGTTTTTTTGCCGCCTGCTCTGCCGTTTGTCGCATAGCGTGTGGTGCTATACTTGGATTTTCGGCCATGAACATGACTTTGGAATTTGGCACTGCTCATACTTTCCTGTAGAGTACATCTGAGTCTACATTTCGTGCAAGTTTCAGCTCGATTGCCTCAGTATTGAGGGATGAATTTCAAACTCTAGCAGAAAAAAGTGTCTCCTAGTCTAAGCGCAGTTTTTTTTGCCGCCTGCTCTGCCGTTTGTCGCAAAGCGTGTGGTGCTATACTTGGATTTTCGGCCATAAACATGACTTTCGAATTTGGCACAACTCATACTTTCCTGTAGAGAACATCTGGGGTTACGTTTCGTGCAAGTTTCAGCTCGATTGCCTCAGTATTGAGGGAGAAATTTTAAACTCTAGCAGAAAAAAGTGTCTCCTAGTCTAAGCGCAGTTTTTTTGCCGCCTGCTCTGCCGTTTGTCGCATAGCGTGTGGTGCTATACTTGGATTTTGGGCCATGAACATGACTTTGGAATTTGGCACTGCTCATACTTTCCTGTAGAGTACATCTTGGGCTACATTTCGTGCAAGTTTCAGCTCGATTGCCTCAGTATTGAGGGAGAAATTTCAAACTCTAGCAGAAAAAAGTGTCTCCTAGTCTAAGCGAAGTTTTTTTGCCGCCTGCTCTGCCGTTTGTCGCATAGCGTGTGGTTCTAAACTTGGATTTTCGGCCATGAACATGACTTTGGAATTTGGCACAGCTCATACTTTCCTGTAGAGTACATCTGGGGCTACATTTCGTGCAAATTTGAGCCCGATTGCCTCAGTATTGAGGGAGAAATTACAAACTCTAGCAGAAAAAAGTGTCTCTAAGTCTAAGTGCAGTTTTTATGGCGCCTGCTCCATTGCTTTCTCGCATAACGTGTGGTGCTATACTTGGATTTTCGGCCATGAACATGACTTTGGAATTTGGCACAACTCATTCTTTCCTGTAGAGTACATCTGGGGCTACATTTCGTGCAAGTTTCAGCTCGATTGCCTCTGTATTGAGGGAGAAATTTCAAACTCTAGCAGAAAAAAGTGTCTCATAGTCAAAGTGCATTTTTTTTTTGCCGACTGCTCTGCCATTTTGTCGCATAGCGTGTGGTGCTATACTTGGATTTTCGGCCATGAACTTGACTTTGGAATTTGGCACAGCTCATTCTTTCCTGTAGAGTTTATATGGGGCTACATTTCATGTAAGTTTCAGGACGATTGCCTCAGGATTGAGGGAGAAATTTCAAACTCTAGCAGAAAAAAGGGTCTCCTAGTCTAAGCGCAGTTTTTTTGCCGACTGCTCTGCCGTTTTGTCGCATAGCGTGTGGTGCTATACTTGGATTTTCGGCCATGAATATGACTTTGGAATTTGGCAGAGCTCATACTTTCCTGTAACTTTCCTGTAGAGTACATGTGGGGCTACATTTCGTGCAAGTTTCAGCTTGATTGCCTCAGTATTGAGGGATAAATTTCAAACTCTAGCAGAAAAAAGTGTCTCCTAGTCTAAGCGCAGTTTTTTTGCCGCCTGCTCTGCCGTTTTGTCGCATAGCGTGTGGTGCTATACTTGGATTTTCGGCCATGAACCTGACTTTGGAATTTGGCACAGCTCATACTTTCCTGTAGAGTTCATCTGGGGCTACATTTCGTGCAAGTTTCAGCTCGATTGCCTCTGTATTGAGGGAGAAATTTCAAACTCTAGCAGAAAAAAGTGTCTCATAGTCAAAGTGCATTTTTTTTTTTGCCGACTGCTCTGCCGTTTTGTCGCATAGCGTGTGGTGCTATACTTGGATTTTCGGCCATGAACATGACTTTGGAATTTGGCACTGCTCATACTTTCCTGTAGAGTACATGTGGGGCTACATTTCGTGCAAGTTTCAGCTCGATTGCCTAAGTATTGAGGGAGTAATTTCAAACTCTAGCAGAAAAAAGTGTCTCCTAGTCTAAGCGCAGTTTTTTTGCCGCCTGCTCTGCCGTTTGTCGCATAGCGTGTGGTGCTATACTTGGATTTTCGGCCATGAACATGACTTTGGAATTTGGCACTGCTCATACTTTCCTGTAGAGTACATCTGAGTCTACATTTCGTGCAAGTTTCAGCTCGATTGCCTCAGTATTGAGGGATGAATTTCAAACTCTAGCAGACAAAAGTGTCTCCTAGTCTAAGCGCAGTTTTTTTGCCGCCTGCTCTGCCGTTTGTCGCAAAGCGTGTGGTGCTATACTTGGATTTTCGGCCATAAACATGACTTTCGAATTTGGCACAACTCATACTTTCCTGTAGAGAACATCTGGGGTTACGTTTCGTGCAAGTTTCAGCTCGATTGCCTCAGTATTGAGGGAGAAATTTTAAACTCTAGCAGAAAAAAGTGTCTCCTAGTCTAAGCGCAGTTTTTTTGCCGCCTGCTCTGCCGTTTGTCGCATAGCGTGTGGTGCTATACTTGGATTTTCGGCCATGAACATGACTTTCTAATTTGGCACTGCTCATACTTTCCTGTAGAGTACATCTGAGTCTACATTTCGTGCAAGTTTCAGCTCGATTGCCTCAGTATTGAGGGAGAAATTTCAAACTCTAGCAGAAAAAAGTGTCTCCTAGTCTAAGCGCAGTTTTTTTGCCGACTGCTCTGCCGTTTGTCGCATAGCGTGTGGTGCTATACTTGGATTTTCGGCCATGAACCTGACTTTGGAATTTGGCACTGCTCATACTTTCCTGTAGAGTTTATCTGGGGCTACATTTCGTGCAAGTTTCAGGACGATTGCCTCAGGATTGAGGGAGAAATTTCAAACTCTAGCAGAAAAAAGGGTCTCCTAGTCTAAGCGCAGTTTTTTTGCCGACTGCTCTGCCGTTTTGTCGCTTAGCGTGTGGTGCTATACTTGGATTTTCGGCCATGAATATGACTTTGGAATTTGGCAGAGCTCATACTTTCCTGTAACTTTCCTGTAGAGTACATGTGGGGCTACATTTCGTGCAAGTTTCAGCTCGATTGCCTCAGTATTGAGGGATAAATTTCAAACTCTAGCAGAAAAAAGTGTCTCCTAGTCTAAGCGCAGTTTTTTTGCCGCCTGCTCTGCCGTTTTGTCGCATAGCGTGTGGTGCTATACTTGGATTTTCGGCCATGAACCTGACTTTGGAATTTGGCACAGCTCATACTTTCCTGTAGAGTTCATCTGGGGCTACATTTCGTGCAAGTTTCAGCTCGATTGCCTCTGTATTGAGGGAGAAATTTCAAACTCTAGCAGAAAAAAGTGTCTCATAGTCAAAGTGCATTTTTTTTTTTGCCGACTGATCTGCCGTTTTGTCGCATAGCGTGTGGTGCTATACTTGGATTCTCGGCCATGAACATGACTTTGGAATTTGGCACAGCTCATTCTTTCCTGTAACTTTCCTGTAGAGTACATGTGGGGCTACATTTCGTGCAAGTTTCAGCTCGATTGCCTAAGTATTGAGGGAGTAATTTCAAACTCTAGCAGAAAAAAGTGTCTCCTAGTCTAAGCGCAGTTTTTTTGCCGCCTGCTCTGCCGTTTGTCGCATAGCGTGTGGTGCTAAACTTTGATTTTCGGCCATGAACATGACTTTGGAATTTGGCACAGCTCATACTTTCCTGTAGAGTACATCTGGGGCTACATTTCGTGCAAGTTTCAGCTCGATTGCCTCAGTATTGAGGGAGAAATTACAAACTCTAGCAGAAAAAAGTGTCTCTAAGTCTAAGTGCAGTTTTTATGGCGCCTGCTCCATTGCTTTCTCGCATAACGTGTGGTGCTATACTTGGATTTTCGGCCATGAACATGACTTTGGAATTTGGCACAACTCATTTTTTCCTGTAGAGTACATCTGGGGCTACATTTCGTGCAAGTTTCAGCTCGATTGCCTCTGTATTGAGGGAGAAATTTCAAACTCTAGCAGAAAAAAGTGTCTCATAGTCAAAGTGCATTTTTTTTTTGCCGACTGCTCTGCCATTTTGTCGCATAGCGTGTGGTGCTATACTTGGATTTTCGGCCATGAACTTGACTTTGGAATTTGGCACAGCTCATTCTTTCCTGTAGAGTTTATCTGGGGCTACATTTCATGTAAGTTTCAGGACGATTGCCTCAGGATTGAGGGAGAAATTTCAAACTCTAGCAGAAAAAAGGGTCTCCTAGTCTAAGCGCAGTTTTTTTGCCGACTGCTCTGCCGTTTTGTCGCATAGCGTGTGGTGCTATACTTGGATTTTCGGCCATGAATATGACTTTGGAATTTGGCAGAGCTCATACTTTCCTGTAACTTTCCTGTAGAGTACATGTGGGGCTACATTTCGTGCAAGTTTCAGCTCGATTGCCTCAGTATTGAGGGATAAATTTCAAACTCTAGCAGAAAAAAGTGTCTCCTAGTCTAAGCGCAGTTTTTTTGCCGCCTGCTCTGCCGTTTTGTCGCATAGCGTGTGGTGCTATACTTGGATTTTCGGCCATGAACCTGACTTTGGAATTTGGCACAGCTCATACTTTCCTGTAGAGTTCATCTGGGGCTACATTTCGTGCAAGTTTCAGCTCGATTGCCTCTGTATTGAGGGAGAAATTTCAAACTCTAGCAGAAAAAAGTGTCTCATAGTCAAAGTGCATTTTTTTTTTTGCCGACTGCTCTGCCGTTTTGTCGCATAGCGTGTGGTGCTATACTTGGATTCTCGGCCATGAACATGACTTTGGAATTTGGCACAGCTCATTCTTTCCTGTAACTTTCCTGTAGAGTACATGTGGGGCTACATTTCGTGCAAGTTTCAGCTCGATTGCCTAAGTATTGAGGGAGTAATTTCAAACTCTAGCAGAAAAAAGTGTCTCCTAGTCTAAGCGCAGTTTTTTTGCCGCCTGCTCTGCCGTTTGTCGCATAGCGTGTGGTGCTATACTTGGATTTTCAGCCATGAACATGACTTTGGAATTTGGCACTGCTCATACTTTCCTGTAGAGTACATCTGAGTCTACATTTCGTGCAAGTTTCAGCTCGATTGCCTCAGTATTGAGGGATGAATTTCAAACTCTAGCAGTAAAAAGTGTCTCCTAGTCTAAGCGCAGTTTTTTTGCCGCCTGCTCTGCCGTTTGTCGCAAAGCGTGTGGTGCTATACTTGGATTTTCGGCCATAAACATGACTTTCGAATTTGGCACAACTCATACTTTCCTGTAGAGAACATCTGGGGTTACGTTTCGTGCAAGTTTCAGCTCGATTGCCTCAGTATTGAGGGAGAAATTTCAAACTCTAGCAGAAAAAAGTGTCTCCTAGTCTAAGCGCAGTTTTTTTGCCGACTGCTCTGCCGTTTTGTCGCATAGCGTGTGGTGCTATACTTGGATTTTCGGCCATGAATATGACTTTGGAATTTGGCAGAGCTCATACTTTCCTGTAACTTTCCTGTAGAGTACATGTGGGGCTACATTTCGTGCAAGTTTCAGCTCGATTGCCTCAGTATTGAGGGATAAATTTCAAACTCTAGCAGAAAAAAGTGTCTCCTAGTCTAAGCGCAGTTTTTTTGCCGCCTGCTCTGCCGTTTTGTCGCATAGCGTGTGGTGCTATACTTGGATTTTCGGCCATGAACCTGACTTTGGAATTTGGCACAGCTCATACTTTCCTGTAGAGTTCATCTGGGGCTACATTTCGTGCAAGTTTCAGCTCGATTGCCTCTGTATTGAGGGAGAAATTTCAAACTCTAGCAGAAAAAAGTGTCTCATAGTCAAAGTGCATTTTTTTTTTGCCGACTGCTCTGCCGTTTTGTCGCATAGCGTGTGGTGCTATACTTGGATTCTCGGCCATGAACATGACTTTGGAATTTGGCACAGCTCATTCTTTCCTGTAACTTTCCTGTAGAGTACATGTGGGGCTACATTTCGTGCAAGTTTCAGCTCGATTGCCTAAGTATTGAGGGAGTAATTTCAAACTCTAGCAGAAAAAAGTGTCTCCTAGTCTAAGCGCAGTTTTTTTGCCGCCTGCTCTGCCGTTTGTCGCATAGCGTGTGGTGCTATACTTGGATTTTCGGCCATGAACATGACTTTGGAATTTGGCACTGCTCATACTTTCCTGTAGAGTACATCTGAGTCTACATTTCGTGCAAGTTTCAGCTCGATTGCCTCAGTATTGAGGGATGAATTTCAAACTCTAGCAGAAAAAAGTGTCTCCTAGTCTAAGCGCAGTTTTTTTGCCGCCTGCTCTGCCGTTTGTCGCAAAGCGTGTGGTGCTATACTTGGATTTTCGGCCATAAACATGACTTTCGAATTTGGCACAACTCATACTTTCCTGTAGAGAACATCTGGGGTTACGTTTCGTGCAAGTTTCAGCTTGATTGCCTCAGTATTGAGGGATAAATTTCAAACTCTAGCAGAAAAAAGTGTCTCCTAGTCTAAGCGCAGTTTTTTTGCCGCCTGCTCTGCCGTTTTGTCGCATAGCGTGTGGTGCTATACTTGGATTTTCGGCCATGAACCTGACTTTGGAATTTGGCACAGCTCATACTTTCCTGTAGAGTTCATCTGGGGCTACATTTCGTGCAAGTTTCAGCTCGATTGCCTCTGTATTGAGGGAGAAATTTCAAACTCTAGCAGAAAAAAGTGTCTCATAGTCAAAGTGCATTTTTTTTTTTGCCGACTGCTCTGCCGTTTTGTCGCATAGCGTGTGGTGCTATACTTGGATTTTCGGCCATGAACATGACTTTGGAATTTGGCACTGCTCATACTTTCCTGTAGAGTACATCTGAGTCTACATTTCGTGCAAGCTTCAGCTCGGTTGCCTAAGTATTGAGGGAGTAATTTCAAACTCTAGCAGAAAAAAGTGTCTCCTAGTCTAAGCGCAGTTTTTTTGCCGCCTGCTCTGCCGTTTGTCGCATAGCGTGTGGTGCTATACTTGGATTTTCGGCCATGAACATGACTTTGGAATTTGGCACTGCTCATACTTTCCTGTAGAGTACATCTGAGTCTACATTTCGTGCAAGTTTCAGCTCGATTGCCTCAGTATTGAGGGAGAAATTTTAAACTCTAGCAGAAAAAAGTGTCTCCTAGTCTAAGCGCAGTTTTTTTGCCGCCTGCTCTGCCGTTTGTCGCATAGCGTGTGGTGCTATACTTGGATTTTCGGCCATGAACATGACTTTCTAATTTGGCACTGCTCATACTTTCCTGTAGAGTACATCTGGGGCTACATTTCGTGCAAGTTTCAGCTCGATTGCCTCAGTATTGAGGGAGAAATTTCAAACTCTAGCAGAAAAAAGGGTCTCCTAGTCTAAGCGCAGTTTTTTTGCCGACTGCTCTGCCGTTTTGTCGCATAGCGTGTGGTGCTATACTTGGATTTTCGGCCATGAATATGACTTTGGAATTTGGCAGAGCTCATACTTTCCTGTAACTTTCCTGTAGAGTACATGTGGGGCTACATTTCGTGCAAGTTTCAGCTCGATTGCCTCAGTATTGAGGGATAAATTTCAAACTCTAGCAGAAAAAAGTGTCTCCTAGTCTAAGCGCAGTTTTTTTGCCGCCTGCTCTGCCGTTTTGTCGCATAGCGTGTGGTGCTATACTTGGATTTTCGGCCATGAACCTGACTTTGGAATTTGGCACAGCTCATACTTTCCTGTAGAGTTCATCTGGGGCTACATTTCGTGCAAGTTTCAGCTCGATTGCCTCTGTATTGAGGGAGAAATTTCAAACTCTAGCAGAAAAAAGTGTCTCATAGTCAAAGTGCATTTTTTTTTTTGCCGACTGCTCTGCCGTTTTGTCGCATAGCGTGTGGTGCTATACTTGGATTCTCGGCCATGAACATGACTTTGGAATTTGGCACAGCTCATTCTTTCCTGTAACTTTCCTGTAGAGTACATGTGGGGCTACATTTCGTGCAAGTTTCAGCTCGATTGCCTAAGTATTGAGGGAGTAATTTCAAACTCTAGCAGAAAAAAGTGTCTCCTAGTCTAAGCGCAGTTTTTTTGCCGCCTGCTCTGCCGTTTGTCGCATAGCGTGTGGTGCTATACTTGGATTTTCGGCCATGAACATGACTTTGGAATTTGGCACTGCTCATACTTTCCTGTAGAGTACATCTGAGTCTACATTTCGTGCAAGTTTCAGCTCGATTGCCTCAGTATTGAGGGATGAATTTCAAACTCTAGCAGAAAAAAGTGTCTCCTAGTCTAAGCGCAGTTTTTTTGCCGCCTGCTCTGCCGTTTGTCGCAAAGCGTGTGGTGCTATACTTGGATTTTCGGCCATAAACATGACTTTCGAATTTGGCACAACTCATACTTTCCTGTAGAGAACATCTGGGGTTACGTTTCGTGCAAGTTTCAGCTCGATTGCCTCAGTATTGAGGGAGAAATTTTAAACTCTAGCAGAAAAAAGTGTCTCCTAGTCTAAGCGCAGTTTTTTTGCCGCCTGCTCTGCCGTTTGTCGCATAGCGTGTGGTGCTATACTTGGATTTTCGGCCATGAACATGACTTTCTAATTTGGCACTGCTCATACTTTCCTGTAGAGTACATCTGAGGCTACATTTCGTGCAAGTTTCAGCTCGATTGCCTCAGTATTGAGGGAGAAATTTCAAACTCTAGCAGAAAAAAGTGTCTCCTAGTCTAAGCGCAGTTTTTTTGCCGCCTGCTCTGCCGTTTGTCGCATAGCGTGTGGTGCTAAACTTGGATTTTCGGCCATGAACATGACTTTGGAATTTGGCACAGCTCATACTTTCCTGTAGAGTACATCTGGGGCTACATTTCGTGCAAGTTTCAGCTCGATTGCCTCAGTATTGAGGGAGAAATTTCAAACTCTAGCACAAAAAAGTGTCTCCTAGTCTAAGCGCAGTTTTTTTGCCGCCTGCTCTGCCGTTTGTCGCATAGCGTGTGGTGCTATACTTGGATTTTCGGCCATGAACATGACTTTGGAATTTGGCACTGCTCATAGTTTCCTGTAGAGTACATATGAGTTTACATTTCGTGCAAATTTGAGCCCGATTGCCTCAGTATTGAGGGAGAAATTACAAACTCTAGCAGAAAAAAGTGTCTCTAAGTCTAAGTGCAGTTTTTATGGCGCCTGCTCCATTGCTTTCTCGCATAACGTGTGGTGCTATACTTGGATTTTCGGCCATGAACATGACTTTGGAATTTGGCACAGCTCATGCTTTCCTGTAGAGTACATCTGGGGCTACATTTCGTGCAAGTTTCAGCTCGATTGCCTCAGTATTGAGGGAGAAATTTCAAACTCTAGCAGAAAAAAGTGTCTCCTAGTCTAAGCGCAGTTTTTTTGCCGACTGCTCTGCCGTTTTGTCGCATAGCGTGTAGTGCTATACTTGGATTTTCGGCCATGAACATGACTTTGGAATTTGGCACTGCTCATACTTTCCTGTAGAGTATATCTGGGGCTACATTTCGTGCAAGTTTCAGCTCGATTGCCTAAGTATTGAGGGAAAAATTTCAAACTCTAGCAGAAAAAAGTGTCTCATAGTCTAAATGCAGTTTTTCTGTCGACTGCTCTGCCGTTTGTCGCATAGCGTGTGGTGCTATACTTGGATTTTCAGCCATGAACATGACTTTGGAATTTGGCTCAGCTCATACTTTCCTGTAGAGTACATCTGGGGCTACATTTCGTGCAAGTTTCAGCTCGATTGCCTCAGTATTGAGGGAGAAATTTCAAACTCTAACAGAAAAAATTGTCTCATAGTCTAAGTGCAGGGTTTTTTTTGCCGCGTGCTCTGCCGTTTTGTCGCATAGCGTGTGGTGCTATACTTGGATTTTCGGCCATGAACATAACTTTGGAATTTGGCACTGCTCATACTTTCCTGTAGAGTACATCTGGGGCTACATTTCGTGCAAGTTTCAGCTCGATTGCCTCAGTATTGAGGGAGAAATTTCAAACTCTAGCAGAAAAAAGTGTCTCCTAGTCTAAGCGCAGTTTTTTTGCCGACTGCTCTGCCGTTTTGTCGCATAGCGTGTAGTGCTATACTTGGATTTTCGGCCATGAACATGACTTTGGAATTTGGCACTGCTCATACTTTCCTGTAGAGTACATCTGGGGCTACATTTCGTGCAAGTTTCAGCTCGATTGCCTAAGTATTGAGGGAAAAATTTCAAACTCTAGCAGAAAAAAGTGTCTCCTAGTCTAAGCGCAGTTTTTTTGCCGCCTGCTCTGCCGTTTGTCGCATAGCGTGTGGTGCTATACTTGGATTTTCGGCCATGAACATGACTTTCTAATTTGGCACTGCTCATACTTTCCTGTAGAGTACATCTGGGGCTACATTTCGTGCAAGTTTCAGCTCGATTGCCTCAGTATTGAGGGAGAAATTTCAAACTCTAGCAGAAAAAAGTGTCTCCTAGTCTAAGCGCAGTTTTTTTGCCGCCTGCTCTGCCGTTTGTCGCATAGCGTGTGGTGCTAAACTTGGATTTTCGGCCATGAACATGACTTTGGAATTTGGCACAGCTCATACTTTCCTGTAGAGTACATCTGGGGCTACATTTCGTGCAAGTTTCAGCTCGATTGCCTCAGTATTGAGGGATGAATTTCAAACTCTAGCAGAAAAAAGTGTCTCCTAGTCTAAGCGCAGTTTTTTTGCCGACTGCTCTGCCGTTTTGTCGCATAGCGTGTAGTGCTATACTTGGATTTTCGGCCATGAACATGACTTTGGAATTTGGCACTGCTCATACTTTCCTGTAGAGTATATCTGGGGCTACATTTCGTGCAAGTTTCAGCTCGATTGCCTAAGTATTGAGGGAAAAATTTCAAACTCTAGCAGAAAAAAGTGTCTCATAGTCTAAATGCAGTTTTTCTGTCGACTGCTCTGCCGTTTGTCGCATAGCGTGTGGTGCTATATTTGGATTTTCAGCCATGAACATGACTTTGGAATTTGGCTCAGCTCATACTTTCCTGTAGAGTACATCTGGGGCTACATTTCGTGCAAGTTTCAGCTCGATTGCCTCAGTATTGAGGGAGAAATTTCAAACTCTAACAGAAAAAATTGTCTCATAGTCTAAGTGCAGGGTTTTTTTTGCCGCGTGCTCTGCCGTTTTGTCGCATAGCGTGTGGTGCTATACTTGGATTTTCGGCCATGAACATAACTTTGGAATTTGGCACTGCTCATACTTTCCTGTAGAGTACATCTGGGGCTACATTTCGTGCAAGTTTCAGCTCGATTGCCTCAGTATTGAGGGAGAAATTTCAAACTCTAGCAGAAAAAAGTGTCTCCTAGTCTAAGCGCAGTTTTTTTGCCGCCTGCTCTACCGTTTGTCGCATAGCGTGTGGTGCTATACTTGGATTTTCGGCCATGAACATGACTTTCTAATTTGGCACTGCTCATACTTTCCTGTAGAGTACATCTGGGGCTACATTTCGTGCAAGTTTCAGCTCGATTGCCTCAGTATTGAGGGAGAAATTTCAAACTCTAGCAGAAAAAAGTGTCTCCTAGTCTAAGCGCAGTTTTTTTGCCGCCTGCTCTGCCGTTTGTCGCATAGCGTGTGGTGCTAAACTTGGATTTTCGGCCATAAACATGACTTTGGAATTTGGCACAGCTCATACTTTCCTGTAGAGTACATCTGGGGCTACATTTCGTGCAAGTTTCAGCTCGATTGCCTCAGTATTGAGGGAGAAATTTCAAACTCTAGCAGAAAAAAGTGTCTCCTAGTCTAAGCGCAGTTTTTTTGCCGCCTGCTCTGCCGTTTTGTCGCATAGCGTGTGGTGCTATACTTGGATTTTCGGCCTTGAACCTGACTTTGGAATTTGGCACTGCTCATACTTTCCTGTAGAGTTTATCTGGGGCTACATTTCATGTAAGTTTCAGGACGATTGCCTCAGGATTGAGGGAGAAATTTCAAACTCTAGCAGAAAAAAGGGTCTCCTAGTCTAAGCGCAGTTTTTTTGCCGCCTGCTCTGCCGTTTGTCGCAAAGCGTGTGGTGCTATACTTGGATTTTATAAACATGACTTTCGAATTTGGCACAGCTCATACTTTCCTGTAGAGAACATCTGGGGCTACATTTCGTGCAAGTTTCAGCTCGATTGCCTCAGTATTGAGGGAGAAATTTTAAACTCTAGCAGAAAAAAGTGTCTCCTAGTCTAAGCGCAGTTTTTTTGCCGCCTGCTCTGCCGTTTGTCGCATAGCGTGTGGTGCTATACTTGGATTTTCGGCCATGAACATGACTTTGGAATTTGGCACTGCTCATACTTTCCTGCAGAGTACATCTGAGTTTACATTTCGTGCAAATTTGAGCCCGATTGCCTCAGTATTGAGGGAGAAATTACAAACTCTAGCAGAAAAAAGTGTCTCTAAGTCTAAGTGCAGTTTTTATGGCGCCTGCTCCATTGCTTTCTCGCATAACGTTTGGTGATATACTTGGATTTTCGGCCATGAACATGACTTTGGAATTTGGCACAGCTCATGCTTTCCTGTAGAGTACATCTGGGGCTACATTTCGTGCAAGTTTCAGCTCGATTGCCTCAGTATTGAGGGATTAATTTCAAACTCTAGCAGAAAAAAGTGTCTCCTAGTCTAAGCGCAGTTTTTTTGCCGCCTGCTCTGCCGTTTGTCGCATAGCGTGTGGTGCTATACTTGGATTTTCGGCCATGAACATGACTTTCTAATTTGGCACTGCTCATACTTTCCTGTAGAGTACATCTGGGGCTACATTTCGTGCAAGTTTCAGCTCGATTGCCTCAGTATTGAGGGAGAAATTTCAAACTCTAGCAGAAAAAAGTGTCTCCTAGTCTAAGCGAAGTTTTTTTGCCGCCTGCTCTGCCGTTTGTCGCATAGCGTGTGGTTCTAAACTTGGATTTTCGGCCATGAACATGACTTTGGAATTTGGCACAACTCATTCTTTCCTGTAGAGTACATCTGGGGCTACATTTCGTGCAAGTTTCAGCTCGATTGCCTCAGTATTGAGGGAGAAATTTCAAACTCTAGCAGAAAAAAGTGTCTCCTAGTCTAAGCGCAGTTTTTTTGCCGCCTGCTCTGCCGTTTGTCGCATAGCGTGTGGTGCTAAACTTGGATTTTCGGCCATGAACATGACTTTGGAATTTGGCACAGCTCATACTTTCCTGTAGAGTACATCTGGGGCTACATTTCGTGCAAGTTTCAGCTCGATTGCCTCAGTATTGAGGGAGAAATTTCAAACTCTAGCACAAAAAAGTGTCTCCTAGTCTAAGCGCAGTTTTTTTGCCGCCTGCTCTGCCGTTTGTCGCATAGCGTGTGGTGCTATACTTGGATTTTCGGCCATGAACATGACTTTGGAATTTGGCACTGCTCATAGTTTCCTGTAGAGTACATATGAGTTTACATTTCGTGCAAATTTGAGCCCGATTGCCTCAGTATTGAGGGAGAAATTACAAACTCTAGCAGAAAAAAGTGTCTCTAAGTCTAAGTGCAGTTTTTATGGCGCCTGCTCCATTGCTTTCTCGCATAACGTGTGGTGCTATACTTGGATTTTCGGCCATGAACATGACTTTGGAATTTGGCACAGCTCATGCTTTCCTGTAGAGTACATCTGGGGCTACATTTCGTGCAAGTTTCAGCTCGATTGCCTCAGTATTGAGGGAGAAATTTCAAACTCTAGCAGAAAAAAGTGTCTCCTAGTCTAAGCGCAGTTTTTTTGCCGACTGCTCTGCCGTTTTGTCGCATAGCGTGTAGTGCTATACTTGGATTTTCGGCCATGAACATGACTTTGGAATTTGGCACTGCTCATACTTTCCTGTAGAGTATATCTGGGGCTACATTTCGTGCAAGTTTCAGCTCGATTGCCTAAGTATTGAGGGAAAAATTTCAAACTCTAGCAGAAAAAAGTGTCTCATAGTCTAAATGCAGTTTTTCTGTCGACTGCTCTGCCGTTTGTCGCATAGCGTGTGGTGCTATACTTGGATTTTCAGCCATGAACATGACTTTGGAATTTGGCTCAGCTCATACTTTCCTGTAGAGTACATCTGGGGCTACATTTCGTGCAAGTTTCAGCTCGATTGCCTCAGTATTGAGGGAGAAATTTCAAACTCTAGCAGAAAAAAGTGTCTCCTAGTCTAAGCGCAGTTTTTTTGCCGCCTGCTCTACCGTTTGTCGCATAGCGTGTGGTGCTATACTTGGATTTTCGGCCATGAACATGACTTTCTAATTTGGCACTGCTCATACTTTCCTGTAGAGTACATCTGGGGCTACATTTCGTGCAAGTTTCAGCTCGATTGCCTCAGTATTGAGGGAGAAATTTCAAACTCTAGCAGAAAAAAGTGTCTCCTAGTCTAAGCGCAGTTTTTTTGCCGCCTGCTCTGCCGTTTGTCGCATAGCGTGTGGTGCTAAACTTGGATTTTCGGCCATGAACATGACTTTGGAATTTGGCACAGCTCATACTTTCCTGTAGAGTACATCTGGGGCTACATTTCGTGCAAGTTTCAGCTCGATTGCCTCAGTATTGAGGGAGAAATTTCAAACTCTAGCAGAAAAAAGTGTCTCCTAGTCTAAGCGCAGTTTTTTTGCCGCCTGCTCTGCCGTTTTGTCGCATAGCGTGTGGTGCTATACTTGGATTTTCGGCCTTGAACCTGACTTTGGAATTTGGCACTGCTCATACTTTCCTGTAGAGTTTATCTGGGGCTACATTTCATGTAAGTTTCAGGACGATTGCCTCAGGATTGAGGGAGAAATTTCAAACTCTAGCAGAAAAAAGGGTCTCCTAGTCTAAGCGCAGTTTTTTTGCCGCCTGCTCTGCCGTTTGTCGCAAAGCGTGTGGTGCTATACTTGGATTTTATAAACATGACTTTCGAATTTGGCACAGCTCATACTTTCCTGTAGAGAACATCTGGGGCTACATTTCGTGCAAGTTTCAGCTCGATTGCCTCAGTATTGAGGGAGAAATTTTAAACTCTAGCAGAAAAAAGTGTCTCCTAGTCTAAGCGCAGTTTTTTTGCCGCCTGCTCTGCCGTTTGTCGCATAGCGTGTGGTGCTATACTTGGATTTTCGGCCATGAACATGACTTTGGAATTTGGCACTGCTCATACTTTCCTGCAGAGTACATCTGAGTTTACATTTCGTGCAAATTTGAGCCCGATTGCCTCAGTATTGAGGGAGAAATTACAAACTCTAGCAGAAAAAAGTGTCTCTAAGTCTAAGTGCAGTTTTTATGGCGCCTGCTCCATTGCTTTCTCGCATAACGTTTGGTGATATACTTGGATTTTCGGCCATGAACATGACTTTGGAATTTGGCACAGCTCATGCTTTCCTGTAGAGTACATCTGGGGCTACATTTCGTGCAAGTTTCAGCTCGATTGCCTCAGTATTGAGGGATTAATTTCAAACTCTAGCAGAAAAAAGTGTCTCCTAGTCTAAGCGCAGTTTTTTTGCCGCCTGCTCTGCCGTTTGTCGCATAGCGTGTGGTGCTATACTTGGATTTTCGGCCATGAACATGACTTTCTAATTTGGCACTGCTCATACTTTCCTGTAGAGTACATCTGGGGCTACATTTCGTGCAAGTTTCAGCTCGATTGCCTCAGTATTGAGGGAGAAATTTCAAACTCTAGCAGAAAAAAGTGTCTCCTAGTCTAAGCGAAGTTTTTTTGCCGCCTGCTCTGCCGTTTGTCGCATAGCGTGTGGTTCTAAACTTGGATTTTCGGCCATGAACATGACTTTGGAATTTGGCACAACTCATTCTTTCCTGTAGAGTACATCTGGGGCTACATTTCGTGCAAGTTTCAGCTCGATTGCCTCAGTATTGAGGGAGAAATTTCAAACTCTAGCAGAAAAAAGTGTCTCCTAGTCTAAGCGCAGTTTTTTTGCCGCCTGCTCTGCCGTTTGTCGCATAGCGTGTGGTGCTAAACTTGGATTTTCGGCCATGAACATGACTTTGGAATTTGGCACAGCTCATACTTTCCTGTAGAGTACATCTGGGGCTACATTTCGTGCAAGTTTCAGCTCGATTGCCTCAGTATTGAGGGAGAAATTTCAAACTCTAGCACAAAAAAGTGTCTCCTAGTCTAAGCGCAGTTTTTTTGCCGCCTGCTCTGCCGTTTGTCGCATAGCGTGTGGTGCTATACTTGGATTTTCGGCCATGAACATGACTTTGGAATTTGGCACTGCTCATAGTTTCCTGTAGAGTACATATGAGTTTACATTTCGTGCAAATTTGAGCCCGATTGCCTCAGTATTGAGGGAGAAATTACAAACTCTAGCAGAAAAAAGTGTCTCTAAGTCTAAGTGCAGTTTTTATGGCGCCTGCTCCATTGCTTTCTCGCATAACGTGTGGTGCTATACTTGGATTTTCGGCCATGAACATGACTTTGGAATTTGGCACAGCTCATGCTTTCCTGTAGAGTACATCTGGGGCTACATTTCGTGCAAGTTTCAGCTCGATTGCCTCAGTATTGAGGGAGAAATTTCAAACTCTAGCAGAAAAAAGTGTCTCCTAGTCTAAGCGCAGTTTTTTTGCCGACTGCTCTGCCGTTTTGTCGCATAGCGTGTAGTGCTATACTTGGATTTTCGGCCATGAACATGACTTTGGAATTTGGCACTGCTCATACTTTCCTGTAGAGTATATCTGGGGCTACATTTCGTGCAAGTTTCAGCTCGATTGCCTAAGTATTGAGGGAAAAATTTCAAACTCTAGCAGAAAAAAGTGTCTCATAGTCTAAATGCAGTTTTTCTGTCGACTGCTCTGCCGTTTGTCGCATAGCGTGTGGTGCTATACTTGGATTTTCAGCCATGAACATGACTTTGGAATTTGGCTCAGCTCATACTTTCCTGTAGAGTACATCTGGGGCTACATTTCGTGCAAGTTTCAGCTCGATTGCCTCAGTATTGAGGGAGAAATTTCAAACTCTAACAGAAAAAATTGTCTCATAGTCTAAGTGCAGGGTTTTTTTTGCCGCGTGCTCTGCCGTTTTGTCGCATAGCGTGTGGTGCTATACTTGGATTTTCGGCCATGAACATAACTTTGGAATTTGGCACTGCTCATACTTTCCTGTAGAGTACATCTTGGGCTACATTTCGTGCAAGTTTCAGCTCGATTGCCTCTGTATTGAGGGAGAAATTTCAAACTCTAGCAGAAAAAAGTGTCTCATAGTCAAAGTGCATTTTTTTTTTTGCCGACTGCTCTGCCGTTTTGTCGCATAGCGTGTGGTGCTATACTTGGATTTTCGGCCATGAACATGACTTTGGAATTTGGCACTGCTCATACTTTCCTGTAGAGTACATCTGAGTCTACATTTCGTGCAAGCTTCAGCTCGGTTGCCTAAGTATTGAGGGAGTAATTTCAAACTCTAGCAGAAAAAAGTGTCTCCTAGTCTAAGCGCAGTTTTTTTGCCGCCTGCTCTGCCGTTTGTCGCATAGCGTGTGGTGCTATACTTGGATTTTCGGCCATGAACATGACTTTGGAATTTGGCACTGCTCATACTTTCCTGTAGAGTACATCTGAGTCTACATTTCGTGCAAGTTTCAGCTCGATTGCCTCAGTATTGAGGGAGAAATTTTAAACTCTAGCAGAAAAAAGTGTCTCCTAGTCTAAGCGCAGTTTTTTTGCCGCCTGCTCTGCCGTTTGTCGCATAGCGTGTGGTGCTATACTTGGATTTTCGGCCATGAACATGACTTTCTAATTTGGCACTGCTCATACTTTCCTGTAGAGTACATCTGGGGCTACATTTCATGTAAGTTTCAGGACGATTGCCTCAGGATTGAGGGAGAAATTTCAAACTCTAGCAGAAAAAAGGGTCTCCTAGTCTAAGCGCAGTTTTTTTGCCGACTGCTCTGCCGTTTTGTCGCATAGCGTGTGGTGCTATACTTGGATTTTCGGCCATGAATATGACTTTGGAATTTGGCAGAGCTCATACTTTCCTGTAACTTTCCTGTAGAGTACATGTGGGGCTACATTTCGTGCAAGTTTCAGCTCGATTGCCTCAGTATTGAGGGATAAATTTCAAACTCTAGCAGAAAAAAGTGTCTCCTAGTCTAAGCGCAGTTTTTTTGCCGCCTGCTCTGCCGTTTTGTCGCATAGCGTGTGGTGCTATACTTGGATTTTCGGCCATGAACCTGACTTTGGAATTTGGCACAGCTCATACTTTCCTGTAGAGTTCATCTGGGGCTACATTTCGTGCAAGTTTCAGCTCGATTGCCTCTGTATTGAGGGAGAAATTTCAAACTCTAGCAGAAAAAAGTGTCTCATAGTCAAAGTGCATTTTTTTTTTTGCCGACTGCTCTGCCGTTTTGTCGCATAGCGTGTGGTGCTATACTTGGATTCTCGGCCATGAACATGACTTTGGAATTTGGCACAGCTCATTCTTTCCTGTAACTTTCCTGTAGAGTACATGTGGGGCTACATTTCGTGCAAGTTTCAGCTCGATTGCCTAAGTATTGAGGGAGTAATTTCAAACTCTAGCAGAAAAAAGTGTCTCCTAGTCTAAGCGCAGTTTTTTTGCCGCCTGCTCTGCCGTTTGTCGCATAGCGTGTGGTGCTATACTTGGATTTTCGGCCATGAACATGACTTTGGAATTTGGCACTGCTCATACTTTCCTGTAGAGTACATCTGGGGCTACATTTCGTGCAAGTTTCAGCTCGATTGCCTCAGTATTGAGGGATGAATTTCAAACTCTAGCAGAAAAAAGTGTCTCCTAGTCTAAGCGCAGTTTTTTTGCCGCCTGCTCTGCCGTTTGTCGCAAAGCGTGTGGTGCTATACTTGGATTTTCGGCCATAAACATGACTTTCGAATTTGGCACAACTCATACTTTCCTGTAGAGAACATCTGGGGTTACGTTTCGTGCAAGTTTCAGCTCGATTGCCTCAGTATTGAGGGAGAAATTTTAAACTCTAGCAGAAAAAAGTGTCTCCTAGTCTAAGCGCAGTTTTTTTGCCGCCTGCTCTGCCGTTTGTCGCATAGCGTGTGGTGCTATACTTGGATTTTCGGCCATGAACATGACTTTCTAATTTGGCACTGCTCATACTTTCCTGTAGAGTACATCTGAGGCTACATTTCGTGCAAGTTTCAGCTCGATTGCCTCAGTATTGAGGGAGAAATTTCAAACTCTAGCAGAAAAAAGTGTCTCCTAGTCTAAGCGCAGTTTTTTTGCCGCCTGCTCTGCCGTTTGTCGCATAGCGTGTGGTGCTAAACTTGGATTTTCGGCCATGAACATGACTTTGGAATTTGGCACAGCTCATACTTTCCTGTAGAGTACATCTGGGGCTACATTTCGTGCAAGTTTCAGCTCGATTGCCTCAGTATTGAGGGAGAAATTTCAAACTCTAGCACAAAAAAGTGTCTCCTAGTCTAAGCGCAGTTTTTTTGCCGCCTGCTCTGCCGTTTGTCGCATAGCGTGTGGTGCTATACTTGGATTTTCGGCCATGAACATGACTTTGGAATTTGGCACTGCTCATAGTTTCCTGTAGAGTACATATGAGTTTACATTTCGTGCAAATTTGAGCCCGATTGCCTCAGTATTGAGGGAGAAATTACAAACTCTAGCAGAAAAAAGTGTCTCTAAGTCTAAGTGCAGTTTTTATGGCGCCTGCTCCATTGCTTTCTCGCATAACGTGTGGTGCTATACTTGGATTTTCGGCCATGAACATGACTTTGGAATTTGGCACAGCTCATGCTTTCCTGTAGAGTACATCTGGGGCTACATTTCGTGCAAGTTTCAGCTCGATTGCCTCAGTATTGAGGGAGAAATTTCAAACTCTAGCAGAAAAAAGTGTCTCCTAGTCTAAGCGCAGTTTTTTTGCCGACTGCTCTGCCGTTTTGTCGCATAGCGTGTAGTGCTATACTTGGATTTTCGGCCATGAACATGACTTTGGAATTTGGCACTGCTCATACTTTCCTGTAGAGTATATCTGGGGCTACATTTCGTGCAAGTTTCAGCTCGATTGCCTAAGTATTGAGGGAAAAATTTCAAACTCTAGCAGAAAAAAGTGTCTCATAGTCTAAATGCAGTTTTTCTGTCGACTGCTCTGCCGTTTGTCGCATAGCGTGTGGTGCTATACTTGGATTTTCAGCCATGAACATGACTTTGGAATTTGGCTCAGCTCATACTTTCCTGTAGAGTACATCTGGGGCTACATTTCGTGCAAGTTTCAGCTCGATTGCCTCAGTATTGAGGGAGAAATTTCAAACTCTAACAGAAAAAATTGTCTCATAGTCTAAGTGCAGGGTTTTTTTTGCCGCGTGCTCTGCCGTTTTGTCGCATAGCGTGTGGTGCTATACTTGGATTTTCGGCCATGAACATAACTTTGGAATTTGGCACTGCTCATACTTTCCTGTAGAGTACATCTGGGGCTACATTTCGTGCAAGTTTCAGCTCGATTGCCTCAGTATTGAGGGAGAAATTTCAAACTCTAGCAGAAAAAAGTGTCTCCTAGTCTAAGCGCAGTTTTTTTGCCGACTGCTCTGCCGTTTTGTCGCATAGCGTGTAGTGCTATACTTGGATTTTCGGCCATGAACATGACTTTGGAATTTGGCACTGCTCATACTTTCCTGTAGAGTACATCTGGGGCTACATTTCGTGCAAGTTTCAGCTCGATTGCCTAAGTATTGAGGGAAAAATTTCAAACTCTAGCAGAAAAAAGTGTCTCCTAGTCTAAGCGCAGTTTTTTTGCCGCCTGCTCTGCCGTTTGTCGCATAGCGTGTGGTGCTATACTTGGATTTTCGGCCATGAACATGACTTTCTAATTTGGCACTGCTCATACTTTCCTGTAGAGTACATCTGGGGCTACATTTCGTGCAAGTTTCAGCTCGATTGCCTCAGTATTGAGGGAGAAATTTCAAACTCTAGCAGAAAAAAGTGTCTCCTAGTCTAAGCGCAGTTTTTTTGCCGCCTGCTCTGCCGTTTGTCGCATAGCGTGTGGTGCTAAACTTGGATTTTCGGCCATGAACATGACTTTGGAATTTGGCACAGCTCATACTTTCCTGTAGAGTACATCTGGGGCTACATTTCGTGCAAGTTTCAGCTCGATTGCCTCAGTATTGAGGGATGAATTTCAAACTCTAGCAGAAAAAAGTGTCTCCTAGTCTAAGCGCAGTTTTTTTGCCGACTGCTCTGCCGTTTTGTCGCATAGCGTGTAGTGCTATACTTGGATTTTCGGCCATGAACATGACTTTGGAATTTGGCACTGCTCATACTTTCCTGTAGAGTATATCTGGGGCTACATTTCGTGCAAGTTTCAGCTCGATTGCCTAAGTATTGAGGGAAAAATTTCAAACTCTAGCAGAAAAAAGTGTCTCATAGTCTAAATGCAGTTTTTCTGTCGACTGCTCTGCCGTTTGTCGCATAGCGTGTGGTGCTATATTTGGATTTTCAGCCATGAACATGACTTTGGAATTTGGCTCAGCTCATACTTTCCTGTAGAGTACATCTGGGGCTACATTTCGTGCAAGTTTCAGCTCGATTGCCTCAGTATTGAGGGAGAAATTTCAAACTCTAACAGAAAAAATTGTCTCATAGTCTAAGTGCAGGGTTTTTTTTGCCGCGTGCTCTGCCGTTTTGTCGCATAGCGTGTGGTGCTATACTTGGATTTTCGGCCATGAACATAACTTTGGAATTTGGCACTGCTCATACTTTCCTGTAGAGTACATCTGGGGCTACATTTCGTGCAAGTTTCAGCTCGATTGCCTCAGTATTGAGGGAGAAATTTCAAACTCTAGCAGAAAAAAGTGTCTCCTAGTCTAAGCGCAGTTTTTTTGCGGACTGCTCTGCCGTTTTGTCGCATAGCGTGTAGTGCTATACTTGGATTTTCGGCCATGAACATGACTTTGGAATTTGGCACTGCTCATACTTTCCTGTAGAGTACATCTGGGGCTACATTTCGTGCAAGTTTCAGCTCGATTGCCTAAGTATTGAGGGAAAAATTTCAAACTCTAGCAGAAAAAAGTGTCTCCTAGTCTAAGCGCAGTTTTTTTGCCGCCTGCTCTACCGTTTGTCGCATAGCGTGTGGTGCTATACTTGGATTTTCGGCCATGAACATGACTTTCTAATTTGGCACTGCTCATACTTTCCTGTAGAGTACATCTGGGGCTACATTTCGTGCAAGTTTCAGCTCGATTGCCTCAGTATTGAGGGAGAAATTTCAAACTCTAGCAGAAAAAAGTGTCTCCTAGTCTAAGCGCAGTTTTTTTGCCGCCTGCTCTGCCGTTTGTCGCATAGCGTGTGGTGCTAAACTTGGATTTTCGGCCATGAACATGACTTTGGAATTTGGCACAGCTCATACTTTCCTGTAGAGTACATCTGGGGCTACATTTCGTGCAAGTTTCAGCTCGATTGCCTCAGTATTGAGGGAGAAATTTCAAACTCTAGCAGAAAAAAGTGTCTCCTAGTCTAAGCGCAGTTTTTTTGCCGCCTGCTCTGCCGTTTTGTCGCATAGCGTGTGGTGCTATACTTGGATTTTCGGCCTTGAACCTGACTTTGGAATTTGGCACTGCTCATACTTTCCTGTAGAGTTTATCTGGGGCTACATTTCATGTAAGTTTCAGGACGATTGCCTCAGGATTGGGGGAGAAATTTCAAACTCTAGCAGAAAAAAGGGTCTCCTAGTCTAAGCGCAGTTTTTTTGCCGCCTGCTCTGCCGTTTGTCGCAAAGCGTGTGGTGCTATACTTGGATTTTATAAACATGACTTTCGAATTTGGCACAGCTCATACTTTCCTGTAGAGAACATCTGGGGCTACATTTCGTGCAAGTTTCAGCTCGATTGCCTCAGTATTGAGGGAGAAATTTTAAACTCTAGCAGAAAAAAGTGTCTCCTAGTCTAAGCGCAGTTTTTTTGCCGCCTGCTCTGCCGTTTGTCGCATAGCGTGTGGTGCTATACTTGGATTTTCGGCCATGAACATGACTTTGGAATTTGGCACTGCTCATACTTTCCTGCAGAGTACATCTGAGTTTACATTTCGTGCAAATTTGAGCCCGATTGCCTCAGTATTGAGGGAGAAATTACAAACTCTAGCAGAAAAAAGTGTCTCTAAGTCTAAGTGCAGTTTTTATGGCGCCTGCTCCATTGCTTTCTCGCATAACGTGTGGTGATATACTTGGATTTTCGGCCATGAACATGACTTTGGAATTTGGCACAGCTCATGCTTTCCTGTAGAGTACATCTGGGGCTACATTTCGTGCAAGTTTCAGCTCGATTGCCTCAGTATTGAGGGATTAATTTCAAACTCTAGCAGAAAAAAGTGTCTCCTAGTCTAAGCGCAGTTTTTTTGCCGCCTGCTCTGCCGTTTGTCGCATAGCGTGTGGTGCTATACTTGGATTTTCGGCCATGAACATGACTTTCTAATTTGGCACTGCTCATACTTTCCTGTAGAGTACATCTGGGGCTACATTTCGTGCAAGTTTCAGCTCGATTGCCTCAGTATTGAGGGAGAAATTTCAAACTCTAGCAGAAAAAAGTGTCTCCTAGTCTAAGCGAAGTTTTTTTGCCGCCTGCTCTGCCGTTTGTCGCATAGCGTGTGGTTCTAAACTTGGATTTTCGGCCATGAACATGACTTTGGAATTTGGCA
This sequence comes from Astropecten irregularis, assembly GCA_963971285.1. NCBI lineage: Eukaryota > Metazoa > Echinodermata > Asteroidea > Paxillosida > Astropectinidae > Astropecten > Astropecten irregularis. The sequence continues at coordinate 7,020,388 of OZ020255.1, forward strand.
CAACTCATTCTTTCCTGTAGAGTACATCTGGGGCTACATTTCGTGCAAGTTTCAGCTCGATTGCCTCAGTATTGAGGGAGAAATTTCAAACTCTAGCAGAAAAAAGTGTCTCCTAGTCTAAGCGCAGTTTTTTTGCCGCCTGCTCTGCCGTTTGTCGCATAGCGTGTGGTGCTAAACTTGGATTTTCGGCCATGAACATGACTTTGGAATTTGGCACAGCTCATACTTTCCTGTAGAGTACATCTGGGGCTACATTTCGTGCAAGTTTCAGCTCGATTGCCTCAGTATTGAGGGAGAAATTTCAAACTCTAGCACAAAAAAGTGTCTCCTAGTCTAAGCGCAGTTTTTTTGCCGCCTGCTCTGCCGTTTGTCGCATAGCGTGTGGTGCTATACTTGGATTTTCGGCCATGAACATGACTTTGGAATTTGGCACTGCTCATAGTTTCCTGTAGAGTACATATGAGTTTACATTTCGTGCAAATTTGAGCCCGATTGCCTCAGTATTGAGGGAGAAATTACAAACTCTAGCAGAAAAAAGTGTCTCTAAGTCTAAGTGCAGTTTTTATGGCGCCTGCTCCATTGCTTTCTCGCATAACGTGTGGTGCTATACTTGGATTTTCGGCCATGAACATGACTTTGGAATTTGGCAAAGCTCATGCTTTCCTGTAGAGTACATCTGGGGCTACATTTCGTGCAAGTTTCAGCTCGATTGCCTCAGTATTGAGGGAGAAATTTCAAACTCTAGCAGAAAAAAGTGTCTCCTAGTCTAAGCGCAGTTTTTTTGCCGACTGCTCTGCCGTTTTGTCGCATAGCGTGTAGTGCTATACTTGGATTTTCGGCCATGAACATGACTTTGGAATTTGGCACTGCTCATACTTTCCTGTAGAGTATATCTGGGGCTACATTTCGTGCAAGTTTCAGCTCGATTGCCTAAGTATTGAGGGAAAAATTTCAAACTCTAGCAGAAAAAAGTGTCTCATAGTCTAAATGCAGTTTTTCTGTCGACTGCTCTGCCGTTTGTCGCATAGCGTGTGGTGCTATACTTGGATTTTCAGCCATGAACATGACTTTGGAATTTGGCTCAGCTCATACTTTCCTGTAGAGTACATCTGGGGCTACATTTCGTGCAAGTTTCAGCTCGATTGCCTCAGTATTGAGGGAGAAATTTCAAACTCTAACAGAAAAAATTGTCTCATAGTCTAAGTGCAGGGTTTTTTTTGCCGCGTGCTCTGCCGTTTTGTCGCATAGCGTGTGGTGCTATACTTGGATTTTCGGCCATGAACATAACTTTGGAATTTGGCACTGCTCATACTTTCCTGTAGAGTACATCTTGGGCTACATTTCGTGCAAGTTTCAGCTCGATTGCCTCAGTATTGAGGGAGAAATTTCAAACTCTAGCAGAAAAAAGTGTCTCCTAGTCTAAGCGCAGTTTTTTTGCCGACTGCTCTGCCGTTTTGTCGCATAGCGTGTAGTGCTATACTTGGATTTTCGGCCATGAACATGACTTTGGAATTTGGCACTGCTCATACTTTCCTGTAGAGTACATCTGGGGCTACATTTCGTGCAAGTTTCAGCTCGATTGCCTAAGTATTGAGGGAAAAATTTCAAACTCTAGCAGAAAAAAGTGTCTCCTAGTCTAAGCGCAGTTTTTTTGCCGCCTGCTCTGCCGTTTGTCGCATAGCGTGTGGTGCTATACTTGGATTTTCGGCCATGAACATGACTTTCTAATTTGGCACTGCTCATACTTTCCTGTAGAGTACATCTGGGGCTACATTTCGTGCAAGTTTCAGCTCGATTGCCTCAGTATTGAGGGAGAAATTTCAAACTCTAGCAGAAAAAAGTGTCTCCTAGTCTAAGCGCAGTTTTTTTGCCGCCTGCTCTGCCGTTTGTCGCATAGCGTGTGGTGCTAAACTTGGATTTTCGGCCATGAACATGACTTTGGAATTTGGCACAGCTCATACTTTCCTGTAGAGTACATCTGGGGCTACATTTCGTGCAAGTTTCAGCTCGATTGCCTCAGTATTGAGGGATGAATTTCAAACTCTAGCAGAAAAAAGTGTCTCCTAGTCTAAGCGCAGTTTTTTTGCCGACTGCTCTGCCGTTTTGTCGCATAGCGTGTAGTGCTATACTTGGATTTTCGGCCATGAACATGACTTTGGAATTTGGCACTGCTCATACTTTCCTGTAGAGTATATCTGGGGCTACATTTCGTGCAAGTTTCAGCTCGATTGCCTAAGTATTGAGGGAAAAATTTCAAACTCTAGCAGAAAAAAGTGTCTCATAGTCTAAATGCAGTTTTTCTGTCGACTGCTCTGCCGTTTGTCGCATAGCGTGTGGTGCTATATTTGGATTTTCAGCCATGAACATGACTTTGGAATTTGGCTCAGCTCATACTTTCCTGTAGAGTACATCTGGGGCTACATTTCGTGCAAGTTTCAGCTCGATTGCCTCAGTATTGAGGGAGAAATTTCAAACTCTAACAGAAAAAATTGTCTCATAGTCTAAGTGCAGGGTTTTTTTTGCCGCGTGCTCTGCCGTTTTGTCGCATAGCGTGTGGTGCTATACTTGGATTTTCGGCCATGAACATAACTTTGGAATTTGGCACTGCTCATACTTTCCTGTAGAGTACATCTGGGGCTACATTTCGTGCAAGTTTCAGCTCGATTGCCTCAGTATTGAGGGAGAAATTTCAAACTCTAGCAGAAAAAAGTGTCTCCTAGTCTAAGCGCAGTTTTTTTGCCGACTGCTCTGCCGTTTTGTCGCATAGCGTGTAGTGCTATACTTGGATTTTCGGCCATGAACATGACTTTGGAATTTGGCACTGCTCATACTTTCCTGTAGAGTACATCTGGGGCTACATTTCGTGCAAGTTTCAGCTCGATTGCCTAAGTATTGAGGGAAAAATTTCAAACTCTAGCAGAAAAAAGTGTCTCCTAGTCTAAGCGCAGTTTTTTTGCCGCCTGCTCTGCCGTTTGTCGCATAGCGTGTGGTGCTATACTTGGATTTTCGGCCATGAACATGACTTTCTAATTTGGCACTGCTCATACTTTCCTGTAGAGTACATCTGGGGCTACATTTCGTGCAAGTTTCAGCTCGATTGCCTCAGTATTGAGGGAGAAATTTCAAACTCTAGCAGAAAAAAGTGTCTCCTAGTCTAAGCGCAGTTTTTTTGCCGCCTGCTCTGCCGTTTGTCGCATAGCGTGTGGTGCTAAACTTGGATTTTCGGCCATGAACATGACTTTGGAATTTGGCACAGCTCATACTTTCCTGTAGAGTACATCTGGGGCTACATTTCGTGCAAGTTTCAGCTCGATTGCCTCAGTATTGAGGGAGAAATTTCAAACTCTAGCAGAAAAAAGTGTCTCCTAGTCTAAGCGCAGTTTTTTTGCCGCCTGCTCTGCCGTTTTGTCGCATAGCGTGTGGTGCTATACTTGGATTTTCGGCCTTGAACCTGACTTTGGAATTTGGCACTGCTCATACTTTCCTGTAGAGTTTATCTGGGGCTACATTTCATGTAAGTTTCAGGACGATTGCCTCAGGATTGAGGGAGAAATTTCAAACTCTAGCAGAAAAAAGGGTCTCCTAGTCTAAGCGCAGTTTTTTTGCCGCCTGCTCTGCCGTTTGTCGCAAAGCGTGTGGTGCTATACTTGGATTTTATAAACATGACTTTCGAATTTGGCACAGCTCATACTTTCCTGTAGAGAACATCTGGGGCTACATTTCGTGCAAGTTTCAGCTCGATTGCCTCAGTATTGAGGGAGAAATTTTAAACTCTAGCAGAAAAAAGTGTCTCCTAGTCTAAGCGCAGTTTTTTTGCCGCCTGCTCTGCCGTTTGTCGCATAGCGTGTGGTGCTATACTTGGATTTTCGGCCATGAACATGACTTTGGAATTTGGCACTGCTCATACTTTCCTGCAGAGTACATCTGAGTTTACATTTCGTGCAAATTTGAGCCCGATTGCCTCAGTATTGAGGGAGAAATTACAAACTCTAGCAGAAAAAAGTGTCTCTAAGTCTAAGTGCAGTTTTTATGGCGCCTGCTCCATTGCTTTCTCGCATAACGTGTGGTGATATACTTGGATTTTCGGCCATGAACATGACTTTGGAATTTGGCACAGCTCATGCTTTCCTGTAGAGTACATCTGGGGCTACATTTCGTGCAAGTTTCAGCTCGATTGCCTCAGTATTGAGGGATTAATTTCAAACTCTAGCAGAAAAAAGTGTCTCCTAGTCTAAGCGCAGTTTTTTTGCCGCCTGCTCTGCCGTTTGTCGCATAGCGTGTGGTGCTATACTTGGATTTTCGGCCATGAACATGACTTTCTAATTTGGCACTGCTCATACTTTCCTGTAGAGTACATCTGGGGCTACATTTCGTGCAAGTTTCAGCTCGATTGCCTCAGTATTGAGGGAGAAATTTCAAACTCTAGCAGAAAAAAGTGTCTCCTAGTCTAAGCGAAGTTTTTTTGCCGCCTGCTCTGCCGTTTGTCGCATAGCGTGTGGTTCTAAACTTGGATTTTCGGCCATGAACATGACGTTGGAATTTGGCACAACTCATTCTTTCCTGTAGAGTACATCTGGGGCTACATTTCGTGCAAGTTTCAGCTCGATTGCCTCTGTATTAAGGGAGAAATTTCAAACTCTAGCAGAAAAAACTGTCTCATAGTCAAAGTGCATTTTTTTTTTGCCGACTGCTCTGCCATTTTGTCGCATAGCGTGTGGTGCTATACTTGGATTTTCGGCCATGAACTTGACTTTGGAATTTGGCACAGCTCATACTTTCCTGTAGAGTTTATCTGGGGCTACATTTCATGTAAGTTTCAGGACGATTGCCTCAGGATTGAGGGAGAAATTTCAAACTCTAGCAGAAAAAAGTGTCTCATAGTCAAAGTGCATTTTTTTTTTGCCGACTGCTCTGCCGTTTTGTCGCATAGCGTGTGGTGCTATACTTGGATTCTCGGCCATGAACATGACTTTGGAATTTGGCACAGCTCATTCTTTCCTGTAACTTTCCTGTAGAGTACATGTGGGGCTACATTTCGTGCAAGTTTCAGCTCGATTGCCTAAGTATTGAGGGAGTAATTTCAAACTCTAACAGAAAAAAGTGTCTCATAGTCTAAGTGCAGTTTTTCTGCCGACTGTTCTGCCGTTTTGTCGCATAGCGTGTGGTGCTATACTTGGATTTTCGGCCATGAACATGACTTTGGAATTTGGCACAGCTCATTCTTTCCTGTAACTTTCCTGTAGAGTACATGTGGGGCTACATTTCGTGCAAGTTTCAGCTCGATTGCCTAAGTATTGAGGGAGTAATTTCAAACTCTAACAGAAAAAAGTGTCTCATAGTCTAAGTGCAGTTTTTCTGCCGACTGTTCTGCCGTTTTGTCGCATAGCGTGTGGTGCTATACTTGGATTTTCGGCCATGAACATGACTTTGGAATTTGGCACAGCTCATATTTTCCTGTAGAGTACATCTGGGGCTACATTTCGTGCAAGTTTCAGCTCGATTGCCTCAGTATTGATGGAGAAATTTCAAACTCTAGCAGAAAAAAGTGTCTCCTAGTCTAAGCGCAGTTTTTTTGCCGCCTGCTCTGCCGTTTGTCGCATAGCGTGTGGTGCTATACTTGGATTTTCGGCCATGAACATGACTTTGGAATTTGGCACTGCTCATACTTTCCTGTAGAGTACATCTGAGTTTACATTTCGTGCAAATTTGAGCCCGATTGCCTCAGTATTGAGGGAGAAATTACAAACTCTAGCAGAAAAAAGTGTCTCTAAGTCTAAGTGCAGTTTTTATGGCGCCTGCTCCATTGCTTTCTCGCATAACGTGTGGTGATATACTTGGATTTTCGGCCATGAACATGACTTTGGAATTTGGCACAGCTCATGCTTTCCTGTAGAGTACATCTGGGGCTACATTTCGTGCAAGTTTCAGCTCGATTGCCTCAGTATTGAGGGATTAATTTCAAACTCTAGCAGAAAAAAGTGTCTCCTAGTCTAAGCGCAGTTTTTTTGCCGCCTGCTCTGCCGTTTGTCGCATAGCGTGTGGTGCTATACTTGGATTTTCGGCCATGAACATGACTTTCTAATTTGGCACTGCTCATACTTTCCTGTAGAGTACATCTGGGGCTACATTTCGTGCAAGTTTCAGCTCGATTGCCTCAGTATTGAGGGAGAAATTTCAAACTCTAGCAGAAAAAAGTGTCTCCTAGTCTAAGCGAAGTTTTTTTGCCGCCTGCTCTGCCGTTTGTCGCATAGCGTGTGGTTCTAAACTTGGATTTTCGGCCATGAACATGACTTTGGAATTTGGCACAGCTCATACTTTCCTGTAGAGTACATCTGGGGCTACATTTCGTGCAAATTTGAGCCCGATTGCCTCAGTATTGAGGGAGAAATTACAAACTCTAGCAGAAAAAAGTGTCTCTAAGTCTAAGTGCAGTTTTTATGGCGCCTGCTCCATTGCTTTCTCGCATAACGTGTGGTGCTATACTTGGATTTTCGGCCATGAACATGACTTTGGAATTTGGCACAACTCATTCTTTCCTGTAGAGTACATCTGGGGCTACATTTCGTGCAAGTTTCAGCTCGATTGCCTCTGTATTGAGGGAGAAATTTCAAACTCTAGCAGAAAAAAGTGTCTCATAGTCAAAGTGCATTTTTTTTTTGCCGACTGCTCTGCCATTTTGTCGCATAGCGTGTGGTGCTATACTTGGATTTTCGGCCATGAACTTGACTTTGGAATTTGGCACAGCTCATTCTTTCCTGTAGAGTTTATCTGGGGCTACATTTCATGTAAGTTTCAGGACGATTGCCTCAGGATTGAGGGAGAAATTTCAAACTCTAGCAGAAAAAAGGGTCTCCTAGTCTAAGCGCAGTTTTTTTGCCGACTGCTCTGCCGTTTTGTCGCATAGCGTGTGGTGCTATACTTGGATTTTCGGCCATGAATATGACTTTGGAATTTGGCAGAGCTCATACTTTCCTGTAACTTTCCTGTAGAGTACATGTGGGGCTACATTTCGTGCAAGTTTCAGCTCGATTGCCTCAGTATTGAGGGATAAATTTCAAACTCTAGCAGAAAAAAGTGTCTCCTAGTCTAAGCGCAGTTTTTTTGCCGCCTGCTCTGCCGTTTTGTCGCATAGCGTGTGGTGCTATACTTGGATTTTCGGCCATGAACCTGACTTTGGAATTTGGCACAGCTCATACTTTCCTGTAGAGTTCATCTGGGGCTACATTTCGTGCAAGTTTCAGCTCGATTGCCTCTGTATTGAGGGAGAAATTTCAAACTCTAGCAGAAAAAAGTGTCTCATAGTCAAAGTGCATTTTTTTTTTGCCGACTGCTCTGCCGTTTTGTCGCATAGCGTGTGGTGCTATACTTGGATTCTCGGCCATGAACATGACTTTGGAATTTGGCACAGCTCATTCTTTCCTGTAACTTTCCTGTAGAGTACATGTGTGGCTACATTTCGTGCAAGTTTCAGCTCGATTGCCTAAGTATTGAGGGAGTAATTTCAAACTCTAACAGAAAAAAGTGTCTCATAGTCTAAGTGCAGTTTTTCTGCCGACTGTTCTGCCGTTTTGTCGCATAGCGTGTGGTGCTATACTTGGATTTTCGGCCATGAACATGACTTTGGAATTTGGCAGAGCTCATACTTTCCTGTAACTTTCCTGTAGAGTACATGTGGGGCTACATTTCGTGCAAGTTTCAGCTCGATTGCCTAAGTATTGAGGGAGTAATTTCAAACTCTAACAGAAAAAAGTGTCTCATAGTCTAAGTGCAGTTTTTCTGCCGACTGTTCTGCCGTTTTGTCGCATAGCGTGTGGTGCTATACTTGGATTTTCGGCCATGAACATGACTTTGGAATTTGGCACAGCTCATATTTTCCTGTAGAGTACATCTGGGGCTACATTTCGTGCAAGTTTCAGCTCGATTGCCTCAGTATTGATGGAGAAATTTCAAACTCTAGCAGAAAAAAGTGTCTCCTAGTCTAAGCGCAGTTTTTTTGCCGCCTGCTCTGCCGTTTGTCGCATAGCGTGTGGTGCTATACTTGGATTTTCGGCCATGAACATGACTTTCTAATTTGGCACTGCTCATACTTTCCTGTAGAGTACATCTGGGGCTACATTTCGTGCAAGTTTCAGCTCGATTGCCTCAGTATTGAGGGAGAAATTTCAAACTCTAGCACAAAAAAGTGTCTCCTAGTCTAAGCGCAGTTTTTTTGCCGCCTGCTCTGCCGTTTGTCGCATAGCGTGTGGTGCTATACTTGGATTTTCGGCCATGAACATGACTTTGGAATTTGGCACTGCTCATAGTTTCCTGTAGAGTACATATGAGTTTACATTTCGTGCAAATTTGAGCCCGATTGCCTCAGTATTGAGGGAGAAATTACAAACTCTAGCAGAAAAAAGTCTCTCTAAGTCTAAGTGCAGTTTTTATGGCGCCTGCTCCATTGCTTTCTCGCATAACGTGTGGTGCTATACTTGGATTTTCGGCCATGAACATGACTTTGGAATTTGGCACAGCTCATGCTTTCCTGTAGAGTACATCTGGGGCTACATTTCGTGCAAGTTTCAGCTCGATTGCCTCAGTATTGAGGGAGAAATTTCAAACTCTAGCAGAAAAAAGTGTCTCCTAGTCTAAGCGCAGTTTTTTTGCCGACTGGTCTGCCGTTTTGTCGCATAGCGTGTAGTGCTATACTTGGATTTTCGGCCATGAACATGACTTTGGAATTTGGCACTGCTCATACTTTCCTGTAGAGTACATCTGGGGCTACATTTCGTGCAAGTTTCAGCTCGATTGCCTCAGTATTGAGGGAGAAATTTCAAACTCTAGCAGAAAAAAGTGTCTCCTAGTCTAAGCGCAGTTTTTTTGCCGCCTGCTCTGCCGTTTGTCGCATAGCGTGTGGTGCTATACTTGGATTTTCGGCCATAAACATGACTTTGGAATTTGGCACAGGTCCTACTTTCCTGTAGAGTACATCTGGGGCTACATTTCGTGCAAGTTTCAGCTCGATTGCCTCAGTATTGAGGGAGAAATTTCAAACTCTAGCAGAAAAAAGTGTCTCCTAGTCTAAGCGCAGTTTTTTTGCCGCCTGCTCTGCCGTTTGTCGCATAGCGTGTGGTGCTATACTTGGATTTTCGGCCATGAACATGACTTTGGAATTTGGCACTGCTCATACTTTCCTGTAGAGTACATCTGAGTCTACATTTTGTGCAAGTTTCAGCTCGATTGCCTCAGTATTGAGGGATTAATTTCAAACTCTAGCAGAAAAAAGTGTCTCCTAGTCTAAGCGCAGTTTTTTTGCCGCCTGCTCTGCCGTTTGTCGCAAAGCGTGTGGTGCTATACTTGGATTTTCGGCCATAAACATGACTTTCGAATTTGGCACAACTCATACTTTCCTGTAGAGAACATCTGGGGCTACATTTCGTGCAAGTTTCAGCTCGATTGCCTCAGTATTGAGGGAGAAATTTCAAACTCTAGCAGAAAAAAGTGTCTCCTAGTCTAAGCGCAGTTTTTTGCCGCCTGCTCTGCCGTTTGTCGCATAGCGTGTGGTGCTAAACTTGGATTTTCGGCCATGAACATGACTTTGGAATTTGGCACAGCTCATACTTTCCTGTAGAGTACATCTGGGGCTACATTTCGTGCAAGTTTCAGCTCGATTGCCTCAGTATTGAGGGAGAAATTTCAAACTCTAGCACAAAAAAGTGTCTCCTAGTCTAAGCGCAGTTTTTTTGCCGCCTGCTCTGCCGTTTGTCGCATAGCGTGTGGTGCTATACTTGGATTTTCGGCCATGAACATGACTTTGGAATTTGGCACTGCTCATACTTTCCTGTAGAGTACATCTGAGTTTACATTTCGTGCAAATTTGAGCCCGATTGCCTCAGTATTGAGGGAGAAATTACAAACTCTAGCAGAAAAAAGTCTCTCTAAGTCTAAGTGCAGTTTTTATGGCGCCTGCTCCATTGCTTTCTCGCATAACGTGTGGTGCTATACTTGGATTTTCGGCCATGAACATGACTTTGGAATTTGGCACAGCTCATGCTTTCCTGTAGAGTACATCTGGGGCTACATTTCGTGCAAGTTTCAGCTCGATTGCCTCAGTATTGAGGGAGAAATTTCAAACTCTAGCAGAAAAAAGTGTCTCCTAGTCTAAGCGCAGTTTTTTTGCCGACTGGTCTGCCGTTTTGTCGCATAGCGTGTAGTGCTATACTTGGATTTTCGGCCATGAACATGACTTTGGAATTTGGCACTGCTCATACTTTCCTGTAGAGTACATCTGGGGCTACATTTCGTGCAAGTTTCAGCTCGATTGCCTCAGTATTGAGGGAGAAATTTCAAACTCTAGCAGAAAAAAGTGTCTCCTAGTCTAAGCGAAGTTTTTTTGCCGCCTGCTCTGCCGTTTGTCGCATAGCGTGTGGTTCTAAACTTGGATTTTCGGCCATGAACATGACTTTGGAATTTGGCACAGCTCATACTTTCCTGTAGAGTACATCTGGGGCTACATTTCGTGCAAATTTGAGCCCGATTGCCTCAGTATTGAGGGAGAAATTACAAACTCTAGCAGAAAAAAGTGTCTCTAAGTCTAAGTGCAGTTTTTATGGCGCCTGCTCCATTGCTTTCTCGCATAACGTGTGGTGCTATATTTGGATTTTCGGCCATGAACATGACTTTGGAATTTGGCACAGCTCATACTTTCCTGTAGAGTACATCTGGGGCTACATTTCGTGCAAGTTTCAGCTCGATTGCCTCTGTATTGAGGGAGAAATTTCAAACTCTAGCAGAAAAAAGTGTCTCATAGTCAAAGTGCATTTTTTTTTTGCCGACTGCTCTGCCATTTTGTCGCATAGCGTGTGGTGCTATACTTGGATTTTCGGCCATGAACTTGACTTTGGAATTTGGCACAGCTCATTCTTTCCTGTAGAGTTTATCTGGGGCTACATTTCATGTAAGTTTCAGGACGATTGCCTCAGGATTGAGGGAGAAATTTCAAACTCTAGCAGAAAAAAGGGTCTCCTAGTCTAAGCGCAGTTTTTTTGCCGACTGCTCTGCCGTTTTGTCGCATAGCGTGTGGTGCTATACTTGGATTTTCGGCCATGAATATGACTTTGGAATTTGGCAGAGCTCATACTTTCCTGTAACTTTCCTGTAGAGTACATGTGGGGCTACATTTCGTGCAAGTTTCAGCTCGATTGCCTCAGTATTGAGGGATAAATTTCAAACTCTAGCAGAAAAAAGTGTCTCCTAGTCTAAGCGCAGTTTTTTTGCCGCCTGCTCTGCCGTTTTGTCGCATAACGTGTGGTGCTATACTTGGATTTTCGGCCATGAACCTGACTTTGGAATTTGGCACAGCTCATACTTTCCTGTAGAGTTCATCTGGGGCTACATTTCGTGCAAGTTTCAGCTCGATTGCCTCTGTATTGAGGGAGAAATTTCAAACTCTAGCAGAAAAAAGTGTCTCATAGTCAAAGTGCATTTTTTTTTTGCCGACTGCTCTGCCGTTTTGTCGCATAGCGTGTGGTGCTATACTTGGATTCTCGGCCATGAACATGACTTTGGAATTTGGCACAGCTCATTCTTTCCTGTAACTTTCCTGTAGAGTACATGTGGGGCTACATTTCGTGCAAGTTTCAGCTCGATTGCCTAAGTATTGAGGGAGTAATTTCAAACTCTAACAGAAAAAAGTGTCTCATAGTCTAAGTGCAGTTTTTCTGCCGACTGTTCTGCCGTTTTGTCGCATAGCGTGTGGTGCTATACTTGGATTTTCGGCCATGAACATGACTTTGGAATTTGGCAGAGCTCATACTTTCCTGTAACTTTCCTGTAGAGTACATGTGGGGCTACATTTCGTGCAAGTTTCAGCTCGATTGTCTCAGTATTGAGGGAGAAATTTCAAACTCTAGCACAAAAAAGTGTCTCCTAGTCTAAGCGCAGTTTTTTTGCCGCCTGCTCTGCCGTTTGTCGCATAGCGTGTGGTGCTAAACTTGGATTTTCGGCCATGAACATGACTTTGGAATTTGGCACAGCTCATACTTTCCTGTAGAGTACATCTGGGGCTACATTTCGTGCAAGTTTCAGCTCGATTGCCTCAGTATTGAGGGAGAAATTTCAAACTCTAGCACAAAAAAGTGTCTCCTAGTCTAAGCGCAGTTTTTTTTGCCGCCTGCTCTGCCGTTTGTCGCATGGCGTGTGGTGCTATACTTGGATTTTCGGCCATGAACGTGACTTTGGAATTTGGCACTGCTCATACTTTCCTGTAGAGTACATCTGAGTTTACATTTCGTGCAAATTTGAGCCCGATTGCCTCAGTATTGAGGGAGAAATTACAAACTCTAGCAGAAAAAAGTGTCTCTAAGTCTAAGTGCAGTTTTTATGGCGCCTGCTCCATTGCTTTCTCGCATAACGTGTGGTGCTATACTTGGATTTTCGGCCATGAACATGACTTTGGAATTTGGCGCAGCTCATGCTTTCCTGTAGAGTACATCTTGGGCTACATTTCGTGCAAGTTTCAGCTCGATTGCCTCAGTATTGAGGGAGAAATTTTAAACTCTAGCAGAAAAAAGTGTCTCCTAGTCTAAGCGCAGTTTTTTTGCCGCCTGCTCTGCGCAGTATTGAGGGAGAAATTACAAACTCTAGCAGAAAAAAGTGTCTCTAAGTCTAAGTGCAGTTTTTATGGCGCCTGCTCCATTGCTTTCTCGCATAACGTGTGGTGCTATACTTGGATTTTCGGCCATGAACATGACTTTGGAATTTGGCACAGCTCATGCTTTCCTGTAGAGTACATCTGGGGCTACATTTCGTGCAAGTTTCAGCTCGATTGCCTCAGAATTGAGGGAGAAATTTCAAACTCTAGCAGAAAAAAGTGTCTCCTAGTCTAAGCGCAGTTTTTTTGCCGACTGCTCTGCCGTTTTGTCGCATAGCGTGTAGTGCTATACTTGGATTTTCGGCCATGAACATGACTTTGGAATTTGGCACTGCTCATACTTTCCTGTAGAGTATATCTGGGGCTACATTTCGTGCAAGTGTCAGCTCGATTGCCTAAGTATTGAGGGAAAAATTTCAAACTCTAGCAGAAAAAAGTGTCTCATAGTCTAAATGCAGTTTTTCTGTCGACTGCTCTGCCGTTTGTCGCATAGCGTGTGGTGCTATACTTGGATTTTCAGCCATGAACATGACTTTGGAATTTGGCTCAGCTCATACTTTCCTGTAGAGTACATCTGGGGCTACATTTCGTGCAAGTTTCAGCTCGATTGCCTCAGTATTGAGGGAGAAATTTCAAACTCTAGCAGAAAAAGGTGTCTCCTAGTCTAAGCGCAGTTTTTTTGCCGCCTGCTCTGCCGTTTGTCGCATAGCGTGTGGTGCTATACTTGGATTTTCGGCCATGAACATGACCTTGGAATTTGGCACAGCTCATACTTTCCTGTAGAGTATATCTGGGGCTACATTTCGTGCAAGTTTCAGCTCGATTGCCTCAGTATTGAGGGAGAAATTTCAAACTCTAGCAGAAAAAAGTGTCTCCTAGTCTAAGCGCAGTTTTTTGCCGCCTGCTCTGCCGTTTGTCGCATAGCATGTGGTGCTATACTTGGATTTTCGGCCATGAACATGACTTTGGAATTTAGCGCAGCCAATACTATCCTGTAAAGTACATCTGGGGCTACATTTCGTGCAAGTTTCAGCTCGACTTCACAGTTATTAGTAATATAACTTGTATACATTATTTTGATGATTAAATAAAGCTGATATCAAACAGGCGACCCTATGAGGGCGCTATTTTGTTAGTTCCCCTTGTGGATTTTGATGATAAGAAAAACTCATGGGAAAACTTATAAATTTGTATGGAAAATCCGACTCTATGAGGGCGCTATTTTGTTAGTCCACTAATGATTAAAAAAACTGATATAAAACACTGACCCATGAGGGCGCTATTTTGTAAACAAACTTTCACAAGATGGACACCACTGCCATGTGGGAGAACAGCACACAGCGCTTCGTTGAAAAAATTTGAGAAAAAATTTGTGTCTCCTTTCTTGCCCAGGACTAAGCGGATCTGGCAATTTCCAGGTGAGATTGGTCTTGGGTTGACTCTAGATTATCTTGAATACATTTTTAGCTCGAGACGAAGTATTTTTGTAGCTATTTTACAGTAGATTTTAAAAGCTGTCTGACATGTCTGACATTGAGTGAGTGAGTGACAAGTTGCCAACACACTAAGTTACTTGTCACTAGCTATGTTGTCTTCATCGTGAGCAACTTAGAACAACTCGCAGCCAGGATTGAGGTTTAAAATAGCCCTTTTCTTATTCCAAAAGCACTTGGAATATTTTACCAACGCTCCCTTTGGCACAATAGCACAATTCAAAACACTGTGTTTGCTGAGACAAAATAATGTGTGACAATCTTGCCAGCATTGTCTAGCTAGTGCAGGGAGTCGACAGTGCATGTGTATACCCGTGTACAGTGCAGTTATTTATGTTGCATGCCTGTTGAGTGCGATTTGTTGTGTCTCTGTCCTTATCTAATCTTTGCCTTGGAACTAAAAACACCTGGAAATATTAAGCTTGCTCACATAAAACAGGGATACGACTATCAGCAGTTTGCATGAGGTTTGTTAATCATGGTAACTCTCTTCTTACACTTTTACTTCTAACTCTTCTATTGTGGAACATTTGGTGATAGTGTATGTTAGGCCACTTAAGCAGATAATGGCTTTAATGGTAATATCATAATGGTTTTATCAAAGAAATGCAAATTATGGGCAAAAACATCAAGACAGATAATTAACAGTCTTTTGTGAAAATGTCAGTCCCTTACGGCATGTACGGTGCCCACTTCCTGAGAAAAATACAGCCACAGTATTTCTTTAAGTCTTTTATCTTTTATTTTTGATCTTTTAAAAGATCAAACAGATTTTTGGTCGTTGTTTTACCAATTTCTGGATATACACCATTTCAGGGGGAAAAATGTTAACTGCATACATGTTTCTACCACTACCATCGTCATACCCTGTAACTAAGTTGTACGTAAAATCTGTGAACATTGCTGTTTTGGTTTCTTACCAAAGTACATGTATGATAAAAGCCCTATCAAGTTTCCACAATTGTAACCTTAATATTCAAGAGGACTGTTACCACCACCAAGATATTTAGGCGACTAACTTTACAAAAGTGGTTTAAGCTACAATCAGTGGCCTTAATTACACTATTAGTAATACCATACATTTTCTCCATTGACCACCTTCAATTTTTTCTGTTTTTCATTATTCCTGATTGGTAGGCCTTGCTAAAAATCCATAAGCTCTTTTGAAGATGAAGACAGTGATAAAGTCCAGGAACTGCCTCACAAGAAAGATTTGATCGGTGAGTAGAACCCTTCATTACTGCATTTTAACAATGGAAGACTTTGGAGAATCAGTCTTGAGTCAACAGCGCCCGCACAAACCATGCTTGCGCAATTGTGAGTATGCACATGTTGAATTGGGTGCTCGTGCATGCACGTGCGCTGTTGACTTGAAGACTGGTTCTCCAAAAGTCTCCCATTTTGACATAACCGGTTGTAGAGGCCTCCAAGGGCTCCAAAGTTGTTTACTGAAATAACCACCAAGACAATTTCCGACCCTTCAAATGAAAGTAATTACTCAGCACGGTGTTCAATGGTGTGATGTATGTAGGATAATTGACAAAAACTACTCATTTTGAGTCTGACTCCCGTACGTGTCCAACTATCTACATGTAGCGTGCTTTGTGAGATCCATAGTATCACATGTCTCACATAATTAGCCCTGTAGCAGTTTCCATATCCTTAAGCCTCACAACACACATCTTACAGAATAAGAAGCCGATGTGGTCCCCCACAGCAGTTTTTTTCAATTTTGGCCCCAAACCGACTTTTTTCAGAAATGCGCGCTATCTTCCTCATAGTTAGCTGTGACTACCAGGAACCATTTCGAGCAAGAAAAATGCCAATCAACTTGTCATGGAAGGATTTTGGTGTAATTTGAGGCCATTTTGTTAGTGATTGAAATTTCAGAAAAACCGATGTGGTCCCCCACAGCATTTTTTTTCAATTTTGACCCAAAACCGACTTTTTTCAGAAATGCGCGCTATCTTCCTCATAGTTAGCTATGACTACCAGGAACCATTTCGAGCAAGAAAAATGCCAATCAACTTGTCATGGAAGGATTTTGGTGTAATTTGAGGCCATTTTGTTAGTGAGTGAAATTTCAGAAAAACCGATGTGGTCCCCCACAGCATTTTTTTTCAATTTTGACCCAAAACCGACTTTTTTCAGAAATGCGCGCTATCTTCCTGATAGGTCGCTATGACTACCAGGAACCATTTCGAACAAGAAAAATGCCAATCAACTTGTCATGGAAGGATTTTTGTGTAATTTGGGGCCATTTTGTTTGTGAGTGAAACTTCAAAAAATTTATGTGGTCCCCCACATGAGTTTTTTAGATTTTTGCCCCAAAACTAACTTTTTTCAGAAATGCGCGCTATCTTCCTCATAGGTCGCTGTGACTACCAGGAACCATTTCGAACAAGAAAAATGCCAATCCACTTGTCATGGAAGGATTTTTGTGTAATTTGAGGCCATTTTGTTCGTGACTGAAACTTGAAAAATTTTATGTGGTCCCCCACATGAGTTTTTTCGATGTTTGCCCAAAAACTGACTTTTTTCAGAAATGCGCGCTATCTTCCTCATAGGTCGCTATGACTACCAGGAACCATTTCGAACAAGAAAAACTCCAATCAACTTGTCATGGAAGGATTTTTGTGTAATTTGAGGCCATTTTGTTCATGACTGAAACTTCAAAAATTTTATGTGGTCCCCCACATGAGTTTTTTCGATTGTTGCCCCAAACTGACTTTTTTCAGAAATGCGCGCTATCTTCCTCATAGGTCGATATGACTACCGGGAACCATTTCGAACAAAAAAAACTCCAATCAACTTGTCATGGAAGGATTTTTGTGTAATTTGAGGCCATTTTGTTCGTGACTGAAACTTCAAAAATTTTATGTGGTCCCCCACATGAGTTTTTTCGATTTTTGCCCCAAAACTGACTTTTTTCAGAAATGCGCGCTATCTTCCTCATAGGTCGCTGTGACTACCAGGAACCATTTCGAACAAGAAAAATGCCAATCCACTTGTCATGGAAGGATTTTTGTGTAATTTAAGGCCATTTTGTTCGTGACTGAAACTTCAAAAATTTTATGTGGTCCCCCACATGAGTTTTTTCGATTTTTGCCCCAAAACTGACTTTTTTCAGAAATGCGCGCTATCTTCCTCATAGGTCACTGTGACTACCAGGAACCATTTCGAACAAGAAAAATGCCAATCCACTTGTCATGGAAGGATTTTTGTGTAATTTGAGGCCATTTTGTTTGTGAGTGAAAGTTCAAACATTTTATGTGGTCCCCCACATGAGTTTTTTAGATTTTTGCCCCAAAACTGACTTTTTTCAGAAATGCGCGCTATCTTCCTCATAGGTCGCTATGACTACCGGGAACCATTTCGAACAAGAAAAACTCCAATCAACTTGTCATGGAAGGATTTTTGTGTAATTTGACGCCATTTTGTTTGTGAGTGAAACTTCAAAAATTTTATGTGGTCCCCCACATGAGTTTTTTCAATTTTTGCCCAAAAACTAACTTTTTTCAGAAATGCGCGCTATCTTCCTCATAGGTCGTTATGACTACCAGGAACCATTTCGAACAAGAAAAATGCCAATCCACTTGTCATGGAAGGATTTTTGTGTAATTTGAGGCCATTTTGTTCGTGACTGAAACTTCAAAATATTTATGTGGTCCCCCACATAAGTTTTTTCGATTTTTGCCCAAAAACTGACTTTTTTCTTAAATGCGCGCTATCTTCCTCATAGGTCGCTATGACTACCAGGAACCATTTCGAACAAGAAAAATGCCAATCAACTTGTCATGGAAGGATTTTTGTGTAATTTGAGGCCATTTTGTTTGTGAGTGAAACTTCAAAAATTTTATGTGGTCCCCCACATGAGTTTTTTCGATTTTTGCCCAAAAACTGACTTTTTTCAGAAATGCGCGCTATCTTCCTCATAGGTCGCTATGACTACCGGGAACCATTTCGAACAAGAAAAATGCCAATCCACTTGTCATGGAAGGATTTTTGTGTAATTTGAGGCCATTTTGTTCGTGACTGAAACTTCAAAAATTTTATGTGGTCCCCCACATGAGTTTTTTCGATTTTTGCCCCAAAACTGACTTTTTTCAGAAATGCGCGCTATCTTCCTCATAGGTCGCTGTGACTACCGGGAACCATTTCGAACAAGAAAAATGCCAATCAACTTGTCATGGAAGGATTTTTGTGTAATTTGAGGCAATTTTGTTTGTGAGTGAAACTTCAAAAAATTTATGTGGTCCCCCACATGAGTTTTTTCGATTTTTGCCCCAAAACTGACTTTTTTCAGAAATGCGCGCTATCTTCCTCATAGGTCGCTGTGACTACCAGGAACCATTTCGAACAAGAAAAATGCCAATCCACTTGTCATGGAAGGATTTTTGTGTAATTTGATGCCATTTTGTTTGTGAGTGAAACTTCAAAAATTTTATGTGGTCCCCCACATGAGTTTTTTCAATTTTTGCCCAAAAACTAACTTTTTTCAGAAATGCGTGCTATCTTCCTCATAGGTCGTTATGACTACCAGGAACCATTTCGAACAAGAAAAATGCCAATCCACTTGTCATGGAAGGATTTTTGTGTAATTTGAGGCCATTTTGTTCGTGACTGAAACTTCAAAATATTTATGTGGTCCCCCACATAAGTTTTTTCGATTTTTGCCCAAAAACTGACTTTTTTCTTAAATGCGCGCTATCTTCCTCATAGGTCGCTATGACTACCAGGAACCATTTCGAACAAGAAAAATGCCAATCAACTTGTCATGGAAGGATTTTTGTGTAATTTGAGGCCATTTTGTTTGTGAGTGAAACTTCAAAAATTTTATGTGGTCCCCCACATGAGTTTTTTCGATTTTTGCCCAAAAACTGACTTTTTTCAGAAATGCGCGCTATCTTCCTCATAGGTCGCTATGACTACCGGGAACCATTTCGAACAAGAAAAACTCCAATCAACTTGTCATGGAAGGATTTTTGTGTAATTTGAGGCCATTTTGTTCGTGACTGAAACTTCAAAAATTTTATGTGGTCCCCCACATGAGTTTTTTCGATTTTTGCCCCAAAACTGACTTTTTTCAGAAATGCGCGCTATCTTCCTCATAGGTCGCTGTGACTACCAGGAACCATTTCGAACAAGAAAAATGCCAATCCACTTGTCATGGAAGGATTTTTGTGTAATTTGAGGCCATTTTGTTCGTGACTGAAACTTCAAAAATTTTATGTGGTCCCCCACATGAGTTTTTTCGATTTTTGCCCCAAAACTGACTTTTTTCAGAAATGCGCGCTATCTTCCTCATAGGTCGCTATGACTACCGGGAACCATTTCGAACATGAAAAATGCCAATCAACTTGTCATGGAAGGATTTTTGTGTAATTTGAGGCCATTTTGTTTGTGAGTGAAACTTCAAAAATTTTATGTGGTCCCCCACATGAGTTTTTCGATTTTTGCCCCAAAACTGACTTTTTTCAGAAATGCGCGCTATCTTCCTCATAGGTCGCTATGACTACCAGGAACCATTTCGAACAAGAAAAACTCCAATCAACTTGTCATGGAAGGATTTTTGTGTAATTTGAGGCCATTTTGTTCGTGACTGAAACTTCAAAAATTTTATGTGGTCCCCCACATGAGTTTTTTCAATTTTTGCCCAAAAACTAACTTTTTTCAGAAATGCGCGCTATCTTCCTCATAGGTCGTTATGACTACCAGGAACCATTTCAAACAAGAAAAATGCCAATCCACTTGTCATGGAAGGATTTTTGTGTAATTTGAGGCCATTTTGTTCGTGACTGAAACTTCAAAAATTTTATGTGGTCCCCCACATGAGTTTTTTCGATTTTTGCCCCAAAACTGACTTTTTTCAGAAATGCGCGCTATCTTCCTCATAGGTCGCTGTGACTACCAGGAACCATTTCGAACAAGAAAAATGCCAATCAACTTGTCATGGAAGGATTTTTGTGTAATTTGAGGCAATTTTGTTTGTGAGTGAAACTTCAAAAAATTTATGTGGTCCCCCACATGAGTTTTTTAGATTTTTGCCCAAAAACTAACTTTTTTCAGAAATGCGCGCTATCTTCCTCATAGGTCGCTGTGACTACCAGGAACCATTTCGAACAAGAAAAATGCCAATCCACTTGTCATGGAAGGATTTTTGTGTAATTTGAGGCCATTTTGTTCGTGACTGAAATTTCAAAAATTTTATGTGGTCCCCCACATAAGTTTTTTCGATTTTTGCCCAAAAACTGACTTTTTTCAGAAATGCGCGCTATCTTCCTCATAGGTCGCTATGACTACCGGGAACCATTTCGAACAAGAAAAACTCCAATCAACTTGTCATGGAAGGATTTTTGTGTTATTTGAGGCCATTTTGTTTGTGAGTGAAACTTCAAAAATTTTATGTGGTCCCCCACATGAGTTTTTTCGATTTTTGACCCCAAAACTGACTTTTTTCAGAAATGCGCGCTATCTTCCTCATAGGTCGCTATGACTACCGGGAACCATTTCGAACAAGAAAAACTCCAATCAACTTGTCATGGAAGGATTTTTGTGTAATTTGAGGCCATTTTGTTCGTGACTGAAACTTCAAAAATTTTATGTGGTCCCCCACATGAGTTTTTTCGATTTTTGCCCCAAAACTGACTTTTTTCAGAAATGTGCGCTATCTTCCTCATAGGTCGCTATGACTACCAGGAACCATTTCGAACAAGAAAAATGCCAATCAACTTGTCATGGAAGGATTTTTTTTGTGTAATTTGAGGCCATTTTGTTTGTGAGTGAAACTTCAAAAATTTTATGTGGTCCCCCACATGAGTTTTTTCGATTTTTGCCCCAAAACTGACTTTTTTCAGAAATGCACGCTATCTTCCTGATAGGTCGCTATGACAACCAGGAACCATTTCGAACAAGAAAAATGCCAATCAACTTGTCATGGAAGGATTTTTGTGTAATTTGAGGCAATTTTGTTTGTGAGTGAAACTTCAAAAAATTTATGTGGTCCCCCACATGAGTTTTTTAGATTTTTGCCCAAAAACTAACTTTTTTCAGAAATGCGCGCTATCTTCCTCATAGGTCGCTGTGACTACCAGGAACCATTTCGAACAAGAAAAATGCCAATCCACTTGTCATGGAAGGATTTTTGTGTAATTTGAGGCCATTTTGTTTGTGAGTGAAACTTCAAAAATTTTATGTGGTCCCCCACATGAGTTTTTTTGATTTTTGCCCAAAAACTGACTTTTTTCAGAAATGCGCGCTATCTTCCTCATAGGTCGCTATGACTACCAGGAACCATTTCGAACAAGAAAAACTCCAATCAACTTGTCATGGAAGGATTTTTGTGTAATTTGAGGCCATTTTGTTCGTGACTGAAACTTCAAAAATTTTATGTGGTCCCCCACATGAGTTTTTTCGATTTTTGCCCCAAAACTGACTTTTTTCAGAAATGCGCGCTATCTTCCTCATAGGTCGCTATGACTACCGGGAACCATTTCGAACAAGAAAAACTCCAATCAACTTGTCATGGAAGGATTTTTGTGTAATTTGAGGCCATTTTGTTCGTGACTGAAACTTCAAAAATTTTATGTGGTCCCCCACATGAGTTTTTTCGATTTTTGCCCCAAAACTGACTTTTTTCAGAAATGTGCGCTATCTTCCTCATAGGTCGCTATGACTACCAGGAACCATTTCGAACAAGAAAAATGCCAATCAACTTGTCATGGAAGGATTTTTTTTGTGTAATTTGAGGCCATTTTGTTTGTGAGTGAAACTTCAAAAATTTTATGTGGTCCCCCACATGAGTTTTTTCGATTTTTGCCCCAAAACTGACTTTTTTCAGAAATGCGCGCTATCTTCCTCATAGGTCGCTGTGACTACCAGGAACCATTTCGATCAAGAAAAATGCCAATCCACTTGTCATGGAAGGATTTTTGTGTAATTTGAGGCCATTTTGTTCGTGACTGAAACTTCAAAATATTTATGTGGTCCCCCACATGAGTTTTTTCGATTTTTGCCCAAAAACTGACTTTTTTCAGAAATGCGCGCTATCTTCCTCATAGGTCGCTATGACTACCAGGAACCATTTCGAACAAGAAAAACTCCAATCAACTTGTCATGGAAGGATTTTTGTTTAATTTGAGGCCATTTTGTTCGTGACTGAAACTTCAAAAATTTTATGTGGTCCCCCACATGAGTTTTTTCGATTTTTGCCCCAAAACTGACTTTTTTCAGAAATGCGCGCTATCTTCCTCATAGGTCGCTGTGACTACCAGGAACCATTTCGAACAAGAAAAATGCCAATCAACTTGTCATGGAAGGATTTTTGTGTAATTTGAGGCAATTTTGTTTGTGAGTGAAACTTCAAAAAATTTATGTGGTCCCCCACATGAGTTTTTTCGATTTTTGCCCCAAAACTGACTTTTTTCAGAAATGCGCGCTATCTTCCTCATAGGTCGCTGTGACTACCAGGAACCATTTCGAACAAGAAAAATGCCAATCCACTTGTCATGGAAGGATTTTTGTGTAATTTGACGCCATTTTGTTTGTGAGTGAAACTTCAAAAATTTTATGTGGTCCCCCACATGAGTTTTTTCAATTTTTGCCCAAAAACTAACTTTTTTCAGAAATGCGTGCTATCTTCCTCATAGGTCGTTATGACTACCAGGAACCATTTCGAACAAGAAAAATGCCAATCCACTTGTCATGGAAGGATTTTTGTGTAATTTGAGGCCATTTTGTTCGTGACTGAAACTTCAAAATATTTATGTGGTCCCCCACATAAGTTTTTTCGATTTTTGCCCAAAAACTGACTTTTTTCTTAAATGCGCGCTATCTTCCTCATAGGTCGCTATGACTACCAGGAACCATTTCGAACAAGAAAAATGCCAATCAACTTGTCATGGAAGGATTTTTGTGTAATTTGAGGCCATTTTGTTTGTGAGTGAAACTTCAAAAATTTTATGTGGTCCCCCACATGAGTTTTTTCGATTTTTGCCCAAAAACTGACTTTTTTCAGAAATGCGCGCTTTCTTCCTCATAGGTCGCTATGACTACCGGGAACCATTTCGAACAAGAAAAACTCCAATCAACTTGTCATGGAAGGATTTTTGTGTAATTTGAGGCCATTTTGTTCGTGACTGAAACTTCAAAAATTTTATGTGGTCCCCCACATGAGTTTTTTCGATTTTTGCCCCAAAACTGACTTTTTTCAGAAATGCGCGCTATCTTCCTCATAGGTCGCTGTGACTACCAGGAACCATTTCGAACAAGAAAAATGCCAATCAACTTGTCATGGAAGGATTTTTGTGTAATTTGAGGCAATTTTGTTTGTGAGTGAAACTTCAAAAAATTTATGTGGTCCCCCACATGAGTTTTTTCGATTTTTGCCACAAAACTGACTTTTTTCAGAAATGCGCGCTATCTTCCTCATAGGTCGCTGTGACTACCAGGAACCATTTCGAACAAGAAAAATGCCAATCCACTTGTCATGGAAGGATTTTTGTGTAATTTGATGCCATTTTGTTTGTGAGTGAAACTTCAAAAATTTTATGTGGTCCCCCACATGAGTTTTTTCAATTTTTGCCCCAAAACTAACTTTTTTCAGAAATGCGTGCTATCTTCCTCATAGGTCGTTATGACTACCAGGAACCATTTCGAACAAGAAAAATGCCAATCCACTTGTCATGGAAGGATTTTTGTGTAATTTGAGGCCATTTTGTTCGTGACTGAAACTTCAAAATATTTATGTGGTCCCCCACATAAGTTTTTTCGATTTTTGCCCAAAAACTGACTTTTTTCTTAAATGCGCGCTATCTTCCTCATAGGTCGCTATGACTACCGGGAACCATTTCGAACAAGAAAAACTCCAATCAACTTGTCATGGAAGGATTTTTGTGTAATTTGAGGCCATTTTGTTCGTGACTGAAACTTCAAAAATTTTATGTGGTCCCCCACATGAGTTTTTTCGATTTTTGCCCCAAAACTGACTTTTTTCAGAAATGTGCGCTATCTTCCTCATAGGTCGCTATGACTACCAGGAACCATTTCGAACAAGAAAAATGCCAATCAACTTGTCATGGAAGGATTTTTTTTGTGTAATTTGAGGCCATTTTGTTTGTGAGTGAAACTTCAAAAATTTTATGTGGTCCCCCACATGAGTTTTTTCGATTTTTGCCCCAAAACTGACTTTTTTCAGAAATGCGCGCTATCTTCCTCATAGGTCGCTGTGACTACCAGGAACCATTTCGATCAAGAAAAATGCCAATCCACTTGTCATGGAAGGATTTTTGTGTAATTTGAGGCCATTTTGTTCGTGACTGAAACTTCAAAATATTTATGTGGTCCCCCACATGAGTTTTTTCGATTTTTGCCCAAAAACGGACTTTTTTCAGAAATGCGCGCTATCTTCCTCATAGGTCGCTATGACTACCAGGAACCATTTCGAAAAGAAAAACTCCAATCAACTTGTCATGGAAGGATTTTTGTTTAATTTGAGGCCATTTTGTTCGTGACTGAAACTTCAAAAATTTTATGTGGTCCCCCACATGAGTTTTTTCGATTTTTGCCCCAAAACTGACTTTTTTCAGAAATGCGCGCTATCTTCCTCATAGGTCGCTGTGACTACCAGGAACCATTTCGAACAAGAAAAATGCCAATCAACTTGTCATGGAAGGATTTTTGTGTAATTTGAGGCAATTTTGTTTGTGAGTGAAACTTCAAAAAATTTATGTGGTCCCCCACATGAGTTTTTTCGATTTTTGCCCCAAAACTGACTTTTTTCAGAAATGCGCGCTATCTTCCTCATAGGTCGCTGTGACTACCAGGAACCATTTCGAACAAGAAAAATGCCAATCCACTTGTCATGGAAGGATTTTTGTGTAATTTGACGCCATTTTGTTTGTGAGTGAAACTTCAAAAATTTTATGTGGTCCCCCACATGAGTTTTTTCAATTTTTGCCCAAAAACTAACTTTTTTCAGAAATGCGTGCTATCTTCCTCATAGGTCGTTATGACTACCAGGAACCATTTCGAACAAGAAAAATGCCAATCCACTTGTCATGGAAGGATTTTTGTGTAATTTGAGGCCATTTTGTTCGTGACTGAAACTTCAAAATATTTATGTGGTCCCCCACATAAGTTTTTTCGATTTTTGCCCAAAAACTGACTTTTTTCTTAAATGCGCGCTATCTTCCTCATAGGTCGCTATGACTACCAGGAACCATTTCGAACAAGAAAAATGCCAATCAACTTGTCATGGAAGGATTTTTGTGTAATTTGAGGCCATTTTTTTTGTGAGTGAAACTTCAAAAATTTTATGTGGTCCCCCACATGAGTTTTTTCGATTTTTGCCCAAAAACTGACTTTTTTCAGAAATGCGCGCTTTCTTTCTCATAGGTCGCTATGACTACCGGGAACCATTTCGAACAAGAAAAACTCCAATCAACTTGTCATGGAAGGATTTTTGTGTAATTTGAGGCCATTTTGTTCGTGACTGAAACTTCAAAAATTTTATGTGGTCCCCCACATGAGTTTTTTCGATTTTTGCCCCAAAACTGACTTTTTTCAGAAATGCGCGCTATCTTCCTCATAGGTCGCTGTGACTACCAGGAACCATTTCGAACAAGAAAAATGCCAATCAACTTGTCATGGAAGGATTTTTGTGTAATTTGAGGCAATTTTGTTTGTGAGTGAAACTTCAAAAAATTTATGTGGTCCCCCACATGAGTTTTTTCGATTTTTGCCACAAAACTGACTTTTTTCAGAAATGCGCGCTATCTTCCTCATAGGTCGCTGTGACTACCAGGAACCATTTCGAACAAGAAAAATGCCAATCCACTTGTCATGGAAGGATTTTTGTGTAATTTGATGCCATTTTGTTTGTGAGTGAAACTTCAAAAATTTTATGTGGTCCCCCACATGAGTTTTTTCAATTTTTGCCCCAAAACTAACTTTTTTCAGAAATGCGTGCTATCTTCCTCATAGGTCGTTATGACTACCAGGAACCATTTCGAACAAGAAAAATGCCAATCCACTTGTCATGGAAGGATTTTTGTGTAATTTGAGGCCATTTTGTTCGTGACTGAAACTTCAAAATATTTATGTGGTCCCCCACATAAGTTTTTTCGATTTTTGCCCAAAAACTGACTTTTTTCTTAAATGCGCGCTATCTTCCTCATAGGTCGCTATGACTACCAGGAACCATTTCGAACAAGAAAAATGCCAATCAACTTGTCATGGAAGGATTTTTGTGTAATTTGAGGCCATTTTGTTTGTGAGTGAAACTTCAAAAATTTTATGTGGTCCCCCACATGAGTTTTTTCGATTTTTGCCCAAAAACTGACTTTTTTCAGAAATGCGCGCTATCTTCCTCATAGGTCGCTATGACTACCGGGAACCATTTCGAACAAGAAAAACTCCAATCAACTTGTCATGGAAGGATTTTTGTGTAATTTGAGGCCATTTTGTTCGTGACTGAAACTTCAAAAATTTTATGTGGTCCCCCACATGAGTTTTTTCGATTTTTGCCCCAAAACTGACTTTTTTCAGAAATGCGCGCTATCTTCCTCATAGGTCGCTGTGACTACCAGGAACCATTTCGAACAAGAAAAATGCCAATCCACTTGTCATGGAAGGATTTTTGTGTAATTTGAGGCCATTTTGTTCGTGACTGAAACTTCAAAAATTTTATGTGGTCCCCCACATGAATTTTTTCGATTTTTGCCCCAAAACTGACTTTTTTCAGAAATGCGCGCTATCTTCCTCATAGGTCGCTGTGACTACCAGGAACCATTTCGAACAAGAAAAATGCCAATCAACTTGTCATGGAAGGATTTTTGTGTAATTTGAGGCAATTTTGTTTGTGAGTGAAACTTCAAAAAATTTATGTGGTCCCCCACATGAGTTTTTTCGATTTTTGCCCCAAAACTGACTTTTTTCAGAAATGCGCGCTATCTTCCTCATAGGTCGCTGTGACTACCAGGAACCATTTCGAACAAGAAAAATGCCAATCCACTTGTCATGGAAGGATTTTTGTGTAATTTGATGCCATTTTGTTTGTGAGTGAAACTTCAAAAATTTTATGTGGTCCCCCACATGAGTTTTTTCAATTTTTGCCCAAAAACTAACTTTTTTCAGAAATGCGTGCTATCTTCCTCATAGGTCGTTATGACTACCAGGAACCATTTCTTACAAGAAAAATGCCAATCCACTTGTCATGGAAGGATTTTTGTGTAATTTGAGGCCATTTTGTTCGTGACTGAAACTTCAAAATATTTATGTGGTCCCCCACATAAGTTTTTTCGATTTTTGCCCAAAAACTGACTTTTTTCTTAAATGCGCGCTATCTTCCTCATAGGTCGCTATGACTACCAGGAACCATTTCGAACAAGAAAAATGCCAATCAACTTGTCATGGAAGGATTTTTGTGTAATTTGAGGCCATTTTGTTTGTGAGTGAAACTTCAAAAATTTTATGTGGTCCCCCACATGAGTTTTTTCGATTTTTGCCCAAAAACTGACTTTTTTCAGAAATGCGCGCTATCTTCCTCATAGGTCGCTATGACTACCGGGAACCATTTCGAACAAGAAAAACTCCAATCAACTTGTCATGGAAGGATTTTTGTGTAATTTGAGGCCATTTTGTTCGTGACTGAAACTTCAAAAATTTTATGTGGTCCCCCACATGAGTTTTTTCGATTTTTGCCCCAAAACTGACTTTTTTCAGAAATGCGCGCTATCTTCCTCATAGGTCGCTGTGACTACCAGGAACCATTTCGAACAAGAAAAATGCCAATCCACTTGTCATGGAAGGATTTTTGTGTAATTTGAGGCCATTTTGTTCGTGACTGAAACTTCAAAAATTTTATGTGGTCCCCCACATGAGTTTTTTCGATTTTTGCCCCAAAACTGACTTTTTTCAGAAATGCGCGCTATCTTCCTCATAGGTCGCTATGACTACCGGGAACCATTTCGAACATGAAAAATGCCAATCAACTTGTCATGGAAGGATTTTTGTGTAATTTGAGGCCATTTTGTTTGTGAGT
Organism: Astropecten irregularis; assembly: GCA_963971285.1. NCBI lineage: Eukaryota > Metazoa > Echinodermata > Asteroidea > Paxillosida > Astropectinidae > Astropecten > Astropecten irregularis. The sequence goes on from OZ020255.1 coordinate 7,048,553, forward strand.
GAAACTTCAAAAATTTTATGTGGTCCCCCACATGAGTTTTTCGATTTTTGCCCCAAAACTGACTTTTTTCAGAAATGCGCGCTATCTTCCTCATAGGTCGCTATGACTACCAGGAACCATTTCGAACAAGAAAAACTCCAATCAACTTGTCATGGAAGGATTTTTGTGTAATTTGAGGCCATTTTGTTCGTGACTGAAACTTCAAAAATTTTATGTGGTCCCCCACATGAGTTTTTTCGATTTTTGCCCCAAAACTGACTTTTTTCAGAAATGCGCGCTATCTTCCTCATAGGTCGCTGTCTTCCTCATAGGTCGCTATGACTACCAGGAACCATTTCGAACAAGAAAAACTCCAATCAACTTGTCATGGAAGGATTTTTGTGTAATTTGAGGCCATTTTGTTCGTGACTGAAACTTCAAAAATTTTATGTGGTCCCCCACATGAGTTTTTTCGATTTTTGCCCCAAAACTGACTTTTTTCAGAAATGCGCGCTATCTTCCTCATAGGTCGCTATGACTACCGGGAACCATTTCGAACAAGAAAAACTCCAATCAACTTGTCATGGAAGGATTTTGGTGTAATTTGAGGCCATTTTGTTAGTGAGTGAAATTTCAGAAAAACCGATGTGGTCCCCCACATCAGTTTTTTTCAATTTTGAGCCCAAACCGACTTTTTTCAGAAATGCGTGCTATCTTCCTCATAGTTAGCTATGACTACCAGGAACCATTTCGAGCAAGAAAAATGCCAATCAACTTGTCATGGAAGGATTTTGGTGTAATTTGAGGCCATTTTGTTAGTGAGTGAAATTTCAGAAAAACCGATGTGGTCCCCCACATCAGTTTTTTTCAATTTTGACCCAAAACCGACTTTTTTTAGAAATGCGCGCTTTCTTCCTCATAGTTAGCTATGACTACCAGGAACCATTTTGAGCAAGAAAAATGCCAATCAACTTGTCATGGAAGGATTTTGGTGTAATTTGAGGCCATTTTGTTAGTGAGTGAAATTTCAGAAAAACCGATGTGGTCCCCCACAGCAGTTTTTTTCAATTTTGACCCAAAACCGACTTTTTTCAGAAATGCGCGCTATCTTCCTCATAGTTAGCTATGACTACCAGGAACCATTTCAAGCAATAAAAATGCCAATCAACTTGTCATGGAAGGATTTTGGTGTAATTTGAGGCCATTTTGTTAGTGAGTGAGATTTCAGAAAAACCGATGTGGTCCCCCACATCAGTTTTTTTCAATTTTGACCCAAAACTGACTTTTTTTAGAAATGCGCGCTTTCTTCCTCATAGTTAGCTATGACTACCAGGAACCATTTCAAGCAAGAACTAGACATTGTGGTTGTGGGAACAACCACTAGGTGTTCGGGTCTTATTTCGTAGTTGAACTGTTAAAATGTGAACATGTTGGAACGTATGTGATCAATCGTCCCTCATATAATGGCATTTCGAAATACATGTACGCTTAAACTGCGTGACTGAACAATACTGATCATACTGATTGCTGTATTCGTACACTGACTGATAGAGTATAGAAAATTGCGTCACCTTTAAATATACATAACATTGGCTGGACAATAACTTCCGGTCAGTTCATCACAGCTAGCTGAACATTTACAGAAGTCATTGAATGCATACGATGTATATATTTTACAATTTTCACCGATGTACGTCATGTACATGTAATTACTGAGTAAACAGTATTTGAATAATTACATAATTTTCCCTTTAAATGAGCATAACTTCCGGTTGGATGACGTCACAGATTTGAAACTTCACATACATGTCAAAGGTCATTTGTGCTTTGCACCCACTAAATTTGACAGAAATCCATTGATTACTTTCGGATTACGTAATCACTGTATATCTTTAACCAACCGTAGAGGGCGCTATATAGCTCGCATGACGTCATCGTTTATATTTTCTGAAAGCTCTAGACTTTTTCTATCTTTTATCTAAATATATTTTATGTGCCAAAATCCTTCCGTTTTCGAGTTATTTTGAGTCAAACCTCAACTTCCGGTAACACCGGAAGTGGAGGTCATTTGTACACAACATTGAATATATTAATTGTTGACATTTACGTGTTGAGTAACATATGTCAATCTCAAAATCATAGGTCATGTGGTTCTCAAGTTATAAAGCACCAAAGTTTTTCCTAAAAACGCGTGTAATTTGATACCCGATGACGTCATCATGACGTCAATCTTCTAAATACAACTTGACATCATGACCAAAGTTCCCACCAAGTTTCATGTCATTATCTTGTACCTGTGACCAAGAAGTCCTGCGGACAAATTTGGGAAGAAAAAAATAAAAAGTAAAAAAAAAAAAAAAAACTCGAACAATAACAATAGGTGTTCGGCTTGAACCCGAACACCTAAAAATGCCAATCAACTTGTCATGGAAGGATTTTGGTGTAATTTGAGGCCATTTTGTTAGTGAGTGAAATTTCAGAAAAACCGATGTGGTCCCCCACATCAGTTTTTTTCAATTTTGACCCAAAACCGACTTTTTTCAGAAATGCGCGCTATCTTCCTCATAGTTAGCTATGACTACCAGGAACCATTTCAAGCAAGAAAAATGCCAATCAACTTGTCATGGAAGGATTTTGGTGTAATTTGAGGCCATTTTGTTAGTGAGTGAAATTTCAGAAAAACCGATGTGGTCCCCCACAGCAGTTTTTTTCAATTTTGAGCCCAAAACCGACTTTTTTCAGAAATGCGCGCTATCTTCCTCATAGTTAGCTAGGACTACCAGGAACCATTTCGAGCAAGAAACATGCCAATCAACTTGTCATGGAAGGATTTTGGTGTAATTTGAGGCCATTTTGTTAGTGAGTGAAATTTCAGAAAAACCGATGTGGTCCCCCACATCAGTTTTTTTCAATTTTGACCCAAAACCGACTTTTTTCAGAAATGCGCGCTATCTTCCTCATAGTTAGCTATGACTACCAGGAACCATTTTGAGCAAGAAAAATGCCAATCAACTTGTCATGGAAGGATTTTGGTGTAATTTGAGGCCATTTTGTTAGTGAGTGAAATTTCAGAAAAACCGATGTGGTCCCCCACAGCAGTTTTTTTCAATTTTGACCCAAAACCGACTTTTTTCAGAAATGCGCGCTATCTTCCTCATAGTTAGCTATGACTACCAGGAACCATTTTGAGCAAGAAAAATGCCAATCAACTTGTCATGGAAGGATTTTGGTGTAATTTGAGGCCATTTTGTTAGTGAGTGAAATTTCAGAAAAACCGATGTGGTCCCCCACATCAGTTTTTTTCAATTTTGACCCAAAACCGACTTTGATTTCCGTCTCTCAGGTCCGGACCTGTTCCAAACTGCCACTTTTTGACACTTGAATCAAAAAGAAAAATCCTGCCGCACGGGGTCTCGAACTTTGGTTTTCGGGCTCTCAGGTTTGGACCTGTTCCAAACTGCCACTTTTAGACGCTGGAGTAAAAAAAAACAATCTGTTAATTCTGTTGCAATCTGTTCATTGAAACCTGTTCCAACTGCCACAACTTTGGATTTTGAGCTCTCAGGTCCAGACCTGTTCCAAACTACCATTTTTTGACACTCGAGTCGAAAAAAAAATCCTGCCGCATCGGATCTCGAACTTTGGATTTCGGGCTCTCGGTTCCGGACTTGTTCAAAACATCCACTTTTTGAGACTTGAGTTGAAAAAGCAAATCCTGCCGCTCTGGGTCTCGAACTTCAGATTTCGGGCTCTCAGGTCCGGACCTGTTCCAAACTGCCACTTTTTGACACGTCCGACGAAAAAAAAAATGTATGCAGATTCACAAAGGGTCTCGAACTTTGGATTTCGGGCTCTCAGGTCGGGACCTGTTCCAAACTGCCACTTTTTGACACTGGAGTCGAAATAAAAAATCTTGCCGCACAGGGTCTCAAACTTTGGATTTCGGGCTCTCATGTCCGGACCTGTTCCAAACTGCCACTTTTTGACACGCCAGTCGAAAAAAAAAATTATGTCGATTTGCACCGGGTCTCGAACTTTGGATTTCGGCTGTTCCTAAATGCCACTTTTTGACACTCGAGTTGAAAAGAAAAAAACTGCTGCACCGGGTCTCGAACTTTGGATTTTGGGCACTCAGACCCGGACCTGTTCCAAACTGCCACTTTTTCACACTTGAGTCAAAAAAAAATAAATCCCCCCGCACCGGGTCTCGAACTTTGGATTTGGCGCTCTCAGGTCCGGACCTGTTCCAAACTGCCACTGTTTGACACTTGAATCGAAAAAAAATCCTGCAGCACCGGGTCTCAAGCTTTGGATTTTGGGCTCTCAGGTCCGGACCTGTTCCAAACTGCCACTTTTTGACACGCCAGTCGAAAAAAAAAAAATTATGTCGATTTGCGCCGGGTCTCGAACTTTGGATTTCGGCTGTTCCTAACTGCCACTTTTTGACACTCGAGTTGAAAAGAAAAATCCTGCTCCACCGGGTCTCGAACTTTGGATTTTGGGCACTCAGGTCCGGACCTGTTCCTTAGTGCAACTTTTTGACACTCGAGTCGAAAAATAAAATCCTGCCGCATCGGATCTCGAACATTAGGATTTCGGGCTCTCAGACCCGGACCTGTTCCAAACTGCCACTTTTTGACACTGGAGTCGAAATAAAAAAATCCCCCCGCACCGGGTCTCGAACTTTGGATTTAGGGCTCTCAGGTCCGAACCTGTTCCAAACTCCCACTGTTTGACACTTGAATCGAAAAACAAATCCTGCCGCACCGGGTCTCAAGCTTTGGATTTCGGGCTCTCAGGTCCGGACCTGTTCCAACTGCCACTTTTTGACAAGGGTCTGAAAACTCATTTCATATATAATTTTGACATTTCAGAATTTTGGATTTCGGGCCCTCGGGTCCGGACTTGTTCCAAACTCCCACTTTTTGACACTTGAGTCGAAAAAAAAAAACCTGCCGCACCGGGTCTCAAACTTTGGATTTCGGGCTCTCAGGGTTGGACCTGTTCCGAACTGCCACTTTTTGACAAGGGTCTAAAAACTCATTTCATGTGAAATTTTGACATTTCAGAATTTGCAAGAAAACTAGAAGAAGAAGCTGGTGGATTCATTGAAGAATATGGCAGGCTTTCAAGGTCTGGATCTAAATCATCACACAGGTATGATGTCTCAAATTTTTTCCCAGGCACCAAAAAGCAAATCCTACACAGGACTCGCTCGAAATATATTCTAATTTGGCATTATTGTCACGGGTCGAAAAGTGGCAATTAATTGCACTCTGCTTCGGACCTGGGCTCTGAGGTCCGGACCTGTTCCAAACTGCCACTTTTTGACACGCCCGTCGAAAAATAAAATGTATGCAGATTCGCACCGGGTCTCAAACTTTGGATTTCGGCTGTTCCTAACTGCCACTTTTTGACACTCGAGTCGAAAAAAAAAATCCTGCCGCATCGGATCTCAAACTTTGGATTTCGGGCTCTCGGTTCCGGACTTGTTCCAAACGTCCACTTTTTGACACTTGAGTCGAAAAAAATCCTGCCGCACCGGGTCTTAAACTTTGGATTTTGGGCTCTCAGGTCTGGACCTGTTCCGAACTGCCACTTTTTGACAACGGTCTAAAAACTCATTTCATGTGTAATTTTGTCTTTTCAGAATTTGCAAGAAAACTAGAAGAAGGAGCTAGTGGATTCATTGAAGAATGTGGCAGGCTTTCAAGGTCTGGATCTAAATCATTACACAGGTATGATGTCTCAATCTTTTCCCAGACTCCAAAAAAGCAAATCCAACACGAGACTCGCTCGAAATATATCCGAATTTTGATTTTTTTTCCCCAGACGTTTTGACACTCGAATCGAAAAAACCTGTTCAGATTTCTGGCTCACAGGTCCGGACCTGTTCCAAACTTCTACTTTTTGATTCACCTGGGACCTCTGATCGGTCCTGGTGAAAACAGGGCCTTTTGAAAACTCCCATCTTTTAAAAGATCAAAAATAAGAGAGAAAAGACTTAAGAAATATGGTGACCGTTTTTCACTGTTTTCTCAAAAAGTGGGCACCTTATGGGACTGAAATTTTCACAGATGACTGTTACCGTATCTGTCTTGATATTTTTGCCCATGAATCTGTATTTCTTTGATAAAAACCAAAGTATGATATTACCTATCAGGTCCAAACCTGGTGAAAACTGCCCTCTGGCTGTGAGGTCCGGACCTGGTGAAAACTCCCACGTTTTTTTTTTTGGCCATGCATTGTGATTGGCCAACACATTACAAAGTCTTGAGGGCGCACTATTTGGAATCGCCCGTATAGTCCTATAGCCCTTTCACTCTGGAAATAACAAAAGGACCAATGTCATTTGTAAAGCAGTGCATATCATTTAATTTTTCATTTATTCATTTCTGTGTATATTTTTCATGTAGCCTATCGGAGCCCCAGCACCATCGCCTTGAGCCAATCAGATCTCTGAAAAGATGTCATTATTGCTGGACGAGTTACACATGTAGGAACATCATGATGTATAAATACACCGCATAATTCCGACAACGATTTTTTAGCTTTTACCTCATTTAAAGGTAGTATCATACTTTGATAAGAAACCAAAACAGAAATGTTCACAGATTTACGTATAACATACTGGGTATGAAGATGGTGCTGGTAGAAACATACTGTTAAAATGTTTCTGCCTGAAATGGTGTCTTTATCCAGAAATTAGTCAAACAACGACCGGAAATCTTTTTGATCTTTTAAAAGATCAAAAATAAAAGAGAAAAGACTTAAGAAATACGGTGACCGTTTTTCACTGTTTTCTCAAAAAGTGGGCACCTTATGGGACTGAAATTTTCACAGATGACTGTTACCGTATCTGTGTTGATATTTTTGCCCATGAATCTGTATTTCTTTGATAAAAACCAAAGTATGATATTACCTTTAACGATAGTTTTTCTTCCATAAAGAAAAAATTGAGAAAACGACTATTTGCCATTTGTTTTGTTTAGTTCTTGGGAATGCTAGTTCTTGGTTGTCTTCCAAATTAATTAAACTGATCTAATTGTTAAGTTATATTTTCCATAATCACAGCACTATCCTGAAACGGCTATTTCGTCATATAATTATGCCTATATTCTCGTAACGGAAAACAAAATAACGGTAAAAGAACAATTATGCCAAATTGCAATTTCTGGTAGAATGTTTTGACTTATCACAATTAATGAAACGACGTTAATACTCGACCTTTTCCTTTTGTGAATGACCAGGTCCGTCATATTCATTCAGATCCGTTAATGACTTAAGATCATTGACTGTAACATTCCTGTTTGCTGGATCTGCACAACATTAATCACCCCAGTAGAACTAAGTATCATTCATTGTAACCTTTCTTCATTCAAAAAAGTTATTATTTGTATTAGTTCGTTATAAACTACACAATTCGAATGTCATGTCGGTGGAGGGGGACTTTGAAATAAATTTACAAGCATCAAAGAGTTTGTGTCATGGAGTGATTAATGAAACTTTTCTGTTGAATGATAATCTCTTGTACAATCACTGAAGTTAGGGAGGTTTGCAATTCGGGCGATTTCAAATAGTACGCCGACAAGAGGTTGCAACGAGTCGGCCAATGACAATTCACGGAATTTAAGGTTGACAGATTCCGCGCATTGTGATTGGCCAACGTGTTGCAAACACTTGGTGATGCACTATTTGGAAACGCTCGTATTGCACTGAGTCACATCAGTCTTCTTGAGACGTACAGAGCGTACGTACCGAAACGTTGAGTAATTCTGGTGTTTTTCAGAACCGACACACAATATCATAAAAAATAGTACCTAACGTGTTACTTTGTTACCCCATCATCTAAACAAGCATGAAAACAGACGGGTGTTCGTTATTTTTGGCCAAATATTCACTTTTTCTAAAAGTGATCCAAATTACCCAAAATGATGTATGAGAGCACAGATAATCCATTTCTAGTATATAAACTGGTCTATTTCTTATAATAAGAGGAGTTTTAAACCAATTTAAGAAAGTTTGATTTTTCATCAAAAATTGAAACAAAATGGCACGGGATACCCCTTGCCGTTTTTGTCATTTTTGGCCAAAAATTCACTTTTTATATTGTGGTTCAAATCACCCAAATAGATGTCAGAGAGCACAGAGAACCCATTCTAGTATGAAAACTGGTGTATTTGCTATCTGAGAGGAGTATTGAACCAATTTACTCCCATACTGGGGTACTACTCCATAGGGGCCGTCCATAAAGTACGTACGCACGAAATGCCGACTTTTTTGGCAAAAAAATACATTTAAAGTTTCTGTTTGGACTTAGTCTTAAAACCAAAAACTTTCTCGCCCTACCGGGACTTGAACCCGGGATCGCCTGCACTGTAGTCCTGCGCACTTCCAGTGCCAATGGTACCACTTGAAACTTTAGATGAATTCTTAAATATTTAAAGTTTCGGTTAGGACTTCATACTGGGAGAACTACCACACTGGGGGAACTACTAGGGGGCACTACTCCATACTGGGGAACTACTAGGGGGCACTACTCCTTACTGGGGAACTACTAGGGGGCACTACTCCTTACTGGAGAACTACTAGGGGGCACTACTCCTTACTGGGGAACTACTAGGGGGCACTACTCCTTACTGGGGAACTACTAGGAGGCACTACTCCTTACTGGGGAACTACTAGGGGGCACTACTCCATACTGGGGGAACTACTAGGGGCACTACTCCACACTGGGGGAACTACTGTGGGAACTACTAGGGGCACTACTCCACATACTGGGGAAACTACCACACGTATTTCTTTAACTATTGATGCAAAAGCATGAGTATCGTACTTGCGGGTAGCGTACCAAAACAATTATAATCTGCAAAGGTTTACTTATAATTTGCAGGGTATAAAGATGGTGTTTGTAGAAACGTAGTGTTAGAATTTTTCTGCCTGAAATGCTGTATTTATCTAGAAAAGAGTAAAACCAGTGACCAAAATTATTTTTTATCTTTCGAAGATAAAAATTAAAAGTGAAAAAAAAAAAGAACAAAAAAATGTGGCCGTTTTTCATAGTTTTCTCAAAAAGTGGGTACCGTATGTGACTGAAATTTTCACATTTGACTGTTTACTGCATCTTTTTTGACATTTTTGCTCATAAATCTGCATTTCACTGACAAAAACTAAAGTCTGATATTACCTTTAAGTATTTGTATAATTATTGATGCTTTCGTTTGTTAATTTGTGTGTGATTTATTTGTTTTATAAGTTGAATTGGCAGCATATTAGAAATAATTGGCATTGCCGGATCCTACACTGGTATAATTATATTCTGAAGTAAAAACGACCTGGCTCAACTTTGTAATAATAAAAAAAACCTGAAACCGAACATCCAACCCATGAGGGCGCTATTTTTGTAAACACACACGCATTTACGAGAGACCACATGTGTAGATCAGCTGTAGTCTGGTTCCCGGACCCAAAAAGCGCCAGACTATTGTCTGTCAAATATAGGGTCCGGTATCGGCTACGTGTACTGGAGGGTCACGTGACCAAAAAGACCAAGTTTTGGCCTTTTACGGAAAAATCCGAAACATTACGAACTCGTTTTCGTTCAACTTCGGATAGTAACGTTGACTTTCGGCTATTTCCGACAGGTCACGCGGGGTCACATAGTTCAGGAAAAGACACGTCATGTAAATATGTTACATTCCGGCTACAGTTAGCCCAAATAGAGCATAATTATTGTTCACATACAACAGAGCACTTTTCCTATTATGCACTTTTGAGGAGTTTGTTGTATGTTTTTTTTCCCACCCTTTGATTTCTTATTCTGTCCAGATAAAATTGCATGTGCTTACAAAAGTGCAAAAATGAATGCTAAAATTGATTCTCGGTAAACGCTAAAACTAGCTTCCGCGCCTGCGCAGACATGACAGCTGTGTCATGTTCTATTTTTAACCGTAGCCGATACCTGACCTAAGATTTTTAATAAGAGTCGTCAGGGAATCTTTGGGCAGGGAACCAGACTAGATCAGCTGCTGCATTGAATGATTTGAGGAGATTTTTGTCTGCTTTCCTGCCCGAGTCCTAAGCAGGAGATGCATTTTCCAGGTGAGTCTTGGTCTGAGGTTTACTAGAGATTATCTCAAATACACCTTTAGCTCAAAAACGAAGTATTTTTGTGGCTTTTTTGCAGCAAATTTTAAATGGCACTTCAACTTGTACAAGAATTGCACTGACGACCATCATTTGTGTACAACTCTATGGAACCAGCAGAGGGCGTTTTGAGATAACTTGCCCCTGCTGCATTCAAAGTGTATCATTGCAGGTCTGAAAATCCATGTAAAACTCACTTTTTAGAAGCTATCCCAGTGTTACACAGCTGAGATTGAAGTTTATCATAACTTCAGTAAGGATAACCCTTTTTTCTTAAGGTTGATGGCCTACATGTAGACCCAGTAACTGGGGCGCTGAACTCCCTTTTTGACTTTTGGGGTTGACGGTCGGTCTAGCGCCCCAGTGATTTATATTGGTTGAGATGTGTCGTACACAGGAAAAACGGCAAGAATTCCACTGACGGCCATGACGGAAAAAAAGTTATATCCTCTAAAAGAAAACTTACTGGATACAAGTTAGGACCAACTTCAATCTCAGGAGTGGAAAGCTGGGTAGCACATCTGGAAAGTGAGTTTTACGGGGTATTTTGGACCCAGACTTCGGAGCAGTAGCGCACAACGGGGGCAGCCATTTTCTATCTGTGAACTTATGTGTGGTGCGCATGACAGAGGGCAAAGGGCACTGGAGCTGTTGAATATTGATGTTCAGGAGGGACCATTGTTTGGCGGGGGCGGGGGCGGGTGGGTGTGTTTAGTGTGAGGTAATAACGGTAGGAAAATTCAGGGAGGGTTTAGGTGTGGGGATTTCAAAAAAGCATTATTATAGGGACATTTTTGGAAGGTCTGAATTGAATTGCGGTACGCAGCTTAGATTCAACCATTGAATATTGGGACTCCCCCGCCAATTTTACTTGACCTTAACTTCAAATGGAACATATTAACCGTCTTCTGGCAGCAAGCGCTCGTGTGGCGTGCTCAGATAATCCATTGCATTTGTAATAATATTGTTGATTCTTCCACAGCCCCGGTTCGAATCCCAGTGAGATCAAGGTAAAAAAAGTTGGAAAATAAAGAGTGATAATGTAGATGAGGAAGGGATATAGGAGAGAGGTAGGAGAGAAGAAAGAAGTGTAAAGAGGGCGTTTTTTTTTTGTTTTTTTTTAATTTGCCCCCTTTTTTAAACCTTTCCCCCTAGTCACTGAGCCCCCTCTCACACCTAAAAACCCTCAATATAGATTCCCCCCCTTCTGAACTTGCCAAATATCCAAAAATTAGGTCAATTTGGCCATGGCCGTCAGTGGAATTTTTTCCGGAAAAACAAAATTTCACGGCACTTTCGCCGAAAATGTCCCCAGATTACACCAAAAACATCACAAACAGAATTGAAACTCGCTCCATTGCTTCTACGAAAGTCAAAGATGAAATACAGCATATTAATTTGTACTCACGATCATTCTTTTTGATGAAAATCGACCTTTTCTGACGAATGTCCAGACGAGAACGTAAAAAACGGAATTTAATTTGTGTGGCTCTGCTCCACACAAAATGGCGGTCCTACGTCATCGCATGAATATTAATTTTGGTAATTTCCATACTATGCGGACGTGTCGATATACGTAGATCACTTTCCCTCCGCGTTCAGCGAAAAATCCCTTACACGAATTGGCACGAAACGGCCAAAAGAGGGCGTCGCGATCATCTCATTATGTGACGTCATCGCACTGACCAAAAATGGAAGTTTTCATGAATGAAACTGACGCGCATGGGCACATACTCAGCAACTCGAATCATTGACAGACCTCGCCACGATCTTTTGAATGGAACCAAAAACGACCTTTTGACCATTTTTTGTGGTGTCACCCGCCGATGTTCGAGAACTCACGGACTCCGCAGTCGTATATTTGAACTTTGGTCAGCTTTTGTTGCCATTTTACCGCGAAACTGCGCCACCATCTGAGCGTGATTGTAGGTCGTTGAATATTCATAGCAACATGTGTTGGGTCTGTTGGTTGTGCATGGTCGCCCGAGTTGTCGTACGGCCGACCGTTGGTCGTTTCGTAGTCGTACACCGTGTGTGCTTGAATAGGCACATCGCGTTATGCGTGCTCCGTACGTGTCTGCAACGGCCCTACGTGCGTGCGTAACGAGTTGGGCCAGCACATGGTTTCTGTGACGTCACGAGCACTGCCTTGCACATTGACCAATCAGCGCGCAATTGTCACAAACTGCACTGTCATGTTATGGGGCCGCGAATTGCCGAGGCAAAGTGATCTACGTATCGACACGTCCGCATAGTATGCAAATTACCAAAATGAATATTAATGCAATGATGTATGACCGCCATTTTGTGTGGAGCAGAGCCACACAAATTAAATTCCGTTTTTTACGTTCTCGTCTGGACATTCGTCAGAAAAGGTTGATTTTCATCAAAAGGAATGATCGTGAGTACAAATGAATATGCTCTATTTCATCTTTGACTTTCGTAGAAGCAATGGAGCGAGTTTCAATTTTGTTTGTGATGTTTTTGGTGTAATCTGGGGACATTTTTGGCGAAAGTGCCGTCTTATTTTTGTTTTTCCTGTGTACGACACATCTCAACCAATATAAATCACTGGGGCGCTAGACCGACCGTCAACCCCAAAAGTCAAAAAGGGAGTTCAGCGCCCCAGTTACTGGGTCTAGCCTACATGTACACACATGTATAAGTAACTTTGTTACTGGTACTTGTGGTAGCATACCAAAACAGAAATCTTCAAAAATGTACCTATAACTTACACCTGGGTATAAAGATGGTGATGGTAGAAACATACCGTGGAAAGAATTCCACTGACGGCCATTACCATGATTACGGAAACAGGATTATTTACTCCAAGAGCTAGCTTATTGGATGCAGGTCATGAGAAACTTCAATCTCAGGTGTGTATACTGGGGTAGCATATCTGAAAAGTGAGATTTTCAGTGTTTTTTGTCCTACAATGATACACTTCGAATGCAGCGATAGCCATTTTTCACATAACGCCCTCTAGCTGTCGGTCCCATTGGTTTGTGCACAAGTGATGGCCGTCAGTGGAATTCTTTCCCATACATGTACTGTTACCGTATACCATTAACATTTTGGGTGTGAGTCGGCTTGGGTCTGAGTTGGCTTGGGTCTGAGTTGGCTTGGGTTTGAGTTGGCTTGGGTTTGAGTTGGCTTGGGTCTGAGTTGGCTTGGGTCTGAGTCGGCTTGGGTTTGATTTGGCTTGGGTCTGAGTTGGCTTGGGTCTGAGTCGGCTTGGGTCATCAAATTGCGATGAAGTCATACCGAATTTGAAAAGATGATTTTTTTTTATAATTTCATTAATTATGTTGTATTTGTGTATTTCTTTGTGGGGACAGATTCTACGGACCATGATCCTTTCACCACTGTATCTAATTCCAGACGAGGTTTAATTACTTGCAATTCCCTTCCCTGGCTCATTCTGATGTGTGCTAACAAATTGAAGGAACTCCTTGCGGTACAAATGAGTAAGTGACATCTACAATTAATATTCTACATTATTGTTTGCACACTGGAAATAATGAATCAGAAAGTGCAAACAGTAAATAAGTTCGTTGTTATGTGCAAATGTATTTCACGAGATAGATGCCACAAGTTTTGGACAGGAGTCGGCCAGACTACAACCGTCATGAATAGAATGAACAACACAACACAAGTGATGGCCGTCAGTGAAATTCTTTCCCTTTTAAAGATCAAAATTAAAAGTGAAAAGATTTTTAAAATACTGTGGGTGTTTTTTCATTGTTTTCTAAAAAATTGGGCACCATTATGGGACTGACATTTTCTAAGATGACTCTTGTTGGGTCTGAGTTGGCTTGGGTCTGAGTTGGCTTGGGTCTGAGTTGGCTTGGGTTTGAGTTGGCTTGGGTCTGAGTCTGCTTGGGTCTGAGTTGGCTTGGGTCTGAGTTGGCTTGGGTCTGAGTTGGCTTGGGTCTGAGTTGGCTTTGGTCTGAGTTGTCTTGGGTCTGAGTTGGCTTGGGTCTGAGTTGGCTTTGGTCTGAGTCAGCTTGTGTCTGAGTCGGCTTGGGTCTGAGTTGGCTTGGGTCTGAGTTGGCTTGGGTCTTAGTTGGCATGGGTCTAAGTTGGCTTGGGTCTGAGTTGGCTTGGGTCTGAGTCGGCTTGGGTCTGAGTCGGCGTGGGTCTGAGTCGGCTTGTGTCTGAGTAGGCTTTTGTCTGAGTTGGCTTGGGTCTGAGTCGGCTTGGGTCTTAGTCGGCTTGGGTCTGAGTCGGCTTGGGTCTGAGTTGGCTTGGGTCTGAGTTGGCTTGGGTCTGAGTCGGCTTGGGTCATCGTTTTGCGATGAAGTCATACCGAATTTGAATAGATGATTTTTTTTATAATTTCATTAATTTTGTTGTATTTGTGTATTTCTTTGTGGGGACAGATTCTGCAGACCATCCTTTCACCACTGTATCTGACTCCAGATGAGGTTGAATTACTTGCAATTCCCTTCCCTGGCTCATTCTGACTTGTGCTGACAAATTGAAGGAACTCCTTGCGGTACAAATGAGTAAGTGACATCCACAATTAATCTTCTACATTATTGTTTGCACACTGGAAATAATGAATCAGAAAGTGCAAACAGTAAATGTAAGAACGTTGTAATGTTTAAATGTATTGGACGAGTTTTGTGCAGGAGCCGGCCAGACTACAACCGTCATAGCACAAAAATGGGAAGACCAGTTGAGTTGCTTTTATGTCACTCGATAGGGAGCATCCTCATCAGCTACATTTGGGTGTAACCTGCAGCTCGATAGCATGTTTATTTGCGGATAACTCGTCGACTACGTGTAATGTTTACTTCTGAAACTGTTACCGAGAATAAAAATTAAAGACAAAATTTTAAACTCTAGTGTAAAAAAAATGTCTGCTCCTAGTGCATTCTTTATGACGCCAGTTCGGCTGTTTTCTCCCATAGTGTGTCGTACTATATATTGGATTTTCAGCCATGAAAATGGCTTTGGAATCTGGCACAATCCATAGCTCGATTGCCGAAGTATTGAGGGAGAAATTTCAAACTCTAGCAGAAAAAGTGTCTCATAGTCTAAGTGCAGTTTTTCTGCCGACTGCTCTGCCATTTTGTCGCATAGCGTGTGGTGCTATACTTGGATTTTCGGCCATGAACATGACTTTTGAATTTGGCAGAGCTCATACTTACCTGTAGAGTACATCTGGGGCTACATTTCGTGCAAGTTTCAGCTCGATTGCCTCAGTATTGAGGAAGAAATTTCAAACTCTAGCAGAAAAAAGTGTCTCCTAGTCTAAGCGCAGTTTTTTTGCCACCTGCTCTGCCGTTTTGTCGCATAGCGTGTGGTGCTATACTTGGATTTTCGGCCATGAACATGACTTTGGAATTTGGCACTCCTCATACTTTCCTGTAGAGTACATCTGGGGCTACATTTTGTGCAAGTTTCAGCTCGATTGCCTCAATATTGAGGGAGAAATTTCAAACTCTAGCAGAAAAAAGTGTCTCCTAGTCTAAGCGCAGTTTTTTTGCCGCCTGCTCTGCCGTTTTGTCGCATAGCGTGTGGTGCTATACTTGGATTTTCAGCCATGAACATGACTTTGGAATTTGGCACAGCTCATACTTTCATTTAGAGTACATCTGGGGCTACATTTCGTGCAAGTTTCAGCTCGATTGCCTCTGTATTGAGGGAGAAATTTCAAACTCTAGCAGAAAGATAGTGTCTCCTAGTCTAAGCGCAGTTTTTTTGCCGCGTGCTCTGCCGTTTTGTCGCATAGCATGTGGTGCTATACTTGGATATTCGGCCATGAACATGACTTTGGAATTTGGCACTGCTCATACTTTCCTGTAGAGTACATCTTAGGCTACATTTCGTGCAAGTTTCAGCTCGATTGCCTCTGTAATGAGGGAGAAATTTCAAACTCTAACAGAAAAAAGTGTCTCATAATCTAAGTGCAGGTTTTTTTTTGCCGCGTGCTCTGCCGTTTTGTCACATAGCGTGTGGTGCTATTCTTGGATTTTCGGCCATGAACATGACTTTTGAATTTGGCATTGCTCATACTTTCCTGTAGAGTACATCTGGGGTTACATTTCTTGCAAGTTTCAGCTCGATTGCCTTTGTATTGAGGGAGAAATTTCAAACTCTAACAGAAAAAAGTGTCTCCTAGTCTAAGCGCAGTTTTTTTCCGACTGCTCTGCCGTTTTGTCGCATAGCGTGTGGTGCTATACTTGGATTTTCGGCCATGAACATGACTTTGGAATTTGGCACTGCTCATACTTTCCTGTAGAGTACATCTGGGGCTACATTTCGTGCAAGTTTCAGCTCGATTGCGTAAGTATTGAGGGATAAATTTCAAACTCTAGCAGAAAAAAGTGTCTCCTAGTCTAAGCGCAGTTTTTTTCCGACTGCTCTGCCGTTTTGTCGCATAGCGTGTGGTGCTATACTTGGATTTTCGGCCATAAACATGACTTTCGAATTTGGCACAGCTCATACTTTCCTGTAGAGAACATCTGGGGCTACATTTCGTGCAAGTTTCAGCTCGATTGCCTCAGTATTGAGGGAGAAATTTTAAACTCTACCAGAAAAAAGTGTCTCCTAGTCTAAGCGCAGTTTTTTTGCCGCCTGCTCTGCCGTTTGTCGCATAGCGTGTGGTGCTATACTTGGATTTTCGGCCATAAACATGAATTTGGAATTTGGCTCAGCTCATACTTTCCTGTAGAGTACATCTGGGGCTACATTTCGTGCAAGTTTCAGCTCGATTGCCTCAGTATTGAGGGAGAAATTTTAAACTCATAACAGAAAAAAGTGTCTCATAGTCTAAGTGCAGGTTTTTTTTTGCCGCCTGCTCTGCCGTTTTGTCGCATAGCGTGTGGTGCTATACTTGGATTTTCGGCCATGAACATGACTTTGGAATTTGCCACAGGTCATACTTTCCTGTAGAGTACATCTGGGGCTACATTTCGTGCAAGTTTCAGCTCGATTGCCTCTGTATTGAGGGAGAAATTTTAAACTCATAACAGAAAAAAGTGTCCCATAGTCTAAGTGCAGGTTTTTTTTTGCCGCCTGCTCTGCCGTTTTGTCCCATAGCGTGTGGTGCTATACTTGGATTTTCGGCCATGAACATGACTTTGGAATTTGCCACTGCTCATACTTTCCTGTAGAGTACATCTGGGGCTACATTTCGTGTAAGTTTCAGCTCGATTGCCTAAGTATTGAGGGAGAAATTTCAAACTCTAGCAGAAAAAAGTGTCTCCTAGTCTAAGCGCAGTTTTTTTGCCGACTGCTCTGCCGTTTTGTCGCATAGCGTGTGGTGCTATACTTGGATTTTCGGCCATGAACATGACTTTGGAATTTGGCACAGGTCATACTTTCCTGTAGAGTACATCTGGGGCTACATTTCGTGCAAGTTTCAGCTCGATTGCCTCTGTATTGAGGGAAAAATTTCAAACTTTAGCAGAAAGATAGTGTCTCCTAGTCTAAGTTCAGTTTTTTCGCCGACTGCTCTGCCGTTTTGTCGCATAGCGTGTGGTGCTATACTTGGATTTTCGGCCATGAACATGACTTTGGAATTTGGCACTCCTCATACTTTCCTGTAGAGTACATCTGGGGCTACATTTTGTGCAAGTTTCAGCTCGATTGCCTCAATATTGAGGGAGAAATTTCAAACTCTAGCAGAAAAAAGTGTCTCCTAGTCTAAGCGCAGTTTTTTTGCCGCCTGCTCTGCCGTTTTGTCGCATAGCGTGTGGTGCTATACTTGGATTTTCGGCCATGAACATGACTTTGGAATTTGGCACAGCTCATACTTTCATTTAGAGTACATCTGGGGCTACATTTCGTGCAAGTTTCAGCTCGATTGCCTCTGTATTGAGGGAGAAATTTCAAACTCTTACAGAAAAAAGTGTCTCATAGTCTAAGTGCAGGTTTTTTTTTGCTGCGTGCTCTGCCGTTTTGTCGCATAGCGTGTGGTGCTATACTTTAATTTTCGGCCATGAACATGACTTTGGAATTTGGCACTGCTCATACTTTCCTGTAGAGTACATTTGGGGCTACATTTCGTGCAAGTTTCAGCTCGATTGCCTCAGTATTGAGGGAGAAATTTCAAACTCTAGCAGAAAGATAGTGTCTCCTAGTCTAAGCGCAGTTTTTTTGCCGCGTGCTCTGCCGTTTTGTCGCATAGCGTGTGGTGCTATACTTGGATATTCGGCCATGAACATGACTTTGGAATTTGGCACTGCTCATACTTTCCTGTAGAGTACATCTGGGGCTACATTTCGTGCAAGTTTCAGCTCGATTGCGTAAGTATTGAGGGATAAATTTCAAACTCTAGCAGAAAAAAGTGTCTCCTAGTCTAAGCGCAGTTTTTTTCCGACTGCTCTGCCGTTTTGTCGCATAGCGTGTGGTGCTATACTTGGATTTTCGGCCATAAACATGACTTTCGAATTTGGCACAGCTCATACTTTCCTGTAGAGAACATCTGGGGCTACATTTCGTGCAAGTTTCAGCTCGATTGCCTCAGTATTGAGGGAGAAATTTTAAACTCTACCAGAAAAAAGTGTCTCCTAGTCTAAGCGCAGTTTTTTTGCCGCCTGCTCTGCCGTTTGTCGCATAGCGTGTGGTGCTATACTTGGATTTTCGGCCATAAACATGAATTTGGAATTTGGCTCAGCTCATACTTTCCTGTAGAGTACATCTGGGGCTACATTTCGTGCAAGTTTCAGCTCGATTGCCTCAGTATTGAGGGAGAAATTTTAAACTCATAACAGAAAAAAGTGTCTCATAGTCTAAGTGCAGGTTTTTTTTTGCCGCCTGCTCTGCCGTTTTGTCGCATAGCGTGTGGTGCTATACTTGGATTTTCGGCCATGAAAATGACTTTGGAATTGGGCACTGCTCATACTTTCCTGTAGAGTACATCTAGGGGTTCATTTCGTGCAAGTTTCAGCTCGATTGCCTAAGTATTGAGGGAGAAATTTCAAACTCTAGCAGAAAAAGGTGTGTCTCCTAGTCTAAGCGCAGTTTTTTTGCCGACTGCTCTGCCGTTTTGTCGCATAGCGTGTGGTGCTATACTTGGATTTTCGGCCATGAACATGACTTTGGAATTTGGCACAGGTCATACTTTCCTGTAGAGTACATCTGGGGCTACATTTCGTGCAAGTTTCAGCTCGATTGCCTCTGTATTGAGGGAGAAATTTTAAACTCATAACAGAAAAAAGTGTCCCATAGTCTAAGTGCAGGTTTTTTTTTGCCGCCTGCTCTGCCGTTTTGTCCCATAGCGTGTGGTGCTATACTTGGATTTTCGGCCATGAACATGACTTTGGAATTTGCCACTGCTCATACTTTCCTGTAGAGTACATCTGGGGCTACATTTCGTGTAAGTTTCAGCTCGATTGCCTAAGTATTGAGGGAGAAATTTCAAACTCTAGCAGAAAAAAGTGTCTCCTAGTCTAAGCGCAGTTTTTTTGCCGACTGCTCTGCCGTTTTGTCGCATAGCGTGTGGTGCTATACTTGGATTTTCGGCCATGAACATGACTTTGGAATTTGGCACAGGTCATACTTTCCTGTAGAGTACATCTGGGGCTACATTTCGTGCAAGTTTCAGCTCGATTGCCTTTGTATTGAGGGAGAAATTTTAAACTCATAACAGAAAAAAGTGTCCCATAGTCTAAGTGCAGGTTTTTTTTGCCGCCTGCTCTGCCGTTTTGTCCCATAGCGTGTGGTGCTATACTTGGATTTTCGGCCATGAACATGACTTTGGAATTTGCCACTGCTCATACTTTCCTGTAGAGTACATCTGGGGCTACATTTCGTGTAAGTTTCAGCTCGATTGCCTAAGTATTGAGGGAGAAATTTCAAACTCTAGCAGAAAAAAGTGTCTCCTAGTCTAAGCGCAGTTTTTTTGCCGACTGCTCTGCCGTTTTGTCGCATAGCGTGTGGTGCTATACTTGGATTTTCGGCCATGAACATGACTTTGGAATTTGGCACAGGTCATACTTTCCTGTAGAGTACATCTGGGGCTACATTTCGTGCAAGTTTCAGCTCGATTGCCTCTGTATTGAGGGAAAAATTTCAAACTTTAGCAGAAAGATAGTGTCTCCTAGTCTAAGTTCAGTTTTTTCGCCGACTGCTCTGCCGTTTTGTCGCATAGCGTGTGGTGCTATACTTGGATTTTCGGCCATGAACATGACTTTGGAATTTGGCACTGCTCATACTTTCCTATAAAGTACATCTGGGGCTACATTTCGTGCAAGTTTCAGCTCGATTGCCTCAGTATTGAGGGAGAAATTTCAAACTCTAGCAGAAAGATAGTGTCTCCTAGTCTAAGCGCAGTTTTTTCGCCGACTGCTCTGCCGTTTTGTCGCATAGCGTGTGGTGCTATACTTGGATTTTCGGCCATGAACATGACTTTGGAATTTGGCTCAGCTCATACTTTCCTGTAGAGTACATCTGGGGCTACATTTCGTGCAAGTTTCAGCTCGATTGCCTCAGTATTGAGGGAGAAATTTCAAACTCTAGCAGAAAGATAGTGTCTCCTAGTCTAAGCGCAGTTTTTTCGCCGACTGCTCTGCCGTTTTGTCGCATAGCGTGTGGTGCTATACTTGGATTTTCGGCCATGAACATGACTTTGGAATTTGGCTCAGCTCATACTTCCCTGTAGAGTACATCTGGGGCTACATTTCGTGCAAGTTTCAGCTCGATTGCCTCAGTATTGAGGGAGAAATTTTAAACTCATAACAGAAAAAAGTGTCTCCTAGTCTAAGCGCAGTTTTTTTGCCGCCTGCTCTGCCGTTTTGTCGCATAGCGTGTGGTGCTATACTTGGATTTTCGGCCATGAACATGACTTTGGAATTTGGCACAGCTCATACTTTCATTTAGAGTACATCTGGGGCTACATTTCGTGCAAGTTTCAGCTCGATTGCCTCTGTATTGAGGGAGAAATTTCAAACTCTAACACAAAAAAGTGTCTCATAGTCTAAGTGCAGGTTTTTTTTGCTGCGTGCTCTGCCGTTTTGTCGCATAGCGTGTGGTGCTATACTTTAATTTTCGGCCATGAACATGACTTTGGAATTTGGCACTGCTCATACTTTCCTGTAGAGTACATTTGGGGCTACATTTCGTGCAAGTTTCAGCTCGATTGCCTCAGTATTGAGGGAGAAATTTCAAACTCTAGCAGAAAGATAGTGTCTCCTAGTCTAAGCGCAGTTTTTTGCCGCGTGCTCTGCCGTTTTGTCGCATAGCGTGTGGTGCTATTCTTGGATTTTCGGCCATGAACATGACTTTGGAATTTGGCACTGCTCATACTTTCCTGTAGAGTACATCTTAGGCTACATTTCGTGCAAGTTTCAGCTCGATTGCCTCTGTAATGAGGGAGAAATTTCAAACTCTAACAGAAAAAAGTGTCTCATAGTCTAAGTGCAGGTTTTTTTTTGCCGCGTGCTCTGCCGTTTTGTCACATAGCGTGTGGTGCTATTCTTGGATTTTCGGCCATGAACATGACTTTTGAATTTGGCATTGCTCATACTTTCCTGTAGAGTACATCTGGGGCTACATTTCTTGCAAGTTTCAGCTCGATTGCCTCAGTATTGAGGGAGAAATTTTAAACTCTAGCAGAAAAAAGTGTCTCCTAGTCTAAGCGCAGTTTTTCTGTCGACTGCTCTGCCGTTTTGTCGCATAGCGTGTGGTGCTATACTTGGATTTTCGGCCATAAACATGAATTTGGAATTTGGCTCAGCTCATACTTTCCTGTAGAGTACATCTGGGGCTACATTTCGTGCAAGTTTCAGCTCGATTGCCTCAGTATTGAGGGAGAAATTTTAAACTCATAACAGAAAAAAGTGTCTCATAGTCTAAGTGCAGGTTTTTTTTTGCCGCCTGCTCTGCCGTTTTGTCGCATAGCGTGTGGTGCTATACTTGGATTTTCGGCCATGAAAATGACTTTGGAATTGGGCACTGCTCATACTTTCCTGTAGAGTACATCTAGGGGTTCATTTCGTGCAAGTTTCAGCTCGATTGCCTAAGTATTGAGGGAGAAATTTCAAACTCTAGCAGAAAAAGGTGTGTCTCCTAGTCTAAGCGCAGTTTTTTTGCCGACTGCTCTGCCGTTTTGTCGCATAGCGTGTGGTGCTATACTTGGATTTTCGGCCATGAACATGACTTTGGAATTTGGCACAGCTCATACTTTCTTGTAGAGTACATCTGGGGCTACATTTCGTGCAAGTTTCAGCTCGATTGCCTCTGTATTGAGGGAGAAATTTTAAACTCATAACAGAAAAAAGTGTCTCCTAGTCTAAGCGCAGTTTTTTTCCGACTGCTCTGCCGTTTTGTCGCATAGCGTGTGGTGCTATACTTGGATTTTCGGCCATGAACATGACTTTGGAATTTGGCACTGCTCATACTTTCCTGTAGAGTACATCTGGGGCTACATTTCGTGCAAGTTTCAGCTCGATTGCGTAAGTATTGAGGGATAAATTTCAAACTCTAGCAGAAAAAAGTGTCTCCTAGTCTAAGCGCAGTTTTTTTCCGACTGCTCTGCCGTTTTGTCGCATAGCGTGTGGTGCTATACTTGGATTTTCGGCCATAAACATGACTTTCGAATTTGGCACAGCTCATACTTTCCTGTAGAGAACATCTGGGGCTACATTTCGTGCAAGTTTCAGCTCGATTGCCTCAGTATTGAGGGAGAAATTTTAAACTCTACCAGAAAAAAGTGTCTCCTAGTCTAAGCGCAGTTTTTTTGCCGCCTGCTCTGCCGTTTGTCGCATAGCGTGTGGTGCTATACTTGGATTTTCGGCCATAAACATGAATTTGGAATTTGGCTCAGCTCATACTTTCCTGTAGAGTACATCTGGGGCTACATTTCGTGCAAGTTTCAGCTCGATTGCCTCAGTATTGAGGGAGAAATTTTAAACTCATAACAGAAAAAAGTGTCTCATAGTCTAAGTGCAGGTTTTTTTTTGCCGCCTGCTCTGCCGTTTTGTCGCATAGCGTGTGGTGCTATACTTGGATTTTCGGCCATGAAAATGACTTTGGAATTGGGCACTGCTCATACTTTCCTGTAGAGTACATCTAGGGGTTCATTTCGTGCAAGTTTCAGCTCGATTGCCTAAGTATTGAGGGAGAAATTTCAAACTCTAGCAGAAAAAGGTGTGTCTCCTAGTCTAAGCGCAGTTTTTTTGCCGACTGCTCTGCCGTTTTGTCGCATAGCGTGTGGTGCTATACTTGGATTTTCGGCCATGAACATGACTTTGGAATTTGGCACAGGTCATACTTTCCTGTAGAGTACATCTGGGGCTACATTTCGTGCAAGTTTCAGCTCGATTGCCTCTGTATTGAGGGAGAAATTTTAAACTCATAACAGAAAAAAGTGTCCCATAGTCTAAGTGCAGGGTTTTTTTTGCCGCCTGCTCTGCCGTTTTGTCCCATAGCGTGTGGTGCTATACTTGGATTTTCGGCCATGAACATGACTTTGGAATTTGCCACTGCTCATACTTTCCTGTAGAGTACATCTGGGGCTACATTTCGTGTAAGTTTCAGCTCGATTGCCTAAGTATTGAGGGAGAAATTTCAAACTCTAGCAGAAAAAAGTGTCTCCTAGTCTAAGCGCAGTTTTTTTGCCGACTGCTCTGCCGTTTTGTCGCATAGCGTGTGGTGCTATTCTTGGATTTTCGGCCATGAACATGACTTTGGAATTTGGCACAGGTCATACTTTCCTGTAGAGTACATCTGGGGCTACATTTCGTGCAAGTTTCAGCTCGATTGCCTCTGTATTGAGGGAGAAATTTTAAACTCATAACAGAAAAAAGTGTCCCATAGTCTAAGTGCAGGTTTTTTTTTGCCGCCTGCTCTGCCGTTTTGTCCCATAGCGTGTGGTGCTATACTTGGATTTTCGGCCATGAACATGACTTTGGAATTTGCCACTGCTCATACTTTCCTGTAGAGTACATCTGGGGCTACATTTCGTGTAAGTTTCAGCTCGATTGCCTAAGTATTGAGGGAGAAATTTCAAACTCTAGCAGAAAAAAGTGTCTCCTAGTCTAAGCGCAGTTTTTTTGCCGACTGCTCTGCCGTTTTGTCGCATAGCGTGTGGTGCTATACTTGGATTTTCGGCCATGAACATGACTTTGGAATTTGGCACAGGTCATACTTTCCTGTAGAGTACATCTGGGGCTACATTTCGTGCAAGTTTCAGCTCGATTGCCTCTGTATTGAGGGAAAAATTTCAAACTTTAGCAGAAAGATAGTGTCTCCTAGTCTAAGTTCAGTTTTTTCGCCGACTGCTCTGCCGTTTTGTCGCATAGCGTGTGGTGCTATACTTGGATTTTCGGCCATGAACATGACTTTGGAATTTGGCACTGCTCATACTTTCCTATAAAGTACATCTGGGGCTACATTTCGTGCAAGTTTCAGCTCGATTGCCTCAGTATTGAGGGAGAAATTTCAAACTCTAGCAGAAAGATAGTGTTTCCTAGTCTAAGCGCAGTTTTTTCGCCGACTGCTCTGCCGTTTTGTCGCATAGCGTGTGGTGCTATACTTGGATTTTCGGCCATGAACATGACTTTGGAATTTGGCTCAGCTCATACTTTCCTGTAGAGTACATCTGGGGCTACATTTCGTGCAAGTTTCAGCTCGATTGCCTCAGTATTGAGGGAGAAATTTCAAACTCTAGCAGAAAGATAGTGTCTCCTAGTCTAAGCGCAGTTTTTTCGCCGACTGCTCTGCCGTTTTGTCGCATAGCGTGTGGTGCTATACTTGGATTTTCGGCCATGAACATGACTTTGGAATTTGGCTCAGCTCATACTTCCCTGTAGAGTACATCTGGGGCTACATTTCGTGCAAGTTTCAGCTCGATTGCCTCAGTATTGAGGGAGAAATTTTAAACTCATAACAGAAAAAAGTGTCTCCTAGTCTAAGCGCAGTTTTTTTGCCGCCTGCTCTGCCGTTTTGTCGCATAGCGTGTGGTGCTATACTTGGATTTTCGGCCATGAACATGACTTTGGAATTTGGCACAGCTCATACTTTCATTTAGAGTACATCTGGGGCTACATTTCGTGCAAGTTTCAGCTCGATTGCCTCTGTATTGAGGGAGAAATTTCAAACTCTAACACAAAAAAGTGTCTCATAGTCTAAGTGCAGGTTTTTTTTGCTGCGTGCTCTGCCGTTTTGTCGCATAGCGTGTGGTGCTATACTTTAATTTTCGGCCATGAACATGACTTTGGAATTTGGCACTGCTCATACTTTCCTGTAGAGTACATTTGGGGCTACATTTCGTGCAAGTTTCAGCTCGATTGCCTCAGTATTGAGGGAGAAATTTCAAACTCTAGCAGAAAGATAGTGTCTCCTAGTCTAAGCGCAGTTTTTTGCCGCGTGCTCTGCCGTTTTGTCGCATAGCGTGTGGTGCTATTCTTGGATTTTCGGCCATGAACATGACTTTGGAATTTGGCACTGCTCATACTTTCCTGTAGAGTACATCTTAGGCTACATTTCGTGCAAGTTTCAGCTCGATTGCCTCTGTAATGAGGGAGAAATTTCAAACTCTAACAGAAAAAAGTGTCTCATAGTCTAAGTGCAGGTTTTTTTTTGCCGCGTGCTCTGCCGTTTTGTCACATAGCGTGTGGTGCTATTCTTGGATTTTCGGCCATGAACATGACTTTTGAATTTGGCATTGCTCATACTTTCCTGTAGAGTACATCTGGGGCTACATTTCTTGCAAGTTTCAGCTCGATTGCCTCAGTATTGAGGGAGAAATTTTAAACTCTAGCAGAAAAAAGTGTCTCCTAGTCTAAGCGCAGTTTTTCTGTCGACTGCTCTGCCGTTTTGTCGCATAGCGTGTGGTGCTATACTTGGATTTTCGGCCATAAACATGAATTTGGAATTTGGCTCAGCTCATACTTTCCTGTAGAGTACATCTGGGGCTACATTTCGTGCAAGTTTCAGCTCGATTGCCTCAGTATTGAGGGAGAAATTTTAAACTCATAACAGAAAAAAGTGTCTCATAGTCTAAGTGCAGGTTTTTTTTTGCCGCCTGCTCTGCCGTTTTGTCGCATAGCGTGTGGTGCTATACTTGGATTTTCGGCCATGAAAATGACTTTGGAATTGGGCACTGCTCATACTTTCCTGTAGAGTACATCTAGGGGTTCATTTCGTGCAAGTTTCAGCTCGATTGCCTAAGTATTGAGGGAGAAATTTCAAACTCTAGCAGAAAAAGGTGTGTCTCCTAGTCTAAGCGCAGTTTTTTTGCCGACTGCTCTGCCGTTTTGTCGCATAGCGTGTGGTGCTATACTTGGATTTTCGGCCATGAACATGACTTTGGAATTTGGCACAGCTCATACTTTCTTGTAGAGTACATCTGGGGCTACATTTCGTGCAAGTTTCAGCTCGATTGCCTCTGTATTGAGGGAGAAATTTTAAACTCATAACAGAAAAAAGTGTCTCATAGTCTAAGTGCAGGGTTTTTTTTGCCGCGTGCTCTGCCATTTTGTGACATAGCGTGTGGTGATATACTTGGATTTTCGGCCATGAACATGACTTTGGAATTTGGCACTGCTCATACTTTCCTGTAGAGTACATCTGGGGCTACATTTCGTGCAAGTTTCAGCTCGATTGCCTCAGTATTGAGGGAGAAATTTCAAACTTTAGCAGAAAGATAGTGTCTCATAGTCTAAGTGCAGGTTTTTTTTTGCCGCCTGCATTGCCGTTTTGTCGCATAGCGTGTGGTGCTATACTTGGATTTTCGGCCATGAAAATGACTTTGGAATTTGGCACTGCTCATACTTTCCTGTAGAATACATCTAGGGGTTCATTTCGTGCAAGTTTCAGCTCGATTGCCTAAGTATTGAGGGAGAAATTTCAAACTCTAGCAGAAAAAGGTGTGTCTCCTAGTCTAAGCGCAGTTTTTTTGCCGACTGCTCTGCCGTTTGTCGCATAGCGTGTGGTGCTATACTTGGATTTTCGGCCATGAACATGACTTTGGAATTTGGCAATGCTCATACTTTCATTTAGAGTACATCTGGGGCTACATTTCGTGCAAGTTTCAGCTCGATTGCCTCTGTATTGAGGGAGAAATTTCAAACTCTAACAGAAAAAAGTGTCTCATATACATGTAGTCTAAGTGCAGGTTTTTTTTTTGCCGCGTGCTCTGCCGTTTTGTCGCATAGCGTGTGGTGCTATACTTGGATTTTCGGCCATGAACATGACTTTGGAATTTGGCACTGCTCATACTTTCATTTAGAGTACATCTGGGGCTACATTTCGTGCAAGTTTCAGCTCGATTGCCTCTGTATTGAGGGAGTAATTTCAAACTCTAACAGAAAAAAGTGTCTCATAGTCTAAGTGCAGGGGTTTTTTTGCCGCGTGCTCTGCCGTTTTGTCACATAGCGTGTGGTGCTATTCTTGGATTTTCGGCCATGAACATGACTTTTGAATTTGGCATTGCTCATACTTTCCTGTAGAGTACATCTGGGGCTACATTTCTTGCAAGTTTCAGCTCGATTGCCTTTGTATTGATGGAGAAATTTTAAACTCTAACAGAAAAAAGTGTCTCATAGTCTAAGTGCAGGTTTTTTTTTGCCGCCTGCTCTGCCGTTTTGTCGCATAGCGTGTGGTGCTATACTTGGATTTTCGGCCATGAACATGACTTTGGAATTTGGCACAACTCATACTTTCATTTAGAGTACACCTGGGGCTACATTTCGTGCAAGTTTCAGCTCGATTGCCTTTGTATTGAGGGAGAAATTTCAAACTCTAACACAAAAAAGTGTCTCATAGTCTAAGTGCAGGTTTTTTTTTGCTGCGTGCTCTGCCGTTTTGTCGCATAGCGTGTGGTGCTATACTTTAATTTTCGGCCATGAACATGACTTTGGAATTTGGCACTGCTCATACTTTCCTGTAGAGTACATTTGGGGCTACATTTCGTGCAAGTTTCAGCTCGATTGCCTCAGTATTGAGGGAGAAATTTTAAACTCTAGCAGAAAAAAGTGTCTCCTAGTCTAAGCGCAGTTTTTTTGCCGCCTGCTCTGCCGTTTGTCGCATAGCGTGTGGTGCTATACTTGGATTTTCGGCCATAAACATGAATTTGGAATTTGGCTCAGCTCATACTTTCCTGTAGAGTACATCTGGGGCTACATTTCGTGCAAGTTTCAGCTCGATTGCCTCAGTATTGAGGGAGAAATTTTAAACTCTAACAGAAAAAAGTGTCTCATAGTCTAAGTGCAGGTTTTTTTTTGCCGCCTGCTCTGCCGTTTTGTCGCATAGCGTGTGGTGCTATACTTGGATTTTCGGCCATGAAAATGACTTTGGAATTGGGCACTGCTCATACTTTCCTGTAGAGTACATCTGGGGCTACATTTCGTGCAAGTTTAAGCTCGATTGCCTCTGTATTGAGGGAGAAATTTTAAACTCTAGCAGAAAAAAGTGTCTCCTAGTCTAAGCGCAGTTTTTTTGCCGCCTGCTCTGCCGTTTGTCGCGTAGCGTGTGGTGCTATACTTGGATTTTCGGCCATAAACATGAATTTGGAATTTGGCACAGCTCATACTTTCCTGTAGATTACATCTAGGGGTTCATTTCGTGCAAGTTTCAGCTCGATTGCCTAAGTATTGAGGGAGAAATTTCAAACTCTAGCAGAAAAAGGTGTGTCTCCTAGTCTAAGCGCAGTTTTTTTGCCGACTGCTCTGCCGTTTTGTCGCATAGTGTGTAGTGCTATACTTGGATTTTCGGCCATGAACATGACTTTGGAATTTGGCACTGCTCATACTTTCCTGTAGAGTACATCTTAGGCTACATTTCGTGCAAGTTTCAGCTCGATTGCCTCTGTAATGAGGGAGAAATTTCAAACTCTAACAGAAAAAAGTGTCTCATAGTCTAAGTGCAGGTTTTTTTTTGCCGCGTGCTCTGCCGTTTTGTCACATAGCGTGTGGTGCTATTCTTGGATTTTCGGCCATGAACATGACTTTTGAATTTGGCATTGCTCATACTTTCCTGTAGAGTACATCTGGGGCTACATTTCTTGCAAGTTTCAGCTCGATTGCCTCAGTATTGAGGGAGAAATTTTAAACTCTAGCAGAAAAAAGTGTCTCCTAGTCTAAGCGCAGTTTTTCTGTCGACTGCTCTGCCGTTTTGTCGCATAGCGTGTGGTGCTATACTTGGATTTTCGGCCATAAACATGAATTTGGAATTTGGCTCAGCTCATACTTTCCTGTAGAGTACATCTGGGGCTACATTTCGTGCAAGTTTCAGCTCGATTGCCTCAGTATTGAGGGAGAAATTTTAAACTCATAACAGAAAAAAGTGTCTCATAGTCTAAGTGCAGGTTTTTTTTTGCCGCCTGCTCTGCCGTTTTGTCGCATAGCGTGTGGTGCTATACTTGGATTTTCGGCCATGAAAATGACTTTGGAATTGGGCACTGCTCATACTTTCCTGTAGAGTACATCTAGGGGTTCATTTCGTGCAAGTTTCAGCTCGATTGCCTAAGTATTGAGGGAGAAATTTCAAACTCTAGCAGAAAAAGGTGTGTCTCCTAGTCTAAGCGCAGTTTTTTTGCCGACTGCTCTGCCGTTTTGTCGCATAGCGTGTGGTGCTATACTTGGATTTTCGGCCATGAACATGACTTTGGAATTTGGCACAGCTCATACTTTCTTGTAGAGTACATCTGGGGCTACATTTCGTGCAAGTTTCAGCTCGATTGCCTCTGTATTGAGGGAGAAATTTTAAACTCATAACAGAAAAAAGTGTCTCATAGTCTAAGTGCAGGGTTTTTTTTGCCGCGTGCTCTGCCATTTTGTGACATAGCGTGTGGTGATATACTTGGATTTTCGGCCATGAACATGACTTTGGAATTTGGCACTGCTCATACTTTCCTGTAGAGTACATCTGGGGCTACATTTCGTGCAAGTTTCAGCTCGATTGCCTCAGTATTGAGGGAGAAATTTCAAACTTTAGCAGAAAGATAGTGTCTCATAGTCTAAGTGCAGGTTTTTTTTTGCCGCCTGCTCTGCCGTTTTGTCGCATAGCGTGTGGTGCTATACTTGGATTTTCGGCCATGAAAATGACTTTGGAATTTGGCACTGCTCATACTTTCCTGTAGAATACATCTAGGGGTTCATTTCGTGCAAGTTTCAGCTCGATTGCCTAAGTATTGAGGGAGAAATTTCAAACTCTAGCAGAAAAAGGTGTGTCTCCTAGTCTAAGCGCAGTTTTTTTGCCGACTGCTCTGCCGTTTGTCGCATAGCGTGTGGTGCTATACTTGGATTTTCGGCCATGAACATGACTTTGGAATTTGGCAATGCTCATACTTTCATTTAGAGTACATCTGGGGCTACATTTCGTGCAAGTTTCAGCTCGATTGCCTCTGTATTGAGGGAGAAATTTCAAACTCTAACAGAAAAAAGTGTCTCATATACATGTAGTCTAAGTGCAGGTTTTTTTTTTGCCGCGTGCTCTGCCGTTTTGTCGCATAGCGTGTGGTGCTATACTTGGATTTTCGGCCATGAACATGACTTTGGAATTTGGCACTGCTCATACTTTCATTTAGAGTACATCTGGGGCTACATTTCGTGCAAGTTTCAGCTCGATTGCCTCTGTATTGAGGGAGTAATTTCAAACTCTAACAGAAAAAAGTGTCTCATAGTCTAAGTGCAGGGGTTTTTTTGCCGCGTGCTCTGCCGTTTTGTCACATAGCGTGTGGTGCTATTCTTGGATTTTCGGCCATGAACATGACTTTTGAATTTGGCATTGCTCATACTTTCCTGTAGAGTACATCTGGGGCTACATTTCTTGCAAGTTTCAGCTCGATTGCCTTTGTATTGATGGAGAAATTTTAAACTCTAACAGAAAAAAGTGTCTCATAGTCTAAGTGCAGGTTTTTTTTTGCCGCCTGCTCTGCCGTTTTGTCGCATAGCGTGTGGTGCTATACTTGGATTTTCGGCCATGAACATGACTTTGGAATTTGGCACAACTCATACTTTCATTTAGAGTACACCTGGGGCTACATTTCGTGCAAGTTTCAGCTCGATTGCCTTTGTATTGAGGGAGAAATTTCAAACTCTAACACAAAAAAGTGTCTCATAGTCTAAGTGCAGGTTTTTTTTTGCTGCGTGCTCTGCCGTTTTGTCGCATAGCGTGTGGTGCTATACTTTAATTTTCGGCCATGAACATGACTTTGGAATTTGGCACTGCTCATACTTTCCTGTAGAGTACATTTGGGGCTACATTTCGTGCAAGTTTCAGCTCGATTGCCTCAGTATTGAGGGAGAAATTTTAAACTCTAGCAGAAAAAAAGTGTCTCCTAGTCTAAGCGCAGTTTTTTTGCCGCCTGCTCTGCCGTTTGTCGCATAGCGTGTGGTGCTATACTTGGATTTTCGGCCATAAACATGAATTTGGAATTTGGCTCAGCTCATACTTTCCTGTAGAGTACATCTGGGGCTACATTTCGTGCAAGTTTCAGCTCGATTGCCTCAGTATTGAGGGAGAAATTTTAAACTCTAACAGAAAAAAGTGTCTCATAGTCTAAGTGCAGGTTTTTTTTTGCCGCCTGCTCTGCCGTTTTGTCGCATAGCGTGTGGTGCTATACTTGGATTTTCGGCCATGAAAATGACTTTGGAATTGGGCACTGCTCATACTTTCCTGTAGAGTACATCTGGGGCTACATTTCGTGCAAGTTTAAGCTCGATTGCCTCTGTATTGAGGGAGAAATTTTAAACTCTAGCAGAAAAAAGTGTCTCCTAGTCTAAGCGCAGTTTTTTTGCCGCCTGCTCTGCCGTTTGTCGCATAGCGTGTGGTGCTATACTTGGATTTTCGGCCATAAACATGAATTTGGAATTTGGCACAGCTCATACTTTCCTGTAGATTACATCTAGGGGTTCATTTCGTGCAAGTTTCAGCTCGATTGCCTAAGTATTGAGGGAGAAATTTCAAACTCTAGCAGAAAAAGGTGTGTCTCCTAGTCTAAGCGCAGTTTTTTTGCCGACTGCTCTGCCGTTTTGTCGCATAGTGTGTAGTGCTATACTTGGATTTTCGGCCATGAACATGACTTTGGAATTTGGCAATGCTCATACTTTCATTTATAGTACATCTGGGGCTACATTTCGTGCAAGTTTAAGCTCGATTGCCTCTGTATTGAGGGAGAAATTTTAAACTCTAGCAGAAAAAAGTGTCTCCTAGTCTAAGCGCAGTTTTTTTGCCGCCTGCTCTGCCGTTTGTCGCATAGCGTGTGGTGCTATACTTGGATTTTCGGCCATAAACATGAATTTGGAATTTGGCACAGCTCATACTTTCTTGTAGAGTACATCTGGGGCTACATTTCGTGCAAGTTTCAGCTCGATTGCCTCTGTATTGAGGGAAAAATTTTAAACTCATAACAGAAAAAAGTGTCTCATAGTCTAAGTGCAGGGTTTTTTTTGCCGCGTGCTCTGCCATTTTGTGACATAGCGTGTGGTGCTATACTTGGATTTTCGGCCATGAACATGACTTTGGAATTTGGCACTGCTCATACTTTCCTGTAGAGTACATCTGGGGCTACATTTCGTGCAAGTTTCAGCTCGATTGCCTCAGTATTGAGGGAGAAATTTCAAACTTTAGCAGAAAGATAGTGTCTCATAGTCTAAGTGCAGGTTTTTTTTTGCCGCCTGCTCTGCCGTTTTGTCGCATAGCGTGTGGTGCTATACTTGGATTTTCGGCCATAAACATGAATTTGGAATTTGGCACAGCTCATACTTTCCTGTAGAGTACATCTAGGGTTCATTTCGTGCAAGTTTCAGCTCGATTGCCTAAGTATTGAGGGAGAAATTTCAAACTCTAGCAGAAAAAGGTGTGTCTCCTAGTCTAAGCGCAGTTTTTTTGCCGACTGCTCTGCCGTTTTGTCGCATAGTGTGTAGTGCTATACTTGGATTTTCGGCCATGAACATGACTTTGGAATTTGGCAATGCTCATACTTTCATTTATAGTACATCTGGGGCTACATTTCGTGCAAGTTTAAGCTCGATTGCCTCTGTATTGAGGGAGAAATTTTAAACTCTAGCAGAAAAAAGTGTCTCCTAGTCTAAGCGCAGTTTTTTTGCCGCCTGCTCTGCCGTTTGTCGCATAGCGTGTGGTGCTATACTTGGATTTTCGGCCATAAACATGAATTTGGAATTTGGCACAGCTCATACTTTCCTGTAGAGTACATCTGGGGCTACATTTCGTGCAAGTTTCAGCTCGATTGCCTCAGTATTGAGGGAGAAATTTCAAACTCTAGCACAAAAAAGTGTCTCCTAGTCTAAGCGCAGTTTTTTTGCCGCCTGCTCTGCCGTTTGTCGCATAGCGTGTGGTGCTATACTTGGATTTTCGGCCATGAACATGACTTTCTAATTTGGCACTGCTCATACTTTCCTGTAGAATACATCTGGGGCTACATTTCGTGCAAGTTTCAGCTCGATTGCCTCAGTATTGAGGGAGAAATTTCAAACTCTAGCAGAAAAAGTGTCTCCTAGTCTAAGCGCAGTTTTTTTGCCGCCTGCTCTGCCGTTTGTCGCATAGCGTGTGGTGCTAAACTTGGATTTTCGGCCATGAACATGACTTTGGAATTTGGCACAGCTCATACTTTCCTGTAGAGTACATCTGGGGCTACATTTCGTGCAAGTTTCAGCTCGATTGCCTCAGTATTGAGGGAGAAATTTCAAACTCTAGCACAAAACAGTGTCTCCTAGTCTAAGCGCAGTTTTTTTGCCGACTGCTCTGCCGTTTTGTCGCATAGCGTGTGGTGCTATACTTGGATTTTCGGCCATGAACATAACTTTGGAATTTGGCACAGCTCATATTTTCTTGTAGAGTACATCTGGGGCTACATTTCGTGCAAGTTTCAGCTCGATTGCCTCTGTATTGAGGGAGAAATTTCAAACTTTAGCCGAATGATAGTTTCTCATAGTCTAAGTGCAGGTTTTTTTTTGCCGCCTGCTCTGCCGTTTTGTCGCATAGCGTGTGGTGCTATACTTGGATTTTCGGCCATGAAAATGACTTTGGAATTTGGCACTGCTCATACTTTCCTGTAGAATACATCTAGGGGTTCATTTCGTGCAAGTTTCAGCTCGATTGCCTAAGTTTTGAGGGAGAAATTTCAAACTCTAGCAGAAAAAGGTGTGTCTCCTAGTCTAAGCGCAGTTTTTTTGCCGACTGCTCTGCCGTTTGTCGCATAGCGTGTGGTGCTATACTTGGATTTTCGGCCATAAACATGACTTTCGAATTTGGCACAGCTCATACTTTCCTGTAGAGAACATCTGGGGCTACATTTCGTGCAAGTTTCAGCTCGATTGCCTCAGTATTGAGGGAGAAATTTTAAACTCTAGCAGAAAAAAGTGTCTCCTAGTCTAAGCGCAGTTTTTTTGCCGCCTGCTCTGCCGTTTGTCGCATAGCGTGTGGTGCTATACTTGGATTTTCGGCCATAAACATGAATTTGGAATTTAGCTCAGCTCATACTTTCCTGTAGAGTACATCTGGGGCTACATTTCTTGCAAGTTTCAGCTCGATTGCCTTTGTATTGAGGGAGAAATTTTAAACTCTAACAGAAAAAAGTGTCTCATAGTCTAAGTGCAGGTTTTTTTTTGCCGCCTGCTCTGCCGTTTTGTCGCATAGCGTGTGGTGCTATACTTGGATTTTCGGCCATGAACATGACTTTGGAATTTGGCACTGCTCATACTTTCCTGTAGAGTACATCTGGGGCTACATTTCGTGCAAGTTTCAGCTCGATTGCCTAAGTATTGAGGGAGAAATTTCAAACTCTAGCAGAAAAAAGTGTCTCCTAGTCTAAGCGCAGTTTTTTTCCTACTGCTCTGCCGTTTTGTCGCATAGCGTGTGGTGCTATACTTGGATTTTCGGCCATAAACATGACTTTCGAATTTGGCACAGCTCATACTTTCCTGTAGAGAACATCTGGGGCTACATTTCGTGCAAGTTTCAGCTCGATTGCCTCAGTATTGAGGGAGAAATTTTAAACTCTAGCAGAAAAAAGTGTCTCCTAGTCTAAGCGCAGTTTTTTTGCCGCCTGCTCTGCCGTTTGTCGCATAGCGTGTGGTGCTATACTTGGATTTTCGGCCATAAACATGAATTTGGAATTTGGCTCAGCTCATACTTTCCTGTAGAGTACATCTGGGGCTACATTTCGTGCAAGTTTCAGCTCGATTGCCTCAGTATTGAGGGAGAAATTTTAAACTCTAACAGAAAAAAGTGTCTCATAGTCTAAGTGCAGGTTTTTTTTTGCCGCCTGCTCTGCCGTTTTGTCGCATAGCGTGTGGTGCTATACTTGGATTTTCGGCCATGAAAATGACTTTGGAATTGGGCACTGCTCATACTTTCCTGTAGAGTACATCTGGGGCTACATTTCGTGCAAGTTTAAGCTCGATTGCCTCTGTATTGAGGGAGAAATTTTAAACTCTAGCAGAAAAAAGTGTCTCCTAGTCTAAGCGCAGTTTTTTTGCCGCCTGCTCTGCCGTTTGTCGCATAGCGTGTGGTGCTATACTTGGATTTTCGGCCATAAACATGAATTTGGAATTTGGCACAGCTCATACTTTCCTGTAGATTACATCTAGGGGTTCATTTCGTGCAAGTTTCAGCTCGATTGCCTAAGTATTGAGGGAGAAATTTCAAACTCTAGCAGAAAAAGGTGTGTCTCCTAGTCTAAGCGCAGTTTTTTTGCCGACTGCTCTGCCGTTTTGTCGCATAGTGTGTAGTGCTATACTTGGATTTTCGGCCATGAACATGACTTTGGAATTTGGCAATGCTCATACTTTCATTTATAGTACATCTGGGGCTACATTTCGTGCAAGTTTAAGCTCGATTGCCTCTGTATTGAGGGAGAAATTTTAAACTCTAGCAGAAAAAAGTGTCTCCTAGTCTAAGCGCAGTTTTTTTGCCGCCTGCTCTGCCGTTTGTCGCATAGCGTGTGGTGCTATACTTGGATTTTCGGCCATAAACATGAATTTGGAATTTGGCACAGCTCATACTTTCTTGTAGAGTACATCTGGGGCTACATTTCGTGCAAGTTTCAGCTCGATTGCCTCTGTATTGAGGGAAAAATTTTAAACTCATAACAGAAAAAAGTGTCTCATAGTCTAAGTGCAGGGTTTTTTTTGCCGCGTGCTCTGCCATTTTGTGACATAGCGTGTGGTGCTATACTTGGATTTTCGGCCATGAACATGACTTTGGAATTTGGCACTGCTCATACTTTCCTGTAGAGTACATCTGGGGCTACATTTCGTGCAAGTTTCAGCTCGATTGCCTCAGTATTGAGGGAGAAATTTCAAACTTTAGCAGAAAGATAGTGTCTCATAGTCTAAGTGCAGGTTTTTTTTTGCCGCCTGCTCTGCCGTTTTGTCGCATAGCGTGTGGTGCTATACTTGGATTTTCGGCCATAAACATGAATTTGGAATTTGGCACAGCTCATACTTTCCTGTAGAGTACATCTAGGGTTCATTTCGTGCAAGTTTCAGCTCGATTGCCTAAGTACTGAGGGAGAAATTTCAAACTCTAGCAGAAAAAGGTGTGTCTCCTAGTCTAAGCGCAGTTTTTTTGCCGACTGCTCTGCCGTTTTGTCGCATAGTGTGTAGTGCTATACTTGGATTTTCGGCCATGAACATGACTTTGGAATTTGGCAATGCTCATACTTTCATTTATAGTACATCTGGGGCTACATTTCGTGCAAGTTTAAGCTCGATTGCCTCTGTATTGAGGGAGAAATTTTAAACTCTAGCAGAAAAAAGTGTCTCCTAGTCTAAGCGCAGTTTTTTTGCCGCCTGCTCTGCCGTTTGTCGCATAGCGTGTGGTGCTATACTTGGATTTTCGGCCATAAACATGAATTTGGAATTTGGCACAGCTCATACTTTCCTGTAGAGTACATCTGGGGCTACATTTCGTGCAAGTTTCAGCTCGATTGCCTCAGTATTGAGGGAGAAATTTCAAACTCTAGCACAAAAAAGTGTCTCCTAGTCTAAGCGCAGTTTTTTTGCCGCCTGCTCTGCCGTTTGTCGCATAGCGTGTGGTGCTATACTTGGATTTTCGGCCATGAACATGACTTTCTAATTTGGCACTGCTCATACTTTCCTGTAGAATACATCTGGGGCTACATTTCGTGCAAGTTTCAGCTCGATTGCCTCAGTATTGAGGGAGAAATTTCAAACTCTAGCAGAAAAAGTGTCTCCTAGTCTAAGCGCAGTTTTTTTGCCGCCTGCTCTGCCGTTTGTCGCATAGCGTGTGGTGCTAAACTTGGATTTTCGGCCATGAACATGACTTTGGAATTTGGCACAGCTCATACTTTCCTGTAGAGTACATCTGGGGCTACATTTCGTGCAAGTTTCAGCTCGATTGCCTCAGTATTGAGGGAGAAATTTCAAACTCTAGCACAAAACAGTGTCTCCTAGTCTAAGCGCAGTTTTTTTGCCGACTGCTCTGCCGTTTTGTCGCATAGCGTGTGGTGCTATACTTGGATTTTCGGCCATGAACATAACTTTGGAATTTGGCACAGCTCATATTTTCTTGTAGAGTACATCTGGGGCTACATTTCGTGCAAGTTTCAGCTCGATTGCCTCTGTATTGAGGGAGAAATTTCAAACTTTAGCCGAATGATAGTTTCTCATAGTCTAAGTGCAGGTTTTTTTTTGCCGCCTGCTCTGCCGTTTTGTCGCATAGCGTGTGGTGCTATACTTGGATTTTCGGCCATGAAAATGACTTTGGAATTTGGCACTGCTCATACTTTCCTGTAGAATACATCTAGGGGTTCATTTCGTGCAAGTTTCAGCTCGATTGCCTAAGTTTTGAGGGAGAAATTTCAAACTCTAGCAGAAAAAGGTGTGTCTCCTAGTCTAAGCGCAGTTTTTTTGCCGACTGCTCTGCCGTTTGTCGCATAGCGTGTGGTGCTATACTTGGATTTTCGGCCATGAACATGACTTTGGAATTTGGCAATGCTCATACTTTCATTTAGAGTACATCTGGGGCTACATTTCGTGCAAGTTTCAGCTCGATTGCCTCTGTATTGAGGGAGAAATTTCAAACTCTAACAGAAAAAAGTGTCTCATATACATGTAGTCTAAGTGCAGGTTTTTTTTTTGCCGCGTGCTCTGCCGTTTTGTCGCATAGCGTGTGGTGCTATACTTGGATTTTCGGCCATGAACATGACTTTGGAATTTGGCACTGCTCATACTTTCATTTAGAGTACATCTGGGGCTACATTTCGTGCAAGTTTCAGCTCGATTGCCTCTGTATTGAGGGAGTAATTTCAAACTCTAACAGAAAAAAGTGTCTCAAAGTCTAAGTGCAGGGGTTTTTTTGCCGCGTGCTCTGCCGTTTTGTCACATAGCGTGTGGTGCTATTCTTGGATTTTCGGCCATGAACATGACTTTTGAATTTGGCATTGCTCATACTTTCCTGTAGAGTACATCTGGGGCTACATTTCGTGCAAGTTTCAGCTCGATTGCCTAAGTATTGAGGGCTAAATTTCAAACTCTAGCAGAAAAAAGTGTCTCCTAGTCTAAGCGCAGTTTTTTTCCGACTGCTCTGCCGTTTTGTCGCATAGCGTGTGTTGCTATACTTGGATTTTCGGCCATGAACATGACTTTGGAATTTGGCACAGCTCATACTTTCATTTAGAGTACATATGGGGCTACATTTCGTGCAAGTTTCAGCTCGATTGCCTCTGTATAGAGGGAGAAATTTCAAACTCTAACAGAAAAAAGTGTCTCATAGTCTAAGTGCAGGGTTTTTTTTGCCGCGTGCTCTGCCGTTTTGTCACATAGCGTGTGGTGCTATACTTGGATATTCGGCCATGAACATGACTTTGGAATTTGGCACTGCTCATACTTTCCTGTAGAGAACATCTGGGGCTACATTTCGTGCAAGTTTCAGCTCGATTGCCTTAGTATTGAGGGAGAAATTTCAAACTCTAGCAAAAAAAAGTGTCTCATAGTCTAAGCGCAGTTTTTTTGCCGACTGCTCTACCGTTTTGTCGCATAGCGTGTGGTGCTATACTTGGATTTTCGGCCATGAACATGACTTTGGAATTTGGCACAGCTCATACTTTCATTTAGAGTACATCTGGGGCTACATTTCGTGCAAGTTTCAGCTCGATTGCCTCTGTATTGAGGGAGAAATTTCAAACTCTAACAGAAAAAAGTGTCTCATAGTCTAAGTGCAGTTTTTCTGCCGACTGCTCTGCCGTTTTGTCGCATAGCGTGTGGTGCTATACTTGGAGTTTCGGCCATGAACATGACTTTGGAATTTGGCACAGCTCATACTTTCCTGTAGAGTACATCTTGGGCTACATTTAGTGCAAGTTTCAGCTCGATTGCCTCAGTATTGAGGGAGAAATTTCAAACTTTAGCAGAAAGATAGTGTCTCATAGTCTAAGTGCAGGTTTTTTTTTGCCGCCTGCTCTGCCGTTTTGTCGCATAGCGTGTGGTGCTATACTTGGATTTTCGGCCATAAACATGAATTTGGAATTTGGCACAGCTCATACTTTCCTGTAGAGTACATCTAGGGTTCATTTCGTGCAAGTTTCAGCTCGATTGCCTAAGTATTGAGGGAGAAATTTCAAACTCTAGCAGAAAAAGGTGTGTCTCCTAGTCTAAGCGCAGTTTTTTTGCCGACTGCTCTGCCGTTTTGTCGCATAGTGTGTAGTGCTATACTTGGATTTTCGGCCATGAACATGACTTTGGAATTTGGCAATGCTCATACTTTCATTTATAGTACATCTGGGGCTACATTTCGTGCAAGTTTAAGCTCGATTGCCTCTGTATTGAGGGAGAAATTTTAAACTCTAGCAGAAAAAAGTGTCTCCTAGTCTAAGCGCAGTTTTTTTGCCGC
The DNA here is from genome assembly GCA_963971285.1 of Astropecten irregularis. NCBI lineage: Eukaryota > Metazoa > Echinodermata > Asteroidea > Paxillosida > Astropectinidae > Astropecten > Astropecten irregularis. Next base: position 7,088,450 of record OZ020255.1, read on the forward strand.
CTGCTCTGCCGTTTGTCGCATAGCGTGTGGTGCTATACTTGGATTTTCGGCCATAAACATGAATTTGGAATTTGGCACAGCTCATACTTTCCTGTAGAGTACATCTGGGGCTACATTTCGTGCAAGTTTCAGCTCGATTGCCTCAGTATTGAGGGAGAAATTTCAAACTCTAGCACAAAAAAGTGTCTCCTAGTCTAAGCGCAGTTCTTTTGCCGCCTGCTCTGCCGTTTGTCGCATAGCGTGTGGTGCTATACTTGGATTTTCGGCCATGAACATGACTTTCTAATTTGGCACTGCTCATACTTTCCTGTAGAATACATCTGGGGCTACATTTCGTGCAAGTTTCAGCTCGATTGCCTCAGTATTGAGGGAGAAATTTCAAACTCTAGCAGAAAAAGTGTCTCCTAGTCTAAGCGCAGTTTTTTTGCCGCCTGCTCTGCCGTTTGTCGCATAGCGTGTGGTGCTAAACTTGGATTTTCGGCCATGAACATGACTTTGGAATTTGGCACAGCTCATACTTTCCTGTAGAGTACATCTGGGGCTACATTTCGTGCAAGTTTCAGCTCGATTGCCTCAGTATTGAGGGAGAAATTTCAAACTCTAGCACAAAACAGTGTCTCCTAGTCTAAGCGCAGTTTTTTTGCCGACTGCTCTGCCGTTTTGTCGCATAGCGTGTGGTGCTATACTTGGATTTTCGGCCATGAACATAACTTTGGAATTTGGCACAGCTCATACTTTCTTGTAGAGTACATCTGGGGCTACATTTCGTGCAAGTTTCAGCTCGATTGCCTCTGTATTGAGGGAGAAATTTCAAACTTTAGCCGAATGATAGTTTCTCATAGTCTAAGTGCAGGTTTTTTTTTGCCGCCTGCTCTGCCGTTTTGTCGCATAGCGTGTGGTGCTATACTTGGATTTTCGGCCATGAACATGACTTTGGAATTTGGCACTGCTCATACTTTCCTGTAGAATACATCTAGGGGTTCATTTCGTGCAAGTTTCAGCTCGATTGCCTAAGTATTGAGGGAGAAATTTCAAACTCTAGCAGAAAAAGGTGTGTCTCCTAGTCTAAGCGCAGTTTTTTTGCCGACTGCTCTGCCGTTTGTCGCATAGCGTGTGGTGCTATACTTGGATTTTCGGCCATGAACATGACTTTGGAATTTGGCAATGCTCATACTTTCATTTAGAGTACATCTGGGGCTACATTTCGTGCAAGTTTCAGCTCGATTGCCTCTGTATTGAGGGAGAAATTTCAAACTCTAACAGAAAAAAGTGTCTCATATACATGTAGTGTAAGTGCAGGTTTTTTTTTGCCGCGTGCTCTGCCGTTTTGTCGCATAGCGTGTGGTGCTATACTTGGATTTTCGGCCATGAACATGACTTTGGAATTTGGCACTGCTCATACTTTCATTTAGAGTACATCTGGGGCTACATTTCGTGCAAGTTTCAGCTCGATTGCCTCTGTATTGAGGGAGTAATTTCAAACTCTAACAGAAAAAAGTGTCTCAAAGTCTAAGTGCAGGGGTTTTTTTGCCGCGTGCTCTGCCGTTTTGTCACATAGCGTGTGGTGCTATTCTTGGATTTTCGGCCATGAACATGACTTTTGAATTTGGCATTGCTCATACTTTCCTGTAGAGTACATCTGGGGCTACATTTCGTGCAAGTTTCAGCTCGATTGCCTAAGTATTGAGGGCTAAATTTCAAACTCTAGCAGAAAAAAGTGTCTCCTAGTCTAAGCGCAGTTTTTTTCCGACTGCTCTGCCGTTTTGTCGCATAGCGTGTGTTGCTATACTTGGATTTTCGGCCATGAACATGACTTTGGAATTTGGCACAGCTCATACTTTCATTTAGAGTACATATGGGGCTACATTTCGTGCAAGTTTCAGCTCGATTGCCTCTGTATAGAGGGAGAAATTTCAAACTCTAACAGAAAAAAGTGTCTCATAGTCTAAGTGCAGGGTTTTTTTTGCCGCGTGCTCTGCCGTTTTGTCACATAGCGTGTGGTGCTATACTTGGATATTCGGCCATGAACATGACTTTGGAATTTGGCACTGCTCATACTTTCCTGTAGAGAACATCTGGGGCTACATTTCGTGCAAGTTTCAGCTCGATTGCCTTAGTATTGAGGGAGAAATTTCAAACTCTAGCAAAAAAAAGTGTCTCATAGTCTAAGCGCAGTTTTTTTGCCGACTGCTCTACCGTTTTGTCGCATAGCGTGTGGTGCTATACTTGGATTTTCGGCCATGAACATGACTTTGGAATTTGGCACAGCTCATACTTTCATTTAGAGTACATCTGGGGCTACATTTCGTGCAAGTTTCAGCTCGATTGCCTCTGTATTGAGGGAGAAATTTCAAACTCTAGCAGAAAAAGTGTCTCCTAGTCTAAGCGCAGTTTTTTTGCCGCCTGCTCTGCCGTTTGTCGCATAGCGTGTGGTGCTAAACTTGGATTTTCGGCCATGAACATGACTTTGGAATTTGGCACAGCTCATACTTTCCTGTAGAGTACATCTGGGGCTACATTTCGTGCAAGTTTCAGCTCGATTGCCTCAGTATTGAGGGAGAAATTTCAAACTCTAGCACAAAACAGTGTCTCCTAGTCTAAGCGCAGTTTTTTTGCCGACTGCTCTGCCGTTTTGTCGCATAGCGTGTGGTGCTATACTTGGATTTTCGGCCATGAACATAACTTTGGAATTTGGCACAGCTCATACTTTCTTGTAGAGTACATCTGGGGCTACATTTCGTGCAAGTTTCAGCTCGATTGCCTCTGTATTGAGGGAGAAATTTCAAACTTTAGCCGAATGATAGTTTCTCATAGTCTAAGTGCAGGTTTTTTTTTGCCGCCTGCTCTGCCGTTTTGTCGCATAGCGTGTGGTGCTATACTTGGATTTTCGGCCATGAAAATGACTTTGGAATTTGGCACTGCTCATACTTTCCTGTAGAATACATCTAGGGGTTCATTTCGTGCAAGTTTCAGCTCGATTGCCTAAGTATTGAGGGAGAAATTTCAAACTCTAGCAGAAAAAGGTGTGTCTCCTAGTCTAAGCGCAGTTTTTTTGCCGACTGCTCTGCCGTTTGTCGCATAGCGTGTGGTGCTATACTTGGATTTTCGGCCATGAACATGACTTTGGAATTTGGCAATGCTCATACTTTCATTTAGAGTACATCTGGGGCTACATTTCGTGCAAGTTTCAGCTCGATTGCCTCTGTATTGAGGGAGAAATTTCAAACTCTAACAGAAAAAAGTGTCTCATATACATGTAGTCTAAGTGCAGGTTTTTTTTTGCCGCGTGCTCTGCCGTTTTGTCGCATAGCGTGTGGTGCTATACTTGGATTTTCGGCCATGAACATGACTTTGGAATTTGGCACTGCTCATACTTTCATTTAGAGTACATCTGGGGCTACATTTCGTGCAAGTTTCAGCTCGATTGCCTCTGTATTGAGGGAGTAATTTCAAACTCTAACAGAAAAAAGTGTCTCAAAGTCTAAGTGCAGGGGTTTTTTTGCCGCGTGCTCTGCCGTTTTGTCACATAGCGTGTGGTGCTATTCTTGGATTTTCGGCCATGAACATGACTTTTGAATTTGGCATTGCTCATACTTTCCTGTAGAGTACATCTGGGGCTACATTTCGTGCAAGTTTCAGCTCGATTGCCTAAGTATTGAGGGCTAAATTTCAAACTCTAGCAGAAAAAAGTGTCTCCTAGTCTAAGCGCAGTTTTTTTCCGACTGCTCTGCCGTTTTGTCGCATAGCGTGTGTTGCTATACTTGGATTTTCGGCCATGAACATGACTTTGGAATTTGGCACAGCTCATACTTTCATTTAGAGTACATATGGGGCTACATTTCGTGCAAGTTTCAGCTCGATTGCCTCTGTATAGAGGGAGAAATTTCAAACTCTAACAGAAAAAAGTGTCTCATAGTCTAAGTGCAGGGTTTTTTTTGCCGCGTGCTCTGCCGTTTTGTCACATAGCGTGTGGTGCTATACTTGGATATTCGGCCATGAACATGACTTTGGAATTTGGCACTGCTCATACTTTCCTGTAGAGAACATCTGGGGCTACATTTCGTGCAAGTTTCAGCTCGATTGCCTTAGTATTGAGGGAGAAATTTCAAACTCTAGCAAAAAAAAGTGTCTCATAGTCTAAGCGCAGTTTTTTTGCCGACTGCTCTACCGTTTTGTCGCATAGCGTGTGGTGCTATACTTGGATTTTCGGCCATGAACATGACTTTGGAATTTGGCACAGCTCATACTTTCATTTAGAGTACATCTGGGGCTACATTTCGTGCAAGTTTCAGCTCGATTGCCTCTGTATTGAGGGAGAAATTTCAAACTCTAACAGAAAAAAGTGTCTCATAGTCTAAGTGCAGTTTTTCTGCCGACTGCTCTGCCGTTTTGTCGCATAGCGTGTGGTGCTATACTTGGAGTTTCGGCCATGAACATGACTTTGGAATTTGGCACAGCTCATACTTTCCTGTAGAGTACATCTTGGGCTACATTTAGTGCAAGTTTCAGCTCGATTGCCTAAGTATTCAGGGAGAAAATTCAAACTCTAACAGAAAAAAGTGTTTCATAGTCTAAGTGCAGGGTTTTTTTTGCCGCGTGCTCTGCCGTTTTGTCGCATAGCGTGTGGTGCTATACTTGGATTTTCGGCCATGAACATGACCTTGGAATTTGGCACAGCTCATACTTTCATTTAGAGTGCATCTGGGGCTACATTTCGTGCAAGTTTCAGCTCGATTGCCTCTGTATTGAGGGAGAAATTTCAAACTCTAACAGAAAAAAGTGTCTCATAGTCTAAGTGCAGGGTTTCTTTTGCCGCGTGCTCTGCCGTTTTGTCACATAGCGTGTGGTATACTTGGATATTCGGCTATGAACATGACTTTGGAATTTGAAACTGCTCATACTTTCCTGTAGAGAACATCTGGGGCTACATTTCGTGCAAGTTTCAGCTCGATTGCCTCAGTATTGAGGGAGAAATTTCAAACTCTAGCAGAAAAAAGTGTCTCATAGTCTAAGCGCAGTTATTTTGCCGACTGCTCTGCCGTTTTGTCGCATAGCGTGTGGTGCTATACTTGGATTTTCGGCCATGAACATGACTTTGGAATTTGGCACAGCTCATACTTTCATTTAGAGTACATCTGGGGCTACATTTCGTGCAAGTTTCAGCTCGATTGCCTCTGTATTGAGGGAGAAATTTCAAACTCTAACAGAAAAAAGTGTCTCATAGTCTAAGTGCTAGGGGTTTTTTTTGCCGCGTGCTCTGCCGTTTTGTCGCATAGCGTGTGGTGCTATACTTGGATTTTCGGCCATGAACATGACTTTGGAATTTGGCACAGCTCATACTTTCATTTAGAGTACGTCTGAGTCTACATTTCGTGCAAGTTTCAGCTCCATTGCCTCAGTATTGAGGGAGAAATTTCAAACTCTAGCAGAAAAAAGTGTCTCCTAGTCTAAGTGCAGTTTTTTTGCCGACTGCTCTGCCGTTTTGTCGCATAGCGTGTGGTGCTATACTTGGATTTTCGGCCATGAACATGACTTTGGAATTTGGCACAGCTCATACTTTCATTTAGAGTACATCTGGGGCTACATTTCGTGCAAGTTTCAGCTCGGTTGCCTCTGTATTGAGGGAGAAATTTCAAACTCTGACAGAAAAAAGTGTCTCATAGTCTAAGTGCAGGGTTTTTTTTGCCGCGTGCTCTGCCGTTTTGTCACATAGCGTGTGGTGCTATACTTCGATATTCGGCCATGAACATGACTTTGGAATTTGGCACAGCTCATACTTTCCTGTAGATTACATCTGGGGCAACATTTCGTGCAAGTTTCAGCTCGATTGCCTAAGTATTGAGGGAGAAATTTCAAACTCTAGCAGAAAAAAGTGTCTCCTAGTCTAAGCGCAGTTTTTTTGCCGACTGCTCTGCCGTTTTGTCGCATAGCGTGTAGTGCTATACTTGGATTTTCGGCCATGAACATGACTTTGGAATTTGGCACTGCTCATACTTTCCTGTAGAGAACATCTGGGGCTACATTTCGTGCAAGTTTCAGCTCGATTGCCTCAGTATTGAGGGAGAAATTTCAAACTCTAGCAGAAAAAAGTGTCTCATAGTCTAAGTGCAGGGTTTTTTTTGCCGCGTGCTCTGCCGTTTTGTCACATAGCGTGTGGTGCTATACTTCGATATTCGGCCATGAACATGACATTGGAATTTGGCACAGCTCATACTTTCCTGTAGATTACATCTGGGGCAACATTTCGTGCAAGTTTCAGCTCGATTGCCTAAGTATTGAGGGAGAAATTTCAAACTCTAGCAGAAAAAAGTGTCTCCTAGTCTAAGCGCAGTTTTTTTGCCGCCTGCTCTGCCGTTTGTCGCATAGCGTGTGGTGCTATACTTGGATTTTCGGCCATGAACATGACTTTGGAATTTGGCACAGCTCATACTTTCCTGTAGAGAACATCTAGGGCTACATTTCGTGAAAGTTTCAGCTCGATTGCCTCTGTATTGAGGGAGAAATTTCAAACTCTAGCAGAAAAAAGTGTCTCATAGTCTAAGTGCAGTTTTTCTGCCGACTGCTCTGCCGTTTTGTCGCATAGCGTGTGGTGCTATACTTGGATATTCAGCCATGAACATGACTTTGGAATTTGGCACAGCTCATACTTTAATTTAGAGTACATCTGGGGCTACATTTCGTGCAAGTTTCAGCTCGATTGCCTCTGTATTGAGGGAGAAATTTCAAACTCTAACAGAAAAAAGGGTCTCATAGTCTAAGTGCAGGGGTTTTTTTTGCCGCGTGCTCTGCCGTTTTGTCACATAGCGTGTGGTGCTATACTTGGATTTTCGGCCATGAACATGACTTTGGAATTTGGCACTGCTCATACTTCCCTGTAGATTACATCTGGGGCAACATTTCGTGCAAGTTTCAGCTCGATTGCCTAAGTATTGAGGGAGAAATTTCAAACTCTAGCAGAAAAAAGTGTCTCATAGTCTAAGTGCAGTTTTTCTGCCGACTGCTCTGCCGTTTTGTCGCATAGCGTGTGGTGCTATACTTGGATATTCGGCCATGAACATGACTTTGGAATTTGGCACAGCTCATACTTTCATTTAGAGTACATCTGGGGCTACATTTCGTGCAAGTTTCAGCTCGATTGCCTCAGTATTGAGGGAGAAATTTCAAACTCTAGCAGAAAAAAGTGTCTCCTAGTCTAAGTGCAGTTTTTTTGCCGCCTTCTCTGCCGTTTGTCGCATAGCGTGTGGTGCTATACTTGGATTTTCGGCCATGAACATGACTTTGGAATTTGGCACAGCTCATACTTTCCTGTAGAGAACATCTGGGGCTACATTTCGTGCAAGTTTCAGCTCGATTGCCTACGTATTGAGGGAGAAATTTCAAACTCTAGCAGAAAAAAGTGTCTCATAGTCTAAGTGCAGTTTTTCTGCCGACTGCTCTGCCGTTTTGTCGCATAGCGTGTGGTGCTATACTTGGATATGCGGCCATGAACATGACTTTGGAATTTGGCACAGCTCATACTTTCCTGTAGAGTACATCTGGGGCTACATTTCGTGCAAGTTTCAGCTCGATTGCCTCAGTATTGAGGGAGAAATTTCAAACTCTAGCAGAAAAAAGTGTCTCCTAGTCTAAGCGCAGTTTTTTTGCCGCCTGCTCTGCCGTTTGTCGCATAGCGTGTGGTGCTATACTTGGATTTTCGGCCATGAACATGACTTTGGAATTTGGCACAGCTCATACTTTCCTGTAGAGAACATCTAGGGCTACATTTCGTGAAAGTTTCAGCTCGATTGCCTCTGTATTGAGGGAGAAATTTCAAACTCTAGCAGAAAAAAGTGTCTCATAGTCTAAGTGCAGTTTTTCTGCCGACTGCTCTGCCGTTTTGTCGCATAGCGTGTGGTGCTATACTTGGATATGCGGCCACGAACATGACTTTGGAATTTGGCACAGCTCATACTTTCCTGTAGAGTACATCTGGGGCTACATTTCGTGCAAGTTTCAGCTCGGTTGCCTCTGTATTGAGGGAGAAATTTCAAACTCTGACAGAAAAAAGTGTCTCATAGTCTAAGCGCAGTTTTTTTGCCGCCTTCTCTGCCGTTTGTCGCATAGCGTGTGGTGCTATACTTGGATTTTCGGCCATGAACATGACTTTGGAATTTGGCACAGCTCATTCTTTCCTGTAGAGAACATCTGGGGCTACATTTCGTGCAAGTTTCAGCTCGATTGCCTAAGTATTGAGGGAGAAATTTCAAACTCTAGCAGAAAAAAGTGTCTCATAGTCTAAGTGCAGTTTTTCTGCCGACTGCTCTGCCGTTTTGTCGCATAGCGTGTGGTGCTATACTTGGATTTTTGGCCATGAATATGACTTTGGAATTTGGCACAGCTCATACTTTCCTGTAGAGAACATCTGGGGCTACATTTCGTGGAAGTTTCAGCTCGATTGCCTAAGTAATGAGGGAGAAATTTCAAACTCTAGCAGAAAAAAGTGTCTCATAGTCTAAGTGCAGTTTTTCTGCCGACTGCTCTGCCGTTTTGTCGCATAGCGTGTGGTGCTATACTTGGATATTCGGCCATGAACATGACTTTGGAATTTGGCACAGCTCATACTTTCCTGTAGAGAACATCTGGGGCTACATTTCGTGCAAGTTTCAGCTCGATTGCCTCAGTATTGAGGGAGAAATTTCAAACTCTAGCAGAAAAAAGTGTCTCCTGGTCTAAGCGCAGTTTTTTTGCCGCCTGCTCTGCCGTTTGTCGCATAGCGTGTGGTGCTATACTTGGATTTTCGGCCATGAACATGACTTTGGAATTTGGCACAGCTCAAACTTTCTTGTAGAGAACATCTGGGGCTACATTTCGTGCAAGTTTCAGCTCGATTGCCTAAGTATTGAGGGAGAAATTTCAAACTCTAACAGAAAAAAGTGTCTCCTAGTCTAAGCGCAGTTTTTTGCCGCCTTCTCTGCCGTTTGTCGCATAGCGTTTGGTGCTATACTTGGATTTTCGGCCATGAACATGACTTTGGAATTTGGCACAGCTCATACTTTCCTGTAAAGAACATCTGGGGCTACATTTCGTGCAAGTTTCAGCTCGATTGCCTCTGTATTGAGGGAGAAATTTCAAACTCTAGCAGAAAAAAGTTTCTCATAGTCTAAGTGCAGTTTTTCTGCCGACTGCTCTGCCGTTTTGTCGCATAGCGTATGGTGCTATACTTGGATATGCGGCCATGAACATGACTTTGGAATTTGGCACAGCTCATACTTTCCTGTAGAGTACATCTGGGGCTACATTTCGTGCAAGTTTCAGCTCGATTGCCTCAGTATTGAGGGAGAAATTTCAAACTCTAGCAGAAAAAAGTGTCTCCTAGTCTAAGCGCAGTTTTTTTGCCGCCTGCTCTGCCGTTTGTCGCATAGCGTGTGGTGCTATACTTGGATTTTCGGCCATGAACATGACTTTGGAATTTGGCACAGCTCATACTTTCATTTAGAGTACATCTGGGGCTACATTTCGTGCAAGTTTCAGCTCGATTGCCTCTGTATTGAGGGAGAAATTTCAAACTCTAACAGAAAAAAGTGTCTCATAGTCTAAGTGCAGTTTTTCTGCCGACTGCTCTGCCGTTTGTCGCATAGCGTGTGGTGCTATACTTGGATTTTCGGCCATGAACATGACTTCGGAATTTGGCACAGCTCAAACTTTCCTGTAGAGAACATCTGGGGCTACATTTCGTGCAAGTTTCAGCTCGATTGCCTAAGTATTGAGGGAGAAATTTCAAACTCTAACAGAAAAAAGTGTCTCCTAGTCTAAGCGCAGTTTTTTGCCGCCTTCTCTGCCGTTTGTCGCATAGCGTGTGGTGCTATACTTGGATTTTCGGCCATGAACATGACTTTGGAATTTGGCACAGCTCATACTTTCCTGTAAAGAACATCTTGGGCTACATTTCGTGCAAGTTTCAGCTCGATTGCCTCTGTATTGAGGGAGAAATTTCAAACTCTAGCAGAAAAAAGTTTCTCATAGTCTAAGTGCAGTTTTTCTGCCGACTGCTCTGCCGTTTTGTCGCATAGCGTGTGGTGCTATACTTGGATATGCGGCCATGAACATGACTTTGGAATTTGGCACAGCTCATACTTTCCTGTAGAGTACATCTGGGGCTACATTTCGTGCAAGTTTCAGCTCGATTGCCTCAGTATTGAGGGAGAAATTTCAAACTCTAGCAGAAAAAAGTGTCTCCTAGTCTAAGCGCAGTTTTTTTGCCGCCTGCTCTGCCGTTTGTCGCATAGCGTGTGGTGCTATACTTGGATTTTCGGCCATGAACATGACTTTGGAATTTGGCACAGCTCATACTTTCATTTAGAGTACATCTGGGGCTACATTTCGTGCAAGTTTCAGCTCGATTGCCTCTGTATTGAGGGAGAAATTTCAAACTCTAACAGAAAAAAGTGTCTCATAGTCTAAGTGCAGTTTTTCTACCGACTGCTCTGCCGTTTTGTCGCATAGCGTGTGGTGCTATACTTGGATATTCAGCCATGAACATGACTTTGGAATTTGGCACAGCTCATTCTTTCCTGTAGAGAACATCTGGGGCTACATTTCGTGCAAGTTTCAGCTCGATTGCCTAAGTATTGAGGGAGAAATTTCAAACTCTAGCAGAAAAAAGTGTCTCATAGTCTAAGTGCAGTTTTTCTGCCGACTGCTCTGCCGTTTTGTCGCATAGCGTGTGGTGCTATACTTGGATTTTCGGCCATGAACATGACTTTGGAATTTGGCACAGCTCATACTTTCCTGTAGAGAACATCTGGGGCTACATTTCGTGCAAGTTTCAGCTCGATTGCCTCAGTATTGAGGGAGAAATTTCAAACTCTAGCAGAAAAAAGTGTCTCCTAGTCTAAGTGCAGTTTTTCTGCCGACTGCTCTGCCGTTTTGTCGCATAGCGTGTGGTGCTATACTTGGATATGCGGCCATGAACATGACTTTGGAATTTGGCACAGCTCATACTTTCCTGTAGAGTACATCTGGGGCTACATTTCGTGCAAGTTTCAGCTCGATTGCCTCAGTATTGAGGGAGAAATTTCAAACTCTAGCAGAAAAAAGTGTCTCCTAGTCTAAGCGCAGTTTTTTTGCCGCCTGCTCTGCCGTTTGTCGCATAGCGTGTGGTGCTATACTTGGATTTTCGGCCATGAACATGACTTTGGAATTTGGCACAGCTCATACTTTCATTTAGAGTACATCTGGGGCTACATTTCGTGCAAGTTTCAGCTCGATTGCCTCTGTATTGAGGGAGAAATTTCAAACTCTAACAGAAAAAAGTGTCTCATAGTCTAAGTGCAGTTTTTCTACCGACTGCTCTGCCGTTTTGTCGCATAGCGTGTGGTGCTATACTTGGATATTCAGCCATGAACATGACTTTGGAATTTGGCACAGCTCATTCTTTCCTGTAGAGAACATCTGGGGCTACATTTCGTGCAAGTTTCAGCTCGATTGCCTAAGTATTGAGGGAGAAATTTCAAACTCTAGCAGAAAAAAGTGTCTCATAGTCTAAGTGCAGTTTTTCTGCCGACTGCTCTGCCGTTTTGTCGCATAGCGTGTGGTGCTATACTTGGATTTTCGGCCATGAACATGACTTTGGAATTTGGCACAGCTCATACTTTCCTGTAGAGAACATCTGGGGCTACATTTCGTGCAAGTTTCAGCTCGATTGCCTCAGTATTGAGGGAGAAATTTCAAACTCTAGCAGAAAAAAGTGTCTCCTAGTCTAAGCGCAGTTTTTTTGCCGACTGCTCTGCCGTTTTGTCGCATAGTGTGTGGTGCTATACTTGGATTTTCGGCCATGAACATGACTTTGGAATTTGGCACAGCTCATACTTTCATTTAGAGTACATCTGGGGCTACATTTCGTGCAAGTTTCAGCTCGATTGCCTCTGTATTGAGGGAGAAATTTCAAACTCTAACAGAAAAAAGTGTCTCATAGTCTAAGTGCAGGGTTTTTTTTGCCGCGTGCTCTGCTGTTTTGTCACATAGCGTGTGGTGCTATACTTGGATATTCGGCCATGAACATGACTTTGGAATTTGGCACTGCTCATACTTTCATTTAGAGTACATCTGGGGCTACATTTCGTGCAAGTTTCAGCTTGATTGCCTCTGTTTTGAGGGAGAAATTTCAAACTCTAACAGAAAAAAGTGTCTCATAGTCTAAGTGCAGGGTTTTTTTTGCCGCGTGCTCTGCCGTTTTGTCACATAGCGTGTGGTGCTATACTTGGATATTCGGCCATGAACATGACTTTGGAATTTGGCACAGCTCATACTTACATTTAGAGTACATCTGGGGCGGCTACATTTCGTGCAAGTTTCAGCTCGATTGCCTCTGTATTGAGGGAGAAATTTCAAACTCTAACAGAAAAAAGTGTCTCCTAGTCTAAGCGCAGTTTTTTTGCCGACTGCTCTGCCGTTTTGTCGCATAGCGTGTAGTGCTATACTTGGATTTTCGGCCATGAACATGACTTTGGAATTTGACACAGCTCATACTTTCCTGTAGAGTACATCTGGGGCTACATTTCGTGCAAGTTTCAGCTCGATTGCCTCAGTATTGAGGGAGAAATTTCAAACTCTAACAGAAAAAAGTGTCTCATATTCTAAGTGCAGGGTTTTTTTTGCCGCGTGCTCTGCCGTTTTGTCGCATAGCGTGTGGTGTTATACTTGGATTTTCGGCCATGAAAATGACTTTGGAATTTGGCACAGCTCATACTTTCCTGTAGAGTACATCTGGGGCTACAATTTGTGCAAGTTTCAGCTCGATTGCCTCAGTATTGAGGGAGAAATTTCAAACTCTAGCAGAAAAAAGTGTCTCATAGTCTAAGTGCAGGGTTTTTTTTGCCGCGTGCTCTGCCGTTTTTTCACATAGCGTGTGGTGCTATACTTGGATATTCGGCCATGAACATGACTTTGGAATTTGGCACAGCTCATACTTTCATTTAGAGTACATCTGGGGCTACATTTCGTGCAAGTTTCAGCTCGATTGCCTCAGTATTGAGGGAGAAATTTCAAACTCTAGCAGAAAAAAGTGTCTCCTAGTCTAAGTGCAGTTTTTCTGCCGACTGCTCTGCCGTTTTGTCGCATAGCGTGTGGTGCTATACTTGGATATTCGGCCATGAACATGACTTTGGAATTTGGCACTGCTCATACTTTCCTGTAGAGAACATCTGGGGCTACATTATTTCGTGCAAGTTTCAGCTCGATTGCCTCAGTATTGAGGGAGAAATTTCAAACTCTAGCAGAAAAAAGTGTCTCATAGTCTAAGCGCAGTTTTTTTGCCGACTGCTCTGCCGTTTTGACGCATAGCGTGTTGTGCTATACTTGGATTTTCGGCCATGAACATGACTTTGGAATTTGGCACAGCTCATACTTTCATTAAGAGTACATCTGGGGCTACATTTCGTGCAAGTTTCAGCTTGATTGCCTCTGTATTGAGGGAGAAATTACAAACTCTAACAGAAAAAAGTGTCTCGTAGTCTAAGTGCAGGTTTTTTTTTGCCGCGTGCTTTGCCGTTTTGTCACATAGCGTGTGGTGCTATACTTGGATATTCGGCCATGAACATGACTTTGGAATTTGGCACAGCTCATACTTTCATTTAGAGTACATCTGGGGCTACATTTCGTGCAAGTTTCAGCTCGATTGCCTCTGTATTGAGGGAGAAATTTCAAACTCTAACAGAAAAAAGTGTCTCATAGTCTAAGTGCAGGGTTTTTTTTTTGCCGCGTGCTCTGCCGTTTTGTCGCATAGCGTGTGGTGCTATACTTGGATTTTCGGCCAAGAACATGACTTTGGAATTTGGAACTGCTCATACTTTCCTGTAGATTACATCTGGGGCAACATTTCGTGCAAGTTTCAGCTCGATTGCTTAAGTATTGAGGGAGAAATTTCAAACTCTAGCAGAAAAAAGTGTCTCCTACACTGTTAGAAATTTTCTCCTTAAAAAAACAGAAAAGTGCCTGCAGCAGAGTCTCGAGAACAACTGTAATTTAACTGCACAATTCTTAACACAATTAACAGTTTATCTGTTTTTAACAGACAATCTGTGTGTGATAAATAAATAATCTTCTTTAAAAAAAACAGAAATGTGCTTGCAGAAGTCTCAAGAACTCCTGTAATTTCACTGCATAATTCTTATCACAATTTACAGTGCATCTGTTTTATAGCAGACTTTTCTGTTAGTGACAATTGAAATTTCTCTTGAAAAATACAGAAAAGTGCCTGCAGCAGAGTCTCGAGAACAACTGTAATTTTACTGCACAATTCTTAACACAATAAACAGTTTATCTGTTTTTAACAGACAATCTGTGTGTGATAAATAAATAATCTTCTTTAAAAAAACCAGAATGATTTAATAAATATTATTTTGTAGTAAACTGGAACAAAAGTAAAATCTATTAGTTTAAAATGTGTGCATTACTTCATAAAAGTGAATAATGCCCATGGCAAATGCATGTAAATGATTTCTCTAAGTGGTACATGTAGGTATACACTATAACTACAGTTAGTAAGATGGACTTATAACTTATTCCTTTATTTATGCACGAAGAAGATAAAAAGAAACATGCACATAAATTCACAACGCACTAGATATAAAAGTATCACTGTCAAGGTCATACCATGGCTAGCTAGACGTGCGATGCCTGTGGTTGTCTATTCAACGTGAAGTAGTACATGTGCAGCTGTGCTGCGCTGCACGATGTAGCATGTGTAACGTAGGCCTACATAGGCCTATTGAATATTCATTGTTTAATAGAAAATTGGCCAATCACTGGGTATGACAGAAAACAGATTCTGAAAATAAATTCCTTTCTCTTTTGAATCTGCTGTGATTCAAAAAAGTAGGCCTAGACCTACCCTATTTTTTATGTAGGGCCTACTGAAAAAATAATTGATAAAAAGAAAGGTCTATCTGAAATTAACAAAATAATTTCCCGATTAGGCCCCTAACATAAATATTGCATTTCGAGTGCATTTGCATTTTCGTTCTTTTCATGATTTTTGCTGTAAAATTACAGATGGTCTGCGGTTAAATTGCTGCACAAATCAATCTTCATTAAAAAAACGCAAAAAAGAGGAAGCTTCCTCTAATCTTCGAAACACTGTTAAATTACAGGAAAAAAATATTTTAGGAGAAAATAAAAAATATTCTGTAAAAATAAATTGTTCTTTCTTTTTTGGATACTATTCTGTTAAATTGCAAGAGCAAAATTACTGACTGTTTAAACAGCATTTACTGAAAAGAAAGAACTGTCTGAAATCCACAAAATGTTCTATTAAATAACAGAATATGCGGCATTTCAAGTAAAATAAGTGAAAACTTCTGTTGCAAAAACACTATTTCGTTTCTTTTAGGAATATTTCTGTCAAATTACAGATGGTCTGAGGCTACAATGTTTCAAAAAACAATTTGTAAGAAAACAAATCTTTCATCGGAAATGAGGATTACTTTATATTCACATAGTACTCTGTGAAATTACAGAAAATCGGTATATGTGGTCTCAAAGCATTAACATTTCCTGTAAAAATACATTTTTCATTATTTCTTTGGGAATCTGTTCTGTTAAATTGCAAAAGAAAAATCAATGACCGTTTAAAGAGCATTCATGAAAAAGAAAGAACTGTCTGAAAGAAACAAAATGTTCTCTTAAATTACAGTAAATGCGACATTTCAAGTAAAATTAATGGAAAATTCTGTTGTTAAACACTTATTTCGTTTCTTTTGGGATTTTTTCTATAAAATTACAGATGGTCTGCGGCTACAATGTTTCACAAAACAATTTGTAAGAAAACAGATCTTTCATTGAAAATGAGGATTACTTTATATTCACAAAGTACTCTGTGAAATTACAGAAAATCGGTATATGCGGTCTGAAAGCATAACAAGTTCCTGTAAAAAAACAAATTCTCTTTCTTTTTGGAAATCTGCTCTGTTAACTTGCAGAAAATTCTCTGTTACAACAATTCACAGAAAGACTCTGTAATTTTTTCTCTGTTAAATCTTCTGTTTTTTTTAACAGTGTAGTCTAAGCGCAGTTTTTTTGCCGACTGCTCTGCCGTTTTGTCGCATACCGTGTAGTGCTATACTTGGATTTTCGGCCATGAACATGACTTTGGAATTTGACAAAGCTCATACTTTCCTGTAGAGTACATCTGGGGCTACATTTAATGCAAGTTTCAGCTCGATTGCCTCAGTATTGAGGGAGAAATTTCAAACTCTAGCAGAAAAAAGTGTCTCCTAGTCTAAGTGCAGTTTTTCTGCCGACTGCTCTGCCGTTTTGTCGCATAGCGTGTGGTGCTATACTTGGATTTTCGGCCATGAACATGACTTTGGAATTTGGCACAGCTCATACTTCCATTTAAAGTACATCTGGGGCTACATTTCGTGCAAGTTTCAGCTCGATTGCCTCTGTATTGAGGGAGAAAATACAAACTCTAACAGAAAAAAGTGTTTCATAGTCTAAGTGCAGGTTTTTTTTTGCCGCGTGCTCTGCCGTTTTGTCGCATAGCGTGTGGTGCTATACTTGGATTTTCGGCCTTGAACATGACTTTGGAATTTGGCACTGCTCATACTTTCCTGCCGTTTTGTCGCATAGCGTGTGGTGCTATACTTGGATATTCGGCCATGAACATGACTTTGGAATTTGGCACAGCTCATACTTTCATTTAGAGTACATCTGGGGCTACATTTCGTGCAAGTTTCAGCTCGATTGCCTCTGTATTGAGGGAGAAATTTCAAACTCTAACAGAAAAAAGTGTCTCATAGTCTAAGTGCAGTTTTTCTACCGACTGCTCTGCCGTTTTGTCGCATAGCGTGTGGTGCTATACTTGGATATTCAGCCATGAACATGACTTTGGAATTTGGCACAGCTCATTCTTTCCTGTAGAGAACATCTGGGGCTACATTTCGTGCAAGTTTCAGCTCGATTGCCTAAGTATTGAGGGAGAAATTTCAAACTCTAGCAGAAAAAAGTGTCTCATAGTCTAAGTGCAGTTTTTCTGCCGACTGCTCTGCCGTTTTGTCGCATAGCGTGTGGTGCTATACTTGGATTTTCGGCCATGAACATGACTTTGGAATTTGGCACAGCTCATACTTTCCTGTAGAGAACATCTGGGGCTACATTTCGTGGAAGTTTCAGCTCGATTGCCTAAGTATTGAGGGAGAAATTTCAAACTCTAGCAGAAAAAAGTGTCTCATAGTCTAAGTGCAGTTTTTCTGCCGACTGCTCTGCCGTTTTGTCGCATAGCGTGTGGTGCTATACTTGGATATTCAGCCATGAACATGACTTTGGAATTTGGCACAGCTCATACTTTCCTGTAGAGAACATCTGGGGCTACATTTCGTGCAAGTTTCAGCTCGATTGCCTCAGTATTGAGGGAGAAATTTCAAACTCTAGCAGAAAAAAGTGTCTCCTAGTCTAAGCGCAGTTTTTTTGCCGCCTGCTCTGCCGTTTGTCGCATAGCGTGTGGTGCTATACTTGGATTTTCGGCCATGAACATGTCTTTGGAATTTGGCACAGCTCAAACTTTCCTGTAGAGAACATCTGGGGCTACATTTCGTGCAAGTTTCAGCTCGATTGCCTAAGTATTGAGGGAGAAATTTCAAACTCTAGCAGAAAAAAGTGTCTCATAGTCTAAGTGCAGTTTTTCTGCCGACTGCTCTGCCGTTTTGTCGCATAGCGTGTGGTGCTATACTTGGATATGCGGCCATGAACATGACTTTGGAATTTGGCACAGCTCATACTTTCCTGTAGAGTACATCTGGGGCTACATTTCGTGCAAGTTTCAGCTCGATTGCCTCAGTATTGAGGGAGAAATTTCAAACTCTAGCAGAAAAAAGTGTCTCCTAGTCTAAGCGCAGTTTTTTTGCCGCCTTCTCTGCCGTTTGTCGCATAGCGTGTGGTGATATACTTGGATTTTCGGCCATGAACATGACTTTGGAATTTGGCACAGCTCATACTTTCCTGTAGAGAACATCTGGGGCTACATTTCGTGCAAGTTTCAGCTCGATTGCCTCAGTATTGAGGGAGAAATTTCAAACTCTAACAGAAAAAAGTGTCTCCTAGTCTAAGCGCAGTTTTTTTGCCGCCTTCTCTGCCGTTTGTCGCATAGCGTGTGGTGCTATACTTGGATTTTCGGCCATGAACATGACTTTGGAATTTGGCACAGCTCATACTTTCCTGTAGAGAACATCTGGGGCTACATTTCGTGCAAGTTTCAGCTCGATTGCCTCAGTATTGAGGGAGAAATTTCAAACTCTAGCAGAAAAAAGTGTCTCCTAGTCTAAGCGCAGTTTTTTTGCCGCCTTCTCTGCCGTTTGTCGCATAGCGTGTGGTGCTATACTTGGATTTTCGGCCATGAACATGACTTTGGAATTTGGCACAGCTCATACTTTCCTGTAGAGTACACCTGGGGCTACATTTCGTGCAAGTTTCAGCTCGATTGCCTCAGTATTGAGGGAGAAATTTCAAACTCTAGCAGAAAAAAGTTTCTCCTAGTCTAAGCTCAGTTTTTTTGCCGCCTGCTCTGCCGTTTGTCGCATAGCGTGTGGTGCTATACTTGGATATTCGGCCATGAACATGACTTTGGAATTTGGCACTGCTCATACTTTCCTGTAGAGAACATCTGGGGCTACATTTCGTGCAAGTTTCAGCTCGATTGCCTAAGTATTGAGGGAGAAATTTCAAACTCTAGCAGATAGTCTAAGTGCAGTTTTTCTGCCGACTGCTCTGCCGTTTTGTCGCATAGCGTGTGGTGCTATACTTGGATATTCGGCCATGAACATGACTTTGGAATTTGGCACAGCTCATACTTTCCTGTAGAAAACATCTGGGGCTACATTTCGTGCAAGTTTCAGCTCGATTGCCTAAGTATTGAGGGAGAAATTTCAAACTCTAACAGAAAAAAGTGTCTCATAGTCTAAGCGCAGTTTTTTGCCGCCTTCTCTGCCGTTTGTCGCATAGCGTGTGGTGCTATACTTGGATATTCGGCCATGAACATGACTTTGGAATTTGGCACAGCTCATACTTTCCTGTAGAGTACATCTGGGGCTACATTTCGGGCAAGTTTCAGCTCGATTGCCTCAGTATTGAGGGAGAAATTTCAAACTCTAGCAGAAAAAAGTGTCTCCTAGTCTAAGCGCAGTTTTTCTGCCGACTGCTCTGCCGTTTTGTCGCATAGCGTGTGGTGCTATACTTGGATATTCGGCCATGAACATGACTTTGGAATTTGGCACAGCTCATACTTTCCTGTAGAGAACATCTGGGGCTACATTTCTTGCAAGTTTCAGCTCGATTGCCTCTGTATTGAGGGAGAAATTGCAAACTCTAACAGAAAAAAGTGTCTCATAGTCTAAGTGCAGGGTTTTTTTTGCCGCGTGCTCTGCCGTTTTGTCGCATAGCGTGTGGTGCTATACTTGGATTTTCGGCCATGAACATGACTTTGGAATTTGGCACAGCTCATACTTTCCTGTAGAGAACATCTGGGGCTACATTTCGTGCAAGTTTCAGCTCGATTGCCTAAGTATTGAGGGAGAAATTTCAAACTCTAGCAGAAAAAAGTGTCTCATAGTCTAAGTGCAGTTTTTCTGCCGACTGCTCTGCCGTTTTGTCGCATAGCGTGTGGTGCTATACTTGGATATGCGGCCATGAACATGACTTTGGAATTTGGCACAGCTCATACTTTCCTGTAGAGAACATCTGGGGCTACATTTCGTGCAAGTTTCAGCTCGATTGCCTAAGTATTGAGGGAGAAATTTCAAACTCTAGCAGAAAAAAGTGTCTCATAGTCTAAGTGCAGTTTTTCTGCCGACTGCTCTGCCGTTTTGTCGCATAGCGTGTGGTGCTATACTTGGATATGCGGCCATGAACATGACTTTGGAATTTGGCACAGCTCATACTTTCCTGTAGAATACACCTGGGGCTACATTTCGTGCAAGTTTCAGCTCGATTGCCTCAGTATTGAGGGAGAAATTTCAAACTCTAGCAGAAAAAAGTGTCTCCTAGTCTAAGTGCAGGGTTTTTTTTGCCGCGTGCTCTGCCGTTTTGTCACATAGCGTGTGGTGCTATACTTGGATTTTCGGCCATGAACATGACTTTGGAATTTGGCACAGCTCAAACTTTCCTGTAGAGAACATCTGGGGCTACATTTCGTGCAAGTTTTAGCTCGATTGCCTCAGTATTGAGGGAGAAATTTCAAACTCTAGCAGAAAAAAGTGTCTCCTAGTCTAAGCGCAGTTTTTTTGCCGCCTTCTCTGCCGTTTGTCGCATAGCGTGTGGTGCTATACTTGGATTTTCGGCCATGAACATGACTTTGGAATTTGGCACAGCTCATACTTTCCTGTAGAGAACATCTGGGGCTACATTTCGTGCAAGTTTCAGCTCGATTGCCTAAGTATTGAGGGAGAAATTTCAAACTCTAGCAGAAAAAAGTGTCTCATAGTCTAAGTGCAGTTTTTCTGCCGACTGCTCTGCCGTTTTGTCGCATAGCGTGTGGTGCTATACTTGGATTTTCGGCCATGAACATGACTTTGGAATTTGGCACAGCTCATACTTTCCTGTAGAGTACATCTGGGGCTACATTTCGTGCAAGTTTCAGCTCGATTGCCTCAGTATTGAGGGAGAAATTTCAAACTCTAGCAGAAAAAAGTGTCTCCTAGTCTAAGCGCAGTTTTTTTGCCGCCTTCTCTGCCGTTTGTCGCATAGCGTGTGGTGCTATACTTGGATTTTCGGCCATGAACATGACTTTGGAATTTGGCACAGCTCATACTTTCCTGTAGAGTACACCTGGGGCTACATTTCGTGCAAGTTTCAGCTCGATTGCCTCAGTATTGAGGGAGAAATTTCAAACTCTAGCAGAAAAAAGTTTCTCCTAGTCTAAGCTCAGTTTTTTTGCCGCCTGCTCTGCCGTTTGTCGCATAGCGTGTGGTGCTATACTTGGATATTCGGCCATGAACATGACTTTGGAATTTGGCACTGCTCATACTTTCCTGTAGAGAACATCTGGGGCTACATTTCGTGCAAGTTTCAGCTCGATTGCCTAAGTATTGAGGGAGAAATTTCAAACTCTAGCAGATAGTCTAAGTGCAGTTTTTCTGCCGACTGCTCTGCCGTTTTGTCGCATAGCGTGTGGTGCTATACTTGGATATTCGGCCATGAACATGACTTTGGAATTTGGCACAGCTCATACTTTCCTGTAGAAAACATCTGGGGCTACATTTCGTGCAAGTTTCAGCTCGATTGCCTAAGTATTGAGGGAGAAATTTCAAACTCTAACAGAAAAAAGTGTCTCATAGTCTAAGCGCAGTTTTTTGCCGCCTTCTCTGCCGTTTGTCGCATAGCGTGTGGTGCTATACTTGGATATTCGGCCATGAACATGACTTTGGAATTTGGCACAGCTCATACTTTCCTGTAGAGTACATCTGGGGCTACATTTCGGGCAAGTTTCAGCTCGATTGCCTCAGTATTGAGGGAGAAATTTCAAACTCTAGCAGAAAAAAGTGTCTCCTAGTCTAAGCGCAGTTTTTCTGCCGACTGCTCTGCCGTTTTGTCGCATAGCGTGTGGTGCTATACTTGGATATTCGGCCATGAACATGACTTTGGAATTTGGCACAGCTCATACTTTCCTGTAGAGAACATCTGGGGCTACATTTCTTGCAAGTTTCAGCTCGATTGCCTCTGTATTGAGGGAGAAATTGCAAACTCTAACAGAAAAAAGTGTCTCATAGTCTAAGTGCAGGGTTTTTTTTGCCGCGTGCTCTGCCGTTTTGTCGCATAGCGTGTGGTGCTATACTTGGATTTTCGGCCATGAACATGACTTTGGAATTTGGCACAGCTCATACTTTCCTGTAGAGAACATCTGGGGCTACATTTCGTGCAAGTTTCAGCTCGATTGCCTAAGTATTGAGGGAGAAATTTCAAACTCTAGCAGAAAAAAGTGTCTCATAGTCTAAGTGCAGTTTTTCTGCCGACTGCTCTGCCGTTTTGTCGCATAGCGTGTGGTGCTATACTTGGATATGCGGCCATGAACATGACTTTGGAATTTGGCACAGCTCATACTTTCCTGTAGAGAACATCAGGGGCTACATTTCGTGCAAGTTTCAGCTCGATTGCCTAAGTATTGAGGGAGAAATTTCAAACTCTAGCAGAAAAAAGTGTCTCATAGTCTAAGTGCAGTTTTTCTGCCGACTGCTCTGCCGTTTTGTCGCATAGCGTGTGGTGCTATACTTGGATATGCGGCCATGAACATGACTTTGGAATTTGGCACAGCTCATACTTTCCTGTAGAATACACCTGGGGCTACATTTCGTGCAAGTTTCAGCTCGATTGCCTCAGTATTGAGGGAGAAATTTCAAACTCTAGCAGAAAAAAGTGTCTCCTAGTCTAAGTGCAGGGTTTTTTTTGCCGCGTGCTCTGCCGTTTTGTCACATAGCGTGTGGTGCTATACTTGGATTTTCGGCCATGAACATGACTTTGGAATTTGGCACAGCTCAAACTTTCCTGTAGAGAACATCTGGGGCTACATTTCGTGCAAGTTTTAGCTCGATTGCCTCAGTATTGAGGGAGAAATTTCAAACTCTAGCAGAAAAAAGTGTCTCCTAGTCTAAGCGCAGTTTTTTTGCCGCCTTCTCTGCCGTTTGTCGCATAGCGTGTGGTGCTATACTTGGATTTTCGGCCATGAACATGACTTTGGAATTTGGCACAGCTCATACTTTCCTGTAGAGAACATCTGGGGCTACATTTCGTGCAAGTTTCAGCTCGATTGCCTAAGTATTGAGGGAGAAATTTCAAACTCTAGCAGAAAAAAGTGTCTCATAGTCTAAGTGCAGTTTTTCTGCCGACTGCTCTGCCGTTTTGTCGCATAGCGTGTGGTGCTATACTTGGATTTTCGGCCATGAACATGACTTTGGAATTTGGCACAGCTCATACTTTCCTGTAGAGTACATCTGGGGCTACATTTCGTGCAAGTTTCAGCTCGATTGCCTCAGTATTGAGGGAGAAATTTCAAACTCTAGCAGAAAAAAGTGTCTCCTAGTCTAAGCGCAGTTTTTTTGCCGCCTGCTCTGCCGTTTGTCGCATAGCGTGTGGTGCTATACTTGGATTTTCGGCCATGAACATGACTTTGGAATTTGGCACAGCTCATACTTTCATTTGGAGTACATCTGGGGCTACATTTCGTGCAAGTTTCAGCTCGATTGCCTCTGTATTGAGGGAGAAATTTCAAACTCTAACAGAAAAAAGTGTCTCCTAGTCTAAGTGCAGGGTTTTTTTTGCCGCGTGCTCTGTCGTTTTGTCGCATAGCGTGTGGTGCTATACTTGGATATTCGGCCATGAACATGACTTTGGAATTTGGCACAGCTCATACTTTCCTGTAGAGAACATCTGGGGCTACATTTCGTGCAAGTTTCAGCTCGATTGCCTAAGTATTGAGGGAGAAATTTCAAACTCTAGCAGAAAAAAGTGTCTCCTAGTCTAAGCGCAGTTTTTTTGCCGCCTTCTCTGCCGTTTGTCGCATAGCGTGTGGTGCTATACTTGGATTTTCGGCCATGAACATGACTTTGGAATTTGGCACAGCTCATACTTTCCTGTAGAGAACATCTGGGGCTACATTTCGTGCAAGTTTCAGCTCGATTGCCTAAGTATTGAGGGAGAAATTTCAAACTCTAGCAGAAAAAAGTGTCTCATAGTCTAAGTGCAGTTTTTCTGCCGACTGCTCTGCCGTTTTGTCGCATAGCGTGTGGTGCTATACTTGGATATGCGGCCATGAACATGACTTTGGAATTTGGCACAGCTCATACTTTCCTGTAGAATACACCTGGGGCTACATTTCGTGCAAGTTTCAGCTCGATTGCCTAAGTATTGAGGGAGAAATTTCAAACTCTAGCAGAAAAAAGTGTCTCCTAGTCTAAGCGCAGTTTTTTTGCCGCCTTCTCTGCCGTTTGTCGCATAGCGTGTGGTGCTATACTTGGATTTTCGGCCATGAACATGACTTTGGAATTTGGCACAGCTCATACTTTCCTGTAGAGAACACCTGGGGCTACATTTCGTGCAAGTTTCAGCTCGATTGCCTAAGTATTGAGGGAGAAATTTCAAACTCTAGCAGAAAAAAGTGTCTCATAGTCTAAGTGCAGTTTTTCTGCCGACTGCTCTGCCGTTTTGTCGCATAGCGTGTGGTGCTATACTTGGATTTTCGGCCATGAACATGTCTTTGGAATTTGGCACAGCTCATACTTTCCTGTAGAGTACATCTGGGGCTACATTTCGTGCAAGTTTCAGCTCGATTGCCTCAGTATTGAGGGAGAAATTTCAAACTCTAGCAGAAAAAAGTGTCTCCTAGTCTAAGCGCAGTTTTTTTGCCGCCTGCTCTGCCGTTTGTCGCATAGCGTGTGGTGCTATACTTGGATTTTCGGCCATGAACATGACTTTGGAATTTGGCACAGCTCATACTTTCATTTGGAGTACATCTGGGGCTACATTTCGTGCAAGTTTCAGCTCGATTGCCTCTGTATTGAGGGAGAAATTTCAAACTCTAACAGAAAAAAGTGTCTCCTAGTCTAAGTGCAGGGTTTTTTTTGCCGCGTGCTCTGTCGTTTTGTCGCATAGCGTGTGGTGCTATACTTGGATATTCGGCCATGAACATGACTTTGGAATTTGGCACAGCTCATACTTTCCTGTAGAGAACATCTGGGGCTACATTTCGTGCAAGTTTCAGCTCGATTGCCTTTAGAAGTATTGAGGGAGAAATTTCAAACTCTAGCAGAAAAAAGTGTCTCCTAGTCTAAGCGCAGTTTTTTTGCCGCCTTCTCTGCCGTTTGTCGCATAGCGTGTGGTGCTATACTTGGATTTTCGGCCATGAACATGACTTTGGAATTTGGCACAGCTCATACTTTCCTGTAGAGAACATCTGGGGCTACATTTCGTGCAAGTTTCAGCTCGATTGCCTCTGTATTGAGGGAGAAATTGCAAACTCTAACAGAAAAAAGTGTCTCATAGTCTAAGTGCAGGGTTTTTTTTTGCCGCGTGCTCTGCCGTTTTGTCGCATAGCGTGTGGTGCTATACTTGGATTTTAGGCCATGAACATGACTTTGGAATTTGGCACAGGTCATACTTTCCTGTAGAGTACATCTGGGGCTACATTTCGTGCAAGTTTCAGCTCGATTGCCTCAGTATTGAGGGATAAATTTCAAACTCTAGCAGAAAAAAGTGTCTCTAAGTCTAAGTGCAGTTTTTCTGCCGACTGCTCTGCCGTTTGTCGCATAGCGTGTGGTGCTATACTTGGATTTTCGGCCATGAACATGACTTAAGAATTTAGCGCAGCCAATACTATCCTGTAAAATACATCTGGGGCTACATTTCGTGCAAGTTTCAGCTCTACTACACGGTTATTAGTAATATAACTTGTATACATTATTTTGATGATTAAATAAAGCTGATGTCAAACAGGCGACCCAATGAGGGCGCTATTTTGTCAGATCCCCTTGTGGATTTTGATGATAAGAAATACTCATGGAAAAACTTATAAATGGAAAATCCGACTCAATGAGGGCGCTATTTTGTTAGTCCACTAATGATTAAAAAAACTGATATAAAACACTGACCCATGAGGGCGCTATTTTGTAAACAAACTTTCACAAGATGGACACCACTGCTATGTGGGACAACAGCACAAAACATTTTGAGAAAAAATTGGTGTCTCCTTTCTTGCCCAGGACGAAGCAGATCTGGCAATTTCCAGGTGAGATTGGTCTTGGGTTGACTATAGATTATCTTGAATACATTTTTAGCTCAGGACGAAGTATTTTTGTAGCTTTTTTGCAGTAGATTTTAAAAGCTGTCTGACAGTCAGTGAATGACAAGTTGACAACACACTAAGTTACTTGTCACTAGCTATGTTGTCTTCATCGTGAGCAACTTAGAACAACTCGCAGCCAGGATTGAGGTTTAAAATAGCCCTTTTCTTATTCCAAAAGCACTTGGAATATTTTACCAACGCTCCCTTTGGCACAATAGCACAATTCAAAACACTGTGTTCGCTGAGACAAAATAATGTGTGACAATCTTGCCAGCATTTTCTAGCTAGTGCAGGGAGTCGACAGTGCATGTGTATACCCGTGTGCAGTGCAGTTATTTATGTTGCATGCCTGTTGAGTGCGATTTGTTGTGTCTCTGTCCTTATCTAATCTTTGCCTTGGAACTAAAAACACCTGGAAATATTAAGCTTGCTCACATAAAACAGGGATACGACTATCAGCAGTTTGCATGAGGTTTGTTAATCATGGTAACTCTCTTCTTACACTTTTACTTCTAACTCTTCTATTGTGGAACATTTGGTGATAGTGTATGTTAGGCCACTTAAGCAGATAATGGCTTTAATGGTAATATCATAATGGTTTTATCAAAGAAATGCAAATTATGGGCAAAAACATCAAGACAGATAATTAACAGTCTTTTGTGAAAATGTCAGTCCCTTACGGCATGTACGGTGCCCACTTCCTGAGAAAAATACAGCCACAGTATTTCTTTAAGTCTTTTATCTTTTATTTTTGATCTTTTAAAAGATCAAAACGATTTTTGGTCGTTGTTTTACCAATTTCTGGATATATACACCATTTCAGGCGGAAAAATGTTAACTGCATACATGTTTCTACCACTACCATCGTCATACCCTGTAACTAAGTTGTACGTAAAATCTGTGAACATTTCTGTTTTGGTTTCTTACCAAAGTACATGTATGATAAAAGCCCTGTCAAGTTTCCACAATTGTAACCTTAATATTCAAGAGGACTGTTACCACCACCAAGATATTTAGGCGACTAACTTTACAAAAGTGGTTTAAGCTACAATCAGTGGCCTTAATTACACTATTAGTAATACCATACATTTTCTCCATTGACCACCTTCAATTTTTTCTGTTTTTCATTATTCCTGATTGGTAGGCCTTGCTAAAAATCCATAAGCTCTTTTGAAGATGAAGACAGTGATAAAGTCCAGGAACTGCCTAACAAGAAAGATTTGATCGGTGAGTAGAACCCTTCATTACTGCATTTTAACAATGGAAGACTTTGGAGAATCAGTCTTGAGTCAACAGCGCCCGCACAAACCATGCTTGCGCAATTGTGAGTATGCACATGTTGAATTGGGTGCTCGTGCATGCACGTGCGCTGTTGACTTGAAGACTGGTTCTCCAAAAGTCTCCCATTTTGACATAACCGGTTGTAGAGGCCTCCAAGGGCTCCAAAGTTGTTTACTGAAATAACCACCAAGACAATTCCCGTCCCTTCAAATGAAAGTAACTTGAAAATTTGTGAATAAATTACTCAGCACGGTGTTCAATGGTGTCATGTATGTAGGATAATTGACAAAAACTACTCATTTTGAGTCTGACTCCCGTACGTGTCCAACTATCTACATGTAGCGTGCTTTGTGAGATCCATAGTATCACATGTCTCACATAATTAGCCCTGTAGCAGTTTCTATATCCTTAAGCCTCACAACACATATCTTACATAATAAGAAGACATTAAGAAAAACCGATGTGGTCCCCCACAGCAGTTTTTTTCAATTTTGGCCCCAAACCGACTTTTTTCAGAAATGCGCGCTATCTTCCTCATAGTTAGCTATGACTACCAGGAACCATTTCGAGCAAGAAAAATGCCAATCAACTTGTCATGGAAGGATTTTGGTGTAATTTGAGGCCATTTTGTTAGTGAGTGAAATTTCAGAAAAACCGATGTGGTCCCCCACATCAGTTTTTTTCAATTTTGACCCAAAACTGACTTTTTTCAGAAATGCGCGCTATCTTCCTCATAGGTCGCTGTGACTACCGGGAACCATTTTGAACAAGAAAAATGCCAATCCACTTGTCATGGAAGGATTTTTGTGTGATTTGAGGCCATTTTGTTCGTGACTGAAACTTCAAAAATTTTATGTGGTCCCCCACATGAGTTTTTTCGATTTTTGCCCCAAAACTGACTTTTTTCAGAAACGCGCGCTTTCTTCCTCATAGGTCGCTATGACTACCAGGAACCATTTCGAACAAGAAAAAGTCCAATGAACTTGTCATGGAAGGATTTTTGTTAAATTTGAGGCCATTTTGTTCGTGACTGAAACTTCAAAAATTTTATGTGGTCCCCCACATGAGTTTTTTCGATTGTTGCCCCAAACTGACTTTTTTCAGAAATGCGCGCTATCTTCCTCATAGGTCACTGTGACTACCAGGAACCATTTCGAACAAGAAAAAGTCCAATGAACTTGTCATGGAAGGATTTTTGTGTAATTTAAGGCCATTTTGTTCGTGACTGAAACTTCAAAAAATTTATGTGGTCCCCCACATGAGTTTTTTCGATTTTTGCCCAAAAACTGACTTTTTTCAGAAATGCGCGGTATCTTCCTCATAGGTCGCTATGACTACCGGGAACCATTTCGAACAAGGAAAATGCCAATGAACTTGTCATGGAAGGATTTTTGTTTAATTTGAGGCCATTTTGTTCGTGACTGAAACTTCAAAAATTTTATGTGGTCCCCCACATGAGTTTTTTAGATTTTTGCCCCAAAACTGACTTTTTTCAGAAATACGCGCTATCTTCCTCATAGGTCGCTATGACTACCGGGAACCATTTCGAACAAGAAAAACTCCAATCAACTTGTCATGGAAGGATTTTTGTGTAATTTGAGGCCATTTTGTTCGTGACTGAAACTTCAAAAATTTTATGTGGTCCCCCACATGAGTTTTTTCGATTTTTGCCCAAAAACTGACTTTTTTCAGAAATGCGCGCTATCTTCCTCATAGGTCGCTATGACTACCAGGAACCATTTCGAACAAGAAAAAGTCCAATGAACTTGTCATGGAAGGATTTTTGTTAAATTTGAGGCCATTTTGTTCGTGACTGAAACTTCAAAAATTTTATGTGGTCCCCCACATGAGTTTTTTCGATTGTTGCCCCAAACTGACTTTTTTCAGAAATGCGCGCTATCTTCCTCATAGGTCACTGTGACTACCAGGAACCATTTCGAACAAGAAAAATGCCAATCAACTTGTCATGGAAGGATTTTTGTGTAATTTGAGGCAATTTTGTTTGTGAGTGAAACTTCAAAAATTTTATGTGGTCCCCCCACATGAGTTTTTTCGATTTTTGCCCAAAAACTGACTTTTTTCAGAAACGCGCGCTTTCTTCCTCATAGGTCGCTGTGACTACCAGGAACCATTTCGAACAAGAAAAATGCCAATCCACTTGTCATGGAAGGATTTTTGTGTAATTTGAGGCCATTTTGTTCGTGACTGAAACTTCAAAAATTTTATGTGGTCCCCCACATGAGTTTTTTCGATTTTTGCCCAAAAACTGACTTTTTTCAGAAATGTGCGCTGTCTTCCGCATAGGTCGCTATGATTACCAGGAACCATTTCGAACAAGAAAAATGCCAATCCACTTGTCATGGAAGGATTTTTGTGTAATTTGAGGCCATTTTGTTTGTGAGTGAAACTTCAAAAATTTTATGTGGTCCCCCACATGGGTTTTTTAGATTTTTGCCCCAAAACTGACTTTTTTCAGAAATGCGCGCTATCTTCCTCATAGGTCGCTATGACTACCGGGAACCATTTCGAACAAGAAAAACTCCAATCAACTTGTCATGGAAGGATTTTTGTGTAATTTGAGGCCATTTTGTTCGTGACTGAAACTTCAAAAATTTTATGTGGTCCCCAACATGAGTTTTTTCGATTTTTGCCCCAAAACTGACTTTTTTCAGAAATGCGCGCTATCTTCCTCATAGGTCTCTATGACTACCAGGAACCATTTCGAACAAGAAAAAGTCCAATGAACTTGTCATGGAAGGATTTTTGTGTAATTTAAGGCCATTTTGTTCGTGACTGAAACTTCAAAAATTTTATGTGGTCCCCCACATGAGTTTTTTAGATTTTTGCCCCAAAACTGACTTTTTTCAGAAATGCGCGCTATCTTCCTCATAGGTCGCTATGACTACCGGGAACCATTTCGAACAAGGAAAATGCCAATCAACTTGTCATGGAAGGATTTTTGTGTAATTTGAGGCCATTTTGTTCGTGACTGAAACTTCAAAAATTTTATGTGGTCCCCCACATGAGTTTTTTCGATTTTTGCCCCAAAACTGACTTTTTTCAGAAATGCGCGCTATCTTCCTCATAGGTCGCTGTGACTACCGGGAACCATTTCGAACAAGAAAAATTCCAATCCACTTGTCATGGAAGGATTTTTGTGTAATTTGAGGCCATTTTGTTTGTGACTGAAACTTCAAAAATTTTATGTGGTCCCCCACATTAGTTTTTTTGATTTTTGCCCCAAAACTGACTTTTTTCAGAAATGCGCGCTATCTTCCTCATAGGTCGC
Source organism: Astropecten irregularis (assembly GCA_963971285.1). Lineage (NCBI taxonomy): Eukaryota > Metazoa > Echinodermata > Asteroidea > Paxillosida > Astropectinidae > Astropecten > Astropecten irregularis. The sequence goes on from OZ020255.1 coordinate 7,118,821, forward strand.
TATGACTACCGGGAACCATTGCGAACAAGAAAAACTCCAATCAACTTGTCATGGAAGGATTTTTGTGTAATTTGACGCCATTTTGTTTGTGAGTGAAACCTCAAAAATTTTATGTGGTCCCCCACATGAGTTTTTTCGATTTTTGCCCCAAAACTGACTTTTTTTCAGAAATGCGCGCTATCTTCCTCATAGGTCGCTATGACTACCGGGAACCATTTCGAAAAAGAAAAACTCCAATCAACTTACAACTCATGGAAGGATTTTTGTGTAATTTGAGGCCATTTTGTTCGTGACTGAAACTTCAAAAATTTTATGTGGTCCCCCACATGAGTTTTTTCGATTTTTGCCCCAAAACTGACTTTTTTCAGAAATGCGCGCTATCTTCCTCATAGGTCGCTATGACTACCGGGAACCATTGCGAACAAGAAAAACTCCAATCAACTTGTCATGGAAGGATTTTTGTGTAATTTGACGCCATTTTGTTTGTGAGTGAAACTTCAAAAATTTTATGTGGTCCCCCACATTAGTTTTTTTGATTTTTGCCCCAAAACTGACTTTTTTCAGAAATGCGCGCTATCTTCCTCATAGGTCGCTATGACTACCGGGAACCATTTCGAACAAGAAAAACTCCAATCAACTTGTCATGGAAGGATTTTTGTGTAATTTGAGGCCATTTTGTTCGTGACTGAAACTTCAAAAATTTTATGTGGTCCCCCACATGAGTTTTTTCGATTTTTGCCCCAAAACTGACTTTTTTCAGAAATACGCACTATCTTCCTCATAGGTCGCTGTGACTACCAGGAACCATTTCGAACAAGAAAAATGCCAATCCACTTGTCATGGAAGGATTTTTGTGTAATTTGAGGCCATTTTGTTTGTGAGTGAAACTTCAAAAATTTTATGTGGTCCCCCACATTAGTTTTTTTGATTTTTGCCCCAAAACTGACTTTTTTCAGAAATGCGCGCTATCTTCCTCATAGGTCGCTATGACTACCCGGAACCATTTCGAACAAGAAAAACTCCAATCAACTTGTCATGGAAGGATTTTTGTGTAATTTGAGGCCATTTTGTTCGTGACTGAAACTCAAAAATTTTATGTGGTCCCCCACATGAGTTTTTTTCGATTTTTGCCCCAAAACTGACTTTTTTCAGAAATGCGCGCTATCTTCCTCATAGGTCGCTGTGACTACCAGGAACCATTTCGAACAAGAAAAATGCCAATCCACTTATCATGGGAGGATTTTTGTGTAATTTGAGGCCATTTTGTTCGTGACTGAAACTTCAAAAATTTTATGTGGTCCCCCACATGAGTTTTTTTGATTTTTGCCCCAAAACTGACTTTTTTCAGAAATGCGCGCTATCTTCCTCATAGGTCTCTATCACTACCGGGAACCATTTCGAACAAGAAAAACTCCAATCAACTTGTCATGGAAGGATTTTTGTGTAATTTGAGGCCATTTTGTTCGTGACTGAAACTTCAAAAATTTTATGTGGTCCCCCACATGAGTTTTTTCGATTTTTGCCCCAAAACTGACTTTTTTCAGAAATACGCACTATCTTCCTCATAGGTCGCTGTGACTACCGGGAACCATTTCGAACAAGAAAAATTCCAATCCACTTGTCATGGAAGGATTTTTGTGTAATTTGAGGCCATTTTGTTTGTGACTGAAACTTCAAAAATTTTATGTGGTCCCCCACATTAGTTTTTTTGATTTTTGCCCCAAAACTGACTTTTTTCAGAAATGCGCGCTATCTTCCTCATAGGTCGCTATGACTACCGGGAACCATTGCGAACAAGAAAAACTCCAATCAACTTGTCATGGAAGGATTTTTGTGTAATTTGACGCCATTTTGTTTGTGAGTGAAACCTCAAAAATTTTATGTGGTCCCCCACATGAGTTTTTTCGATTTTTGCCCCAAAACTGACTTTTTTTCAGAAATGCGCGCTATCTTCCTCATAGGTCGCTATGACTACCGGGAACCATTTCGAAAAAGAAAAACTCTAATCAACTTACAACTCATGGAAGGATTTTTGTGTAATTTGAGGCCATTTTGTTTGTGAGTGAAACCTCAAAAATTTTATGTGGTCCCCCACATGAGTTTTTTCGATTTTTGCCCAAAAACTGACTTTTTTCAGAAACGCGCGCTTTCTTCCTCATAGGTCGCTGTGACTACCAGGAACCATTTCGAACAAGAAAAATGCCAATCCACTTGTCATGGAAGGATTTTTGTGTAATTTGAGGCCATTTTGTTCGTGACTGAAACTTCAAAAATTTTATGTGGTCCCCCACATGAGTTTTTTCGATTTTTGCCCAAAAACTGACTTTTTTCAGAAATGTGCGCTGTCTTCCGCATAGGTCGCTATGATTACCAGGAACCATTTCGAACAAGAAAAATGCCAATCCACTTGTCATGGAAGGATTTTTGTGTAATTTGAGGCCATTTTGTTTGTGAGTGAAACTTCAAAAATTTTATGTGGTCCCCCACATGGGTTTTTTAGATTTTTGCCCCAAAACTGACTTTTTTCAGAAATGCGCGCTATCTTCCTCATAGGTCGCTATGACTACCGGGAACCATTTCGAACAAGAAAAACTCCAATCAACTTGTCATGGAAGGATTTTTGTGTAATTTGAGGCCATTTTGTTCGTGACTGAAACTTCAAAAATTTTATGTGGTCCCCAACATGAGTTTTTTCGATTTTTGCCCCAAAACTGACTTTTTTCAGAAATGCGCGCTATCTTCCTCATAGGTCTCTATGACTACCAGGAACCATTTCGAACAAGAAAAAGTCCAATGAACTTGTCATGGAAGGATTTTTGTGTAATTTAAGGCCATTTTGTTCGTGACTGAAACTTCAAAAATTTTATGTGGTCCCCCACATGAGTTTTTTAGATTTTTGCCCCAAAACTGACTTTTTTCAGAAATGCGCGCTATCTTCCTCATAGGTCGCTATGACTACCGGGAACCATTTCGAACAAGGAAAATGCCAATCAACTTGTCATGGAAGGATTTTTGTGTAATTTGAGGCCATTTTGTTCGTGACTGAAACTTCAAAAATTTTATGTGGTCCCCCACATGAGTTTTTTCGATTTTTGCCCCAAAACTGACTTTTTTCAGAAATGCGCGCTATCTTCCTCATAGGTCGCTGTGACTACCGGGAACCATTTCGAACAAGAAAAATTCCAATCCACTTGTCATGGAAGGATTTTTGTGTAATTTGAGGCCATTTTGTTTGTGACTGAAACTTCAAAAATTTTATGTGGTCCCCCACATTAGTTTTTTTGATTTTTGCCCCAAAACTGACTTTTTTCAGAAATGCGCGCTATCTTCCTCATAGGTCGCTATGACTACCGGGAACCATTGCGAAACAAGAAAAACTCCAATCAACTTGTCATGGAAGGATTTTTGTGTAATTTGACGCCATTTTGTTTGTGAGTGAAACCTCAAAAATTTTATGTGGTCCCCCACATGAGTTTTTTCGATTTTTGCCCCAAAACTGACTTTTTTTCAGAAATGCGCGCTATCTTCCTCATAGGTCGCTATGACTACCGGGAACCATTTCGAAAAAGAAAAACTCCAATCAACTTACAACTCATGGAAGGATTTTTGTGTAATTTGAGGCCATTTTGTTTGTGACTGAAACTTCAAAAATTTTATGTGGTCCCCCACATGAGTTTTTTCGATTTTTGCCCCAAAACTGACTTTTTTCAGAAATGCGCGCTATCTTCCTCATAGGTCGCTATGACTACCGGGAACCATTTCGAACAAGAAAAACTCCAATCAACTTGTCATGGAAGGATTTTTGTGTAATTTGACGCCATTTTGTTTGTGAGTGAAACTTCAAAAATTTTATGTGGTCCCCCACATTAGTTTTTTTGATTTTTGCCCCAAAACTGACTTTTTTCAGAAATGCGCGCTATCTTCCTCATAGGTCGCTATCACTACCGGGAACCATTTCGAACAAGAAAAACTCCAATCAACTTGTCATGGAAGGATTTTTGTGTAATTTGAGGCCATTTTGTTCGTGACTGAAACTTCAAAAATTTTATGTGGTCCCCCACATGAGTTTTTTCGATTTTTGCCCCAAAACTGACTTTTTTCAGAAATACGCACTATCTTCCTCATAGGTCGCTGTGACTACCAGGAACCATTTCGAACAAGAAAAATGCCAATCCACTTGTCATGGAAGGATTTTTGTGTAATTTGAGGCCATTTTGTTTGTGAGTGAAACTTCAAAAATTTTATGTGGTCCCCCACATTAGTTTTTTTGATTTTTGCCCCAAAACTGACTTTTTTCAGAAATGCGCGCTATCTTCCTCATAGGTCGCTATGACTACCCGGAACCATTTCGAACAAGAAAAACTCCAATCAACTTGTCATGGAAGGATTTTTGTGTAATTTGAGGCCATTTTGTTCGTGACTGAAACTCAAAAATTTTATGTGGTCCCCCACATGAGTTTTTTTCGATTTTTGCCCCAAAACTGACTTTTTTCAGAAATGCGCGCTATCTTCCTCATAGGTCGCTGTGACTACCAGGAACCATTTCGAACAAGAAAAATGCCAATCCACTTATCATGGAAGGATTTTTGTGTAATTTGAGGCCATTTTGTTTGTGAGTGAAACTTCAAAAATTTTATGTGGTCCCCCACATTAGTTTTTTTGATTTTTGCCCCAAAACTGACTTTTTTCAGAAATGCGCGCTATCTTCCTCATAGGTCGCTATGACTACCCGGAACCATTTCGAACAAGAAAAACTCCAATCAACTTGTCATGGAAGGATTTTTGTGTAATTTGAGGCCATTTTGTTCGTGACTGAAACTCAAAAATTTTATGTGGTCCCCCACATGAGTTTTTTTCGATTTTTGCCCCAAAACTGACTTTTTTCAGAAATGCGCGCTATCTTCCTCATAGGTCGCTGTGACTACCAGGAACCATTTCGAACAAGAAAAATGCCAATCCACTTATCATGGGAGGATTTTTTTGTAATTTGAGGCCATTTTGTTCGTGACTGAAACTTCAAAAATTTTATGTGGTCCCCCACATGAGTTTTTTTGATTTTTGCCCCAAAACTGACTTTTTTCAGAAATGCGCGCTATCTTCCTCATAGGTCTCTATCACTACCGGGAACCATTTCGAACAAGAAAAACTCCAATCAACTTGTCATGGAAGGATTTTTGTGTAATTTGAGGCCATTTTGTTCGTGACTGAAACTTCAAAAATTTTATGTGGTCCCCCACATGAGTTTTTTCGATTTTTGCCCCAAAACTGACTTTTTTCAGAAATACGCACTATCTTCCTCATAGGTCGCTGTGACTACCGGGAACCATTTCGAACAAGAAAAATTCCAATCCACTTGTCATGGAAGGATTTTTGTGTAATTTGAGGCCATTTTGTTTGTGACTGAAACTTCAAAAATTTTATGTGGTCCCCCACATTAGTTTTTTTGATTTTTGCCCCAAAACTGACTTTTTTCAGAAATGCGCGCTATCTTCCTCATAGGTCGCTATGACTACCGGGAACCATTGCGAACAAGAAAAACTCCAATCAACTTGTCATGGAAGGATTTTTGTGTAATTTGACGCCATTTTGTTTGTGAGTGAAACCTCAAAAATTTTATGTGGTCCCCCACATGAGTTTTTTCGATTTTTGCCCCAAAACTGACTTTTTTTCAGAAATGCGCGCTATCTTCCTCATAGGTCGCTATGACTACCGGGAACCATTTCGAAAAAGAAAAACTCCAATCAACTTACAACTCATGGAAGGATTTTTGTGTAATTTGAGGCCATTTTGTTCGTGACTGAAACTTCAAAAATTTTATGTGGTCCCCCACATGAGTTTTTTCGATTTTTGCCCCAAAACTGACTTTTTTCAGAAATGCGCGCTATCTTCCTCATAGGTCGCTATGACTACCGGGAACCATTTCGAACAAGAAAAACTCCAATCAACTTGTCATGGAAGGATTTTTGTGTAATTTGACGCCATTTTGTTTGTGAGTGAAACTTCAAAAATTTTATGTGGTCCCCCACATTAGTTTTTTTGATTTTTGCCCCAAAACTGACTTTTTTCAGAAACGCGCGCTTTCTTCCTCATAGGTCGCTGTGACTACCAGGAACCATTTCGAACAAGAAAAATGCCAATCCACTTGTCATGGAAGGATTTTTGTGTAATTTGAGGCCATTTTGTTCGTGACTGAAACTTCAAAAATTTTATGTGGTCCCCCACATGAGTTTTTTCGATTTTTGCCCAAAAACTGACTTTTTTCAGAAATGTGCGCTGTCTTCCGCATAGGTCGCTATGATTACCAGGAACCATTTCGAACAAGAAAAATGCCAATCCACTTGTCATGGAAGGATTTTTGTGTAATTTGAGGCCATTTTGTTTGTGAGTGAAACTTCAAAAATTTTATGTGGTCCCCCACATGGGTTTTTTAGATTTTTGCCCCAAAACTGACTTTTTTCAGAAATGCGCGCTATCTTCCTCATAGGTCGCTATGACTACCGGGAACCATTTCGAACAAGAAAAACTCCAATCAACTTGTCATGGAAGGATTTTTGTGTAATTTGAGGCCATTTTGTTCGTGACTGAAACTTCAAAAATTTTATGTGGTCCCCCACATGAGTTTTTTTAATTTTTGCCCCAAAACTGACTTTTTTCAGAAATGCGCGCTATCTTCCTCATAGGTCGCTGTGACTACCAGGAACCATTTCGAACAAGAAAAATGCCAATCCACTTGTCATGGAAGGATTTTTGTGTAATTTGAGGCCATTTTGTTTGTGAGTGAAACTTCAAAAATTTTATGTGGTCCCCCACATTAGTTTTTTTGATTTTTGCCCCAAAACTGACTTTTTTCAGAAATGCGCGCTATCTTCCTCATAGGTCGCTATGACTACCCGGAACCATTTCGAACAAGAAAAACTCCAATCAACTTGTCATGGAAGGATTTTTGTGTAATTTGAGGCCATTTTGTTCGTGACTGAAACTCAAAAATTTTATGTGGTCCCCCACATGAGTTTTTTTCGATTTTTGCCCCAAAACTGACTTTTTTCAGAAATGCGCGCTATCTTCCTCATAGGTCGCTGTGACTACCAGGAACCATTTCGAACAAGAAAAATGCCAATCCACTTATCATGAAAGGATTTTTGTGTAATTTGAGGCCATTTTGTTCGTGACTGAAACTTCAAAAATTGTATGTGGTCCCCCACATGAGTTTTTTCGATTTTTGCCCAAAAACTGACTTTTTTCAGAAATGCGTGCTATCTTCCTCATAGATCGCTATGACTACCGGGAACCATTTCGAACAAGAAAAATGCCAATCAACTTGTCATTGAAGGATTTTTGTGTAATTTGAGGCCATTTTGTTCGTGACTGAAACTTCAAAAATTTTATGTGGTCCCCCACATGATTTTTTTCGATTTTTGCCCCAAAACTGACTTTTTTCAGAAATGCGCGCTATCTTCCTCATAGGTCGCTGTGACTACCAGGAACCATTTCGAACAAGAAAAATGCCAATCCACTTGTCATGGAAGGATTTTTGTGTAATTTGAGGCCATTTTGTTCGTGACTGAAACTTCAAAAATTTTATGTGGTCCCCCACATGAGTTTTTTCGATTTTTGCCCCAAAACTGACTTTTTTCAGAAATGCGCGCTATCTTCCTCATAGGTCGCTGTGACTACCAGGAACCATTTCGAACAAGAAAAATGCCAATCAACTCATCATGGAAGGATTTTTGTGTAATTTGAGGCCATTTTGTTCGTGACTGAAACTTCAAAAATTTTATGTGGTCCCCCACATGAGTTTTTTTGATTTTTGCCCAAAAACTGACTTTTTTCAGAAATGCGCGCTATCTTCCTCATAGGTCGCTGTGACTACCAGGAACCATTTCGAACAAGAAAAATGCCAATCAACTCATCATGGAAGGATTTTTGTGTAATTTGAGGCCATTTTGTTCGTGACTGAAACTTCAAAAATTTTATGTGGTCCCCCACATGAGTTTTTTCGATTTTTGCCCCAAAACTGACTTTTTTCAGAAATGCGCACTATCTTCCTCATAGGTCGCTATGACTACCAGGAACCATTTCGAACAAGAAAAAGTCCAATGAACTTGTCATGGAAGGATTTTTGTGTAATTTAAGGCCATTTTGTTCGTGACTGAAACTTCAAAAATTTTATGTGGTCCCCCACATGAGTTTTTTTTATTTTTGCCCAAAAACTGACTTTTTTCAGAAATGCGCGCAATCTTCCTCATAGGTCGCTATGACTACCGGGAACCATTTCGAACAAGGAAAATGCCAATGAACTTGTCATGGAAGGATTTTTGTTTAATTTGAGGCCATTTTGTTCGTGACTGAAACTTCAAAAATTTTATGTCGTCCCCCACATGAGTTTTTTAGATTTTTGCCCCAAAACTGACTTTTTTCAGAAATGCGCGCTATCTTCCTCATAGGTCGCTATCACTACCGGGAACCATTTCGAACAAGAAAAACTCCAATCAACTTGTCATGGAAGGATTTTTGTGTAATTTGAGGCCATTTTGTTCGTGACTGAAACTTCAAAAATTTTATGTGGTCCCCCACATGAGTTTTTTCGATTTTTGCCCCAAAACTGACTTTTTTCAGAAATACGCACTATCTTCCTCATAGGTCGCTGTGACTACCAGGAACCATTTCGAACAAGAAAAATGCCAATCCACTTGTCATGGAAGGATTTTTGTGTAATTTGAGGCCATTTTGTTTGTGAGTGAAACTTCAAAAATTTTATGTGGTCCCCCACATTAGTTTTTTTGATTTTTGCCCCAAAACTGACTTTTTTCAGAAATGCGCGCTATCTTCCTCATAGGTCGCTATGACTACCCGGAACCATTTCGAACAAGAAAAACTCCAATCAACTTGTCATGGAAGGATTTTTGTGTAATTTGAGGCCATTTTGTTCGTGACTGAAACTCAAAAATTTTATGTGGTCCCCCACATGAGTTTTTTTCGATTTTTGCCCCAAAACTGACTTTTTTCAGAAATGCGCGCTATCTTCCTCATAGGTCGCTGTGACTACCAGGAACCATTTCGAACAAGAAAAATGCCAATCCACTTATCATGGAAGGATTTTTGTGTAATTTGAGGCCATTTTGTTCGTGACTGAAACTTCAAAAATTTTATGTGGTCCCCCACATGATTTTTTTCGATTTTTGCCCAAAAACTGACTTTTTTCAGAAATGCGTGCTATCTTCCTCATAGATCGCTATGACTACCGGGAACCATTTCGAACAAGAAAAATGCCAATCAACTTGTCATTGAAGGATTTTTGTGTAATTTGAGGCCATTTTGTTCGTGACTGAAACTTCAAAAATTTTATGTGGTCCCCCACATGATTTTTTTCGATTTTTGCCCCAAAACTGACTTTTTTCAGAAATGCGCGCTATCTTCCTCATAGGTCGCTGTGACTACCAGGAACCATTTCGAACAAGAAAAATGCCAATCCACTTGTCATGGAAGGATTTTTGTGTAATTTGAGGCCATTTTGTTCGTGACTGAAACTTCAAAAATTTTATGTGGTCCCCCACATGAGTTTTTTCGATTTTTGCCCCAAAACTGACTTTTTTCAGAAATGCGCGCTATCTTCCTCATAGGTCGCTGTGACTACCAGGAACCATTTCGAACAAGAAAAATGCCAATCAACTCATCATGGAAGGATTTTTGTGTAATTTGAGGCCATTTTGTTCGTGACTGAAACTTCAAAAATTTTATGTGGTCCCCCACATGAGTTTTTTCGATTTTTGCCCAAAAACTGACTTTTTTCAGAAATGTGCGCTATCTTCCTCATAGGTCGCTGTGACTACCAGGAACCATTTCGAACAAGAAAAATGCCAATCAACTCATCATGGAAGGATTTTTGTGTAATTTGAGGCCATTTTGTTCGTGACTGAAACTTCAAAAATTTTATGTGGTCCCCCACATGAGTTTTTTCGATTTTTGCCCAAAAACTGACTTTTTTCAGAAATGCGCGCTATCTTCCTCATAGATCGCTATGACTACCAGGAACCATTTCGAACAAGAAAAAGTCCAATGAACTTGTCATGGAAGGATTTTTGTGTAATTTAAGGCCATTTTGTTCGTGACTGAAACTTCAAAAATTTTATGTGGTCCCCCACATGAGTTTTTTTTATTTTTGCCCAAAAACTGACTTTTTTCAGAAATGCGCGCAATCTTCCTCATAGGTCGCTATGACTACCGGGAACCATTTCGAACAAGGAAAATGCCAATGAACTTGTCATGGAAGGATTTTTGTTTAATTTGAGGCCATTTTGTTCGTGACTGAAACTTCAAAAATTTTATGTGGTCCCCCACATGAGTTTTTTCGATTGTTGCCCCAAACTGACTTTTTTCAGAAATGCGCGCTATCTTCCTCATAGGTCGCTGTGACTACCAGGAACCATTTCGAACAAGAAAAAGTCCAATGAACTTGTCATGGAAGGATTTTTGTGTAATTTGAGGCCATTTTGTTCGTGACTGAAACTTCAAAAATTTTATGTGGTCCCCCACATGAGTTTTTTTAATTTTTGCCCCAAAACTGACTTTTTTCAGAAATGCGCGCTATCTTCCTCATAGGTCGCTATGACTACCAGGAACCATTTCGAACAAGAAAAACTCCAATCAACTTGTCATGGAAGGATTTTTGTGTAATTTAAGGCCATTTTGTTCGTGACTGAAACTTCAAAAATTTTATGTGGTCCCCCACATGAGTTTTTTCAATTTTTGCCCCAAAACTGACTTTTTTCAGAAATGCGCGCTATCTTCCTCATAGGTCGCTATGACTACCAGGAACCATTTCGAACAAGAAAAATGCCAATCCACTTATCATGGAAGGATTTTTGTGTAATTTGAGGCCATTTTGTTCGTGACTGAAACTTCAAAAATTTTATGTGGTCCCCCACATGATTTTTTTCGATTTTTGCCCCAAAACTGACTTTTTTCAGAAATGCGCGCTATCTTCCTCATAGGTCGATATGACTACCGGGAACCATTTCAACAAGAAAAACTCCAATCAACTTGTCATGGAAGGATTTTTGTGTAATTTAAGGCCATTTTTTTTCAGATTTTAGCCCAAAAACTGACTTTTTTCAGAAATGCGCGCTATCTTCCTCATAGGTCGCTGTGACTACCGGGAACCATTTCAAACAAGGAAAATGCTAATGAACTTGTCATGGAAGGATTTTTGTTTAATTTGAGGCCATTTTGTTCGTGACTGAAACTTCAAAAATTTTATGTGGTCCCCCACATGAGTTTTTTCGATTTTTGCCCCAAAACTGACTTTTTTCAGAAATGCGCGCAATCTCCTTCATAGTTAGCTATGAATACCAGGAACCATTTCGAGCAAGAAAAATGCCAATCAACTTGTCATGGAAGGATTTTGGTGTAATTTGAGGCCATTTTGTTTGTGACTGAAACTTCAAAAATTTTATGTGGTCCCCCACATGAGTTTTTTTTATTTTTGCCCAAAAACTGACTTTTTTCAGAAATGCGCGCTATCTTCCTCATAGGTCGCTATGACTACCAGGAACCATTTCGAACAAGAAAAATGCCAATCAACTTGTCATGGAAGGATTTTTGTGTAATTTGAGGCCATTTTGTTTGTGAGTGAAACTTCAAAAATTGTATGTGGTCCCCCACATGAGTTTTTTCGATTTTTGCCCCAAAACTGACTTTTTTCAGAAATGCGCGCTATCTTCCTCATAGGTCGCTATGACTACCGGGAACCATTTCGAACAAGAAAAACTCCAATCAACTTGTCATGGAAGGATTTTTGTGTAATTTGAGGCCATTTTGTTCGTGACTGAAACTTCAAAAATTTTATGTGGTCCCCCACATGAGTTTTTTTAATTTTTGCCCCAAAACTGACTTTTTTCAGAAATGCGCGCTATCTTCCTCATAGGTCGATATGACTACCGGGAACCATTTCGAACAAGAAAAACTCCAATCAACTTGTCATGGAAGGATTTTTGTGTAATTTGAGGCCATTTTGTTTGTGAGTGAAACTTCAAAAATTTTATGTGGTCCCCCACACGAGTTTTTTAGATTTTTGCCCAAAAACTGACTTTTTTCAGAAATGCGCGCAATCTCCTTCATAGTTAGCTATGAATACCAGGAACCATTTCGAGCAAGAAAAATGCCAATCAACTTGTCATGGAAGGATTTTTGTGTAATTTGAGGCCATTTTGTTTGTGAGTGAAACTTCAAAAATTGTATGTGGTCCCCCACATGAGTTTTTTAGATTTTTGCCCCAAAACTGACTTTTTTCAGAAATGCGCGCTATCTTCCTCATAGGTCGCTATGACTACCGGGAACCATTTCGAACAAGAAAAACTCCAATCAACTTGTCATGGAAGGATTTTTGTGTAATTTGAGGCCATTTTGTTCGTGACTGAAACTTCAAAAATTTTATGTGGTCCCCCACATGAGTTTTTTTAATTTTTGCCCCAAAACTGACTTTTTTCAGAAATGCGCGCTATCTTCCTCATAGGTCGCTGTGACTACCGGGAACCATTTCAAACAAGGAAAATGCTAATGAACTTGTCATGGAAGGATTTTTGTTTAATTTGAGGCCATTTTGGTCGTGACTGAAACTTCAAAAATTTTATGTGGTCCCCCACATGAGTTTTTTCGATTTTTGCCCAAAAACTGACTTTTTTCAGAAATGCGCGCAATCTCCTTCATAGTTAGCTATGAATACCAGGAACCATTTCGAGCAAGAAAAATGCCAATCAACTTGTCATGGAAGGATTTTTGTGTAATTTGAGGCCATTTTGTTTGTGAGTGAAACTTCAAAAATTGTATGTGGTCCCCCACATGAGTTTTTTAGATTTTTGCCCCAAAACTGACTTTTTTCAGAAATGCGCGCTATCTTCCTCATAGGTCGCTATGACTACCGGGAACCATTTCGAACAAGAAAAACTCCAATCAACTTGTCATGGAAGGATTTTTGTGTAATTTGAGGCCATTTTGTTCGTGACTGAAACTTCAAACATTTTATGTGGTCCCCCACATGAGTTTTTTTAATTTTTGCCCCAAAACTGACTTTTTTCAGAAATGCGCGCTATCTTCCTCATAGGTCGATATGACTACCGGGAACCATTTCGAACAAGAAAAACTCCAATCAACTTGTCATGGAAGGATTTTTGTGTAATTTTAGGCCATTTTGTTTGTGAGTGAAACTTCAAAAATTTTATGTGGTCCCCCACACGAGTTTTTTAGATTTTTGCCCAAAAACTGACTTTTTTCAGAAATGCGCGCAATCTCCTTCATAGTTAGCTATGAATACCAGGAACCATTTCGAGCAAGAAAAATGCCAATCAACTTGTCATGGAAGGATTTTTGTGTAATTTGAGGCCATTTTGTTTGTGAGTGAAACTTCAAAAATTTTATGTGGTCCCCCACACGAGTTTTTTAGATTTTTGCCCAAAAACTGACTTTTTTCAGAAATGCGCGCAATCTCCTTCATAGTTAGCTATGAATACCAGGAACCATTTCGAGCAAGAAAAATGCCAATCAACTTGTCATGGAAGGATTTTTGTGTAATTTGAGGCCATTTTGTTTGTGAGTGAAACTTCAAAAATTGTATGTGGTCCCCCACATGAGTTTTTTAGATTTTTGCCCCAAAACTGACTTTTTTCAGAAATGCGCGCTATCTTCCTCATAGGTCGCTATGACTACCGGGAACCATTTCGAACAAGAAAAACTCCAATCAACTTGTCATGGAAGGATTTTTGTGTAATTTGAGGCCATTTTGTTCGTGACTGAAACTTCAAAAATTTTATATGGTCCCCCACATGAGTTTTTTTAATTTTTGCCCCAAAACTGACTTTTTTCAGAAATGCGCGCTATCTTCCTCATAGGTCGCTGTGACTACCGGGAACCATTTCAAACAAGGAAAATGCTAATGAACTTGTCATGGAAGGATTTTTGTTTAATTTGAGGCCATTTTGGTCGTGACTGAAACTTCAAAAATTTTATGTGGTCCCCCACATGAGTTTTTTCGATTTTTGCCCAAAAACTGACTTTTTTCAGAAATGCGCGCAATCTCCTTCATAGTTAGCTATGAATACCAGGAACCATTTCGAGCAAGAAAAATGCCAATCAACTTGTCATGGAAGGATTTTTGTGTAATTTGAGGCCATTTTGTTTGTGAGTGAAACTTCAAAAATTGTATGTGGTCCCCCACATGAGTTTTTTAGATTTTTGCCCCAAAACTGACTTTTTTCAGAAATGCGCGCTATCTTCCTCATAGGTCGCTATGACTACCGGGAACCATTTCGAACAAGAAAAACTCCAATCAACTTGTCATGGAAGGATTTTTGTGTAATTTGAGGCCATTTTGTTCGTGACTGAAACTTCAAAAATTTTATGTGGTCCCCCACATGAGTTTTTTTAATTTTTGCCCCAAAACTGACTTTTTTCAGAAATGCGCGCTATCTTCCTCATAGGTCGCTATGACTACCAGGAACCATTTCGAACAAGAAAAAGTCCAATCAACTTGTCATGGAAGGATTTTTGTGTAATTTAAGGCCATTTTGTTCGTGACTGAAACTTCAAAAATTGTATGTGGTCCCCCACATGAGTTTTTTTGATTTTTGCCCCAAAACTGACTTTTTTCAGAAATGCGCGCTATCTTCCTCATAGGTCGCTATGACTACCGGGAACCATTTCGAACAAGGAAAATGCCAATGAACTTGTCATGGAAGGATTTTTGTTTAATTTGAGGCCATTTTGTTCGTGACTGAAACTTCAAAAATTTTATGTGGTCCCCCACATGAGTTTTTTCGATTGTTGCCCCAAACTGACTTTTTTCAGAAATGCGCGCTATCTTCCTCATAGGTCGATATGACTACCGGGAACCATTTCGAACAAGAAAAACTCCAATCAACTTGTCATGGAAGGATTTTTGTGTAATTTAAGGCCATTTTTTTTTAGATTTTTGCCCCAAAACTGACTTTTTTCAGAAATGCGCGCTATCTTCCTCATAGGTCGCTGTGACTACCGGGAACCATTTCGAACAAGAAAAATGCTAATGAACTTGTCATGGAAGGATTTTTGTTTAATTTGAGGCCATTTTGTTCGTGACTGAAACTTCAAAAATTTTATGTGGTCCCCCACATGAGTTTTTTCGATTTTTGCCCCAAAACTTACTTTTTTCAGAAATGCGCGCTATCTTCCTCATAGGTCGCTATGACTACCAGGAACCATTTCGAACAAGAAAAAGTCCAATGAACTTGTCATGGAAGGATTTTTGTGTAATTTAAGGCCATTTTGTTCGTGACTGAAACTTCAAAAATTGTATGTGGTCTCCCACATGAGTTTTTTCGATTGTTGCCCAAAACTGACTTTTTTCAGAAATGCGCGCTATCTTCCTCATAGGTCGATATGACTACCGGGAACCATTTCGAACAAAAAAAACTTCAATCAACTTGTCATGGAAGGATTTTTGTGTAATTTGAGGCCATTTTGTTCGTGACTGAAACTTCAAAAATTTTATTTGGTCCCCCACATGAGATTTTTTGATTTATGCCCCAAAACTGACTTTTTTCAGAAATGCGCGCTATCTTCCTCATAGGTCGCTTTGACTACCGGGAACCATTTCGAACAAGGAAAATGCCAATGAACTTGTCATGGAAGGATTTTTGTTTAATTTGAGGCCATTTTGTTCGTGACTGAAACTTCAAAAATTTTATGTGGTCCCCCACATGATTTTTTTCAATTTTTGCCCCAAAACTGCCTTTTTTCAGAAATGCGCGCTATCTTCCTCATAGGTCGCTATGACTACCGGGAACCATTTCGAACAAGAAAAATTCCAATCAACTTGTTATGGAAGGATTTTTGTTTAATTTGAGGCCATTTTGTTCGTGACTGAAACTTCAAAAATTTTATGTGGTCCCCCACATTTTTTTTTAGATTTTTGCCCAAAAACTGACTTTTTTCAGAAATGCGCGCTATCTTCCTCATAGGTCGCTGTGACTACCAGGAACCATTTCGAACAAGGAAAATGCCAATAAACTTGTCATGGAAGGTTTTTTGTTTAATTTGAGGCCATTTTGTTCGTGACTGAAACTTCAAAAATTTTATGTGGTCCCCCACATGAGTTTTTTCGATTTTTGCCCAAAAACTTACTTTTTTCAGAAATGCGCGCTATCTTCCTCATAGGTAGCTATGACTATTTGGAACCATTTCGAACAAGAAAAGTCCAATCAACTTGTCATGGAAGGATTTTTGTTTAATTTGAGGCCATTTTGTTCGTGACTGAAACTTCAACAATTTTAAATACCACCGGTAGTTTTTGTCCGGCGACATGCAAAATGTGATGCAATTTCGTGTTTCATATCTTTACAACGCCATTGAAATCATCGGACAATAAAAATGGCAGATTGTGCTGTAAGTAGTATGTTATAATACAGGGTTTCGGCTCTGAAAATACTCAAGTTTTCGGAAGACATGATTGGTTGAATATCCGTATGATGTGCGTTCTTCACGTCGGCCATTGCGTGATGTTACGTCGTAACTCCCGATATGCACGATGCTGAGAAATCAGCATCACACGGAAGGTGCAGCGTGCGAAATATTAAACCTTCCATGAAGGTTCAATGAATTTAAAGATCTCTGTGTATTCTATAGAATATGCTTCCACTTGATACTCAAAGCCATCTTCACCTCAAGTCATGTTTATATTCAGTTCACATCGGTTAAGATCTTTGACAGATTGTGATTGTAAACACGCTTTCACGTGCAGTTGATCGTGCATGCATGCACCACACACACACACTCAATCCAAATAGCTTTCAGCAAACGTTATGCTGATTAATTGTTCCACATGCAAGGTTCTGATTGGTTTATATGTGTGCTCCCATGGAATGTGTGTACATAAAGTGGGACAATCATGATCGCACTACAAGCGTACTGGCGTATTTTAATCAAATTTGCGTACAAAATACGACAATTGCGGACTGGTTGGCAGTAGGCCTGCTGCCGATTTCACGAAACGCTAAGACGCATCTTAGGAAGGGTAACTCGTCCTATGTCAGGACGCGTCCTAGGATCGATTTCACCAAAGTTAAAGACGCGTTCAATGCATCTCAACTTTCATAGCAACGCTGCTGAACCCGTCTTAACTTAGGATGGGTCTAGGGGTCGTCTTATCCGCACGAACACGTACATATTAAATACTGAATAGCAACAATGCCAATGGCATAACGCTTCTTGCTGGGTGAAATGGACTCGGCGGGCGGGGAGCCGTTGGTAGGCCTAGCCTAGGCGAGTTAATATTCCGTGACCGGAGAAATCCACTCGATAGTTTAAAATGAAGTAAGAAAACGTAGAGGAATAGGTCTGTTGTTTGACAGGGATTAATTCAAGATTGATATATGCATTTGACCTCGTCGCCCATGTGAGTACGTTATTTCAGCAGACAAAAACTTTTCACCCAACAACCAATCAGCCATCTTGAGTTTACGTACTTCATTCATGCTGCGCGCGCATACCGCAAGCATAAAACTATGGCTGTTGCATGCACTCGCTCCAATTGAATCATGTAAACATGGTGCAGCCGTTGTATTTGGAAAGGCCATCCTCGTCCAATAATTTACAATTTATTTATCAGCATGACAGACTGATCTTGGCTAAGACGTGTTTGGTGAAATCGATCCTAGGACGCGTCATAGCTAAGATCGATCTTACGGCTAGGACTCGTCCTAAGTCCTGAGATCGATCCTAACATAAGAAGAGTTTCGATTTATCGCGAATGTTGTCGATTAGTAAATTCTGAACTACTCGATTAATCGTGCCAGCGCGATTAGTGCCTTCGAGTTGCGATTAATTCCATGAGTTACTACTATTCTCACTCGATCAATAGCCATACCGTGTGTGTTGCATGGAGCAGCTGCATAGACTTGATGACAAGTCGTTAGACATTCGTGTTTTGTCCGTCCGTCTGTCAAAATTAGGTACAATCATTATGCATCATGCATCGTTCGTATCACGGTGAGGCAACGCAATCTAATTGATTCAATAGGGGTCGAGGGTGTATGTACCGCGGTCGCGTCCCCGCATGTTGGACATTATGCAGGACGTACACAGTGTAATGTGAACACGCACACCGTACCCCTGGTGTAGCGATACAATTACCGACTTGATATCAAGTCTGCTTGCTGCACGTGCACCGGATGCCCGCCCAATTGTGACAGCACCATGACAACATTTTGTGATTACACTGCAATTGGCCAGTAGCCCTTCTAATAATACTGCCTTATATGGTCAACGTGGATGAGGCATGAATGAGGGCTATACCATTTCGCTGTTTATTGAGGTACATTTAGTTACGTTGCATTTTCAATGAATACTATTTATCTCACTTAGAAATAAAACGAAAGGTTCTCGCACACAAACATGAGTTATTGGATACATACAGTTTAAACGTGTCAGGGTGAATTTTTATTCAAGCCTGACAGCTGACAACGAAGTGTTTACAATGGATTGGGCACCATGGCCAGCGAGGCTTGGCGCATGGCGCGATGGCATTCAACTACTCGAGTACAGACACTACTCGATTAGACGATTACTGTATTGTTTCGTATCGTATGATAATCATGAAGTGAACATCTGGAGTAATCGTGAAATATAAAATAATCGCGATGTGTTTAGTAATCGTGAACTGTATAATAATCGTGTTCACTGTTCAGTAATCGTGAACTTTATAATAATCGTGTTCACTGTTCAGCCTACATAGGGTGTACATAATGTGTCATCGTGTGCTATCGTTGACCTGTACATGCATGTATGGGACTACGTCTGTGTGTACGTACGTGAGGCAGTAACTGCATGCCTTGTCGGCCAACACTCCGCGAAATTACCCTACTTTACTGAAGGAATACCAATATTATGGACGAAATTAGCTTCACAAATTTTGCATTATAACAAAAATGGCAGTGCTCAATGCCTCGGAAATCAGAACTGATCGCTGTTAAAACTTGTAAGAATCAATGCATTACACTAGTGCAGTTTTAGTGCAGTTTTCTGCAGTGTCGCTATGATGAAAACAAGGTACGTGCCGCTTGTATAGTCACTTCCGTGTAATCGCGATTAAACGATTAATCGCGATTATTTCCTCCGCGATTAATCGATTAGTGAAAAGCACTAATCGCCCAGGCCTATTTGGCAGGTCTGTGAAGGTCATATGTTGCCTCAGTTGGGATTGCATGATTGGTAGTCTCAGAGGTTGCAATTCAGCACATTAGCTGCGAGAATATGAGACTCCCAAATTATTATTCTTATTTTCGCCTCTATGTTCCGGCTTATTTCTCATAGGTCTCGGGAAGGAACCAATTTGGAATATCTGAAGAATGTGGTGCTGTGCTATCTCCAGACAGAGAGCCATTCCAAGAGGCAACAGATGTTCAACGCCATAGCAACCATCCTCCAGTTCACCCGAAAAGAGGTACTTTAAAGCATTAACCCTATTAACTCACCTACGATGTGGTATCCTGAATACCACAATACACCACAGTGCGGTTTGTGTGGTTTATAAATGGTCCAGTCCACCTGTTTGCTAGTGGAGACTGGTAATGT
The DNA here is from genome assembly GCA_963971285.1 of Astropecten irregularis. Taxonomy (NCBI): domain Eukaryota; kingdom Metazoa; phylum Echinodermata; class Asteroidea; order Paxillosida; family Astropectinidae; genus Astropecten; species Astropecten irregularis. The sequence continues at coordinate 7,138,420 of OZ020255.1, forward strand.
GTGGTCAACAGCTCTTGTATTTATGATATGTGCATACGAAGATTAGGGTCAATATATTGTCTCAAAATGCATGAAATCTACAGGGGCCAATAGCGCTCCGCACTTGCGCTAAACATAGCACCGGATCTCAGACGAACATTGCAACCATGCAAACGTGTGTGTGTGCACGTGCATGTACACGACGTGTGTGAGACAATGTTTGTCTGACATCCGGGGATTTTGTGACGTCATTAGTGCGGAGCACTATTTCATAGAGCCACTTTACAACTAGACATGTGTTTGTGAACAAACACTGAGCTGTTTCGAGTATGTTTTATAAAATGTACGAAACAAACATGTACAAAATTGGCCCAGGACAGAGAAATAAATAGTTTATCAGCGGTGTCTGAATTGTTTTAAAAACGGAACGTCGTCACTAGTCATGAGAAACACAGAAATGGCAGAGTCTACTATTGGCCAGCACGCATAGTATGTATGGTTGTGCTTATGGGCGGTGGAAACAGCAAAATGACTGATTTTCTAGCACTTCGTGCTACGTTTACGTGTACACAATTGGCCCACTACTATGGATAGCCATATCAGCAGTCCAAAAAGTTCCAAAGCACGTGTTTTGTGTTATGTTTGACTCTAAATGGCAAAATTAATTATACAAAAAAATCAATGAAAAATCAAGCGATGACGTCATGGTGACATCACTTCACATTAGGGATACTAATACCATTTCCTACCTACCTACCTACCAAGTTTCAATACAATCGGATATTCGCTTATATGTGATTCTTGGAAAAAATGGCAAAATTCAATATTCAAAAATCAAAGAAAAAATCAGCTGATGACGTCATCGTGACGTCACTTCACATTTAGGATACTAGTACCATTCCCTACCTACCCACCAAGTTTCATCACCATCGGATATTCTCTTGTATGTGAATCTGAAAATCGGCTTTTTGATGACGTCATCATGACGTCACACCTTTTTGGTACAATTGTGGCATTTGCTTATAACCTAACAAACATTTTACCTAAAGAATTTTGAAAATACGATTTGTCGTTCAGAAGATATAAAGAAAAGGTCCAAAAATTGAATAACACATGACGTCAAGTATGAAGTTGATCGGAAAAAAAAAAAGAAGAAAAAATATAAGAAAAACAAAAGCTTTTCCGCGGTGTACGAAACAGCTAATTAGCATAACATTTTTTTTTGGCTTTTGTTCGCTGACCATGAATATCAGATCAAATTTTCAATGGCGGTTTCTTTAATTGAGCAAGCTATGTTTGTGCTAAGCAATTTTTTGTGCTAAGCATCTCTATGAATTTGGCCCGGCCCCCAGATTATGGGTTGGAATCCAGCCATGGGGTTAATAGTGGTGCTTGCGTCCTTGCACAAGACGCTTTGTTACATATTGCTTCTCCTCACCCAAGAGTAAATGGGTACATGTGAGGGTAGACGTACATGACGTTACAAGGTGGCCAGTCCATTAAGCCCTGCCCTTTTTTGTTTCTGACAAACCACACCCTAATTGCTTCATGCCTGACATACGTTTGATACGCATCAAATAAAACATGGGCGGACTGCATCGTGCATTATGGCGTCGGACATCAGCCCATATTCATTGCACGTGTGTTCATAGGAGGGGCTTAATTAGTAGATCAGTTTACAGTGACCCCATCCGCATGACTAATGTAATGACCCAGGTCAAAGGTCAAATTTATTAACTCTTCTCCAATTCTCAATCGTTCACAGAAAGAAGGCGTTATGAAGAAACAAGGCGCGTCGTGGTGGGGATACGCCCAGAAGTGACCTAACGCTACGCCAACCAAAAATCACGAAGAATAATGTATATTTTTTTATCAATAACATGGGACATACTCTTTTAACTTCCACAAAAAAGCTTACCATGGCTATTTAATTGTTGACCGTTAAAAATTACGGCTTTAAATTTTGTAGTGCACCCTCATTTGACGAGCCAGTGTCAGTTAACTTATAGCAGTTATTTGTTTTTGGGCAAACTGATTTCAAAATAAGATAAAGACTTAAAGGTAGTATCATACTTTGGTTTTTGTCAAAGTAATACAGATTCGTGGGCAAAAATATCAAGGAAGATACAGAAAAAGTTATCTGTGAAAATGTCAGTCCCGTACGTTGCCCACTTTTTGAGAAAACAGCGAAAAACGGCCACAGTTTTCTCTTTTATTTTTGATCTTTTAAAAGATCAAAAAGATTTTCGGTCGTTGTTTTACTAATTTCTGGATAAATACACCATTTTAGGCGGAACAATTTTAATTGCATGTTTCTACCAGCACCATCTTCATACCCTGAAAGTTATACGTAAATCTGTGAACATTTCTGTTTTGGTCTCTTACCAAAGTATGACACAACCTTTAAATCACTTCTCCCCGGGAAGTGATTTATCCGCCATTACTGGTGTGTCCCAGCTGCCTGCCTTTTGTCCGGAAACAAAAGAGTCTACTTCACTCGTCTTACCTGTAGAGCCACTACTTATGCATATTTCCCTAGACCGTCAGGTATTCACGCTAAGAATAGATACAACAGCGCCCCCTATTGGCCTACCCACAGTGCCCCGCGGCATGAGTGCCACGTAAGCGTCCTCTTTTCTCTTAGCGTCAGGAACGGAAGGACGTGTTTTCGATCTCTCCGTATTTTTACGCAAGCGAAGTTCCTTACTTAATAAAGGTATTTGTTGATTACGTGTGTAGAGTTTGTAGTTTCTTCTGTGTATTATTGTTGTGTTGTTGCGGTATGAAGCGATCCAATAAAGCTGGTCCCGCAAATACTGGGGTGCACAGCCACTCCTCAGTGCGGTCCGTGCTTTCGTGTACGGACTCCGCCGGGTACGCTCAGTTACCCGCGCGGCAGTCCCCTGCCTGTCAGCCTCAGTCGATCGGAGGCGCAGGCAGTTCCGTCGGCCCGGTCGGGGACCTCGCACGGTCCCCGTCCGTGGTCAGTTCTGACGGAACGAAGAAAGTACACGGTAGGTGCGGCTCTGGAGAGGTTACCATAAAACAGCCATCCTCTACCAGAGCCAAACCGAAGAAGGGCGGTCGTCAGGGCAAACGCGGTTCGGCCGTGTGCCCTGCACCCCCTGCACCCATGGACCCGGGGCAGTCTAAGCCGACTGATCCCCGCGGCTCCATTGACACGGTGCACCCTCCCGGCACGGTGGCGGACGCCACGCGCTGTCGGGGTGGGCTTTTGTCCGGTCTACCCGACCGTGCCACGCACGCTCAGCCCGTGGGGCTCGACGCGTCGCTGGCCGGGCGGGCTGTGACGGGTACGGGTGACCCATCCTGGGCCTACCCTGGCCTTTCGGCCTCGGCCGTATCGGGCTCCTCGGACTTCATCCGTTGCTCCGGGGTCCCGTTGGCCCAGTCCCTAGTGGACTCTTCCTCGGACACCCTGCGGGGTGGTCCGTCGAAGACCAAGGGGAAGAAGAAGAAAAAATCGAACCGCCGATCTCGTGATTCGTCACCGAGTTCCGGCGACTCTTCTTCCCGGTCCCGCCGCGGCAAACGCTGCAAGGGCGAGGACGTGGTCTCACGGGGTGAATTTCTGCAGGCCTTTCAGACGATCTCGGCCTCGATTTCGGCCCTTGCTGCCTCCCGCCAGACGGGCCCCGTCACCCAGCAACCTGAGCCTGTGCCCCCCGCCCAAACCCCGATGATCGTCGGTCACGGTTGGGTGGCGCAAGCACAAAGGGACGTGCCGCACACTGTCAGCCGTGCGCCCGCGTCCCCTCCGGCTCTGAGCCTTCATCCCTCGATGTCTCTGGTGTCTGAGGAGGTCATTCAACCGCAGGCTCACGCTTCTGGCCAGCCTACCCCTGCTGCCGCTCAGGATTATCCTGGCTCTCCACAGTCTACCCGTTCTTCGGACGGCTCTGCTGATGACGAGGGCGTGGCCCAGCTACAACGGCTCTCTATTGCCGAGACGGAGCTGCGCCTTGTACAACGGGACATGATCCGTGTGCTTCAGTTACCGCCGGAGGAGGAGTCCCCTCAGTCGGATCATAAATCCTTTAAGCGAAAGACGGGTGTTGCTGTTGCTGGTGACAAGGTCTTCCCACTTATCCCCTTGGATCAGGTGTGTGCTGAGAAGATCTCTGGGATTATGTCCCCCACTGACAAGTGGGTGCCTTTTCCGAGACGGTCACGGGGCTATTATCGTTTTCCCGAACCGGACTTGGTTAAGTTCTTCGCCTCTCCGTCTCTCTCCGATGCGACGAAAGACAAGTTGACAGCGGATGGGGGGCATCCCTCGGCGAAGCGGCCCTTTGCGGACAAGTCCCGCAATACACTGGAGGATACGCTCAAGAAGTTGGACTCCGCCTCCCGTCATGGCATGGCCGCAGCCTCCTTTCTACTTCTCCTCACGGAGTACTTAGTCTCCGGTTGTGAAGAAGAGTCGCCAGTTCCTCCGGACATGCTGAGGGCCGCTTTTCATTGTCTTGATAATGGCCTCCATTCGGTGCTTGGCCAATTCGCCCGGGTGTCCGCCCTTGCAACCTCGGCTCGCCGGGGCAACGTGCTGGATGCTCTTTTTCTCCCGTCCCAAGGCGCTCGTAAGAGGCTCGAAGCCCTTCCCCTACTGGGGAATGACCTCTTTGCTGGGAAGTTTGAAGAGCTCATGCAGGCCGAAGCTAAGAGACTGAAGGCCACCGAGAAAATTAATCTCAAGCGGCCCCAGCCCCCCGCGCCCAAGGCGTCTCGAGGCAGGGGCAAGCCGTCGTTTGTAATCCCCCGACGAAGTCCCCTCGGGGCCTCTTCTCGTGGAAGTTTTCGTGGCCGTACGACCGCCTCGCCTTCGGCCCGCCCCACGCAGCTCCAGTCTGCCACCGCATGGCGCCAGCAACCGAAGTCAGGACGTGGTTATCTCACGCCCGGCCCCCAGTCCGCCGGGGCCAGGCGTAAGTGACTCGCTCGGCTCCTGCAGGCCTCCCACCATGGGACCCGTGGGAGGCCGTCTCCAGGTGTTCGCAGGGTCCTGGGTTCAGGTTACGTCCGACAGGTGGGTGCTCGACACAATCTCCCGCGGTTATGCGCTCGAGTTCACGAACACCCCCCCGTCGGACATGCTCGTTCGGCCCACGCCAGTGCCGCACGATGTTTCCAAGCGCCGCTCTCTGGAGTCGGAAATAACATCCCTCCTCGAGAAGCGGGCGATCCGCATGCTTCCCCAGGGGGAACCGCATTCGGGGTTCATGTCAACCTTCTTCCTGGTTCCCAAGAAGGAGGTCGGGGTTTGGCGTCCGATTCTAAACCTGAAACCCCTCAACAGGTTCATTCGACCTCGTCGCTTCCGTATGGATACTCTGAAGATTATTCTCCAATCCATCCGGACTCCAGCATGGGCGGCAAGCATAGATCTGAAGGACGCATACCTTCACATTCCTATCAGGCAGGACCACTGGAAGTTCCTGCGCTTCCAATACCGGGACATCATGTACGAGTTCATGGCTCTCCCGTTCGGCCTTTCCACCTCGCCCAGAGTCTTTACCAGAGTCGTAAAGGCACTCGGGGCTGCCCTGCGGAGGCAGGGCGTGATGCTGTTCATGTACCTCGACGACTGGCTCATCGTGGGACAATCCCGCGAGGCCACGGTGGCGGCACTCAACCTCACCTGGACCCTCGCGGAGGACCTCGGCTTTATCATCAATCTGGAAAAGTCCCGTCCGTGTCCCTCCCAGTCCCCAGACTTCCTGGGAGCGTCTCTCGATCTTCGGGCTGGGCTGGCCCGTCCTACGTGGGACCGCATGCTGAACCTCCACCAGTGCGTGTCCCTGTTTCTTCCGGTTTCAGCGGCCCCAGCGGTCGCTTGGCTCAGACTGCTGGGCCTTATGGCCAGTCTAGTAGATGTGGTGAATTTCTGCAGGTTGCGGATGCGTCCCATCCAGCTACACCTGCTCTCCTTTTACCGGCCAAAGCTTCATCGCTTAAGTCTTTCCGTGCCAGTGACTCCTTGGCTGCTTCCGCACCTGCGTTGGTGGCTGGTCGTCTCAAACACCATGGCGGGCCGTGCCTTTCGCAGGCCCCACCCATCTCTGACCATCACCACAGACGCGTCACTTTCTGGCTGGGGGGCTACCCTCCACCCACGCCAAGTGGCGGGCCGGTGGGGCCCCGATCATCGCTCAAGTCACATCAATGTGCTCGAGATGCTGGCAGTTTCCAACGCTCTCCAGCATTTCCAGTCCTCCGTGACGGGTCGATCGGTTCTAATCCGTTGCGACAATACGACCGTGGTGGCCTATATCAACCATCAGGGAGGCACGCGGTCCGCCCAGCTGTGTGCAATCACGTGGACCATCTTCCAGTGGTGCTTACGTCACAGTGTGACCCTCTCGGCGGTTCACCTCCCAGGCGAGGAGAACTCCGCCGCCGACGCCCTCTCGAGGGGATGGATTCGACCAACAGAGTGGTCTCTGCATCCACTGGTTGCTCAGTCTCTCTTCCGCCTGATAGATCGTCCTCATGTCGATCTGTTTGCATCCCACGACAACCACCAGCTGCCGGTCTACTGCACGAGGGCCCCCGATCCTCGAGCTTGGCAGACAGACGCGCTGGCGATACGATGGGACGGGCTGTTGGCTTACGCCTTCCCCCCGTTCTCTCTCATCCCTCGCGTGGTGACAAAGCTAGAGCAGGAGGATTGCAAAATCCTCCTCATAGCGCCGTTCTGGCCCCGTCAACCTTGGTTTTCGAGGCTGACCAAACTCCTGGTTCATCGGCCAGTAATTCTTCCGCAGAGAGCGGACAATCTGCTCCAGCCGAGCTCGGGTTTTCTTCACCCGGCTCCGCAGGATCTCCACTTGACGTGTTGGGTGCTGTCAAGCAATCCCTCCGCGCAGCTGGCCTTTCACAACGAGCTACGGCCATTGCAGCCTGTAGCCGCAGGGCCTCCACCAGGAAAATCTATGACAGTAGATTACGTCATTTTTCCAAATGGTGCCGAATCCGATCTTTGCATCCCCCCAATACTTCTGTAGGGGAGGTTGCGGATTTTCTTGTGTATCTTTTCGAGAGCGACCTCGCGTCCTCTACGATTAAGAACTACCGATCGGCCATAGCAGCTGTCCACAGAGGTTTCCCGGACGGGTCCTCAGTGTCGGACAACCAGGCCCTTCAGCAGTTGCTCAGGGGTATGTTCGTGTCTCGACCCCCCACGCGCAGGCTTGTCCCTGCGTGGGATCTATTTAGCGTGTTGGCCACGCTTTCTAGCTCCCCGTTCGAACCTCTGGGTAGTTCCACCTTACTGCACCTGTCGATGAAGGTTGCGTTCTTGTTGGCTGTCGCTACGTCCAGGCGACGTAGCGAACTTCATGCCCTCACGATCGAGACAGGCCACATCCGATGGGAGCCAGGAGGTGTCCGCCTAATCCCGAGGGTTGGGTTTTTAACAAAAAATCAGTCGGAGTCTTTCTCCCCTCCGGATATCTTTGTCCCGGACATCAAGTCTTTCTCGTCCGTCCCGGACGATAAACTATGGTGCCCTGTCAGGGCCCTTAAGTGGTACATTAACCGGACCAAGTCGCTCAGGCCGACCTGTTCCCAACTTTTTATTTCAACGACCCCGCCGTATGGTCCGGCTTCTCGCGACACGATCGCTCGCTGGCTGGTTTCGGCTATTAACTTATCCCCGCATGCGCCGCCTGCAGGAGCAACCGGCTCGGCCCGGGCGCATGATATCAGGGCGGCTTCCACCTCGTGGGCCTTCTTTAAGGGTATCTCTATAGGTGATATCGTCCAGGCTGCATGCTGGAAGACCCCGAACACCTTTACAGAGTGTTACTTGAAGGATGTTCTCCAGGCAGAGGGCAGGACAGGGAGAGCGGTGCTGGAGTCGGCTGCCAGATCGGCATCCCGTGACCCGCTTCCCCCAGGGACCTCATGTCGATAGGTGAGTTCCCTCATTTTATTCCTGCTCTTCATTTGTACATTTTGCCTTTCTTTTGACAATGTCATTACTCAGGTTTTTTGTCATTAACCTTATTTCTTCCCTGCCGTGCAAGGTTAGCGCGGCGGGCGTTGACTTTCACCCTTCGCGGGATCCTTGTCGTGCCCGCGTTTGGCTGTTCTTTTTGCTGAGGCTTTGGCTTCTTGGTCTTTTGAAGCATAGAGCCCCTATTTTCGGCTTACCTGCCCTACCCTCTCTGGGTGCGCTGGCTTTGCCGGGGTTTGCGCTGCTGGCAGTGCCCCTTTCCCGTATACAATAGCATCTCGCATACCCACCGCCTTTTTGCCGGTGCCAGTCTATGCATAAGTAGTGGCTCTACAGGTAAGACGAGTGAAGTAGACTCCCCCCCACAGAAGTGTGGTAGGGGTCTACGAACGAGTACTTACCTGTAGAGCGTCCCCCCCTCCTCCCCACTATTCTCGATGTTTGGGCATTCCGCCTGAGTTCAACCGAGAAAAGAGGACGCTTACGTGGCACTCATGCCGCGGGGCACTGTGGGTAGGCCAATAGGGGGCGCTGTTGTATCTATTCTTAGCGTGAATACCTGACGGTCTAGGGAAATATGCATAAGTAGTGGCTCTACAGGTAAGTACTCGTTCGTAGACCCCTACCACACTTCTGTGGGGGGGAATTTACACTCAGCCGCACTCTATAATTGCAGGGTGTACGTCCCCTGATTAGGGGGACGTACACCCTGCAGTATAGTGTGCGGCGGATGTAAATTCTTTTGTTGCCGGACAAAATACGGGCGGGAACACTGCAGTAATGACAGGTGTTTCCTACCTCCATGGTCGCGCCGTCAGATCGGTGTATAGTATCGATGTATACATTTTTCAAATTGAAAACGGACAAAATCTATTTATGAAAACTTCCTTCTTCATGGGCCATTCTCCCTTTAAAGGTAGTATCATACTTTGGTAGCATACCGAAACACAATTCTTCACAGATTTACCTATAACTTACAGGGTAAAAAGATGGTGATGGTAGAAACATACTGTTAACATTTTTCTGCCTGTCATGCTGTATTTATCCCGAAAAGAGTAAAACCAGTCAGCAAAATTATTTTGGATCTTTTAAAGATCAAAAATAAAATAGAAAAGACTGAAGAAATACTGTGGCTATTTTTCACTGTTTTCTCAAAAAGTGGGCACCGTATGGGACTGACATTTTCACAGATGTCTGTTACTGTATCTTCCTTGATATTTTTTGCCCATGAACATGATGAATCTGTATTTCTTTGACAAAAACCAAAGTATGATATTACCTTTAAACCTGATCATGTGCAGGTCTAGAAATATAACATTTGTACAAAATGTGCATGAAATGTTTATTTGGATATTGAAATCATTTTCACTGTATCTCAAATGAGTGAAACATGACGCTAAATCAGATGTGCATGATTGTGACCAAACAGCAGAATTAATTTGTCAATTTATGTATCACTTTGTATGTGTGATCTGTTTGTGGTTGTTTTTAGTGTGTTTCGGATGCATGTAATTGGGTAACAGAAAGTGTTTTTCCTGAAAATGGCTATCATTTTGGCTTTTAAAATATACAAAAGTGCATGCGGTCCAAGCCCAGCCATCCTTAATTTTTGTATCAAATTCTTCCGGCTCAGCATTTTGTTGGAACTTTGTGTCCTGGTACTCCTGATACAATTCAAACTTTGTGAGTTTGCTTATTTTGTAAAAGTTATTACTCAAATATTGCTACAGGTATTGAAGAGATTATTTGTATTGTGTTTAAAGTAAATTTTCCTTTTAAGCTTACATTTGGAATTATTGATGCTATGTGCGATTTTAAGAAAATATAGTTCACTTGTACTTCATGGCAAAATGAACACCTTTGTGTGCTTTCCATCTTTTATGTTCTTAATAAAAATTAACAGCCCACACAATAGGGTGGGGGGGGTGGAGCTGGGCAACAAACCAGAGCACAAATAGCCAAGATTATCATTCATTTATGCCTGTGCCGTGTATAAAATATTATGTACCCGACTCAATGCACCACACAAAATACATGTACCTGAAAAAAAATCAATGGGCCGTTAAGCTGAATATCATATTCTTTGTAACCTCAAATGTTTTTTAAACTATGCAACTTGGTGGTCGTGCAACTAATATATTGTGTAATTACGACTGGTTATCACAACCTGGGGTTCAGTGCTTCAGCCTGTTGTGGAGACTTGAAAAATGTTGGCTTAAAATCTTGCGCTACATTGTTTTGAGCGTAGAGGGTTGTTTTTTTTTTCTCGGGCTAATTAGCAAACATTAAAATTAGCTAACAAACAAAAATTTGAAAAGAATTGGGTAGATGAGGGTTCAAACTACCATTTACAGTATTGCACCAAAAACCAAACCCAAGACGAATGGGGAACAATATGCGATACTGACTGAGATGAACCAGACGGCAAGGTATGTGAAATGTTACATAATCAATCATTATTCGTGAAACAATGTTTCTGTGTGAAAACACATAAAAGTTCTATTTATTCAAATGTCTCTGTGAACTAAAATCTCCTGAAATACTGTCATCGTGGAGGGAACTGCAGCTGAATACCTCAAGATCTGCAAGTTACGGGTGCACCCAAGTAAATAGTCCCAAAATCTGTCCTCCGAGCTCATTAATAAAAGTTAAGCACTCAATATATTTTAAATAAGAGAGTTGTGAGAGCTATGAAAATGAGGGATTGACGAAATATGGCTCTGGACCTCCTGCCTGGAATCTGGCCTTCCATTTGTGACCATTTGTGATGCAAATTTTGGTGAGAAAATGGGTCTATTTCAGCCGCTTTGCAGAGGGATGTTTTTTGGAAAATGGAGTTCTTTGACTGGAGTGATCCACACCTTGTTTCAAAAATTCAATGGTCAACCCACCATAAAATGAAAAGAAAATGAAAGGTGACATGTTCATCATCATTTTTCTGTGCAACTTGAACAGTTGTTAGAGTTCTGTATATTTATTTATTAAGGATTTATCACTGCTGTCTAAGGGAGTTTATTTGCTTTATCGATTCTTTTTGCGGTATCGATTCTTTTTGCGATGGAATCGATTTTAGAGGTGGTATCGATTCTAGCGGCGGTATCGATTCTATCGGCAGTATCGATTCTTTCGGCGGTATCGATTCTTTTTGCGGTATCGATTCTTTCGGCGGTATCGATTCTTTTTGCGGTATCGATTCTTTTTTGCGGTATCGATTCTTTTTGCGGTATCGATTCTTTTTGCGGTATCGATTCTTTCGGCGGTATCGATTCTTTCGGCGGTATCGATTCTATCGGCGGTATCGATTCTTCTTGTGGTATCGATTCTTTTTGCGGTATCGATTCTTCTTGCGGTATCGATTCCTTTTGTGGTATCGATTTTTTCGGCGGTATCGATTATAGCGGCGGTATCGATTTTAGCGCTGGTATCGATTACAGCTATGGTATCGATTTTAGCAATGGTATCGATTTTAGCGTTGGTATTGATGTGAACATTAAACAGTCAATCCCAGGCCTGCCATAACCGTGGAGCCAGTGTTACGGCAGCTAGGGTTGGACTAAAATCGCATCTTCTTTGCATGGCTGAGGATTTCAGTAAAACAAAATTCGCCAGTGAATATTTGTGAATGACTTAGGTTTCCAAGGAAAGCTTGAGGAAAATGCACATTGATTCTTGACTACATGGGACTCATAGTTAAGTTATACATCATTGCAGGGGGTAAGCCAGTGAATGAGGTAAAAAAAAAACACCTCTAAAAATGATCATGTTAATGGATTAAATGAGAAATTAATAGTTGAAAGTCACATGTCACATGTAAAATACTATACAAAGGTGTGTGCCTACTGTTCACTTAGTCCCAAAACCCGTCCGCCGAGCTCATTTATAAAAGTGGAAGACTCAATATATTATAAATGAGAGAGTTCCAATTAGAGTTCTGAGAGCCATGAAATTGAGGGATTGAAGAAATATGGCACTGGACCTCCTGCCTGGACTTTGGGTTTCCATTTGTGATCATTTTTGATGCAATTGGGTGAGAAATTGAGTTTAATTAAGCCGCTTTCCAGAGGGATTTTTTTTAATGGCCTCTTTGACTGAAGTGAACCATATACTATGTTTTAGGGGTGGTCAGCTGAGGATGACTATATCTCAAAAATTCAATGGTCGACCCGCCATAAAATGAAAAGAAAATGAAAGGTAACATGTTCATCTTCATTTTTCTGTGCAACCTGAACACCTGTGAGACTCTTGAGTATTTTAAAATGAAAAAAAAAAAAAATTGGTACTGCTGGTATAATTATAATTATTCTAAAGTAAAAACGACCAAAACTGATAGCGAACATCCGACGCATGAGGGCGCTATTTTTGTAAACACGCATTCATGAAGACCATGTGTACATCGGCTGGAACTGCATTCAACGATTTGAGGAGATTTTCGTCTGCTTTCCTGCCCGAGTCATAAGCAGAAGAGGCATTTTCCAGGTGAGTCTTGGTCTGAGTTTTACTAGAGATTATCTTTAATACACTTTTAGCTCAAAACGAAGTCTTTTTGTGGCTTTTTTTCTACAGCAAATTTTAAATGCCACTTCAACTTGTACAAGAATTGCACTGACGACCATCATTTGTGCACAACTCTATGGAACCAGCAGCAGAGGGCGTTTTGAGATATGCTGCTGCTGCATTCAAAGTGTATCATTGTAGGTCAAAACAATGGCATTACCTCAGTTTAGTACACTCAGGTTAGCTGGTACCGAGTCCCAGTTGTATTTAGGTAAGTTAGTTTACTGTAGAAGCTTGGTACCAGCTAGACCCAGTAACTGGGGCGCTGAACTCCCTTTTTTGACTTTTGGGGTTGAAGGTCGGTCTAGCGCCCCAGTGAATTATATTGCTCCAAATGTGTCGTACACAGGAAAAACAAAATTTCACGGCACTTTCGCCGAAAATGTCCCCAAATTACACCAAAAACATCACAAACAGAATTGAAACTCACTCCATTGCTTCTACGAAAGTCAAAGATGAAATACATTTGGAGCAATATATTTCACTGGGGCGCTAGACCGACCGTCAACCCAACAAGGAAAAAAAGGGAGTTCAGCGCCCCAGTTACTGGGTCTAGGTACCAGCTACCCTGAGTGTACTTAACTGAGGTAACCCCAAAAAAATCTCGTAAAACTCACTTTTTAGATATGCTACACCAGTGTTACACAGCTGAGATTGAAGTTTATCATAAATTGTATGCAGTATACTGCTGTGCATTTTCTGAGCTTTTGAAAACAGGAAAACGCTTTGAAAAAATTAGCGGTTACCCGAGCTCCGATTTATAAAAGTGAATGACAGCGCTGTATTGCGCACGTGTTGATAATGTGCACGATCAAAGGATGCATAGTGCTGTATGTAGGAGTGTGTAAAACATGCTATGTACAACGATCATTGCGTCAAGGTATACATGAGTTTCTGGTCTCGATCTACGTGCGTGTTTGGGAATCTTGCGATGATTTGGTGCCGGCAACCTTACAGAATATTCAGTCATAATGTCACTTGCTACATTCACAATGGTATGGTGTTCCATTTGTGCCGTCAACGTGTCGCATTTGCTTGTTTGTTTTGGGGGTTTTTTTTTGGCGTCGCATTTACAATACATGTAAATTTAATACAATACAAATCGATACAAGTAATAAACTGAGCACTGGAAACTGCTCATGGGCAAAAAAAAGATGCGACGCCAAAAAACAATTGTGACAACAAAAAAATGCGACGCGTTGACGGCACAAATGGAACACCATACCAGTGTCAATGTTGGAAGTCCCAGAATGACGTCATCATGTTTACAAACTCACTCCTCGCGCTTTACGGAATTCGGGCAAATTGAGGTGAGAATGAAAACTCCCTTAAAGAGTGTATCCAGTACGTAGAATACTTGTAAAAAAAAGAACTTCTGTGTATTCCTGAGTCCATATCCTGCCTGAAAAAACAAAAACTCAAAATACCATTCCGACCTTTTGAGTTGGGCTTTAATTATTGTATTTTCTTATATAAGCATTTTCATAATCATATCACCAACATAGATGCAAACCCTTACTGTTTATATGCTCCTGTGCAGCGGACAAGGCATGCCGTAGCTGTGCTATACCATCTGACCATCCAGTCCTTTTATAGGCCTTCTGCATTGAGAATCTACAATCCATTTTGTTTCATTCATTTCCTCTTTCTTTATTTGACAGTTACAATGGACAAAAACGTTGACACGATTCAGGTTCAGCTACCTTCAAATATCAGGATAACCAGCCTGTTCACCTATGAACTGGAGAGGGCGCTAGTTGCTGACAAGCTTGATATGATCATCCATTCGTTAAAGGATTTGCCATCTGTGTTTCATGAGGGAACGTCAATCTGAACCATCTGCAGGTAAGGATGTTTCCATATCAACATCTGCATGTATGATTTACAGCTGTTGCTAATGGGGTTGCCGTAGATAGTGTCTGTCTCCCTCTAGTGATCATCATGACTCAAGTATTGCCAGGGTTGTTTGATTTAAATCACGTTGATTTAAATCACCGATTTAAATCGCGATTTAAATCACTTGATTTTTTTATAAAAATCACTGATTTAAATCAACTTTTAGCAAAAATATTAGTTTTTCTCTATTTTCTCTTCTTTTTTTACAATTTTTTCAATTCAATCATCTCCATTTTTAAACAAAGTGCCTAAGAGGCACTTTAAAAGAATGTTACACCCCCTTGAAGTCTGATTTAACAGCATTGTTCTTATTTTCATCTGTAAAATGCAAAACCAATATATATAACCAACATTTCCCCAAATAAATGAAAATATCTAACTTTCTTTAAGCTGAATTTATAAACCCTTTTGAAGGAGAACATATAATGCAAGGATGTCCACCTGTCAGATACTTTTACAAAAAGCTGAACTTGATTTGTTTGTGTTTTTTGTTATACCCGTACTTTCAGTTGCTTATGAACTTGAAAGCATACATGTACATGTATATGTACACGTAGTTCAATACCCCGGGAGTAAGTGGTCTGGTTTTCTTTCAGACATGATGTTTAAGTTATGCAAGAACACAAATACATGTACTGCAAAACTCCTTATTGGAAATCCCCAGCTCAGCTGTTAGTTGGAGGATCCCTTGTGTGAAAGTTGTTGGAAATTCCCAACTGGAATTCTCAAGAGCTACTTTGGGTAATCCATTTATGTCATGGAGTATTAACCTCTCACATTTTGATCTGACTGACACAGAAAATTCTGAGTATAGTGCATGCATATAGTCTTCCATAAACTGTCCATCATAATAAAGCAAATAAATTACACAAATTAAAAAAAAATCCTTTCTTTAGTGGATTATTCTGTCAAGTTTTACAATACACAATGTTCAAAAGTGTGTTTGACCACTATCATTAATCTAAAAGCATTCTAAATATAGTTTACAACATGTATGAACATAATTTGTTTATTTAAAAAAATCAAATAAATTCGATTTAAATTAAAAAAATCTGATTTAAATCAAATAAATCCGATTTTTTTGATTTTTTTTTAAAAATCAAAAAAATCAACAACCCTGAGTATTGCCATTCAAGTGAGTGTCTGTCTCCTTCTAGTAATCATCGTGAGTCAGGTATTGCCACTCAAGTGAGTGTCTGTCTCCTTCTAGTAATCATCGTGAGTCAGGTATTGCCACTCAAGTGAGTGTCTGTCTCCTTCTAGTAATCATCGTGAGTCAGGTTTTGCCACTCAAGTGAATGTCTGTCTCCTTCTAGTAATCATTGTGAGTCAGGTATTGCCACTCAAGTGAGTGTCTGTCTCCTTCTAGTAATCATCGTGAGTCAGGTATTGCCACTCAAGTGAGTGTCTGTCTCCTTCTAGTAATCATCGTGAGTCAGGTTTTGCCACTCAAGTGAATGTCTGTCTCCTTCTAGTAATCATCGTGAGTCAGGTATTGCCACTCAAGTGAGTGTCTGTCTCCTTCTAGTAATCATCGTGAGTCAGGTATTGCCACTCAAGTGAGTGTCTGTCTCCTTCTAGTAATCATCGTGAGTCAGGTATTGCCACTCAAGTGAATGTCTGTCTCCTTCTAGTAATCATCGTGAGTCAGGTATTGCCACTCAAGTGAGTGTCTGTCTCCTTCTAGTAATCATCGTGAGTCAGGTATTGCCACTCAAGTGAGTGTCTGTCTCCTTCTAGTAATCATCGTGAGTCAGGTATTGCCACTCAAGTGAATGTCTGTCTTTCTCTAGTGATCTTCATCTCATTTATTTATGTGCACTTTAGAGACTCCCCACTCTTGAAAATAGAAGACGTGTTAACATGGTTAATTATTGTATTTTCTTATAAAAGCATTTTCATAATCATATCACCAACATAGATGCAAACCCTTACTGTTTATATGCTCCTGTGCAGCGGACAAGGCATGCCGTAGCTGTGCTATACCATCTGACCCATCCAGTCCTTTTATGGGCCTTCTGCATTGAGAATCTACAATCCATTTTGTTTCATTCATTTTTGTCTTTCTTTATTTGACAGTTACAATGGACAAAAACGTTGACACGATTCAGGTTCAGCTACCTTCAAATATCAGGATAACCAGCCTGTTCACCTATGATCTGGAGAGGGCGCTAGTTGCTGACAAGGTTGATATGATCATCCATTCGTTAAAGGATTTGCCATCTGTGTTTCATGAGGGAACGTCAATCTGAACCATCTGCAGGTAAGGATGTTTCCATATCAACATCTGCATGTATGATTTACAGCGGTTGCTAATGGGGTTGCCGTACAGTGTCTGTCTCCTTCTAGTGATCATCATGAGTCAAGTATTGCCACTCAAGTGAGTGTCTGTCTCCTTCTAGTAATCATCGTGAGTCAGGTATTGCCACTCAAGTGAATGTCTGTCTCCTTCTAGTAATCATCATGAGTCAGGTATTGCCACTCAAGTGAGTGTCTGTCTCCTTCTAGTATTCATCGTGAGTCAAGTATTGCCACTCAAGTGAATGTCTGTCTCACTTGAAAAAAAATCAAAAATCTAATCTGACATCGGTCTCACTTGAAATATAGGGCAATTCCACGATAACACCGTGACGCTTTCGAAGATATTTTCACTCTTCAAATGTAAATAGCAAACTAAATGTAAGCCTAGAGAACAAACTTTCAATGTGTATCTATTACTATCAGCACAGGGAACTTAAAAAATGAAACTTCATAATAATTAATAAGTTATGAATGATTAATTACTACCGTAACACCGTGACGCAAAATGGACATGCATTTGTTCACTCTTTGTTTACTAAACAAACTCTGTGAAGTTAAAGAATATTGTTGGTGGCGTACCGTAACACCGTGACACTTATATACATTTACACATGATATTCAGGAATACTGTACATTTCACAGGGGTTTCAAGATAGTATTTCCTCCAAGTTGTTATCATGGGGTGATTTTCCCACGTTTTGCCTGCTTTTCCACTTGTCAGCATTACAAATGACAAAATATGTTCGTAAAGATGTTTAAAAAATTTGCATTCTTGGACAGTAGTGCGTTTTGCAGGGACCCCCCCCCCCTTTTTCTTTGTCAGATACAATAGGTTTGGAAACGAGTGCTGATTTGCCTCACCCATTTTTCAGGGTTGACACTTGCTTCTGTCTGGTTGTTCTCTTAATATGTTTGTTCCATTTTTATTTCTCCCCCTCTTTTCCTTCACCTGAGCACCTCAACCCCACTCTGCCCTCCATTGTCTTACACTGGTTCCAGTATACAGTTGATATTTTGAAGAAGTTACTTGTATTATTGACTGCATTAGTATCATTCTAAATGCCTTTGGCTTAGCCCTTTTGTTTATTGTAAAACAGTTCTCAAAACATCAAGCCTCCAACAAATGGTCACCCCAACAAAAGTCATTTCCATTAATTTTCTGTGCTATTGCAATGCAAGTCACTGTGTTACAGTCACGGTGTTACAGTTACTGTAACACCGTGACAGGTTTTTAATACTTTTTAATTAATTAACAAAATGACCGATCATCATTTCAGTACTTGTATATGGTACTTATTTTTGCTCATGATTTGGACAATCAAAATCATTCCTTCTGTGTTTGTATTTTTCATATAATATCAAAAACATTCGTTTTCACTGTAACACCGTGACAATTAATTACAATAAATTAAGTATTCACTGAAGCATGATAAATTGTAATTATTGAACTTTTGATCAATTTATTATGACAATCAACCCTAAAACTCTGAAAATAAGTTGACAGTTTGCACTTTCTTTTTTTATTTATCTTGCCACATCCATTTAACATCAATGTATTTTTTAATATTTAATTGAAATTTTAGTATGCTGATTTCATTTGCGTATTTAGACATGTTAATTATGTTATTTTTGAATTCAATGATTATTTTTGAAAAAATTCAGTCCTTTAGCATTAATTTGATACCAAAACCATAAAGATCTGACAAGTTTGAAAATTGCAAAACTGCCACTTTTTGACACGTGAGTCAAAAATAAAAATCCTGCTTCTCCGGGTCTCGAACCTGGGATTTCTAGCTCTCAGGTCCGGACATCTTTCAAACTGCCACTTTTTGACACGCAAGTTGAAAAAAAAAAAATTCTTCAGATCCGGGTCTCAAACCAGGACTTTTTTGTTCTCAGGTCAGGACCTGTTCCAAACTGCCACTTCTTGACACGCGAGTTGAAAACTTATTTCATATATAATTTTGTCTTTTCAGAATTTGCTAGAAAACTAGAAGAAGAATCTAGTGGATCCATTGAAGATTATGGCAGGCTGTCAAGGTATGGATCTAAATCATCGCACAGGTATGATGTCTAAATCTTTTCACAGATTAAAAAAAAAATCAAATTCGACACCACACTCGCTTGAAATATATGCAAATTTGGCATTATTGTCACGGGTCAAAAAGTTGCAGTTTTCACCAGCTCCGGACCCGAGAGCCACCTTTTGACACTTCAAAAAAATTGAATCGAAAAAAATTGAACTTCGGATTTCGACTTGTTATGTCTTGTTGTGACTTGTTATGACTTATGGTGTTTTATTTTGACTTGACGTGACTTGTGATGACTTGTGATGACTTGTGGTGACTTGTGGTGACTTGTGATGACTTGTTGTGACTTGTGGTGACTTGTGTTGCCCTCTGGTGACTTGAGGTGACTTGTGATGACTTGAGTTGACTTGTGATGACTTGTGGTGACTTGTGGTGACTTATAGTGACTTGTGGTGACTTGTGGTGACTTGAGGTGACTTGTGGTGACTTGTGGTGACTTGTGTTGCCCTCTGGTGACTTGAGGTGACTTGTGGTGACTTGTGTTGCCCTCTGGTGACTTGTGGTGACTTGTGGTGACTTGAGGTGACTTGTGGTGACTTGTGGTGACTTGTGTTGCCCTCTGGTGACTTGTGGTGACTTGTGGTGACTTGAGGTGACTTGTGGTGACTTGTGGTGACTTGTGTTGCCCTCTGGTGACTTGAGGTGACTTGTGGTGACTTGTGGTGGCTTGTGTTGCCCTCTGGTGACTTGAGGTGACTTGTGATGACTTGAGTTGACTTGTGATGACTTGTGGTGACTTGTGGTGACTTGTAGTGACTTGTGGTGACTTGTGGTGACTTGAGGTGACTTGTGGTGACTTGTGGTGACTTGTGTTGCCCTCTGGTGACTTGTGTTGCCCTCTGGTGACTTTTGATGAGTCAATAACCAACTGTGGCAAAACTCCAACAAACACAAGTTTTGTGGGTATTTTTTTATACTGTACCATTTCATTTGGAGGAAATTATAGTTTTCCTCTGACTTTTGTACTGATTTGCAGGTTGATCGCTGTTGCACTGTCTAGACCCCGGACAACCCGTTCACCCGTATAAAAACCACCTACTACGTGAACAAGCCCGGTATGAGGATGGATTACATCCTGTATGATACCAGGACTGGATTGCCGAGTGACTTGCCTTGAGAGTAGCCTGATACTGGCCAGCATACCAGGGACCAACATACACTACTCAGACCACACAGGTGTGGAAGCCCTCTTTGAAATGCAGAAGATCAAAGGTCAGTCCTACATCATTAGTTTTTATTGAAAGGTGAACAAAGAATAATTGACTGGAGCAGGATTCGAACCTGTGACCTCCTGAATACCGTACAGGCGCTCTACCAACTGAGCTATCCAGCCCTACGTTGGTGGTTTCCCTAAAAGTCAATTATCTTTGTTCGTTTGGCAGTCAGAAGCCATGAAACCACGCACATAGGCCTACTGCTTTTCAGTCAGTTTCCCTTGTGGTTATTTGATGATTATATCATTATTTTTATATTATATTTGTACATCAGTTGAGCTGAGCCTTGGTCTGAACTATACAAACCTGTTTTATGGTTTTATTGTGTATAATTATTTCAATATTTATTTCAATCATGACCTGCAGTGATTATTGTCAAAGTGTTCAATCGAGATTGTAAATTGAGCATTGAGTGAGTGAAATAACCTGGAGCCAATTTCATTTAACTGCTAAGCACAAACATTTGCTTAGCACAAAAATGTCTTGCCCAATACAAAAGCAAACAACCATTAAAAGTTGCATTTGATATTCATGGTCAATGAACAACAGCTAAAGAACAATCACAAGTGATACACAACACATTCAACTGTTTTTTTATTAAGACAGAAATGTCATGCTTAGCAAATGTTTGTGCTAAGCAGTGCCGTACAATTGGCCCCTGTTTATTGCTAATAGTGGCAAGGTTGAGAAGTATTGGTGTACAGCCAATACACAGTGTTTTCAGAAACAAGTTTTGTTGTTGTTTATCTTTCTCTCTTATTATTTCTTTGACTGAATACTGTAGGTCTAGGATCCAACGTTTCAGGCAACGAGGAGGAGCATCTCTCTGCGCTACTGGAAATCCTTCTGTATATCAATAATTTCAACCTGGTCACTAAGGAACAGCATGTCTAGTACCTCATGTCCTCATTCGTCATCTTTCTCCTACTGGTGTGCTTGTGGCTGGGTTGAGTCTTCCACTGTTGCACCAGCCGGTCTGCTCCTGTTTTTTGCTCTAGAGCTCTAGAGGTGCAATCCAATAAATTATCAGATGATGACGACATCCTAAAATCAATATGACGACATCCTGAGATAATTTATCACGGGACGTTGACATCCTAAAATCAAGATGACGACTTCTTGAGATAATTTATCACGGAATGACAACATCCTAAAATCAAGATATCATCATCCCAAGATGCTTAGTCTCAAGATCTCAACAAGTCGGATGGCACCTCTAGGGTTCCATACATTTACATTCCTAAAACTGTATTTATTACGATTGTCAAAGTGCCTGAACCAAAGAAATTTATTTGTACAAATGCACAATTTGAAGTGGATCAAGAATCTATAATCCTATTTATTTTTTTCTTACTGGCTGTATAGAAATTGATATAAATCTATCACAACATTATTATAGCTGAAGAAAGTATCAAAGTACGTAACAATGATGTGCGCCAATATGAATGACGACCACAAATCTTGCAGAAATGGTTATACAATACAGTGGAATGTCACTATAACAAACACGGCAGGATTCACAGAAATTGTCCATTATAGCGGTCATTTGTTCACAGAAATTGGGAGCCAAGGATAATGTTCAGTATAGCCCTATGTTCATTGTAGCAGCGTTCCACTGTACTGCGCTTTTTTTCTACATTGTATAAACTCAATAAGTTACATGTTTAATGTTCATGTACATCTTTAGACACATCAGTATCTATTACTGAACATTGACATATTGTGTATGCTTTAGGCTTTGAGAAAGATCATGGTCTGATGGAAATGTCAGTTGCCTTGATATATTTCAGGTCATTCTTGTGGTTGATGAGCAGTTTGCAGCATTTTTTCACTCATATATTTTAATGTATATGTATTCAGATTGACTTCAATATGCATCATTATCAGTGTGTATGTCAGGTTTTTTAACTGACTGAATTGCAATGCAACATTTGATCAGGTTCGAATCCTGCTCTAGTCAATATAACCTTGTCCACCATTCTACAATGTTTATCATGTCAGAGTCTACAGAAATGTGATTGATTCTTTAAAATTAAATTGTGCAAATTACTTTTTGATAGCCTTGATTCATATTGTCTTTATTCATTCATGCATGAAGTATGTATCATATGAATAATATCAAATGAAAGCTGATGAACTAAGCTTTCCAGATATGTGTCATTTATTATTCAAAAGTGAAATTAAAATAGGATTAAACATTGACAAATCTCGGTTTCGTTTTATCTGGGACACCCTGTAAATATTCAGGCTCAAGTATTATTTTCAATGCTCTCTTTTGAATTCTTCCAAGCAAATAACTTTGACATTTAGAGAGCCATTCCATACAGGTGTGGCATATTCAGTTATGAAATTTGGTCATAATGCATGTTTTGACAGAATCCTTTATACTTGGCAAAGTTAGCTCCCCATGGATTACACTGTTTTATGTTACAATCTATGCTGTATTTGGTAGCTCTCATTATGATATTCATAATTCAAATTCAATCAAACATTTTGAAAATTGGGGTTGTTCACAAGTTGAAATTCTGAGAAGGATTCTGGCACTAATTTATTCATAGATAAGTCCAATCATAGATAAGGAGTTTAAACATACTTTTAACCATATCAGGTGATATTCAAATAAATGATTTGAAACGATGGCAAGAAACACAAATATCATGTCTTGAGTTTCATTCATTACTGAGTCCAAGTATAATGAGCAAAAATAATTTTGATCTTTGGAAGATCAAAAATCCTGTGAAAGGATTTATAAATACTGTGGGAATTTTTCGTTGTTTCCTTTAAAAAGTGGGCATTGGGCACCATATGGGACTGGGAATTTCACGGAAGACTGTTTTATCTTTCTTTACCATGAATCTGCATTTCTTTGACAAAACCAAAGTATGATATTACCTTTAATTTAGTACATTTAGGCTGATTTTAAGTCACAACCTAAACACCTTCCATTTAACATAAAACTGGGTTTAATGTCTGTTGGCCTCCAATACTAAGATAAATAATGATATCGTGGGGCAATTTTTATTTAAAAACCTAAAATAATCTCAGTGTCTGTTGCTCATGAAATGTGATGTCAATCCAAATCGAAGATGACATCATTATGACTTCATCAATAATTGATCCAAGCGAGAGACCTCACGCCCCCACCCCCATGCACACACCCACACATTTCAATATAGTAGGAATCATTTTGTAGAATGAAAGTTTCATTCAACATCACTGTTGACTCTATGAAAGTTTCCAAAGACAATTAATTTGATTTGAAGACCCCAGCTTGTAATAGCTTGCATGGTTTCATTGGACAGTTCATTTTAATTGTTTAGGCCAAATTTTATCCATTTTCTTCTTCTCCATCTAAGTATTTTTTAAAATTATTGATGCAAAGGTAGTATCATACTTTGGTAGCATATACCGAAACAGAAATCTGCAAGGTTTACTTATAACTTGCAGGGTATAAAGATGGTGTTGGTAGAAACGTAGTGTTATAATTTGTCTGCCTGAAATGCTGTATTTATCCAGAAAAGAGTAAATTAAAAGTGGAACAAAAATGATTCAAACAAATACTGTGGCCGTTTTTCATTGTTTTTTTCAAAAGTGATGACTGTTCTTGCATCTTTTTTGATATTTTTGCCCATAAATCTGCAATTCTTTGACAAAAACCAAAGTCTGATATTACCTTTAAGTATTCGTATAATTATTGATCCTATCGTTTGTTTATTTTTGTGTGATTTATTTGTTTTATAAGTTGAATTGGCAGCATATTAGAAATAATTGGCACTGCTGATCCTATACTGGTATAATTATTATTCTCTAGTAAAAACGACCTAAACTGATAGCGAACATCCGACGCATGAGGGCGCTATTTTTGTAAACACACACTCTTTCATGAAGACCATGTGTACATCGGCTGCTGCATTGAACGATTTGAGGAGATTTTTGTCTGCTTTCCTGCCCGAGTCATAAGCAGAAGAAGCATTTTCCAGGTGAGTCTTGGTCTGAGGTTTACTAGAGATTATCTTAAATACACTTTTAGCTCAAAACGAAGTCTTTTTGTGGCTTTTTTTACAGCAAATTTTAAATGCCACTTCAACTTGTACAAGAATTGCACTGACGACCATCATTTGTGCACAACTCTATGGAACCAGCAGCAGAGGGCGTTTTGAGATAAATTGCTGCGGCTGCATTCAAAGTGTATCATTGTAGGTCAAAACAATGGCATTACCTCAGTTTAGTACACTCAGGTTAGCTGGTACCGAGTCCCAGTTAGGTAAGTTAGTTTACTGTAGAAGCTGGGTACCAGCTACCCTGAGTGTACTAAACTGAGGAAACCCCCCAAAAATCCCATAAAACTAACTTTTTAGATATGCTACACCAGTGTTACACAGCTGAGATTGAAATTTATCATAAATTGTATGCAGTATAGGCCTACTGCTGTGCATTTTCGGAGCTTTTGAAAACAGGAAAACGCGTTGAAAAAATTAGCGGTTGCCCGAGCTCCGATTTATAAAAATGAATGACAGCGCTGTATTGCGCACGTGTTGATAATGTGCACGATCAAAGGATGCATAGTGCTGTATGTAGGAGTGTGTAAAACATGCTATGTACAACGATCGTTGCGTCAAGGTATACATGAGTTTCTGGTCTCGATCTACGTGCGTGTTTGGAAATCTTGCGATGATTTGGTACCGGCAACCTTACAGAATATTCAGTCAGAATTGTTCATAACTTGCTCAGCGTGACAAATCACATTTTTTACCAAAAAATCTTCATTGAAGTCGGCCGGAATCCACGGTACCGAGTGTACTGGTGCACAATGTATGCTTTGAATGGTGCGGCGCAGATACACATCGTGGAATTTTCTGGATGCAATGCTGCTGCTGCATGGGTCGGGCCATGCGGCCACGTGGTGGGCATGCGGTGTGCATGATGCATCGTACGCGATATGTTTACATGTAATTCTTAAATCTGACATCTGTGTATTACTGTAGTTTTAGCCCCAGTCTAAGACAAAATGTCAATTAACCTTGTAGAATTTCTTGTAATATATCTGGAAAGTGAGTTTTGCAGGGTCTTTTTGTCTTTTTTTTTGGACCTACAATGATACACTTGGAATGCAGCGGTAGCCATTTTTCTCAAAACGCCCTCTGTTGGTTCCATAGGTTTGTGCACAAGTGATGGCCGTCAGTGAAATTCTTCCCAATATGGTTAATACATGTACTAAAACTAGGGCTCCAGTTACTGAATCTAGCTAGTATTGTAGCCTGCACGTACTACTTACTAATAATAAAAACCGGATTAACAACCAAATTTCCATGTTTTGTGTATCACTTGCAATTGTTTGTTGGCTGTTGTTCACTTACCATGAATATCAAATGGAATTTTCAGTGGTGGTTTGTTTTATTGGGCAAGCCATTTTTGTGCTAAGCAATTTTTGGTGCTAAGCATCTCTATGAAATTGGCCCCAGAACTTCACTGCAATAGAGCTGCTTAAAATCTGAAAGGTGTGGCTTTTGGATACTGTCCATGATCAACATGGACTCAATCAATCTGTCAATCAGGTTTAGTGCCAACACAGGACACAGCAGGGGCTTGAAGTTGATAGTTCAAGGCTGTGGATTATAGAAGCCCAAGACCCCAGGCCTGCCCAGGATTTTCAGTGACATGGCCCAACCAGTATTAAAGCTGTTATAGTTCAAGTCTAGGGATTATAGAAGCCCAAGACCCCAGGCCTATCCTGGCTTTTCTGTGGCAGGGCCCAACCAGTATTCACGTTTCTTTCCATCCAGGACACAGCAGGGGCTTGAAGCTTATAGTTCAAGGCTGGGGATTATAGCCCAAGAGCCCAGGCCTGGCCAGGCTTTTCAGTGGTAGGGCCCAACCCGTATTAACGTTTTGATAGTTCAAGTCTAGGGATTATAGAAGCCCAAGACCCCAGGTCTGGTCTGGCTTTTCAATGGCAGGCAACCAGTATTAATGTTTCTTTTCATAAACTATGATCCAGGACACAGCAGGGGCTTGAAGCTGATAGTTCAAGGCTGGGGATTATAGAAGCCCAAGACCCAAGGCCTGGCCTGGCTTTTCAGTGGTAGGGCCCAACTAGTATTAAAAATTATTTTCATAAACTATGATTCAGGACACAGCAGGGGTTAGAAGTTGATAGTTCAAGGCTGGGGATTATAGAAGCCCAAGAGCTCAGGCAAAGCCTAGGCCTGGCCAGGCTGTTCAGTGGCTGAGCCCAACCAGTATTAGAGTTTGTCTGCATTAACTGTATCCTTTTCGTTGTCAATTAGAGCAAAGATGGCTCCGACACGGAATCCACGGAAAAAGAAGACAGCATCAACTACCAACAGCTGAAGGACCAACTTAGCACGCTCACAACAGCCCTGGCAACCGTAACTGCGCAGAAATCCAAGATGGAGGCTAGTTTCCAAGCCGACAAAAAGAAACTTTGAGTAAGTCAACATTTTCCTTCTTTTCTTGCTGTTTTTAATAACCATACATTTTTTTAATATTATTGAAAAATTAACAATTATGTAAATTGACTAGAGTGGGATTCGAACCAGTGACCTTCTGAATACCGTACCTGTGCTCTTAACAACCGAGCTATCCAGCCCTGTGTTGGCAGTGTACTTAATAGTCAATTATCTTTGTTCGCTAGCCAGTCAGAAGCAGTGTTGGAGTCGAATCCTCAAATTCGAGTACAGAGTACATAGCCGAGTCCGAGTACCAAAATCCGAGTCCATGTCCAAGTACATGCACAGTACCAACACACAGTGCCAAAGCAGGCAGTTTGCTTCACAAATATGTTTATTGAAGTTGGACGTTAATTGTGCAACTCTTCTTAGAAATTCTTGTTTTACAAACCATGCAAATGACTAAAAAGTTCCCGATGACCTTCATACTCCCATTGTATAATTTATCGGAACATAATCAACTGTAAAATTGTAACAAAAATGAAATTTGCACTAAACATGCTAAATGTAAATGGTCGAGTACTCCCAAAGTTTGAGTACATAGACATGATAGAATCGAGTATGGGCCAAGTACATTTATTTTGGAGTACTTTTAATTTAGTACGGGCCGAGTATTTGCATGTTCTCGAATTGTACTCGAGTACGAGTACTCCAACACTGCTTAAAGGGAGCATATAGGATTTTATTGAGTTTGAGACTGAAAATGGACTCAACAGTTTGTAAACAGTGCAAACAGTCACCATGGGAAATCTTGGTTTCGAACATTAGATGCTGTGTTTTTCAAGGAAATCAAGATTAAGTGTCTTTTCCAAAGATTGTTCGTCCGAACGATTTTTGGAACAAACAAATAAAGTAAACTATTCTTCATGTTTTATAAGAAAAATCGAGTTGGGTTTTCACTATTTTTCTCGTGACTCAGATGTCCGATTGAGCTCAAATTTTCACAGGTTTATTATTTCATGTACATGTTTGATCAGGCAAAGTATGAGTGCTGTCCTGCGACCTTTACCAATCATGTATTGTACCTTTGATAATCAATGATCAAAGTTTTGTCATACAAGAAACTTAACTTTTATAGTAATAATAATAATAATAATAATCTTTTATAAAGGAATTTGTAAAGCGCACATATCCACCTAATGAAAGGCGCTCAATGCGCTAGATGCACAGAGGAATAACAACAACAAAATATAAATATAAAGCATATACTAAACATGTACCAAAATAAGTATAACATACAGGAGATTCCAACATTTATGTAAACACTAATGGGAGACTTTGGTTCCGGTGAAGACCGTTTCTCCAAAGTCTCCCATTGAATGCCTGAGCCATGAGATGGGTCTTCAGGGATGTCTGAAATAAGGAAATGGACTCTGAACTTTGAATATGTAAAGGTAGTTGGTTCCATAGGCGAGGAACTGCTACTGAAAATGATCTATAGTGTGGTTTCATATAGTGCAAAATGTGGTGGTCGCCATGACACATTGGACGCGCATTACATTACTCACAGTGTGAAATTAACTATGAATATCATGCGCAAGACGGCAAAGAAAGGTGGCGCAGGAGGAACATCGAACATCAGAAATATCTTCCCACATATTTGTGATGTTTGGTACATCGTACATCACAAATAAACAAATATCTGCGCAGTTTCGTTTTGCGATGTTTGCACGTGCATTATAATGATATATTACAATACATCGTACAACACAAATCTGCGCACATTTTTATTTGTGTATTTTTATAGTGGCATGATTTTTTCTGAAAGTTTTTTTCTTGCTTTAGTTTACGATAATTAGAAAGTTATTAAAACAGCGGTCAACTGCCGCGAACAGCGCAATAACGTTATGCAGTTAGTGGTTGTGATTCACCCATAATGTCATGTGTCATGGCGGCCACAAAAATGCGTAAGGACACCTATCCCCCATGAGCGATGTGACCTGGGTTCAGACAGTAGATATTTGTGACATGATTGAATCATGCAAGATTGTTTGTAAGGTGTGAGGAGATCCATGATGTAAAAAGGGGCTTTGCCATTGAGAGCCTTATAGACAATGAATAGAAGCTTGTAGATTATCCTGTAAGAGACTGGTAACCAGTGAAGATCTTTTAGAATGGGGGTGATGTGAGCAGGCATTTTAGTTAAATGTAATGAGACTGATGCCTCTGACTTTTTGAATTCACAGCAAAAATTTGAGGAGTCTTTGTTGCACTATCAATATCTGTTTGTTTGTCAGGCAGGTGGAATGTCTGTCTATCTGTCGGTTTGTAGAACCAGCTGCAATTTTCTTGAGTCTTGTAACCCTAACCCTCTGCACCTACCACAAAATATAAGAGCTGCTTGACTGTGGAAGTGTGTGGTATAAAAGCAGCACTTGTCTTGTTTGGTAGGTGTAGAAGGTTATGGTTAAGTCTTTCTGTGGAGACTGTGGTAATGTGTGATAAGCAGCTCTTGTCTTGTGTGGTAAGTGTAGAGGGTTAGGGTTAAGTCTCCCTGTGGAAAAGTGTGGTAAGCAGCTCTTGTCGTGTGTGGTAGGTGTAGATGGTTAAGGTTAACCCCAACCCTACCACACCTACCACACAACACAAGTGCTGCTAACCGCACACTGCTAAGGTCTCCACAGGGGGACTGGATATTTACCCTAACCCTCTACATCTACCACACCAGACAAGAGCTGCTTACCACACATTACCACAGTCTCCACAGAGGGACTTTACCCTAACCCTCTACATCTACCACACAGGTCAAGAGCTGCTTACCACACACTACCAGTCTCCACAGAGGGACTTAACCCTAACCCTCTTAGCTACACCTGCCACACATGACAAGTGCTGCTTACCACACACTACTAAGGTATCCACAGGGAGACTGGATCATAAACCACATATTATCAGACAAACCACACTGGTGTATTCAGGACCACACTTAACGAAGTAAAAACTATGTGTGGTAGTCTGTGGTATGCAGGAGGGTTAGGGTTCTTCGACCTCTTGATATTATTTCATCAGCCAGAAGAATTGGTCAAAATGATCCCTATTTTTATTTTAAAAAAAGCCTGATTTAGACGGCATTTTGGTGTAAACATTCCAATTTGCTGTTTCATTTTTTAGGGACGGAACAAATCCAGAACACAGCAACAAGAACGGGAACAGGAACATGTAGACCACGCTGTTATGATCAGAGAACTACAGACACTACTAGCTCAGGAACGGAATGACAAGGAGAGACTAGAGAATAAGGTCAGGTCAAAGGTCATTGTCGTGAAATATGCAAATTACTTTGGTCAGAGGCTAAAACCGACTTTTTTCAGAAAGGCGCGCTATCTTCCTCATAGTTTATAGCTATGACTACCAGGAACCATTTCAATTTTGGCCCAAAACCGACTCTTTTCAGAAATGCGCGCAATCTCCTTCATAGTTAGCTATAAATACCAGGAACCATTTCGAGCAAGAAAAATACCAATCAACTTGTCATGGAAGGATTTTGGTGTAATTTGAGGCCATTTTGTTTGTGAGAGAAACTTCAAAAATTTTATGTGGTCCCCCACATGAGTTTTTTTGATTTTTGCCCAAAACCTGACTTTTTTCAGAAATGCGCGCTATCTTCCTCATAGGTCGCTATGACTACCAGGAACCATTTCGAACAAGAAAAAGTCCAATCAACTTGTCATGGAAGGATTTTTGTGTAATTTAAGGCCATTTTGTTCGTGACTGAAACTTCAAAAATTGTATGTGGTCCCCCACATGAGTTTTTTCAATTTTTGCCCCAAAACTGACTTT
Organism: Astropecten irregularis; assembly: GCA_963971285.1. Classification (NCBI taxonomy): domain Eukaryota; kingdom Metazoa; phylum Echinodermata; class Asteroidea; order Paxillosida; family Astropectinidae; genus Astropecten; species Astropecten irregularis. The sequence continues at coordinate 7,168,682 of OZ020255.1, forward strand.
TTTCAGAAATGCGCGCTATCTTCCTCATAGGTCGCTATGACTACCGGGAACCATTTCGAACAAGGAAAATGCTAATGAACTTGTCATGGAAGGATTTTTCTTTAATTTGAGGCCATTTTGTTCGTGACTGAAACTTCAAAAATTTTATGTGGTCCCCCACATGAGTTTTTTTGATTTTTGCCCCAAAACTGACTTTTTTCAGAAATGCGCGCTATCTTCCTCATAGGTCGCTTTGACTACCGGGAACCATTTCGAACAAGGAAAATGCCAATGAACTTGTCATGGAAGGATTTTTGTTTAATTTAAGGCCATTTTGTTCGTGACTGAAACTTCAAAAATTTTATGTGGTCCCCCACATGAGTTTTTTCGATTTTTGCCCCAAAACTGACTTTTTTCAGAAATGCGCGCTATCTTCCTCATAGGTCGCTATGACTACCGGGAACCATTTCGAACAAGAAAAATTCCAATCAACTTGTTATGGAAGGATTTTTGTGTAATTTGAGGCCATTTTGTTCGTGACTGAAACTTCAAAAATTTTGTGTGGTCCCCCAAATTTTGTTTTAGATTTTTGCCCAAAAACTGACTTTTTTCAGAAATGCGCGCTTTCTTCATCATAGGTCGCTGTGACTACCAGGAACCATTTCGAACAAGAAAAATTCCAATCAACTTGTCATGGAAGGATTTTTGTTTAATTTGAGGCCATTTTGTTCGTGACTGAAACTACAAAAATTTTATGTGGTCCCCCACATGAGTTTTTTCGATTTTTGCCCCAAAACTGTCTTTTTTCAGAAATGCGCGCTATCTTCCTCATAGGTCGCTATGACTACCGGGAACCATTTCGAACAAGAAAAATTCCAATCAACTTGTTATGGAAGGATTTTTGTGTAATTTGAGGCCATTTTGTTCGTGACTGAAACTTCAAAAATTTTGTGTGGTCCCCCAAATTTTGTTTTAGATTTTTGCCCAAAAACTGACTTTTTTCAGAAATGCGCGCTATCTTCCTCATAGGTAGCTATGACTACCGGGAACCATTTCGAACAAGAAAAAGTCCAATCAACTTGTCATGGAAGGATTTTTGTGTAATTTAAGGCCATTTTGTTCGTGACTGAAACTTCAAAAATTGTATGTGGTCCCCCACATGAGTTTTTTCAATTTTTGCCCCAAAACTGACTTTTTTCAGAAATGCGCGCTATCTTCCTCATAGGTCGCTATGACTACCGGGAACCATTTCGAACAAGGAAAATGCTAATGAACTTGTCATGGAAGGATTTTTCTTTAATTTGAGGCCATTTTGTTCGTGACTGAAACTTCAAAAATTTTATGTGGTCCCCCACATGAGTTTTTTTGATTTTTGCCCCAAAACTGACTTTTTTCAGAAATGCGCGCTATCTTCCTCATAGGTCGCTTTGACTACCGGGAACCATTTCGAACAAGGAAAATGCCAATGAACTTGTCATGGAAGGATTTTTGTTTAATTTAAGGCCATTTTGTTCGTGACTGAAACTTCAAAAATTTTATGTGGTCCCCCACATGAGTTTTTTCGATTTTTGCCCCAAAACTGACTTTTTTCAGAAATGCGCGCTATCTTCCTCATAGGTCGCTATGACTACCGGGAACCATTTCGAACAAGAAAAATTCCAATCAACTTGTTATGGAAGGATTTTTGTGTAATTTGAGGCCATTTTGTTCGTGACTGAAACTTCAAAAATTTTGTGTGGTCCCCCAAATTTTGTTTTAGATTTTTGCCCAAAAACTGACTTTTTTCAGAAATGCGCGCTTTCTTCATCATAGGTCGCTGTGACTACCAGGAACCATTTCGAACAAGAAAAATTCCAATCAACTTGTCATGGAAGGATTTTTGTTTAATTTGAGGCCATTTTGTTCGTGACTGAAACTACAAAAATTTTATGTGGTCCCCCACATGAGTTTTTTCGATTTTTGCCCCAAAACTGTCTTTTTTCAGAAATGCGCGCTATCTTCCTCATAGGTCGCTATGACTACCGGGAACCATTTCGAACAAGAAAAATTCCAATCAACTTGTTATGGAAGGATTTTTGTGTAATTTGAGGCCATTTTGTTCGTGACTGAAACTTCAAAAATTTTGTGTGGTCCCCCAAATTTTGTTTTAGATTTTTGCCCAAAAACTGACTTTTTTCAGAAATGCGCGCTATCTTCCTCATAGGTAGCTATGACTACCGGGAACCATTTCGAACAAGAAAAAGTCCAATCAACTTGTCATGGAAGGATTTTTGTGTAATTTGAGGCCATTTTGTTCGTGACTGAAACTTCAACAATTTTAAATACCACCGGTAGTTTTTGTCCGGCGACATGCAAAATGTGATGCAATTTCGTGTTTCATATCTTTACAATGCCATTGAAATCATCGGACAATAAGAATGGCAGATTGTGCTGTAAGTAGTATGTTATAATACAGGGTTTCGGCTCTGAAAATACTCAAGTCTTCGGAAGACATGATTGGTTGAATATCCGTATGATGTGCGTTCTTCACGTCGGCCATTGCGTGATGTTACGTCGTAACTCCCGATATGCACGATGCTGAGAAATCAGCATCACACGGAAGGTGCAGCGTGCGAAATATTAAACTTTCCATGAAGGTTCAATGAATTTAAAGATCTCTGTGTATTCTATAGAATATGCTTCCACTTGATACTCAAAGCCATCTTCACCTCAAGTCATGTTTATATTCAGTTCACATCGGTAAAGATCTTTGACAGATTGTGATTGTAAACACGCTTTCACGTGCAGTTGATCGTGCATGCATGCACCACACACACACACTCAATCCAAATAGCTTTCAGCAAACGTTATGCCGATTAATTGTTCCACATGCAAGGTTCTGATTGGCTCATATGTGTGCTCCCATGGAATGTGTGTACATAAAGTGGGACAATCATGATCGACTACAAGCGTACTGGCGTATTTTAATCAAATTTGCGTACAAAATACGACAATTGCGGACTGGTTGGCAGTAGGCCTGCTGCCAATTTCACGAAATGCTAAGACGCATCTTAGGAAGGGTAACTCGTCCTATGTCAGGACGTGTCCTAGGATCGATTTCACCAAAGTTAAAGACGCGTTCAATGCATCTCAACTTTCATAGCAACGCGGCTGAACCCGTCTTAACTTAGGACGGGTCTGGGGGTCGTCTTATCTGCACGAACACGTACATATTAAATACTGAATAGCAACAATGCCAATGGCATAACGCTTCTTGCTGAGTGAAATGGACTCGGCGGGCGGGGAGCCGTTGGTAGGCCTAGCCTAGGCGAGTTAATATTCCGTGACCGGAGAAATCCACTCGATAGTTTAAAATGAAGAAGAAAACGTAGAGGAATAGGTCTGTTGTTTGACAGGGATTAATTCAAGATTGATATATGCATTTGACCTCGTCGCCCATGTGAGTACGTTATTTCAGCAGACAAAAACTTTTCACCCAACAACCAATCAGCCATCTTGAGTTTACGTACTTCATTCATGCTGCGCGCGCATACCGCAAGCATAAAACTATGGCTGTTGCATGCACTCGCTCCAATTGAATCATGTAAACATGGTGCAGCCGTTGTATTTGGAAAGGCCATCCTCGTCCAATAATTTACAATTTATTTATCAGCATGACAGACTGATCTTGGCTAAGACGTGTTTGGTGAAATCGATCCTAGGACGCGTCATAGCTAAGATTGATCTTACGGCTAGGACTCGTCCTAAGTCCTGAGATCGATCCTAACATAAGAAGAGTTTTGATTAATCGCGAATGTTGTCGATTAGTAAATTCTGAACTACTCGATTAATCGTGCCAGCGCGATTAGTGCCTTCGAGTTGCGATTAATTCCATGAGTTACTACTATTCTCACTCGATCAATAGCCATACCGTGTGTGTTGCATGGAGCAGCTGCATAGACTTGATGACAAGTCGTTAGACATTCGTGTTTTGTCCGTCCGTCTGTCAAAATTAGGTACAATCATTATGCATCATGCATCGTTCGTATCACGGTGAGGCAACGCAATCTAATTGATTCAATAGGGGTCGAGGGTGTATGTACCGCGGTCGCGTCCCCGCATGTTGGACATTATGCAGGACGTACACAGTGTAATGTGAACACGCACACCGTACCCCTGGTGTAGCGATACAATTACCGACTTGATATCAAGTCTGCTTGCTGCACGTGCACCGGATGCCCGCCCAATTGTGACAGCACCATGACAACATTTTGAGATTACACTGCAATTGGCCAGTAGCCCTTCTAATAATACTGCCTTATATGGTCAACGTGGATGAGGCATGAATGAGGGCTATACCATTTCGCTGTTTATTGAGGTACATTTAGTTACGTTGCATTTTCAAAGAATACTATATTTATCTCACTTAGAAATAAAACGAAAGGTTCTCGCACACAAACATGAGTTATTGGATACATACAGTTTAAACGTGTCAGGGTGAATTTTTATTCAAGCCTGACAGCTGACAACGAAGTGTTTACAATGGATTGGGCACCATGGCCAGCGAGGCTTGGCGCATGGCGCGATGGCATTCAACTACTCGAGTACAGACACTACTCGATTAGACGATTACTGTATTGTTTCGTATCGTATGATAATCATGAAGTGAACATCTGGAGTAATCGTGAAAATAATATAAAATAATCGCGATGTGTTTAGTAATCGTGAACTGTATAATAATCGTGTTCACTGTTCAGTAATCGTGAATTTTATAATAATCGTGTTCACTGTTCAGCCTACATAGGGTGTACATAATGTGTCATCGTGTGCTATCGTTGACCTGTACATGCATGTATGGGACTACGTCTGTGTGTACGTACATGAGGCAGTAACTGCATGCCTTGTCGGCCAACACTCCGCGAAATTACCCTACTTTACTGAAGGAATACCAATATTATGGACGATATTAGCTTCACAAATTTTGCATTATAACAAAAATGGCAGTGCTCAATGCCTCGGAAATCAGAACTGATCGCTGTTAAAACTTGTAAGAATCAATGCATTACACTAGTGCAGTTTACTGCAGTGTCGCTATGATGAAAACAAGGTACGTGCCGCTTGTATAGTCACTTCCGTGTAATCGCGATTAAACGATTAATCGCGATTATTTCCTCCGCGATTAATCGATTAGTGAAAAGCACTAATCGCCCAGGCCTATTTGGCTGGTCTGTGAAGGTCATATGTTGCCTCAGTTGGGATTGCATGATTGGTAGTCTCAGAGGTTGCAATTCAGCACATTAGCTGTGAGTAAGGATGATGAGACTCCCAAATTATTATTCTTATTTTCGCCTCTATGTTCCTAATTTCTCATAGGTCTCGGGAAGGAACCAATTTGGAATATCTGAAGAATGTGGTGCTGTGCTATCTCCAGACAGAGAGCCATTCCAAGAGGCAACAGATGTTCAACGCCATAGCAACCATCCTCCAGTTCACCCGAAAAGAGGTACTTTAAAGCATTAACCCTATTAACTCACCTACGATGTGGTATCCTGAATACCACAATACACCACAGTGCGGTTTGTGTGGTTTATAAATGGTCCAGTCCACCTGTTTGCTAGTGGAGACTGGTAATGTGTGGTCAACAGCTCTTGTATTTATGATATGTGCATACGAAGATTAAGGTCAATATATTGTCTCAAAATGCATGAAATCTACAGGGGCCAATAGCGCTCCGCACTTGCGCTAAACATAGCACCGGATCTCAGACGAACATTGCAACCATGCAAACGTGTGTGTGTGCACATGCATGTACACGACGTGTGTGAGACAATGTTTGTCTGACATCCGGGGATTTTGTGATGTCATTAGTGCGGAGCACTATTTCGTAGAGCCACTTTACAACTAGACATGTGTTTGTGAACAAACACTGAGCTGTTTCGAGTATGTTTTATAAAATGTACGAAACAAACATGTACAAAATTGGCCCAGGACAGAGAAATAAATAGTTTATCAGCGGTGTCTGAATTGTTTTAAAAACGGAACGTCGTCACTAGTCATGAGAAACACAGAAATGGCAGAGTCTACTATTGGCCAGCACGCATAGTATGTATGGTTGTGCTTATGGGCGGTGGAAACAGCAAAATGACTGATTTTCTAGCACTTCGTGCTACGTTTACGTGTACACAATTGGCCCACTACTATGGATAGCCATATCAGCGGTCCAAAAAGTTCCAAAGCACGTGTTTTGTGTTATGTTTGACTCTAAATGGCAAAATTAATTATACAAAAAAATCAATAAAAAATCAAGCGATGACATCATGGTGACATCACTTCACATTAGGGATACTAATACCATTTCCTACCTAGCTACCTACCTACCAAGTTTCAATACAATCGGATATTCGCTTATATGTGATTCTTGGAAAAAATGGCAAAATGAAATATTCAAAAATCAAAGAAAAAATCAGCTGATGACGTCATCGTGACGTCACTTCACATTTAGGATACTAGTACCATTCCCTACCTACCCACCAAGTTTCATCACCATCGGATATTCTCTTGTATGTGAATCTGAAAATCGGCTTTTTGATGACGTCATCATGACGTCACACCTTTTTGGTACAATTGTGGCATTTGCTTATAACCTAACAAACATTTTACCTAAAGAATTTCGAAAATACGATTTGTCGTTCAGAAGATATAAAGAAAAGGTCCAAAAATTGAATAACACATGACGTCAAGTATGAAGTTGATCGGAAAAAGAAAAAGAAGAAAAAATATAAGAAAAACAAAAGCTTTTCCGCGGTGTACGAAACAGCTAATTAGCATAACATTTTTTTTTGGCTTTTGTTCGCTGACCATGAATATCAAATCAAATTTTCAATGGTGGTTTCTTTAATTGAGCAAGCTATGTTTGTGCTAAGCAATTTTTTGTGCTAAGCATCTCTATGAATTTGGCCCGGCCCCAGATTATGGGTTGGAATCCAGCCATGGGGTTAATAGTGGTGCTTGCGTCCTTGCACAAGACGCTTTGTTACATATTGCTTCTCCTCACCCAAGAGTAAATGGGTACATGTGAGGGTAGACGTACATGACGTTACAAGGTGGCCAGTCCATTAAGCCCTGCCCTTTTTTGTTTCTGACAAACCACACCCTAATTGCTTCATGCCTGACATACGTTTGATACGCATCAAATAAAACATGGGCGGACTGCATCGTGCATTATGGCGTCGGACATCAGCCCATATTCATTGCACGTGTGTTCATAGGAGGGGCTTAATTAGTAGATCAGTTTACAGTGACCCCATCCGCATGACTAATGTAATGACCCAGGTCAAAGGTCAAATTTATTAACTCTTCTCCAATTCTCGATCGTTCACAGAAAGAAGGCGTTATGAAGAAACAAGGCGCGTCGTGGTGGGGATACGCCCAGAAGTGACCTAACGCTACGCCAACCAAAAATCACGAAGAATAATGTATATTTTTTTATCAATAACATGGGACATACTCAAACTTCCACAAAAAAGCTTACCATGGCTATTTAATTGTCGACCGTTAAAAATTACGGCTTTAAATTTTGTAGTGCACCCTCATTTGACGAGCCAGTGTCAGTTAACTTATAGCAGTTATTTGTTTTTGGGCAAACTGATTTCAAAATAAGATAAAGACTTAAAGGTAGTATCATACTTTGGTTTTTGTCAAAGTAATACAGATTCGTGGGCAAAAATATCAAGGAAGATACAGAAAAAGTTATCTGTGAAAATGTCAGTCCCGTACGTTGCCCACTTTTTGAGAAAACAGCGAAAAACGGCCACAGTTTTCTCTTTTATTTTTGATCTTTTAAAAGATCAAAAAGATTTTCGGTCGTTGTTTTACTAATTTCTGGATAAATACACCATTTTAGGCGGAACAATTTTAATTGCATGTTTCTACCAGCACCATCTTCATACCCTGAAAGTTATACGTAAATCTGTGAACATTTCTGTTTTGGTCTCTTACCAAAGTATGACACAACCTTTAAATCACTTCTCCCCGGGAAGTGATTTATCCGCCATTACTGGTGTGTCCCAGCTGCCTGCCTTTTGTCCGGAAACAAAAGAATTTACACTCAGCCGCACTCTATAATTGCAGGGTGTACGTCCCCTGATTAGGGGGACGTACACCCTGCAGTATAGTGTGCGGCGGATGTAAATTCTTTTGTTGCCGGACATAATACGGGCGGGAACACTGCAGTAATGACAGGTGTTTCCTACCTCCATGGTCGCGCCGTCAGATCGGTGTATAGTATAGATGTATACATTTTTCAAATTGAAAACGGACAAAATCTATTTATGAAAACTTCCTTCTTCATGGGCCATTCTCCCTTTAAAGGTAGTATCATACTTTGGTAGCATACCGAAACACAATTCTTCACAGATTTACCTATAACTTACAGGGTAAAAAGATGGTGATGGTAGAAACATACTGTTAACATTTTTCTGCCTGTAATGCTGTATTTATCCCGAAAAGAGTAAAACCAGTCAGCAAAATTATTTTGGATCTTTTAAAGATCAAAAATAAAATAGAAAAGACTGAAGAAATACTGTGGCTATTTTTCACTGTTTTCTCAAAAAGTGGGCACCGTATGGGACTGAAATTTTCACAGATGTCTGTTACTGTATCTTCCTTGATATTTTTTGCCCATGAACATGATGAATCTGTATTTCTTTGACAAAAAACCAAAGTATGATATTACCTTTAAACCTGATCATGTGCAGGTCTAGAAATATAACATTTGTACAAAATGTGCATGAAATGTTTATTTGGATATTGAAATCATTTTCACTGTATCTCAAATGAGTGAAACATGACTCTAAATCAGATGTGCATGATTGTGACCAAACAGAAGAATTAATTTGTCAATTTATGTATCACTTTGTATGTGTGATCTGTTTGTGGTTGTTTTTAGTGTGTTTCGGATGCATGTAATTGGGTAACAGAAAGTGTTTTTCCTGAAAATGGCTATCATCTTGGTTTTAAAAATATACAAAGAGCATTCAGTCCAAGCCCAGCCATCCTTAATTTTTGTATCAAATTCTTCCGGCTCAGCATTTTGTTGGAACTTTGTGTCCTGGTACTCCTGATACAATTCAAACTTTGTGAGTTTGCTTATTTTGTAAAAGTTATTACTCAAATATTGCTACAGGTATTGAAGAGATGAAATAATATTTGTATTGTGTTTAAAGTCAATTTTCCTTTTAAGCTTACATTTGGAATTATTGATGCTATGTGCGATTTTAAGAAAATATAGTTCACTTGTACTTCATGGCAAAATGAACACCTTTGCGTGCTTTCCATCTTTTTTTTTCTTAATAAAAAATAAACAGCCCACACAAAAGGGTGGGGGGGGTGGAGCTGGGCAACAAACCAGAGCATAAATAGCCAAGATTATCATTCATTTATGCCTGTGCCGTGTATAAAATATTATGTACCCGACTCAATGCACCACACAAAATACATGTAGCTGAAAAAAAAATCAATGGGCCGTTAAGCTGAATATCATATTCTTTGTAACCTCAAATGTTTTTTAAACTATGCAACTTGGTGGTCGTGCAACTAATATATTGTGTAATTACGACTGGTTATCACAACCTGGGGTTCAGTGCTTCAGCCTGTTGTGGAGACTTGAAAAATGTTGGCTTAAAATCTTGCGCTACATTGTTTTGAACGTGGAGGGTTGTTTTTTTTTTCTCGGGCTAATTAGCAAACATTATAATTAGCTAACAAACAAAAATTTGAAAAGAATTGGGTAGATGAGGGTTCAAACTACCATTTACAGTATTGCACCAAAAACCAAACCCAAGACGAATGGGGAACAATATGCGATACTGACTGGGATGAACCAGACGGCAAGGTATGTGAAATGTTACATAATCAATCATTATTCGTGAAACAATGTTTCTGTGTGAAAACACATAAAAGTTTTTTTTATTCAAATGTCTCTGTGAACTAAAATCCCCTGAAATACTGTCATCGTGGAGGGAACTGCAGCTGAATACCTCAAGATCTGCAAGTTACGGGTGCACCCAAGTAAATAGTCCCAAAATCTGTCCTCCGAGCTCATTAATAAAAGTTAAGCACTCAATATATTTTAAATAAGAGAGTTGTGAGAGCTATGAAAATGAGGGATTGACGAAATATGGCTCTGGACCTCCTGCCTGGAATCTGGCCTTCCATTTGTGATCATTTGTGATGCAATTTTTGGTGAGAAAATGGGTCTATTTCAGCCGCTTTGCAGAGGGATGTTTTTTGGAAAATGGAGTTCTTTGACTGGAGTGATCCACACCTTGTTTCAAAAATTCAATGGTCAACCCACCATAAAATGAAAAGAAAATGAAAGGTGACATGTTCATCATCATTTTTCTGTGCAACTTGAACAGTTGTTAGAGTTCTGTATATTTTTAAATGATTTTTTAAGTATAAGGATTTATCACTGCTGTCTAAGGGAGTTTTTTTGCTTTATCGATTCTTTTTGCGGTATCGATTCTTTTTGAGATGGAATCGATTTTAGAGATGGTATCGATTCTAGCGGCGGTATCGATTCTATCGGCAGTATCGATTCTTTCGGCGGTATCGATTCTTTTTGCGGTATCGATTCTTTCGGCGGTATCGATTCTTTTTGCGGTATCGATTCTTTTTGCGGTATCGATTCTTTCGGCGGTATCGATTCTCTAGGCGGTATCGATTCTTTCGGCGGTATCGATTCTATCGGCGGTATCGATTCTTCTTGTGGTATCGATTCTTTTTGCGGTATCGATTCTTCTTGCGGTATCGATTCCTTTTGTGGTATCGATTTTTTCGGCGGTATCGATTATAGCGGCGGTATCGATTTTAGCGCTGGTATCGATTATAGCTATGGTATCGATTTTAGCAATGGTATCGATTTTAGCGTTGGTATCGATGTGAACATTAAACAGTCAATCCCAGGCCGGCCATAACCGTGGAGCCAGTGTTACGGCAGCTAGGGTTGGACTAAAATCGCATCTTCTTTGCATGGCTGAGGATTTCAGTAAAACAAAATTCGCCAGTGAATTTTTGTGAATGACTAAGGTTTCCAAGGAAAGCTTGAGGAAAATGCACATTGATTCTTGACTACATGGGACTCATAGTTAAGTTATACATCATTGCAGGGGGTAAGCCAGTGAATGAGGTAAAAAAAAAACACCTCTAAAAATGATCATGTTAATGGATTAAATGAGAAATTAATAGTTGAAAGTCACATGTCACATGTAAAATACTATACAAAGGTGTGTGCCTACTGTTCACTTAGTCCCAAAACCCGTCCGCCGAGCTCATTTATAAAAGTGGAAGACTCAATATATTATAAATGAGAGAGTTCCAATTAGAGTTCTGAGAGCCATGAAATTGAGGGATTGAAGAAATATGGCACTGGACCTCCTGCCTGGACTTTGGGTTTCCATTTGTGATCATTTTTGATGCAATTGGGTGAGAAATTGAGTTTAATTAAGCCGCTTTGCAGAGGGATTTTTTTTAATGGCCTCTTTGACTGAAGTGAACCATATACTATGTTTTAGGGGTGGTCAGCTGAGGATGACTATATCTCAAAAATTCAATGGTCGACCCGCCATAAAATGAAAAGAAAATGAAAGGTAACATGTTCATCTTCATTTTTCTGTGCAACCTGAACACCTGTGAGACTCTTGAGTATTTTAAAATGAAAAAAAAAAATTGGTACTGCTGGTATAATTATATTCTCAAGTAAAAACGACCAAAACTGATAGCGAACATCTGACGCATGAGGGCGCTATTTTTGTAAACACACTCTTTCATGAAGACCATGTGTACATCGGCTGCAACTGCATTCAACGATTTGAGGAGATTTTCGTCTGCTTTCCTGCCCGAGTCATTAGCAGAAGAGGCATTTTCCAGGTGAGTCTTGGTCTGAGTTTTACTAGAGATTATCTTGGAAAGAATTCCACTGATGACCATAATTTGTACACAACTCTATGGAACCAACAGAGGGCGTTTTGAGCAAGATGGCTGCCGCTATATTGGAAGTGTACAATTTGTAGGTAAAAAACCCTGTAAAACTCACTTTTCAGATATCCTACCCAAGTTTTCCACACCTGAGATTGAAGTTAATCATCATTTGTATCCAATAAGTTAACTCTTGGAGGATATAATCCTTTTTCCGTAATGGTCATCAGTGGAATTCTTTCCATTATCTTTAATACACTTTTAGCTCAAAACGAAGTCTTTTTGTGGCTTTTTTTCTACAGCAAATTTTAAATGCCACTTCAACTTGTACAAGAATTGCACTGACGACCATCATTTGTGCACAACTCTATGGAACCAGCAGCAGAGGGCATTTTGAGATATGCTGCTGCTGCATTCAAAGTGTATCATTGTAGGTCAAAACAATGGCATTACCTCAGTTTAGTACACTCAGGTTAGCTGGTACCGAGTCCCAGTTGTATTTAGGTAAGTTAGTTTACTGTAGAAGCTTGGTACCAGCTAGACCCAGTAACTGGGGCGCTGAACTCCCTTTTTTGACTTTTGGGGTTGAAGGTCGGTCTAGCGCCGAAAATGTCCCCAAATTACACCAAAAACATCACAAACAGAATTGAAACTCACTCCATTGCTTCTACGAAAGTCAAAGATGAAATACATTTGGAGCAATATATTTCACTGGGGCGCTAGACCGACCGTCAACCCAACAAGGAAAAAAAGGGAGTTCAGCGCCCCAGTTACTGGGTCTATAGGTACCAGCTACCCTGAGTGTACTTAACTGAGGTAACCCCAAAAAAATCTCGTAAAACTCACTTTTTAGATATGCTACACCAGTGTTACACAGCTGAGATTGAAGTTTATCATAAATTGTATGCAGTATACTGCTGTGCATTTTCTGAGCTTTTGAAAACAGGAAAACGCTTTGAAAAAATTAGCGGTTACCCGAGCTCCGATTTATAAAAGTGAATGACAGCGCTGTATTGCGCACGTGTTGATAATGTGCACGATCAAAGGATGCATAGTGCTGTATGTAGGAGTGTGTAAAACATGCTACAACGATCGTTGCGTCAAGGTATACATGAGTTTCTGGTCTCGATCTACGTGCGTGTTTGGGAATCTTGCGATGATTTGGTGCCGGCAACCTTACAGAATATTCAGTCATAATGTCACTTGCTACATTCACAATGGTATGGTGTTCCATTTGTGCCGTCAACGTGTCGCATTTGCTTGTTTGTTTTGGGGGGTTTTTTTTGGCGTCGCATTTACAATACATGTAATACAATACAAATCGATACAAGTAATAAACTGAGCACTGGAAACTGCTCATGGGCAAAAAAAAGATGCGACGCCAAAAAACAATTGTGACACCAAAAAAATGCGACGCGTTGACGGCACAAATGGAACACCATACCAGTGTCAATGTTGGAAGTCCCAGAATGACGTCATCATGTTTACAAACTCACTCCTCGCGCTTTACGGATTTCGGGCAAATTGAGGTGAGAATGAAAACTCCCTTAAAGAGTGTATCCAGTACGTAGAATACTTGTAAAAAAAAGAACTTCTGTGTATTCCTGAGTCCATATCCTGCCTGAAAAAACAAAAACTCAAAATACCATTCCGACCTTTTGAGTTGGGCTTTAATTATTGTATTTTCTTATATAAGCATTTTCATAATCATATCACCAACATAGATGCAAACCCTTACTGTTTATATGCTCCTGTGCAGCGGACAAGGCATGCCGTAGCTGTGCTATACCATCTGACCCATCCAGTCCTTTTATAGGCCTTCTGCATTGAGAATCTACAATCCATTTTGTTTCATTCATTTCCTCTTTCTTTATTTGACAGTTACAATGGACAAAAACGTTGACACGATTCAGGTTCAGCTACCTTCAAATATCAGGATAACCAGACTGTTCACCTATGAACTGGAGAGGGCGCTAGTTGCTGACAAGCTTGATATGATCATCCATTCGTTAAAGGATTTGCCATCTGTGTTTCATGAGGGAACGTCAATCTGAACCATCTGCAGGTAAGGATGTTTCCATATCAACATCTGCATGTATGATTTACAGCTGTTGCTAATGGGGTTGCCGTAGACAGTGTCTGTCTCCCTCTAGTGATCATCATGACTCAAGTATTGCCATTCAAGTGAGTGTCTGTCTCCTTCTAGTAATCATCGTGAGTCAGGTATTGCCACTCAAGTGAGTGTCTGTCTCCTTCTAGTAATCATCGTGAGTCAGGTTTTGCCACTCAAGTGAATGTCTGTCTCCTTCTAGTAATCATCGTGAGTCAGGTATTGCCACTCAAGTGAATGTCTGTCTCCTTCTAGTAATCATCGTGAGTCAAGTATTGCCACTCAAGTGAATGTCTGTCTCCTTCTAGTAATCATCGTGAGTCAGGTTTTGCCACTCAAGTGAATGTCTGTCTCCTTCTAGTGATCATCATGAGTCAGGTATTGCCACTCAAGTGAGTGTCTGTCTCCTTCTAGTAATCATCGTGAGTCAGGTATTGCCACTCAAGTGAGTGTCTGTCTCCTTCTAGTAATCATCGTGAGTCAGGTATTGATGCCACTCAAGTGAATGTCTGTCTCCTTCTAGTAATCATCGTGAGTCAGGTATTGCCACTCAAGTGAGTGTCTGTCTCCTTCTAGTAATCATCGTGAGTCAGGTATTGCCACTCAAGTGAGTGTCTGTCTCCTTCTAGTACTCATCGTGAGTCAGGTATTGCCACTCAAGTGAGTGTCTGTCTCCTTCTAGTACTCATCGTGAGTCAGGTATTGCCACTCAAGTGAATGTCTGTCTTTCTCTAGTGATCTTCATCTCATTTATTTATGTGCACTTTAGAGACTCCCCACTCTTGAAAATAGAAGACGTGTTAACATGGTTAATTATTGTATTTTCTTATAAAAGCATTTTCATAATCATATCACCAACATAGATGCAAACCCTTACTGTTTATATGCTCCTGTGCAGCAGACAAGGCATGCCGTAGCTGTGCTATACCATCTCACCCATCCAGTCCTTTTATGGGCCTTCTGCATTGAGAATCTACAATCCATTTTGTTTCATTCATTTTCCTCTTTCTTTATTTGACAGTTACAATGGACAAAAACGTTGACACGATTCAGGTTCAGCTACCTTCAAATATCAGGATAACCAGCCTTTTCACCTATGAACTGGAGAGGGCGCTAGTTGCTGACAAGCTTTATATGATCATCCATTCGTTAAAGGATTTGCCATCTGTGTTTCATGAGGGAACGTCAATCTGAACCATCTGCAGGTAAGGATATTTCCATATCAACATCTGCATGTATGATTTACAGCTGTTGCTAATGGGGTTGCCGTAGATAGTGTCTGTCTCCCTCTAGTGATCATCATGACTCAAGTATTGCCATTCAAGTTGTGTTGTTTCTATTAAGTCAGGATGGCAAGGATGAGATTGGATTTAAGGCTTATAGAATGGTCCATGTATTTATTACTGGGCTACTGATTGTCAGCCATATTGTAGAACAGTCTGGCCTTGTCACCAGAGGGCGCTATAACATATTACATGTAGCATAACACTGTATGTGATAAAACTTGTATGTGTAAGGATATCAACACATCTTCCTTCCTTTAAAGGTTCATTTAAATGAAGCTTACGCATAATGTTCTGGCACCAATTTTCCGAGAAGAATGTTCATGAGTCAATCCATAAATGCAAGTGTATGTAGCAATCCAATCCGTGGTTGAGTTCATGTCCATTTCTTTAAAAACAAACAATTATTAAACAAATGCCTTGTCCGATCCATACTAACTCGATCAAAACATTTAACACTTTAACTGATGTTTCAAGCACTAAAACTAGTAAACCTTTAAGAGAACAAGCAACTTAATAACAGGTTTCAGTTCAGTCTCTTAGTCCGCGTATAATGTTCACAGGTCCAGTTTTGTAGGTGGTTTCACGACACGACCACTCCTGGTTGTCATGGGTGATACTGTGCTGGCTTTCTTTGAAGATGTGACAGGTGGGTCAACCATGTTGCTGTCATTACTGTGTTTTCCAGGGTCTCCTGCAGCTGTAGTCTCAGTGGCTGAGGTGTCACTCGCTGTTAGTGTTTCCGAGAGTGTGAAACTGGATTCATGGCGTTGTTGCTGGGCGGGAACACTCCTTAGCATATGTCGGTTCCTGCGGAGGGTACCCGATTCTGTTTCAACCAGATATGAGCGATGTGGCAGTGTGTCTGACACAATTCCATCTTTAGACCAGGTGTTGTTGAATGTGCTCCGTAGTTTGACTGGGTCGCCGATTTGTAGTGGTGGTAGGTCACATGACCCTGTCTGTTTCTTGTGCTGCACCTTTTGTTTGTTCTTCTGTTCCATCTTTCTCTTTCTGAAGGCTTGAGTGTCAAGAGGATGGAAGTCCAACAAACTATCAGCCATGGGTAGATTGGCTCTGATGCGTCGATTGTACAGCAGTTCTGCTGGTGAGAGTCCGCATTCTAGTGGTGTGCTGCGATAGATCTGCAATGCTTTGTAGATATCTTGGCCGCTGTGAGTTGCCTTCAATATGATGTTCTTGATGATCTTCACGGCACATTCGACAAGTCCATTTGACTGTGGATAGTGTGGACTGGATGTTGTGTGGATGAAATCCCAATCTGCTGAGAAGTGCTTAAACTCAGCACTTGCGAACTGTGGTCCATTGTCACTGAATACTTCACAAGGCGTTCCTTGTCGAGAGAACACTGACTTCATATGCTTTATGACAGTGCTGCTGGTAGTGCTACTTAGTGTACAGACCTCGATAAACTGTGAAAAGTAGTCCACGATGACCATGTAGTTCTTGCCGTGGACTGTGAAGAGATCTGCTCCAACTTTCTCCCAAGCACGGTTAGGAGTCGGGTGTGGCTGAAGATTCTCTGCCTTGTGTTTCCTCTGGTATGTCAGGCACGAGTTGCAATTCTTCACCATATTTGATACATCTTGGTTAATGTGTGGCCAGTACATTACATCTCTGGCTCTTCTCTTGCACTTTTCAATGCCAAGGTGGCCCTCATGTATTTTCTTGAGCATGGTTGTACGTAGTGAGGCTGGAATGATGATCTTGCTGCCTTTGAACAGCATGCCTTCTGCTTCAGACAGTTCCTCACGTACGATCCAGAAGTCTCGTACTGTTGCTGGGCACATGCTCTTGTTGTCAGGCCATCTTTCATGTATCACTTTAGTCAGTGCTTGAAGAGTTTCATCATGTCGTGTTTCCTTGATGATTTCTTCTTTTCTGTTTGATGATACAGGCATTGATGTCAAGATGACATCTACATATGCTTTGATGTCATCTTCTTTGGAGCTGTCTGTCTCTGCTTTTGGATCTACAGCTCTGGAAAGTGTGTCTGCTGTGTACATGAACTTTCCTGGAGTGTACGACACTTTCAAGTCGTAGCGCTGTACTCTGATGAGCAATCGTTGGACTCGCAGGGGGCAGTCACTGAGTGACTTGATGAACAATGGTACGAGAGGTTTATGGTCTGTTTCCACTTCGACCTGCTGTCCATAGATGTACTGATGAAATCGCTCACAGGCATATGTTATTGCCAACAGTTCCTTTTCTATCTGGGCATATCGTTCCTCGGCCTCTGTCATGGCTCTAGATGCATATGCCACTGGTGCCCACGCATCATCGTGCTGCTGTAGTAGGACTGCACCAATTCCTTTTTGTGATGCATCTGCAGACAGCTTGCATGGTTTGGCTGGGTCATAGAAGTGTAGGACTGGCTCGGTTGTCAGTATCACTTTTAGCTGTTGCCAGGCCTTTTCCTGTGCTTCTTGCCATGTCCACTGGTTTCTCTTATCCAGTAGGCTTCGGAGAGGGGCTGACTTAGAAGACAGATCTGGGATGAACTTTCCCATGTAGTTGATCATCCCCATGAATCTCTGAACATCATTGCGATTTGTTGGTCTTTCCATATTGAGGATTGCAGTGACTTTCTTAGGATCTGGCTGGACTCCTTGGTCACTGATGACATCACCTATGAAAGTGAGACTGTTTACTCCAAACTCACACTTTTCTCTGTTGAGTTTGAGATTGTTGCCTCGTGCGATCTCTAGTACTTGTCTGAGTCGTTGATCATGCTCTTCTCGAGTCGATCCCCAGACGATAATGTCATCCATCATCGTGTTAACACCTGTTACTTCTGCGAAGAGATCATGGATGATTTTGTGGTAGACTTCAGGTGCACTGCTGATTCCGAATGGCAGACGGAAAAAGCGATACCTCCCAAACGGTGTGATGAATGTGCATAGCTTGGAACTGGCTTCATCTAACTGTATTTGCCAGAATCCACTTGATGCATCTAACTTGCTGAAGATCTTTGCTCCAGCAAAGTGTGCAGTGATTTCAGCTCGAGATGGGAGCTTGTAGTGTGCACGTTTTATTGCCTTGTTGAGGTCTCGTGGATCAAGGCACACTCTTAATTTGCCATTTTTCTTGTCAACAATGCAAAGTGATGACACCCAATCTGTTGGTTCATCAATCTTTGTGATGACTTCTAGACGCTCCATGCGGTCTAATTCCTCTTGTAGTTTATCTTGCAACGGGAAAGGGACCTTTCTACATGCATGTTGGACTGGTGTGACATTCTCATTTATTGATATTTGTCGCTGTCCTGGTAGGCAGCCAAGCCCGTCGAATACATCGGCATATTCTTCTAGATCTGAAGAAATCCTCTTTATGTTAAGGATTCTCTTTACTAGGCTCAGCTTTTCGCAAGATTTCAAACCAAGTAGTGGCTGATGATCTCCTGGTGTGATGAGGAATGCTATGTGATAGTTCTGGTCTTTGTGTTGCAACTTTACCATGCACCGGCCTGTGATGGGTATGTCTGCCCCGGAGTACCCAGTAGCTTTAACTTTACTAGGGTGTACTTGTGGTCGAGGCTTCATCCTTTTGATCAGCCTTTCGGGGAGTAGATTAGCTTGGGCCCCCGTATCTAACTTGTACGGGATTCTTACTCCATTCGTATCAAGTTGAATTTTCCATTCATCATTGGTTTCTGCGCTGTCTACTGCATCCACAAAGAATTCCTCTGTGTCCTCAGGGAATTCATTCACGTTGTGAACACGCTTGTTTTTATTGGTGTTCCCCTTCGTTGCAGATGAGCTTGGAGTTTTGCAGTTTTGAGCAAAATGGTTAGCCTTTCCACATTTCGAGCATGTCTTTCCATGGGCAGGGCATGCGCCAAAAGCGTGTGTGCGCCCACACCTCCCGCATGACTTCTTTGCATTTTGTGGCTTTCCTGGTTTTCCCATTTTCTCTTTGGTTTTCACAGCATCTATTGGCTTTCCTGTAGCTGCAAGCTCTTTAGCTTGGACTTTTGTAGTTTCAGCTGCTCTACAGAGTTGCATAACCTTGTCTAGGTTGAGGTTATCTTCCCTCAGGAGCCGTTCCCTTAGACGGTCATCAGGAATCCCACAAATGATTCGATCTTTAATGAGCGAATCCCTAAGGTCCCCAAATTCACATGATTTGCTGCGGGTGCGCAACTCTGTTACGTACTGGTCAATGGATTCACCAGGTTGCTGAGACCGAGTGAAAAATCGATGCCTCTCATATGTCACATTTCTCTTGGGCATACAATATGCTTCAAATTTCTGTAGAACAACATCCAGCTTCATATTATCTCCTTCAGCCTCAAATGTAAATGCATTATAGATGTCAAGGGCTGGTTCTCCTATGATGTGGAGAAGTGTGGATGTTTGCGTTTTGTCGTCTTTCTCTGACAAACCCGACGCTATATTATAGAGCGTATATCTCTGCTTGAACCTCTTCCAGTTCTCTGCCAGGTTACCATTCATTTCCAATTGTGGCGGCTGCGACAAATGTGGCAGTTGTGCCATGTTGACTCAAGATTGGCCTAATCTGTTCTGTAGTCTTTGATCTCTGTCAGGTACTTACCCCTTATGTAAGGCTAATAAATGCTTCACAAAGGAGGGGCTGAGCCCGTCCCCCGACTATCAAGATCAGTTCTACAGTACAAGTTCAATAACAGTACACTGTACTTTCAATGGTATCTTAATGTAGGCCTATTCGTTGCTATGTATATTCAAAAGTTTCTTGAGCACTTTTACAGTAGAAATTCTTCCTCACCTTGTAGAAATATGCTGCAAAATATTGAGTTCCTGAATCTGTTTGACTTCTGACACCATGTGTTGTTTCTATTAAGTCAGGATGGCAAGGATGAGATTGGATTTAAGGCTTATAGAATGGTCCATGTATTTATTACCGGGCTACTGATTGTCAGCCATATTGTAGAACAGTCTGGCCTTGTCACCAGAGGGCGCTATAACATATTACATGTAGCATAACACTGTATGTGATAAAACTTGTATGTGTAAGGATATCAACACACAAGTGAGTGTCTGTCTCCTTCTAGTAATCATCGTGAGTCAGGTATTGCCACTCAAGTGAGTGTCTGTCTCCTTCTAGTAATCATCGTGAGTCAGGTTTTGCCACTCAAGTGAATGTCTGTCTCCTTCTAGTAATCATCGTGAGTCAGGTATTGCCACTCAAGTGAGTGTCTGTCTCCTTCTAGTAATCATCGTGAGTCAGGTATTGCCACTCAAGTGAGTGTCTGTCTCCTTCTAGTAATCATCGTGAGTCAGGTATTGCCACTCAAGTGAGTGTCTGTCTCCTTCTAGTAATCATCGTGAGTCGGGTATTGCCACTCAAGTGAATGTCTGTCTTTCTCTAGTGATCTTCATCTCATTTATTTATGTGCACTTTAGAGACTCCCCACTCTTGAAAATAGAAGACGTGTTAACATGGTTAATTATTGTATTTTCTTATAAAAGCATTTTCATAATCATATCACCAACATAGATGCAAACCCTTACTGTTTATATGCTCCTGTGCAGCGGACAAGGCATGCCGTAGCTGTGCTATACCATCTCACCCATCCAGTCCTTTTATGGGCCTTCTGCATTGAGAATCTACAATCCATTTTGTTTCATTCATTTTTGTCTTTCTTTATTTGACAGTTACAATGGAGAAAAACGTTGACAGGATTCAGGTTCAGCTACCTTCAAATATCAGGATAACCAGCCTGTTCACCTATGATCTGGAGAGGGCGCTAGTTGCTGACAAGGTTGATATGATCATCCATTCGTTAAAGGATTTGCCATCTGTGTTTCATGAGGGAACGTCAATCTGAACCATCTGCAGGTAAGGATGTTTCCATATCAACATCTGCATGTATGATTTACAGCGGTTGCTAATGGGGTTGCCGTAGACAGTGTCTGTCTCCTTCTAGTGATCATCATGAGTCAGGTATTGCCACTCAAGTGAGTGTCTGTCTCCTTCTAGTAATCATCGTGAGTCAGGTATTGCCACTCAAGTGAATGTCTGTCTCCTTCTAGTAATCATCATGAGTCAGGTATTGCCACTCAAGTGAGTGTCTGTCTCCTTCTAGTAATCATCGTGAGTCAAGTATTGCCACTCAAGTGAGTGTCTGTCTCACTTGAAAAAAAATCAAAAATCTAATCTGACATCGGTCTCACTTGAAATATAGGGCAATTCCACGATAACACCGTGACGCTTTAGAAGATATTTTCACTCTTCAAATGTAAATAGCAAACTAAATGTAAGCCTAGAGAACAAACTTTCAATGTGTATCTATTACTATCAGCACAGGGAACTTAAAAAAGGAAAGAATTAATGAAACTTCATAATAATTAATAAGTTATGAATGATTAATTACTACCGTAACACCGTGACGCAAAATGGACATGCATTTGTTCACTCTTTGTTTACTAAACAAACTCTGTGAAGTTAAAGAATATTGTTGGTGGCGTACCGTAACACCGTGACACTTATATACATTTACACATGATATTCAGGAATACTGTACATTTCACAGGGGTTTCAAGATAGTATTTCCTCCAAGTTGTTATCATGGGGTGATTTTCGCACGTTTTGCCTGCTTTTCCACTTGTCAGCATTACAAATGACAAAATATGTTCGTAAAGATGTTTAAAAAATTTGCATTCTTGGACAGTAGTGCGTTTTGCAGGGACCCCCCCCCCCCCTTTTTCTTTGTCAGATACAATAGGTTTGGAAACGAGTGCTGATTTGCCTCACCCATTTTTCAGGGTTGACACTTGCTTCTGTCTGGTTGTTCTCTTAATATGTTTGTTCCATTTTTATTTCTCCCCCTCTTTTCCTTCACCTGAGCACCTCAACCCCACTCTGCCTTCCATTGTCTTACACTGGTTCCAGTATACAGTTGATATTTTGAAGAAGTTACTTGTATTATTGACTGCATTAGTATCATTCTAAATGCCTTTGGCTTAGCCCTTTTGTTTATTGTAAAACAGTTCTCAAAACATCAAGCCTCCAACAAATGGTCACCCCAACAAAAGTCATTTCCATTAATTTGCTGTGCTATTGCAATGCAAGTCACTGTGTTACAGTCACGGTGTTACAGTTACTGTAACACCGTGACAGGTTTTTAACACTTTTTAATTAATTAACAAAATGACCGATCATCATTTCAGTACTTGTATATGGTACTTATTTGTGCTCATGATTTGGACAATCAAAATCATTCCTTCTGTGTTTGTACTTTTCATATAATATCAAAAACATTAGTTTTCACTGTAACACCGTGACAATTAATTACAATAAATTAAGTATTCACTGAAGCATGATAAATTGAAATTATTGAACTTTTGATCAATTTATTATGACAATCAACCCTAAAACTCTGAAAATAAGTTGACAGTTTGCACTTTCTTTTTTTATTTCTCTTGCCACATCCATTTAACATCAATGTATTTTTTAATATTTAATTGAAATTTTAGTATGCTGATTTCATTTGCGTATTTAGACATGTTAATTATGTTATTTTTGAATGCATTGATTATTTTTGAAAAAATTCAGTCCTTTAGCATTAATTTGATACCAAAACCATTAAGATCTGACAAGTTTGAAAATTCCAAAACTGCCACTTTTTGACACGTGAGTCAAAAATAAAAATCCTGCTTCTCCGGGTCTCGAACCTGGGATTTCTAGCTCTCAGGTCCGGACATCTTCCAAACTGCCACTTTTTGACACGCAAGTTGAAAAAAAAAAAATTCTTCAGATCCGGGTCTCAAACCAGGACTTTTTTGTTCTCAGGTCAGGACCTGTTCCAAACTGCCACTTCTTGACACGCGAGTTGAAAACTTATTTCATATATAATTTTGTCTTTTCAGAATTTGCTAGAAAACTAGAAGAAGAATCTAGTGGATCCATTGAAGATTATGGCAGGCTGTCAAGGTATGGATCTAAATCATCGCACAGGTATGATGTCTAAATCTTTTCACAGATTAAAAAAAAATCAAATTCGACACCACACTCGCTTGAAATATATGCAAATTTGGCATTATTGTCACGGGTCAAAAAGTTGCAGTTTTCACCGGCTCCGGACCCGAGAGCCACCTTTTGACACTTCAAAAAAATTGAATCGAAAAAAATTGAACTTTGGATTTCGACTTGTTATGTCTTGTTGTGACTTGTGATGACTTATGGTGTTTTATTTTGACTTGACGTGACTTGTGATGACTTGTGATGACTTGTGGTGACTTGTGGTGACTTGTGATGACTTGTTGTGACTTGTGGTGACTTGTGTTGCCCTCTGGTGACTTGAGGTGACTTGTGATGACTTGAGTTGACTTGTGATGACTTGTGGTGACTTGTGGTGACTTGTAGTGACTTGTGGTGACTTGTGGTGACTTGTGGTGACTTGTGGTGACTTGAGGTGACTTGTGGTGACTTGTGGTGACTTGTGGTGACTTGTGGTGACTTGTGGTGACTTGTGGTGACTTGTGGTGACTTGTGGTGACTTGAGGTGACTTGTGGTGACTTGTAGTGACTTGTGGTGACTTGTGGTGACTTGTGGTGACTTGTAGTGACTTGAGGTGACTTGTGGTGACTTGTGGTGACTTGTGTTGCCCTCTGGTGACTTGTGTTGCCCTCTGGTGACTTTTGATGAGTCAATAACCAACAGAGGCAAAACTCCAACAAACACAAGTTTTGTGGGTATTTTTTTATACTGTACCATTTCATTTGGAGGAAATTATAGTTTTCCTCTGACTTTTGTACTGATTTGCAGGGTGATCGCTGTTGCACTGTCTAGACCCCGGACAACCCGTTCACCCGTATAAAAACCACCTTCAACGTGAACAAGCCCGGTATGAGGATGGATTACATCCTGTATGATACCAAGACTGGATTGCCGAGTGACTTGCCTTGAGAGTAGCCTGATACTGGCCAGCATACCAGGGACCAACATACACTACTCAGACCACACAGGTGTGGAAGCCCTCTTTGAAATGCAGAAGATCAAAGGTCAGTCCTACATCATTAGTTTTTATTGAAAGGTGAACAAAGAATAATTGACTGGAGCAGGATTCGAACCTGTGACCTCCTGAATACCGTACAGGCGCTCTACCAACTGAGCTATCCAGCCCTACGTTGGTGGTTTCCCTAAAAGTCAATTATCTTTGTTCGTTTGGCAGTCAGAAGCCATGAAACCACGCACATAGGCCTACTGCTTCAGTCAGTTTCCCTTGTGGTTATTTGATGATTATATCATTATTTTTATATTATATTTGTACATCAGTTGAGCTGAGCCTTGGTCTGAACTATACAAACCTGTTTTATGGTTTTATTGTGTATAATTATTTCAATATTTATTTCAATCATGACCTGCAGTGATTATTGTCAAAGTGTTCAATCGAGATTGTAAATTGAGCATTGAGTGAGTGAAATAACCTGGAGCCAATTTCATTTAACTGCTAAGCACAAACATTTGCTTAGGACAAAAATGTCTTGCCCAATACAAAAGCAAACAACCATTAAAAGTTGCATTTGATATTCATGGTCAATGAACAACAGCTAAAGAACAATCACAAGTGATACACAACACATTCAAATGTTTTTTTATTAAGACAGAAATGTCATGCTTAGCAAATGTTTGTGCTAAGCAGTGCCGTACAATTGGCCCCTGTTTATTGCTAATAGTGGCAAGGTTGAGAAGTATTGGTGTACAGCCAATACACAGTGTTTTCAGAAACAAGTTTTTTTGTTGTTCATCTTTCTCTCTTATTATTTCTTTGACTGAATACTGTAGGTCTAGGATCCAACGTTTCAGGCAACGAGGAGGAGCATCTCTCTGCGCTACTGGAAATCCTTCTGTATATCAATAATTTCAACCTGGTCACTAAGGAACAGCCTGTCTAGTACCTCATGTCCTCATTCGTCATCTTTCTCCTACTGGTGTGCTTGTGGCTGGGTTGAGTCTTCCACTGTTGCACCAGCCGGTCTTCTCCTGTTTTGTGCTCTAGAGCTCTAGAGGTGTAATCCAATAAATTATCAGATGATAACGACGTCCTAAAATCAATATGACGACATCCTGAGATAATTTTTCACGGGACGTTGACATCCTAAAATCAAGATGACGACTTCTTGAGATAATTTATCACGGAATGACGACATCCTAAAATCAAGATATCATCATCCCAAGATGCTTAGTCTCAAGATCTCAACAAGTCGGATGGCACCTCTAGGGTTCCATACATTTACATTTCTAAAACTGTATTTATTACGATTGTCAAAGTGCCTGAACCAAAGAAATTTATTTGTACAAATGCACAATTTGAAGTGGATCAAGAATCTATAATCCTATTTATTCTTTTCTTACTGGCTGTATAGAAATTGATATAAATCTATCACAACATTATTATAGCTGAAGAAAGTATCAAAGTACGTAACAATGATGTGCGCCAATATGAATGATGACCACAAATCTTGCAGAAATGGTTATACAATACAGTGGAATGTCACTATAACAAACACGGCAGGATTCACAGAAATTGTCCATTATAGCGGTCATTTGTTCACAGAAATTGGGAGCCAAGGATGATGTTCAGTATAGCCCTATGTTCATTGTAGCAGCGTTCCACTGTACTGCGCTTTTTTTCTACATTGTATAAACTCAATAAGTTACATGTTTAATGTTCATGTACATCTTTAGACACATCAGTATCTATTACTGAACATTGACATATTGTGTATGCTTTAGGCTTTGAGAAAGATCATGGTCTGATGGAAATGTCAGTTGCCTTGATATATTTCAGGTCATTCTTGTGGTTGATGAGCAGTTTGCAGCATTTTTTCACTCATATATTTTAATGTATATGTATTCAGATTGACTTCAATATACATCATTATCAGTGTGTATGTCAGGTTTTTTAACTGACTGAATTGCAATGCAACATTTGATCAGGTTCGAATCCTGCTCTAGTCAATATAACCTTGTCCACCATTCTACAATATTTATCATGTCAGAGTCTACAGAAATGTGATTGATTCTTTAAAATTAAATTATCGTTGTGCAAATTACTTTTTGATAGCCTTGATTCATATTGTCTTTATTCATTCATGCATGGCGTACGTATCATATGAATAATATCAAATGAAAGCTTAGAAATAAGGTTTCCAGATATGTGTCATTTATTATTCAAAAGTGAAATTAAAATAGGATTAAACATTGACAAATCTCGGTTTCGTTTTATCTGGGACACCCTGTAAATATTCAGGCTCAAGTATTATTTTCAATGCTCTCTTTTGAATTCTTCCAAGCAAATAACTTTGACATTTAGAGAGCCATTCCATACAGGTGTGGCATATTCAGTTATGAAATTTGGTCATAATGCATGTTTTGACAGAATCCTTTATACTTGGCAAAGTTAGCTCCCCATGGATTACACTGTTTTATGTTACAATCTATGCTGTATTTGGTAGCTCTCATTATGATATTCATAATTCAAATTCAATCAAACATTTTGAAAATTGGGGTTGTTCACAAGTTGAAATTCTGAGAAGGATTCTGGCACTAATTTATTCATAGATAAGTCCAATCATAGATAAGGAGTTTAAACATACTTTTAACCATATCAGGTGATATTCAAATAAATGATTTGAAACGATGGCAAGAAACACAAATATCATGTCTTGAGTTTCATTCATTACTGAGTCCAAGTATAATGAGCAAAAATAATTTTGATCTTTGGAAGATCAAAAATCCTGTGAAAGGATTTATAAATACTGTGGGAATTTTTCGTTGTTTCCTTTAAAAAGTGGGCAGTGGGCACCATATGGGACTGGGAATTTCACGGAAGACTGTTTTATCTTTCTTTACCATGAATCTGCATTTCTTTGACAAAACCAAAGTATGATATTACCTTTAATTTAGTACATTTAGGCTGATTTTAAGTCACAACCTAAACACCTTCCATTTAACATAAAACTGGGTTTAATGTCTGTTGGCCTCCAATACTAAGATAAATAATGATATCGTGGATCAATTTTTATTTAAAAACCTAAAATAATCTCAGTGTCTGTTGCTCATGAAATGTGATGTCAATCCAAATTGAAGATGACATCATTATGACTTCATCAATAATTGATCCAAGCGAGAGACCTCACGCCCCCACCCCCATGCACACACCCACACATTTCAATATAGTAGGAATCATTTTGTAGAATGAAAGTTTCATTCAACATCACTGTTGACTCTATGAAAGTTTCCAAAGACAATTAATTTGATTTGAAGACCCCAGCTTGTAATAGCTTGCATGGTTTCATTGGACAGTTCATTTTAATTGTTTAGGCCAAATTTTATCCATTTTCTTCTTCTCCATCTAAGTATTTTTTTAAATTATTGATGCAAAGGTAGTATCATACTTTGGTAGCATATACCGAAACAGAAATCTGCAAGGTTTACTTATAACTTGCAGGGTATAAAGATGGTGTTGGTAGAAACGTAGTGTTATAATTTGTCTGCCTGAAATGCT
The DNA here is from genome assembly GCA_963971285.1 of Astropecten irregularis. NCBI lineage: Eukaryota > Metazoa > Echinodermata > Asteroidea > Paxillosida > Astropectinidae > Astropecten > Astropecten irregularis. Next base: position 7,196,524 of record OZ020255.1, read on the forward strand.
GTATTTATCCAGAAAAGAGTAAATTAAAAGTGGAACAAAAATGATTCAAACAAATACTGTGGCCGTTTTTCATTGTTTTTTTTCAAAAGTGATGACTGTTCTTGCATCTTTTTTGATATTTTTGCCCATAAATCTGCATTTCTTTGACAAAAACCAAAGTGTGATATTACCTTTAAGTATTCGTATAATTATTGATCCTATCGTTTGTTTATTTTTGTGTGATTTATTTGTTTTATAAGTTGAATTGGCAGCATATTAGAAATAATTGGCACTGCTGATCCTATACTGATATAATTATATTCTCTAGTAAAAACGACCTAAACTGATAGCGAACATCCGACGCATGAGGGCGCTATTTTTGTAAACACACACTCTTTCATGAAGACCATGTGTCCATCGGCTGCTGCATTGAACGATTTGAGGAGATTTTTGTCTGCTTTCCTGCCCGAGTCATAAGCAGAAGAAGCATTTTCCAGGTGAGTCTTGGTCTAAGGTTTACTAGAGATTATCTTAAATACACTTTTAGCTCAAAACGAAGTCTTTTTGTGGCTTTTTTTACAGCAAATTTTAAATGGCACTTCAACTTGTACAAGAATTGCACTGACGACCATCATTTGTGCACAACTCTATGGAACCAGCAGCAGAGGGCGTTTTGAGATAAATTGCTGCGGCTGCATTCAAAGTGTATCATTGTAGGTCAAAACAATGGCATTACCTCAGTTTAGGGCCCTTTTCCAAATCTCGGCTCCGGCTCAGGCTCCGGCTCCAGCGCTGTCATCCATATGCTGAAAATATAGCTTGTGGCTTTTTGTTGAAGCTGAATCTCTGTTTTCTGGTTCAAACCAGAGTATCTACTTCCACACCATAGCCAAAAGTCTCTATTTTGCTACCCGTTATTTTAGAATGGGTTCACGAAATGGAGCCGGAGCCTGAGCCTGAGCCGGAGCCGAGGTTTGGAAAAGGGCCTATTACACTCAGGTTAGCTGGTACCGAGTCCCAGTTAGGTAAGTTAGTTTACTGTAGAAGCTGGGTACCAGCTACCCTGAGTGTACTAAACTGAGGAAACCCCCCAAAAATCCCATAAAACTAACTTTTTAGATATGCTACACCAGTGTTACACAGCTGAGATTGAAATTTATCATAAATTGTATGCAGTATAGGCCTACTGCTGTGCATTTTCTGAGCTTTTGAAAACAGGAAAACGCGTTGAAAAAATTAGCGGTTGCCCGAGCTCCGATTTATAAAAATGAATGACAGCGCTGTATTGCGCACGTGTTGATAATGTGCACGATCAAAGGATGCATAGTGCTGTATGTAGGAGTGTGTAAAACATGCTATGTACAACGATCGTTGCGTCAAGGTATACATGAGTTTCTGGTCTCGATCTACGTGCGTGTTTGGAAATCTTGCGATGATTTGGTACCGGCAACCTTACAGAATATTCAGTCAGAATTGTTCATAACTTGCTCAGCGTGACTAATCACATTTCTTACCAAAAAATCTTCATTGAAGTCGGCCGGAATCCACGGTACCGAGTGTACTGGTGCACAATGTATGCTTTGAATGGTGCGGCGCAGATACACATCGTGGAATTTTCTGGATGCAATGCTGCTGCTGCATGGGCCGGGCCATGCGGCCACGTGGTGGGCATGCGGTGTGCATGATGCATCGTACGCGATATGTTTACATGTAATTCTTAAATCTGACATCTGTGTATTACTGTAGTTTTAGCCCCAGTCTAAGACAAAATGTCAATTAACCTTGTAGAATTTCTTGTAATATATCTGGAAAGTGAGTTTTGCAGGGTCTTTTTGTCTTTTTTTTTGGACCTACAATGATACACTTGGAATGCAGCGGTAGCCATTTTTCTCAAAACGCCCTCTGTTGGTTCCATAGGTTTGTGCACAAGTGATGGCCGTCAGTGAAATTCTTCCCAATATGGTTAATACATGTACTAAAACTAGGGCTCCAGTTACTGAATCTAGCTAGTATTGTAGCCTGCACGTACTACTTACTAATAATAAAAACCGGATTAACAACCAAATTTCCATGTTTTGTGTATCACTTGCAATTGTTTGTTGGCTGTTGTTCGCTTACCATGAATATCAAATGGAATTTTCAGTGGTGGTTTGTTTTATTGGGCAAGCCATTTTTGTGCTAAGCAATTTTTGGTGCTAAGCATCTCTATGAAATTGGCCCCAGAACTTCACTGCAATAGAGCTGCTTAAAATCTGAAAGGTGTGGCTTTTGGATACTGTCCATGATCAACATGGACTCAATCAATCTGTCAATCAGGTTTAGTGCCAACACAGGACACAGCAGGGGCTTGAAGTTGATAGTCCAAGGCTGTGGATTATAGAAGCCCAAGACCCCAGGCCTGCCCAGGATTTTCAGTGGCATGGCCCAACCAGTATTAAAGCTGTTATAGTTCAAGTCTAGGGATTATAGAAGCCCAAGACCCCAGGCCTATCCTGGCTTTTCTGTGGCAGGGCCCAACCAGTATTAACGTTTCTTTCCATCCAGGACACAGCAGGGGCTTGAAGCTTATAGTTCAAGGCTGGGGATTATAGAAGCCCAAGAGCCCAGGCCTGGCCAGGCTTTTCAGTGGTAGGGCCCAACCCGTATTAACGTTTTGATAGTTCAAGTCTAGGGATTATAGAAGCCCAAGACCCCAGGTCTGGTCTGGCTTTTCAATGGCAGGCAACCAGTATTAATGTTTCTTTTCATAAACTATGATCCAGGACACAGCAGGGGCTTGAAGCTGATAGTTCAAGGCTGGGGATTATAGAAGCCCAAGACCCCAGGCCTGGCCTGGCTTTTCAGTGGTAGGGCCTAACTAGTATTAAAAATTATTTTCATAAACTATGATTCAGGACACAGCAGGGGTTAGAAGTTGATAGTTCAAGGCTGGGGATTATAGAAGCCCAAGAGCTCAGGCAAAGCCTAGGCCTGGCCAGGCTGTTCAGTGGCTGAGCCCAACCAGTATTAGAGTTTGTCTGCATTAACTGTATCCTTTTCGTTGTCAATTAGAGCAAAGATGGCTCCGACACGGAATCCACGGAAAAAGAAGACAGCATCAACTACCAACAGCTGAAGGACCAACTTAGCACGCTCACAACAGCCCTGGCAACCGTAACTGCGCAGAAATCCAAGATGGAGGCTAGTTTCCAAGCCGACAAAAAGAAACTTTGAGTAAGTCAACATTTTCCTTCTTTTCTTGCTGTTTTTAATAACCATACATTTTTTTAATATTATTGAAAAATTAACAATTATGTAAATTGACTAGAGTGGGATTCGAACCAGTGACCTTCTGAATACCGTACCTGCGCTCTTAACAACCGAGCTATCCAGCCCTGTGTTGGCAGTGTACTTAATAGTCAATTATCTTTGTTCGCTAGCCAGTCAGAAGCAGTGTTGGAGTCGAATCCTCAAATTCGAGTACAGAGTACATAGCCGAGTCCGAGTACCAAAATCCGAGTCCATGTCCAAGTACATGCACAGTACCAACACACAGTGCCAAAGCAGGCAGTTTGCTTCACAAATATGTTTATTGAAGTTGGACGTTAATTGTGCAACTCTTCTTAGAAATTCTTGTTTTACAAACCATGCAAATGACTAAAAAGTTCCCGATGACCTTCATACTCCCATTGTATAATTTATCGGAACATAATCAACTGTAAAATTGTAACAAAAATGAAATTTGCACTAAACATGCTAAATGTAAATGGTCGAGTACTCCCAAAGTTTGAGTACATAGACATGATAGAATCGAGTATGGGCCAAGTACATTTATTTTGGAGTACTTTTAATTTAGTACGGGCCGAGTATTTGCATGTTCTCGAATTATACTCGAGTACAAGTACTCCAACACTGCTTAAAGGGAGCATATAGGATTTTATTGAGTTTGAGACTGAAAATGGACTCAACAGTTTGTAAACAGTGCAAACAGTCACCATGGGAAATCTTGGTTTCGAACATTAGATGCTGTGTTTTTCAAGGAAATAAAGATTTAGTGTCTTTTCCAAAGATTGTTCGTCCGAACGATTTTTGGAACAAACAAATAAAGTAAACTATTCTTCATGTTTTATAAGAAAAATCGAGTTGGGTTTTCACTATTTTTCTCGTGACTCAGATGTCCGATTGAGCTCAAATTTTCACAGGTTTATTATTTCATGTACATGTTTGATCAGGCAAAGTATGAGTGCTGTCCTGCGACCTTTACCAATCATGTATTGTACCTTTGATAATCAATGATCAAAGTTTTGTCATACAAGAAACTTAACTTTTATAGTAATAATAATAATAATAATAATCTTTTATAAAGGAATTTGTAAAGCGCACATATCCACCTAATGAAAGGCGCTCAATGCGCTAGATGCACAGAGGAATAACAACAACAAAATATAAATATAAAGCATATACTAAACATGTACCAAAATAAGTATAACATGCAGGAGATTCCAACATTTATGAAAACACTAATGGGAGACTTTGGTTCCGGTGAAGACCGTTTCTCCAAAGTCTCCCATTGAATGCCTGAGCCATGAGATGGGTCTTCAGGGATGTCTGAAATAAGGAAATGGACTCTGAACTTTGAATATGTAAAGGTAGTTGGTTCCATAGGCGAGGAACTGCTACTGAAAATGATCTATAGTGTGGTTTCATATAGTGCAAAATGTGGTGGTCGCCATGACACATTGGACGCGCATTACATTACTCACAGTGTGAAATTAACTATGAATATCATGCGCAAGACGGCAAAGAAAGGTGGCGCAGGAGGAACATCGAACATCAGAAATATCTTCCCACATATTTGTGATGTTTGGTACATCGTACATCACAAATAAACAAATATCTGCGCAGTTTCGTTTTGCGATGTTTGCACGTGCATTATAATGATATATTACAATACATCGTACAACACAAATCTGCGCACATTTTTATTTGTGTATTTTTATAGTGGCATGATTTTTTCTGAAAATTTTTTTCTTGCTTTAGTTTACGATAATTAGAAAGTTATTAAAACAGCGGTCAACTGCCGCGAACAGCGCAATAACGTTATGTAGTTAGTGGTTGTGATTTACCCATAATGTCATGTGTCATGGCGGCCACAAAAATGCGTAAGGACACCTATCCCCCATGAGCGATGTGACCTGGGTTCAGACAGTAGATATTTGTGACATGATTGAATCATGCAAGATTGTTTGTAAGGTGTGAGGAGATCCATGATGTAAAAAGGGGCTTTGCCATTGAGAGCCTTATAGACAATGAATAGAAGCTTGTAGATTATCCTGTAAGAGACTGGTAACCAGTGAAGATCTTTTAGAATGGGGGTGATGTGAGCAGGCATTTTAGTTAAATGTAATGAGACTGATGCCTCTGACTTTTTGAATTCACAGCAAGAATTTGAGGAGTCTTTGTTGCACTATCAAGAAGGAAGAGAGCAGTTTGCTGAGGAGAAGTCTTAACTTCAGGAACAGCTCCAAGAGGTAATATCTGTTTGTTTGTCAGGCAGGTGGAATGTCTGTCTATCTGTCGGTTTGTAGAACCAGCTGCAATTTTCTTGAGTCTTGTAACCCTAACCCTCTGCACCTACCACAAAATATAAGAGCTGCTTGACTGTGGAAGTGTGTGGTATAAAAGCAGCACTTGTCTTGTTTGGTAGGTGTAGAAGGTTATGGTTAAGTCTTTCTGTGGAGACTGTGGTAATGTGTGATAAGCAGCTCTTGTCTTGTGTGGTAAGTGTAGAGGGTTAGGGTTAAGTCTCCCTGTGGAAAAGTGTGGTAAGCAGCTCTTGTCGTGTGTGGTAGGTGTAGATGGTTAAGGTTAACCCCAACCCTCTACACCTACCACACAACACAAGTGCTGCTAACCGCACACTGCTAAGGTCTCCACAGGGGGACTGGATATTTACCCTAACCCTCTACATCTACCACACCAGACAAGAGCTGCTTACCACACATTACCACAGTCTCCACATCAGAGGGACTTTACCCTAACCCTCTACATCTACCACACAGGTCAAGAGCTGCTTACCACACACTACCAGTCTCCACAGAGGGACTTAACCCTAACCCTCTTAGCTACACCTGCCACACATGACAAGTGCTGCTTACCACACACTACTAAGGTATCCACAGGGAGACTGGATCATAAACCACATATTATCAGACAAACCACACTGGTGTATTCAGGACCACACTTAACGCAGTAAAAACTATGTGTGGTAGTCTGTGGTATGCAGGAGGGTTAGGGTTCTTCGACCTCTTGATATTATTTCATCAGCCAGAATAATGGGTCAAAATGATCCCTATTTTTATTTTAAAAAAAGCCTGATTTAGACGGCATTTTGGTGTAAACATTCCAATTTGCTGTTTCATTTTTTAGGGACGGAACAAATCCAGAACACAGCAACAAGAACGGGAACAGGAACATGTAGACCACGCTGTTATGATCAGAGAACTACAGACACTACTAGCTCAGGAATGGAACGACAAGGAGAGACTAGAGAATAGGGTCAGGTCAAAGGTCATTGTCGTGAAATATGCAAATTACTTTGGTCAGAGGCTAAAACCGACTTTTTTCAGAAAGGCGCGCTATCTTCCTCATAGTTTATAGCTTTGACTACCAGGAACCATTTCGAGCAAGAAAAATGCCAATCAACTTGTCATGGAAGGATTTTGGTGTAATTTGAGGCCATTTTGTTAGTGAGTGAACTTTCAGAGAAACCGATGTGGGCCCCCACAGCAGTTTTTTTCAATTTTGGCCCAAAACCGACTCTTTTCAGAAATGCGCGCAATCTCCTTCATAGTTAGCTATGAATACCAGGAACCATTTCGAGCAAGAAAAATGCCAATCAACTTGTCATGGAAGGATTTTGGTGTAATTTGAGGCCATTTTGTTTGTGAGTGAAACTTGAAAAATTTTATGTGGTCCCCCACATGAGTTTTTTTTATTTTTGCCCAAAAACTGACTTTTTTCAGAAATGCGCGCTATCTTCCTCATAGGTCGCTATGACTACCAGGAACCATTTCGAACAAGAAAAATGCCAATCAACTTGTCATGGAAGGATTTTTGTGTAATTTGAGGCCATTTTGTTTGTGAGTGAAACTTCAAAAATTTTATGTGGTCCCCCACATGAGTTTTTTAGATTTTTGCCCCAAAACTGACTTTTTTCAGAAATGCGCGCTATCTTCCTCATAGGTCGCTATGACTACCGGGAACCATTTCGAACAAGAAAAACTCCAATCAACTTGTCATGGAAGGATTTTTGTGTAATTTGAGGCCATTTTGTTCGTGACTGAAACTTCAAAAATTTTATGTGGTCCCCCACATGAGTTTTTTTTATTTTTGCCCCAAAACTGACTTTTTTCAGAAATGCGCGCTATCTTCCTCATAGGTCGCTATGACTACCAGGAATCATTTCGAACAAGAAAAAGTCCAATCAACTTGTCATGGAAGGATTTTTGTGTGATTTAAGGCCATTTTGTTTGTGACTGAAACTTCAAAAATTTTATGTGGTCCCCCACATGAGTTTTTTCGATTTTTGCCCCAAAACTGACTTTTTTCAGAAATGCGCGCTATCTTCCTCATAGGTCGCTATGACTACCGGGAACCATTTCGAACAAGAAAAATTCCAATCAACCTGTTATGGAAGGATTTTTGTGTAATTTGAGGCCATTTTGTTTGTGACCGAAACTTCAAAAAAATTTTATGTGGTCCCCCACATGAGTTTTTTTTATTTTTGCCCAAAAACTGACTTTTTTCAGAAATGCGCGCTATCTTCCTCATAGGTCGCTATGACTACCAGGAACCATTTCGAACAAGAAAAATGCCAATCAACTTGTCATGGAAGGATTTTTGTGTAATTTGAGGCCATTTTGTTTGTGAGTGAAACTTCAAAAATTTTATGTGGTCCCCCACATGAGTTTTTTAGATTTTTGCCCCAAAACTGACTTTTTTCAGAAATGCGCGCTATCTTCCTCATAGGTCGCTATGACTACCGGGAACCATTTCGAACAAGAAAAACTCCAATCAACTTGTCATGGAAGGATTTTTGTGTAATTTGAGGCCATTTTGTTCGTGACTGAAACTTCAAAAATTTTATGTGGTCCCCCACATGAGTTTTTTTTATTTTTGCCCCAAAACTGACTTTTTTCAGAAATGCGCGCTATCTTCCTCATAGGTCGCTATGACTACCAGGAATCATTTCGAACAAGAAAAAGTCCAATCAACTTGTCATGGAAGGATTTTTGTGTGATTTAAGGCCATTTTGTTCGTGACTGAAACTTCAAAAATTTTATGTGGTCCCCCACATGAGTTTTTTCAATTTTTGCCCCAAAACTGACTTTTTTCAGAAATGCGCGCTATCTTCCTCATAGGTCGCTATGACTACCGGGAACCATTTCGAACAAGGAAAATGCTAATGAACTTGTCATGGAAGGATTTTTGTTTAATTTGAGGCCATTTTGTTCGTGACTGAAACTTCAAAAATTTTATGTGGTCCCCCACATGAGTTTTTTCGATTTTTGCCCCAAAACTGACTTTTTTCAGAAATGCGCGCTATCTTCCTCATAGGTCGCTATGACTACCAGGAACCATTTCGAACAAGAAAAAGTCCAATCAACTTGTCATGGAAGGATTTTTGTGTAATTTGAGGCCATTTTGTTCGTGACTGAAACTTCAAAAATTTTATGTGGTCCCCCACATGAGTTTTTTCGATTTTTGACCAAAAACTGACTTTTTTCAGAAATGCGCGCTATCTTCCTCATAGGTCGCTATGACTACCGGGAACCATTTCGAACAAGAAAAACTCCAATCAACTTGTCATGGAAGGATTTTTGTGTAATTTGAGGCCATTTTGTTCGTGACTGAAACTTCAAAAAATTTATGTGGTCCCCCACATGAGTTTTTTCGATTTTTGACCAAAAACTGACTTTTTTCAGAAATGCGCGCTATTTTCCTCATAGGTCGCTATGACTACCAGGAACCATTTCGAACAAGAAAAAGTCCAATGAACTTGTCATGGAAGGATTTTTGTGTAATTTAAGGCCATTTTTTTATAGATTTTTGCCCAAAAACTGACTTTTTTCAGAAATGCGCGCTATCTTCCTCATAGGTCGCTGTGACTACCGGGAACCATTTCGAACAAGGAAAATGTTAATGAACTTGTCACGGAAGGATTTTTGTTTAATTTGAGGCCATTTTGTTCGTGACTGAAACTTCAAAAAATTTATGTGGTCCCCCACATGAGTTTTTTCCATTTTTGCCCAAAAACTGACTTTTTTCAGAAATGCGCGCTATCTTCCTCATAGGTCGCTATGACTACCGGGAACCATTTCGAACAAGGAAAATGCCAATGAACTTGTCATGGAAGGATTTTTGTTTAATTTGAGGCCATTTTGTTCGTGACTGAAACTTCAAAAATTTTATGTGGTCCCCCACATGAGTTTTTTCGATTGTTGCCCCAAACTGACTTTTTTCAGAAATGCGCGCTATCTTCCTCATAGGTCGATATGACTACCGGGAACCATTTCGAACAAAAAAAACTCCAATCAACTTGTCATGGAAGGATTTTTGTGTAATTTTAGGCCATTTTGTTCGTGACTGAAACTTCAAAAATTGTATGTGGTCCCCCACATGAGTTTTTTCGATTTTTGATCAAAAACTGACTTTTTTCAGAAATGCGCGCTATCTTCCTCATAGGTCGCTTTGACTACCGGGAACCATTTCGAACAAGGAAAATGCCAATGAACTTGTCATGGAAGGATTTTTGTTTAATTTGAGGCCATTTTGTTTGTGACTGAAACTTCAAAAATTTTATGTGGTCCCCCACATGAGTTTTTTCGATTTTTGCCCCAAAACTGACTTTTTTCAGAAATGCGCGCTATCTTCCTCATAGGTCGCTATGACTACCGGGAACCATTTCGAACAAGAAAAATTCCAATCAACCTGTTATGGAAGGATTTTTGTGTAATTTGAGGCCATTTTGTTTGTGACCGAAACTTCAAAAAAATTTTTATGTGGTCCCCCACATTTTTTTTTAGATTTTTGCCCAAAAACTGACTTTTTTCAGAAATGCGCGCTATCTTCCTCATAGGTCGCTGTGACTACCAGGAACCATTTCGAACAAGGAAAATGCCAATAAACTTGTCATGGAAGGATTTTTGTTTAATTTGAGGCCATTTTGTTCGTGACTGAAACTTCAACAATTTTAAATACCACCGGTAGTTTTTGTCCGGCGACATGCAAAATGTGATGCAATTTCGTGTTTCATATCTTTACAACGCCATTGAAATCATCGGACAATAAAAATGGCAGATTGTGCTGTAAGTAGTATGTTATAATACAGGGTTTCGGCTCTGAAAATACTCAAGTCTTCGGATGACATGATTGGTTGAATATCCGTATGATGTGCGTTCTTCACGTCGGCCATTGCGTGATGTTACGTCGTAACTCCCGATATGCACGATGCTGAGAAATCAGCATCACACGGAAGGTGCAGCGTGCGAAATATTAAACTTTCCATGAAGGTTCAATGAATTTAAAGATCTCTGTGTATTAGAATATGCTTCCACTTGATACTCAAAGCCATCTTCACCTCAAGTCATGTTTATAATTATTCAGTTCACATCGGTAAAGATCTTTGACAGATTGTGATTGTAAACACGCTTTCACGTGCAGTTGATCGTGCATGCATGCACCACACACACACACTCAATCCAAATAGCTTTCCGCAAACGTTATGCCGATTAATTGTTCCACATGCAAGGTTCTGATTGGTTTATATGTGTGCTCCCATGGAATGTGTGTACATAAAGTGGGACAATCATGATCGCACTACAAGCGTACTGGCGTATTTTAATCAAATTTGCGTACAAAATACGACAATTGCGTACTGGTTGGCAGTAGGCCTGGGCGATTAACTCGATTAATTGATTAATCGCGAATGTTGTCGATTAGTAAATTCTGAACTACTCGATTAATCGTGCCAGCGCGATTAGTGCCTTCGAGTTGCGATTAATTCCATGAGTTCCTACTATTCTCAGTCGATCAATAGCCATACCGTGTGTGTTGCATGGAGCAGCTGCATAGACTTGATGAGAAGTCGTTAGACATTCGTGTTTTGTCCGTCCGTCTGTCAAAATTAGGTACAATCATTATGCATCATGCATCGTTCGTATCACGGTGAGGCAACGCAATCTAATTGATTCAATAGGGGTCGAGGGTGTATGTACCGCGGTCGCATCCCCGCATGTTGGACATTACGTACGCAGGACGTACACAGTGTAATGTGAACACGCACACCGTACCCCTGGTGTAGCGATACAATTACCGACTTGATATCAAGTCTGCTTGCTGCACGTGCACCGGATGCCCGCCCAATTGTGACAGCACCATGACAACATTTTGAGATAACACTGCAATTGGCCAGTAGCCCTTCTAATAATACTGCCTTATATGGTCAGCGTGGATGAGGCATGAATGAGGGCTATACCATTTCGCTGTTTATTGAGGTACATTTAGTTACGTTGCATTTTCAATGAATACTATTTATCTCACTTAGTAATAAAACGAAAGGTTCTCGCACACAAACATGAGTTATTGGATATACATACAGTTTAAACGTGTCGGGGTGAATTTTTATTCAAGCCTGACAGCTGACAACAAAGTTTTTCTCAACCTAGGCCCACGTGTTTACAATGGATTGGGCACCATGGCCAGCGAGGCTTGGCGCATGGCGCGATGGCATTCAACTACTCGAGTACAGACACTACTCGATTAGACGATTACTGTATTGTTTCGTATCGTATGATAATCATGAAGTGAACATCTGGAGTAATCGTGAAATATAAAATAATCGCGATGTGTTTAGTAATCGTGAACTGTATAATAATCGTGTTCACTGTTCAGTAATCGTGAACTTTATAATAATCGTGTTCACCGTTCAGCCTACATAGGGTGTACATAATGTGTCATCGTGTGCTATCGTTGACCTGTACATGCATGTATGGGACTACGTCTGTGTGTACGTACGTGAGGCAGTAACTGCATGCCTTGTCGGCCAACACTCCGCGAAATTACCCTACTTTACTGAAGGAATACCAATATTATGGACGATATTAGCTTCACAAATTTTGCATTATAACAAAAATGGCAGTGCTCAATGCCTCGGAAATCAGAACTGATCGCTGTTAAAACTTGTAAGAATCAATGCATTACACTAGTGCAGTTTACTGCAGTGTCGCTATGATGAAAACAAGGTACGTGCCGCTTGTATAGTCACTTCCGTGTAATCGCGATTAAACGATTAATCGCGATTATTTCCTCCGCGATTAATCGATTAGTGAAAAGCACTAATCGCCCAGGCCTATGTGGCAGGTCTGTGAAGGTCATATGTTGCCTCAGTTGGGATTGCATGATTGGTAGTCTCAGAGGTTGCAATTCAGCACATTAGCTGTGAGTAAGGATGATGAGACTCCCAAATTATTATTATTATTATTTTCGCCTCTATGTTCCTAATTTCTCATAGGTCTCGGGAAGGAACCAATTTGGAATATCTGAAGAATGTGGTGCTGTGCTATCTCCAGACAGAGAGCCATTCCAAGAGGCAACAGATGTTCAACGCCATAGCAACCATCCTCCAGTTCACCCGAAAAGAGGTACTTTAAAGCATTAACCCTATTAACTCACCTACGATGTGGTATCCTAAATACCACAATACACCACAGTGCGGTTTGTGTGGTTTATAAATGGTCCAGTCCACCTGTTTGCTAGTGGAGACTGGTAATGTGTGGTCAACAGCTCTTGTATTTATGATATGTGCATACGAAGATTAGGGTCAATATATTGTCTCAAAATGCATGAAATCTACAGGGGCCAATAGCGCTCCGCACTTGCGCTAAACATAGCACCGGATCTCAGACGAACATTGCAACCATGCAAACGTGTGTGTGTGCACGTGCATGTACACGACGTGTGTGAGACAATGTTTGTCTGACATCCGGGGATTTTGTGACGTCATTAGTGCGGAGCACTATTTCATAGAGCTTCTTTACAACTAGACATGTGTTTGTGAACAAACACTGAGCTGTTTCGAGTATGTTTTATAAAATGTACGAAACAAACATGTACAAAATTGGCCCAGGACAGAGAAATAAATAGTTTATCAGCGGTGTCTGAATTGTTTTAAAAACGGAACGTCGTCACTAGTCATGAGAAACACAGAAATGGCAGAGTCTACTATTGGCCAGCACGCATAGTATGTATGGTTGTGCTTATGGGCGGTGGAAACAGCAAAATGACTGATTTTCTAGCACTTCGTGCTACGTTTACGTGTACACAATTGGCCCACTACTATGGATAGCCATATCAGCGGTCCAAAAAGTTCCAAAGCACGTGTTTTGTGTTATGTTTGACTCTAAATGGCAAAATTAATTATACAAAAAAATCAATAAAAAATCAAGCGATGACGTCATGGTGACATCACTTCACATTAGGGATACTAATACCATTTCCTACCTACCTACCTACCAAGTTTCAATACAATCGGATATTCGCTTATATGTGATTCTTGGAAAAAATGGCAAAATTCAATATTCAAAAATCAAAGAAAAAATCAGCTGATGACGTCATCGTGACGTCACTTCACATTTAGGATACTAGTACCATTCCCTACCTACCCACCAAGTTTCATCACCATCGGATATTCTCTTGTATGTGAATCTGAAAATTGGCTTTTTGATGACGTCATCATGATGTCACACCTTTTTGGTACAATTGTGGCATTTGCTTATAACCTAACAAACATTTTACCTAAAGAATTTCGAAAATACAATTTGTCGTTCAGAAGATATAAAGAAAAGGTCCAAAAATTGAATAACACATGACGTCAAGTATGAAGTTAATCGGAAAAAGAAAAAGAAGAAAAAATATAAGAAAAACAAAAGCTTTTCCGCGGTGTACGAAACAGCTAATTAGCATAACATTTTTTTTTGGCTTTTGTTCGCTGACCATGAATATTAAATCAAATTTTCAATGGTGTTTTCTTTTATTGAGCAAGCTATGTTTGTGCTAAGCAATTTTTTGTGCTAAGCATCTCTATGAATTTGGCCCGGCCCCAGATTATGGGTTGGAATCCAGCCATGGGGTTAATAGTGGTGCTTGCGTCCTTGCACAAGACGCTTTGTTACATATTGCTTCTCCTCACCCAAGAGTAAATGGGTACATGTGAGGGTAGACGTACATGACGTTACAAGGTGGCCAGTCCATTAAGCCCTGCCCTTTTTTGTTTCTGACAAACCACTCCCTAATTGCTTCATGCCTGACATACGTTTGATACGCATCAAATAAAACATGGGCGGATTGCATCGTGCATTATGGCGTCGGACATCAGCCCATATTCATTGCACGTGTGTTCATAGGAGGGGCTTAATTAGTAGATCAGTTTACAGTGACCCCATCCGCATGACTAATGTAATGACCCAGGTCAAAGGTCAAATTTATTAACTCTTCTCCAATTCTCGATCGTTCACAGAAAGAAGGCGTTATGAAGAAACAAGGCGCGTCGTGGTGGGGATACGCCCAGAAGTGACCTAACGCTACGCCAACCAAAAATCACGAAGAATAATGTATATTTTTTTATCAATAACATGGGACATACTCTTTTAACTTCCACAAAAAAGCTTACCATGGCTATTTAATTGTCGACCGTTAAAAATTACGGCTTTAAATTTTGTAGTGCACCCTCATTTGAGGAGCCAGTGTCAGTTAACTTATAGCAGTTATTTGTTTTTGGGCAAACTGATTTCAAAATAAGATAAAGACTTAAAGGTAGTATCATACTTTGGTTTTTGTCAAAGTAATACAGATTCGTGGGCAAAAATATCAAGGAAGATACAGAAAAAGTTATCTGTGAAAATGTCAGTCCCGTACGTTGCCCACTTTTTGAGAAAACAGCGAAAAACGGCCACAGTTTTTCTCTTTTATTTTTGATCTTTTAAAAGATCAAAAAGATTTTCGGTCGTTGTTTTACTAATTTCTGGATAAATACACCATTTTAGGCGGAACAATTTTAATTGCATGTTTCTACCAGCACCATCTTCATACCCTGAAAGTTATACGTAAATCTGTGAACATCTCTGTTTTGGTCTCTTACCAAAGTATGACACAACCTTTAAATCACTTCTCCCCGGGAAGTGATTTATCCGCCATTACTGGTGTGTCCCAGCTGCCTGCCTTTTGTCCGGAAACAAAAGAATTTACACTCAGCCGCACTCTATAATTGCAGGGTGTACGTCCCCTGATTAGGGGGACGTACACCCTGCAGTATAGTGTGCGGCGGATGTAAATTCTTTTGTTGCCGGACAAAATACGGGCGGGAACACTGCAGTAATGACAGGTGTTTTCTACCTCCATGGTCGCGCCGTCAGATCGGTGTATAGTATCGATGTATACATTTTTCAAATTGAAAACGGACAAAATCTATTTATGAAAACTTCCTTCTTCATGGGCCATTCTCCCTTTAAAGGTAGTATCATACTTTGGTAGCATACCGAAACACAATTCTTCACAGATTTACCTATAACTTACAGGGTAAAAAGATGGTGATGGTAGAAACATACTGTTAACATTTTTCTGCCTGTAATGCTGTATTTATCCCGAAAAGAGTAAAACCAGTCAGCAAAATTATTTTGGATCTTTTAAAGATCAAAAATAAAATAGAAAAGACTGAAGAAATACTGTGGCTATTTTTCACTGTTTTCTCAAAAAGTGGGCACCGTATGGGACTGAAATTTTCACAGATGTCTGTTACTGTATCTTCCTTGATATTTTTTGCACATGAACATGATGAATCTGTATTTCTTTGACAAAAACCAAAGTATGATATTACCTTTAAACCTGATCATGTGCAGGTCTAGAAATATAACATTTGTACAAAATGTGCATGAAATGTTTATTTGGATATTGAAATCATTTTCACTGTATCTCAAATGAGTGAAACATGACGCTAAATCAGATGTGCATGATTGTGACCAAACAGCAGAATTAATTTGTCAATTTATGTATCACTTTGTATGTTTGATCTGTTTGTGGTTGTTTTTAGTGTGTTTCGGATGCATGTAATTGGGTAACAGAAAGTGTTATTCCTGAAAATGGCTATCATTTTGGCTTTTAAAATATACAAAAGTGCATGCGGTCCAAGCCCAGCCATCCTTAAGTTTTGTATCAAATTCTTCCGGCTCAGCATTTTGTTGGAACTTTGTGTCCTGGTACTCCTGATACAATTCAAACTTTGTGAGTTTGCTTATTTTGTAAAAGTTATTACTCAAATATTGCTACAGGTATTGAAGAGATGAAATAATATTTGTATTGTGTTTAAAGTAAATTTTCCTTTTAAGCTTACATTTGGAATTATTGATGCTATGTGCGATTTTAAGAAAATATAGTTCACTTGTACTTCATGGCAAAATGAACACCTTTGTGTGCTTTCCATCTTTTATGTTCTTAATAAAAATTAACAGCCCACACAATAGGGTGGGGGGGGGGGTGGAGCTGGGCAACAAACCAGAGCACAAATAGCCAAGATTATCATTCATTTATGCCTGTGCCGTGTATAAAATATTATGTACCCGACTCAATGCACCACACAAAATACATGTACCTGAAAAAAAATCAATGGGCCGTTAAGCTGAATATCATATTCTTTGTAACCTCAAATGTTTTTTAAACTATGCAACTTGGTGGTCGTGCAACTAATATATTGTGTAATTACGACTGGTTATCACAACCTGGGGTTCAGTGCTTCAGCCTGTTGTGGAGACTTGAAAAATGTTGGCTTAAAATCTTGCGCTACATTGTTTTGAACGTGGAGGGTTGTTTTGTTTTTCTCGGGCTAATTAGCAAACATTATAATTAGCTAACAAACAAAAATTTGAAAAGAATTGGGTAGATGAGGGTTCAAACTACCATTTACAGTATTGCACCAAAAACCAAACCCAAGACGAATGGGGAACAATATGCGATACTGACTGGGATGAACCAGACGGCAAGGTATGTGAAATGTTACATAATCAATCATTATTCGTGAAACAATGTTTCTGTGTGAAAACACATAAAAGTTCTATTTATTCAAATGTCTCTGTGAACTAAAATCCCCTGAAATACTGTCATCGTGGAGGGAACTGCAGCTGAATACCTCAAGATCTGCAAGTTACGGGTGCACCCAAGTAAATAGTCCCAAAATCTGTCCTCCGAGCTCATTAATAAAAGTTAAGCAATCAATATATTTTAAATAAGAGAGTTGTGAGAGCTATGAAAATGAGGGATTGACGAAATATGGCTCTGGACCTCCTGCCTGGAATCTGGCCTTCCATTTGTGACCATTTGTGATGCAATTTTTGGTGAGAAAATGGGTCTATTTCAGCCGCTTTGCAGAGGGATGTTTTTTGGAAAATGGAGTTCTTTGACTGGAGTGATCCACACCTTGTTTCAAAAATTCAATGGTCAACCCACCATAAAATGAAAAGAAAATGAAAGGTGACATGTTCATCATCATTTTTCTGTGCAACTTGAACAGTTGTTAGAGTTCTGTATATTTTTAAATGATTTTTGAAGTATAAGGATTTATCACTGCTGTCTAAGGGAGTTTATTTGCTTTATCGATTCTTTTTGCGGTATCGATTCTTTTTGCGATGGAATCGATTTTAGAGATGGTATCGATTCTAGCGGCGGTATCGATTCTATCGGCAGTATCGATTCTTTCGGCGGTATCGATTCTTTCGGCGGTATCGATTCTTTTTGCGGTATCGATTCTTTCGGCGGTATCGATTATTTTTGCGGTATCGATTCTTTTTGCGGTATCGATTCTTTCGGCGGTATCGATTCTCTAGGCGGTATCGATTCTTTCGGCGGTATCGATTCTATCGGCGGTATCGATTCTTCTTGTGGTATCGATTCTTTTTGCGGTATCGATTCTTCTTGCGGTATCGATTCCTTTTGTGGTATCGATTTTTTCGGCGGTACCGATTATAGCGGCGGTATCGATTTTAGCGCTGGTATCGATTATAGCTATGGTATCGATTTTAGCAATGGTATCGATTTTAGCGTTGGTATCGATGTGATCATTAAACAGTCAATCCCAGGCCGGCCATAACCGTGGAGCCAGTGTTACGGCAGCTAGGGTTGGACTAAAATCGCATCTTCTTTGCATGGCTGAGGATTTCAGTAAAACAAAATTCGCCAGTGAATTTTTGTGAATGACTTAGGTTTCCAAGGAAAGCTTGAGGAAAATGCACATTGATTCTTGACTACATGGGACTCATAGTTAAGTTATACATCATTGCAGGGGGTAAGCCAGTGAATGAGGTAAAAAAAAACACCTCTAAAAATGATCATGTTAATGGATTAAATGAGAAATTAATAGTTGAAAGTCACATGTCACATGTAAAATACTATACAAAGGTGTGTGCCTACTGTTCACTTAGTCCCAAAACCCGTCCGCCGAGCTCATTTATAAAAGTGGAAGACTCAATATATTATAAATGAGAGAGTTCCAATTAGAGTTCTGAGAGCCATGAAATTGAGGGATTGAAGAAATATGGCACTGGACCTCCTGCCTGGACTTTGGGTTTCCATTTGTGATCATTTTTGATGCAATTGGGTGAGAAATTGAGTTTAATTAAGCCGCTTTGCAGAGGGATTTTTTTTAATGGCCTCTTTGACTGAAGTGAACCATATACTATGTTTTAGGGGTGGTCAGCTGAGGATGACTATATCTCAAAAATTCAATGGTCGACCCGCCATAAAATGAAAAGAAAATGAAAGGTAACATGTTCATCTTCATTTTTCTGTGCAACCTGAACACCTGTGAGACTCTTGAGTATTTTAAAATGAAAAAAAAAAATTTGGTACTGCTGGTATAATTATATTCTCAAGTAAAAACGACCAAAACTGATAGCGAACATCTGACGCATGAGGGCGCTATTTTTGTAAACACACGCATTCATGAGAGAGAGACCATTTTTGTGTACATCGGCTGCAACTGCATTCAACGATTTGAGGAGATTTTCGTCTGCTTTCCTGCCCGAGTCATTAGCAGAAGAGGCATTTTCCAGGTGAGTCTTGGTCTGAGTTTTACTAGAGATTATCTTTAATACACTTTTAGCTCAAAACGAAGTCTTTTTGTGGCTTTTTTTCTACAGCAAATTTTAAATGCCACTTCAACTTGTACAAGAATTGCACTGACGACCATCATTTGTGCACAACTCTATGGAACCAGCAGCAGAGGGCGTTTTGAGATAAATTGCTGCTGCTGCATTCAAAGTGTATCATTGTAGGTCAAAACAATGGCATTACCTCAGTTAAGTACACTCAGGTTAGCTGGTACCGAGTCCCAGTTGTATTTAGGTAAGTTAGTTTACTGTAGAAGCTGGGTACCAGCTAGACCCAGTAACTGGGGCGCTGAACTCCCTTTTTTGACTTTTGGGGTTGAAGGTCGGTCTAGCGCCCCAGTGAATTATATTGCTCCAAATGTGTTGTACACAGGAAAAACAAAATTTCACGGCACTTTCGCCGAAAATGTCCCCAAATTACACCAAAAACATCACAAACAGAATTGAAACTCACTCCATTGCTTCTACGAAAGTCAAAGATGAAATACATTTGGAGCAATATATTTCACTGGGGCGCTAGACCGACCGTCAACCCAACAAGGAAAAAAAGGGAGTTCAGCGCCCCAGTTACTGGGTCTAGGTACCAGCTACCCTGAGTGTACTTAACTGAGGTAACCCCAAAAAAATCTCGTCAAACTCACTTTTTAGATATGCTACACCAGTGTTACACAGCTGAGATTGAAGTTTATCATAAATTGTATGCAGTATACTGCTGTGCATTTTCTGAGCTTTTGAAAACAGGAAAAAGCTTTGAAAAAATTAGCGGTTACCCGAGCTCCGATTTATAAAAGTGAATGACAGCGCTGTATTGCGCACGTGTTGATAATGTGCACGATCAAAGGATGCATAGTGCTGTATGTAGGAGTGTGTAAAACATGCTATGTACAACGATCGTTGCGTCAAGGTATACATGAGTTTCTGGTCTCGATCTACGTGCGTGTTTGGGAATCTTGCGATGATTTGGTGCCGGCAACCTTACAGAATATTCAGTCATAATGTCACTTGCTACATTCACAATGGTATGGTGTTCCATTTGTGCCGTCAACGTGTCGCATTTGCTTGTTTGTTTTGGGGGTTTTTTTTGGCGTCGCATTTACAATACATGTAATACAATACAAATCGATACAAGTAATAAACTGAGCACTGGAAACTGCTCATGGGCAAAAAAAAGATGCGACGCCAAAAAACAATTGTGACAACAAAAAAATGCGACGCGTTGACGGCACAAATGGAACACCATACCAGTGTCAATGTTGGAAGTCCCAGAATGACGTCATCATGTTTACAAACTCACTCCTCGCGCTTTACGGATTTCGGGCAAATTGAGGTGAGAATGAAAACTCCCTTAAAGAGTGTATCCAGTACGTAGAATACTTGTAAAAAAAAGAACTTCTGTGTATTCCTGAGTCCATATCCTGCCTGAAAAAACAAAAACTCAAAATACCATTCCGACCTTTTGAGTTGGGCTTTAATTATTGTATTTTCTTATATAAGCATTTTCATAATCATATCACCAACATAGATGCAAACCCTTACTGTTTATATGCTCCTGTGCAGCGGACAAGGCATGCCGTAGCTGTGCTATACCATCTGACCCATCCAGTCCTTTTATGGGCCTTCTGCATTGAGAATCCACAATCCATTTTGTTTCATTCATTTTCCTCTTTCTTTATTTGACAGTTACAATGGACAAAAACGTTGACACGATTCAGGTTCAGCTACCTTCAAATATCAGGATAACCAGCCTTTTCACCTATGAACTGGAGAGGGCGCTAGTTGCTGACAAGCTTTATATGATCATCCATTCGTTAAAGGATTTGCCATCTGTGTTTCATGAGGGAACGTCAATCTGAACCATCTGCAGGTAAGGATGTTTCCATATCAACATCTGCATGTATGATTTACAGCTGTTGCTAATGGGGTTGCCGTAGATAGTGTCTGTCTCCCTCTAGTGATCATCATGACTCAAGTATTGCCATTCAAGTGAGTGTCTGTCTCCTTCTAGTAATCATCGTGAGTCAGGTATTGCCACTCAAGTGAGTGTCTGTCTCCTTCTAGTAATCATCGTGAGTCAGGTTTTGCCACTCAAGTGAATGTCTGTCTCCTTCTAGTAATCATCGTGAGTCAGGTATTGCCACTCAAGTGAGTGTCTGTCTCCTTCTAGTAATCATCGTGAGTCAGGTATTGCCACTCAAGTGAGTGTCTGTCTCCTTCTAGTAATCATCGTGAGTCAGGTATTGCCACTCAAGTGAATGTCTGTCTCCTTCTAGTAATCATCGTGAGTCAGGTATTGCCACTCAAGTGAGTGTCTGTCTCCTTCTAGTAATCATCGTGAGTCAGGTATTGCCACTCAAGTGAATGTCTGTCTTTCTCTAGTGATCTTCATCTCATTTATTTATGTGCACTTTAGAGACTCCCCACTCTTGAAAATAGAAGACGTGTTAACATGGTTAATTATTGTATTTTCTTATAAAAGCATTTTCATAATCATATCACCAACATAGATGCAAACCCTTACTGTTTATATGCTCCTGTGCAGCGGACAAGGCATGCCATAGCTGTGCTATACCATCTGACCCATCCAGTCCTTTTATGGGCCTTCTGCATTGAGAATCTACAATCCATTTTGTTTCATTCATTTTTGTCTTTCTTTATTTGACAGTTACAATGGAGAAAAACGTTGACACGATTCAGGTTCAGTTCACCTATGATCTGGAGAGGGCGCTAGTTGCTGACAAGGTTGATATGATCATCCATTCGTTAAAGGATTTGCCATCTGTGTTTCATGAGGGAACGTCAATCTGAACCATCTGCAGGTAAGGATGTTTCCATATCAACATCTGCATGTATGATTTACAGCGGTTGCTAATGGGGTTGCCGTAGACAGTGTCTGTCTCCTTCTAGTGATCATCATGAGTCAAGTATTGCCACTCAATTGAGTGTCTGTCTCCTTCTAGTAATCATCGTGAGTCAGGTATTGCCACTCAAGTGAATGTCTGTCTCCTTCTAGTAATCATCATGAGTCAGGTATTGCCACTCAAGTGAGTGTCTGTCTCCTTCTAGTAATCATCGTGAGTCAAGTATTGCCACTCAAGTGAGTGTCTGTCTCACTTGAAAAAAAATCAAAAATCTAATCTGACATCGGTCTCACTTGAAATATAGGGCAATTCCACGATAACACCGTGACGCTTTAGAAGATATTTTCACTCTTCAAATGTAAATAGCAAACTAAATGTAAGCCTAGAGAACAAACTTTCAATGTGTATCTATTACTATCAGCACAGGGAACTTAAAAAAGGAAAGAATTAATGAAACTTCATAATAATTAATAAGTTATGAATGATTAATTACTACCGTAACACCGTGACGCAAAATGGACATGCATTTGTTCACTCTTTGTTTACTAAACAAACTCTGTGAAGTTAAAGAATATTGTTGGTGGCGTACCGTAACACCGTGACACTTATATACATTTACACATGATATTCAGGAATACTGTACATTTCACAGGGGTTTCAAGATAGTATTTCCTCCAAGTTGTTATCATGGGGTGATTTTCGCACGTTTTGCCTGCTTTTCCACTTGTCAGCATTACAAATGACAAAATATGTTCGTAAAGATGTTTAAAAAATTTGCATTCTTGGACAGCAGTGCGTTTTGCAGGGACCCCCCCCCCCCTTTTTCTTTGTCAGATACAATAGGTTTGGAAACGAGTGCTGATTTGCCTCACCCATTTTTCAGGGTTGACACTTGCTTCTGTCTGGTTGTTCTCTTAATATGTTTGTTCCATTTTTATTTCTCCCCCTCTTTTCCTTCACCTGAGCACCTCAACCCCACTCTGCCTTCCATTGTCTTACACTGGTTCCAGTATACAGTTGATATTTTGAAGAAGTTACTTGTATTATTGACTGCATTAGTATCATTCTAAATGCCTTTGGCTTAGCCCTTTTGTTTATTGTAAAACAGTTCTCAAAACATCAAGCCTCCAACAAATGGTCACCCCAACAAAAGTCATTTCCATTAATTTTCTGTGCTATTGCAATGCAAGTCACTGTGTTACAGTCACGGTGTTACAGTTACTGTAACACCGTGACAGGTTTTTAACACTTTTTAATTAATTAACAAAATGACCGATCATCATTTCAGTACTTGTATATGGTACTTATTTGTGCTCATGATTTGGACAATCAAAATCATTCCTTCTGTGTTTGTACTTTTCATATAATATCAAAAACATTCGTTTTCACTGTAACACCGTGACAATTAATTACAATAAATTAAGTATTCACTGAAGCATGATAAATTGAAATTATTGAACTTTTGATCAATTTATTATGACAATCAACCCTGAAACTCTGAAAATAAGTTGACAGTTTGCACTTTCTTTTTTTATTTCTCTTGCCACATCCATTTAACATCAATGTATTTTTTAATATTTAATTGAAATTTTAGTATGCTGATTTCATTTGCGTATTTAGACATGTTAATTATGTTATTTTTGAATTCAATGATTATTTTTGAAAAAATTCAGTCCTTTAGCATTAATTTGATACCAAAACCATTAAGATCTGACAAGTTTGAAAATTGCAAAACTACCACTTTTTGACACGTGAGTCAAAAATAAAAATCCTGCTTCTCCGGGTCTCGAACCTGGGATTTCTAGCTCTCAGGTCCGGACATCTTCCAAACTGCCACTTTTTGACACGCAAGTTGAAAAAAAAAAAATTCTTCAGATCCGGGTCTCAAACCAGGACTTTTTTGTTCTCAGGTCAGGACCTGTTCAAAACTGCCACTTCTTGACACGCGAGTTGAAAACTTATTTCATATATAATTTTGTCTTTTCAGAATTTGCTAGAAAACTAGAAGAAGAATCTAGGGGATCCATTGAAGATTATGGCAGGCTGTCAAGGTATGGATCTAAATCATCGCACAGGTATGATGTCTAAATCTTTTCACAGATTAAAAAAAAAATCAAATTCGACACCACACTCGCTTGAAATATATGCAAATTTGGCATTATTGTCACGGGTCAAAAAGTTGCAGTTTTCACCAGCTCCGGACCCGAGAGCCACCTTTTGACACTTCAAAAAAATTGAATCGAAAAAAATTGAACTTTGGATTTTGACTTGTTATGTCTTGTTGTGACTTGTAATGACTTATGGTGTTTTATTTTGACTTGACGTGACTTGTGATGACTTGTTGTGACTTGTGGTGACCTCTGGTGACTTGTGATGACTTGTTGTGACTTGTGGTGACTTGTGTTGCCCTCTGGTGACTTGACGTGACTTGTGATGACTTGTGATGACTTGTGGTGACCTCTGGTGACTTGTGATGACTTGTTGTGACTTGTGGTGACTTGTGTTGCCCTCTGGTGACTTGAGGTGACTTGTGATGACTTGAGTTGACTTGTGATGACTTGTGGTGACTTGTGGTGACTTGTAGTGATTTGAGGTGACTTGTGGTGACTTGAGGTGACTTGTGGTGACTTGTGGTGACTTGTGTTGCCCTCTGGTGACTTTTGATGAGTCAATAACCAACTGTGGCAAAACTCCAACAAACACAAGTTTTGTGGGTATTTTTTTATACTGTACCATTTCATTTGGAGGAAATTATACTTTTCCTCTGACTTTTGTACTGATTTGCAGGTTGATGGCTGTTGCACTGTCTAGACCCCGGACAACCCGTTCACCCGTATAAAAACCACCTACTACGTGAACAAGCCCGGTATGAGGATGGATTACATCCTGTATGATACCAGGACTGGATTGCCGAGTGACTTGCCTTGAGAGTAGCCTGATACTGGCCAGCATACCAGGGACCAACATACACTACTCAGACCACACAGGTGTGGAAGCCCTCTTTGAAATGCAGAAGATCAAAGGTCAGTCCTACATCATTAGTTTTTATTGAAAGGTGAACAAAGAATAATTGACTGGAGCAGGATTCGAACCTGTGACCTCCTGAATACCGTACAGGCGCTCTACCAACTGAGCTATCCAGCCCTACGTTGGTGGTTTCCCTAAAAGTCAATTATCTTTGTTCGTTTGGCAGTCAGAAGCCATGAAACCACGCACATAGGCCTACTGCTTCAGTCAGTTTCCCTTGTGGTTATTTGATGATTATATCATTATTTTTATATTATATTTGTACATCAGTTGAGCTGAGCCTTGGTCTGAACTATACAAACCTGTTTTATGGTTTTATTGTGTATAATTATTTCAATATTTATTACAATCATGACCTGCAGTGATTATTGTCAAAGTGTTCAATCGAGATTGTAAATTGAGCATTGAGTGAGTGAAATAACCTGGAGCCAATTTCATTTAACTGCTAAGCACAAACATTTGCTTAGCACAAAAATGTCTTGCCCAATACAAAAGCAAACAACCATTAAAAGTTGCATTTGATATTCATGGTCAATGAACAACAGCTAAAGAACAATCACAAGTGATACACAACACATTCAAATATTTTTTTATTAAGACAGAAATGTCATGCTTAGCAAATGTTTGTGCTAAGCAGTGCCGTACAATTGGCCCCTGTTTATTGCTAATAGTGGCAAGGTTGAGAAGTATTGGTGTACAGCCAATACACAGTGTTTTCAGAAACAAGTTTTGTTGTTGTTCATCTTTCTCTCTTATTATTTCTTTGACTGAATACTGTAGGTCTAGGATCCAACGTTTCAGGCAACGAGGAGGAGCATCTCTCTGCGCTACTGGAAATCCTTCTGTATATCAATAATTTCAACCTGGTCACTAAGGAACAGCATGTCTAGTACCTCATGTCCTCATTCGTCATCTTTCTCCTACTGGTGTGCTTGTGGCTGGGTTGAGTCTTCCACTGTTGCACCAGCCGGTCTGCTCCTGTTTTGTGCTCTAGAGCTCTAGAGGTGCAATCCAATAAATTATCAGATGATGACGACATCCTAAAATCAATATGACGACATCCTGAGATAATTTATCACGGGACGTTGACATCCTTAAATCAAGATGACGACTTCTTGAGATAATTTATCACGGAATGACAACATCCTAAAATCAAGATATCATCATCCCAAGATGCTTAGTCTCAAGATCTCAACAAGTCGGATGGCACCTCTAGGGTTCCATACATTTACATTCCTAAAACTGTATTTATTACGATTGTCAAAGTGCCTGAACCAAAGAAATTTATTTGTACAAATGCACAATTTGAAGTGGATCAAGAATCTATAATCCTATTTATTTTTTTCTTACTGGCTGTATAGAAATTGATATAAATCTATCACAACATTATTATAGCTGAAGAAAGTATCAAAGTACGTAACAATGATGTGCGCCAATATGAATGACGACCACAAATCTTGCAGAAATGGTTATACAATACAGTGGAATGTCACTATAACAAACACGGCAGGATTCACAGAAATTGTCCATTATAGCGGTCATTTGTTCACAGAAATTGGGAGCCAAGGATGATGTTCAGTTTAGCCCTATGTTCATTGTAGCAGCGTTCCACTGTACTGCGCTTTTTTTCTACATTGTATAAACTCAATAAGTAACATGTTTAATGTTCATGTACATCTTTAGACACATCAGTATCTATTACTGAACAATGACATATTGTGTATGCTTTAGGCTTTGAGAAAGATCATGGTCTGATGGAAATGTCAGTTGCCTTGATATATTTCAGGTCATTCTTGTGGTTGATGAGCAGTTTGCAGCATTTTTTCACTCATATATTTTAATGTATATGTATTCAGATTGACTTCAATATGCATCATTATCAGTGTGTATGTCAGGTTTTTTAACTGACTGAATTGCAATGCAACATTTGATCAGGTTCGAATCCTGCTCTAGTCAATATAACCTTGTCCACCATTCTACAATGTTTATCATGTCAGAGTCTACAGAAATGTGATTGATTCTTTAAAATTAAATTGTGCAAATTACTTTTTGATAGCCTTGATTCATATTGTCTTTATTCATTCATGCATGAAGTATGTATCATATGAATAATATCAAATGAAAGCTGATGAACTAAGCTTTCCAGATATGTGTCATTTATTATTCAAAAGTTAAATTAAAATAGGATTAAACATTGACAAATCTCGGTTTCGTTTTATCTGGGAAACCCTGTAAATATTCAGGCTCAAGTATTATTTGCAATGCTCTCTTTTGAATTCTTCCAAGCAAATAACTTTGACATTTAGAGAGCCATTCCATACAGGTGTGGCATATTCAGTTATGAAATTTGGTCATAATGCATGTTTTGACAGAATCCTTTATACTTGGCAAAGTTAGCTCCCCATGGATTACACTGTTTTATGTTACAATCTATGCTGTATTTGGTAGCTCTCATTATGATATTCATAATTCAAATTCAATCAAACATTTTGAAAATTGGGGTTGTTCACAAGTTGAAATTCTGAGAAGGATTCTGGCACTAATTTATTCATAGATAAGTCCAATCATAGATAAGGAGTTTAAACATACTTTTAACCATATCAGGTGATATTCAAATAAATGATTTGAAACGATGGCAAGAAACACAAATATCATGTCTTGAGTTTCATTCATTACTGAGTCCAAGTATAATGAGCAAAAATAATTTTGATCTTTGGAAGATCAAAAATCCTGTGAAAGGATTTATAAATACTGTGGGAATTTTTCGTTGTTTCCTTTAAAAAGTGGGCAGTGGGCACCATATGGGACTGGGAATTTCACGGAAGACTGTTTTATCTTTCTTTACCATGAATCTGCATTTCTTTGACAAAACCAAAGTATGATATTACCTTTAATTTAGTACATTTAGGCTGATTTTAAGTCACAACCTAAACACCTTCCATTTAACATAAAACTGGGTTTAATGTCTGTTGGCCTCCAATACTAAGATAAATAATGATATCGTGGGGCAATTTTTATTTAAAAACCTAAAATAATCTCAGTGTCTGTTGCTCATGAAATGTGATGTCAATCCAAATCGAAGATGACATCATTATGACTTCATCAATAATTGATCCAAGCGAGAGACCTCACGCCCCCACCCCCATGCACACACCCACACATTTCAATATAGTAGGAATCATTTTGTAGAATGAAAGTTTCATTCAACATCACTGTTGACTCTATGAAAGTTTCCAAAGACAATTAATTTGATTTGAAGACCCCAGCTTGTAATAGCTTGCATGGTTTCATTGGACAGTTCATTTTAATTGTTTAGGCCAAATTTTATCCATTTTCTTCTTCTCCATCTAAGTATTTTTTAAAATTATTGATGCAAAGGTAGTATCATACTTTGGTAGCATATACCGAAACAGAAATCTGCAAGGTTTACTTATTACTTGCAGGGTATAAAGATGGTGTTGGTAGAAACGTAGTGTTATAATTTGTCTGCCTGAAATGTTGTATTTATCCAGAAAAGAGTAAATTAAAAGTGGAACAAAAATGATTCAAACAAATACTGTGGCCGTTTTTCATTGTTTTTTTCAAAAGTGATGACTGTTCTTGCATCTTTTTTGATATTTTTGCCCATAAATCTGCAATTCTTTGACAAAAACCAAAGTCTGATATTACCTTTAAGTATTCGTATAATTATTGATCCTATCGTTTGTTTATTTTTGTGTGATTTATTTGTTTTATAAGTTGAATTGGCAGCATATTAGAAATAATTGGCACTGCTGATCCTATACTGGTATAATTATTATTCTCTAGTAAAAACGACCTAAACTGATAGCGAACATCCGACGCATGAGGGCGCTATTTTTGTAAACACACACTCTTTCATGAAGACCATGTGTACATCGGCTGCTGCATTGAACGATTTGAGGAGATTTTTGTCTGCTTTCCTGCCCGAGTCATAAGCAGAAGAGGCATTTTCCAGGTGAGTCTTGGTCTGAGGTTTACTAGAGATTATCTTAAATACACTTTTAGCTCAAAACGAAGTCTTTTTGTGGCTTTTTTTACAGCAAATTTTAAATGCCACTTCAACTTGTACAACTACAAGAATTGCACTGACGACCATCATTTGTGCACAACTCTATGGAACCAGCAGCAGAGGGCGTTTTGAGATATGCTGCTGCTGCATTCAAAGTGTATCATTGTAGGTCAAAACAATGGCATTACCTCAGTTTAGTACACTCAGGTTAGCTGGTACCGAGTCCCAGTTGTATTTAGGTAAGTTAGTTTACTGTAGAAGCTGGGTACCAGCTACCCTGAGTGTACTAAACTGAGGAAACCCCCCAAAAATCCAATAAAACTAACTTTTCAGATATGCTACACCAGTGTTACACAGCTGAGATTGAAGTTTATCATAAATTGTATGCAGTATACTGTTGTGCATTTTCGGAGCTTTTGAAAACAGGAAAACGCGTTGAAAAAATTAGCGGTTGCCCGAGCTCCGATTTATAAAAATGAATGACAGCGCTGTATTGCGCACGTGTTGATAATGTGCACGATCAAAGGATGCATAGTGCTGTATGTAGGAGTGTGTAAAACATGCTATGTACAACGATCGTTGCGTCAAGGTAAACATGAGTTTCTGGTCTCGATCTACGTGCGTGTTTGGGAATCTTGCGATGATTTGGTACCGGCAACCTTACAGAATATTCAGTCAGAATTGTTCATAACTTGCTCAGCGTGACAAATCACATTTCTTACCAAAAAATCTTCATTGAAGTCGGCCGGAATCCACGGTACCGAGTGTACTGGTGCACAATGTATGCTTTGAATGGTGCGGCGCAGATACACATCGTGGAATTTTCTGGATGCAATGCTGCTGCTGCATGGGCCGGGCCATGCGGCCACGTGGTGGGCATGCGGTGTGCATGATGCATCGTACGCGATATGTTTACATGTAATTCTTAAATCTGACATCTGTGTATTACTGTAGTTTTAGCCCCAGTCTAAGACAAAATGTCAATTAACCTTGTAGAATTTCTTGTAATATATCTGGAAAGTGAGTTTTGCAGGGTCTTTTTGTCTTTTTTTTTTGACCTACAATGATACACTTGGAATGCAGCGGTAGCCATTTTTCTCAAAACGCCCTCTGTTGGTTCCATAGGTTTGTGCACAAGTGATGGCTGTCAGTGAAATTCTTCCCAATATGGTTAATACATGTACTAAAACTAGGGCTCCAGTTACTGAATCTAGCTAGTATTGTAGCCTGCACGTACTACTTACTAATAATAAAAACCGGATTAACAACCAAATTTCCATGTTTTGTGTATCACTTGCAATTGTTTGTTGGCTGTTGTTCGCTTACCATGAATATCAAATGGAATTTTCAGTGGTGGTTTGTTTTATTGGGCAAGCCATTTTTGTGCTAAGCAATTTTTGGTGCTAAGCATCTCTATGAAATTGGCCCCAGAACTTCACTGCAATAGAGCTGTAAAAATCTGAAAGGTGTGGCTTTTGGATACTGTCCATGATCAACATGGACTCAATCAATCTGTCAATCAGGTTTAGTGCCAACACAGGACACAGCAGGGGCTTGAAGTTGATAGTCCAAGGCTGTGGATTATAGAAGCCCAAGACCCCAGGCCTGCCCAGGATTTTCAGTGGCATGGCCCAACCAGTATTAAAGCTGTTATAGTTCAAGTCTAGGGATTATAGAAGCCCAAGACCCCAGGCCTATCCTGGCTTTTCTGTGGCAGGGCCCAACCAGTATTAACGTTTCTTTCCATCCAGGACACAGCAGGGGCTTGAAGCTTATAGTTCAAGGCTGGGGATTATAGAAGCCCAAGAGCCCAGGCCTGGCCAGGCTTTTCAGTGGTAGGGCCCAACCCGTATTAACGTTTTGATAGTTCAAGTCTAGGGATTATAGAAGCCCAAGACCCCAGGTCTGGTCTGGCTTTTCAATGGCAGGCAACCAGTATTAATGTTTCTTTTCATAAACTATGATCCAGGACACAGCAGGGGCTTGAAGCTGATAGTTCAAGGCTGGGGATTATAGAAGCCCAAGACCCCAGGCCTGGCCTGGCTTTTCAGTGGTAGGGCCCAACTAGTATTAAAAATTATTTTCATAAACTATGATTCAGGACACAGCAGGGGTTAGAAGTTGATAGTTCAAGGCTGGGGATTATAGAAGCCCAAGAGCTCAGGCAAAGCCTAGGCCTGGCCAGGCTGTTCAGTGGCTGAGCCCAACCAGTATTAGAGTTTGTCTGCATTAACTGTATCCTTTTCGTTGTCAATTAGAGCAAAGATGGCTCCGACACGGAATCCACGGAAAAAGAAGACAGCATCAACTACCAACAGCTGAACGACCAACTTAGCACGCTCACAACAGCCCTGGCAACCGTAACTGCGCAGAAATCCAAGATGGAGGCTAGTTTCCAAGCCGACAAAAAGAAACTTTGAGTAAGTCAACATTTTCCTTCTTTTCTTGCTGTTTTTAATAACCATACATTTTTTTAATATTATTGAAAAATTTACAATTATGTAAATTGACTAGAGTGGGATTCGAACCAGTGACCTTCTGAATACCGTACCTGCGCTCTTAACAACCGAGCTATCCAGCCCTGTGTTGGCAGTGTACTTAATAGTCAATTATCTTTGTTCGCTAGCCAGTCAGAAGCAGTGTTGGAGTCGAATCCTCAAATTCGAGTACAGAGTACATAGCCGAGTCCGAGTACCAAAATCCGAGTCCATGTCCAAGTACATGCACAGTACCAACACACAGTGCCAAAGCAGGCAGTTTGCTTCACAAATATGTTTATTGAAGTTGGACGTTAATTGTGCAACTCTTCTTAGAAATTCTTGTTTTACAAACCATGCAAATGACTAAAAAGTTCCCGATGACCTTCATACTCCCATTGTATAATTTATCGGAACATAATCAACTGTAAAATTGTAACAAAAATGAAATTTGCACTAAACATGCTAAATGTAAATGGTCGAGTACTCCCAAAGTTTGAGTACATAGACATGATAGAATCGAGTATGGGCCAAGTACATTTATTTTGGAGTACTTTTAATTTAGTACGGGCCGAGTATTTGCATGTTCTCGAATTGTACTCGAGTACGAGTACTCCAACACTGCTTAAAGGGAGCATATAGGATTTTATTGAGTTTGAGACTGAAAATGGACTCAACAGTTTGTAAACAGTGCAAACAGTCACCATGGGAAATCTTGGTTTCGAACATAAGATGCTGTGTTTTTCAAGGAAATCAAGATTTAGTGTCTTTTCCAAAGATTGTTCGTCCGAACGATTTTTGGAACAAACAAATAAAGTAAACTATTCTTCATGTTTTATAAGAAAAATCGAGTTGGGTTTTCACTATTTTTCTCGTGACTCAGATGTCCGATTGAGCTCAAATTTTCACAGGTTTATTATTTCATGTACATGTTTGATCAGGCAAAGTATGAGTGCTGTCCTAAGACCTTTACCAATCATGTATTGTACCTTTGATAATCAATGATCAAAGTGTTGTCATACAAGAAACTTAACTTTTATAGTAATAATAATAATAATAATAATCTTTTATAAAGGAATTTGTAAAGCGCACATATCCACCTAATGAAAGGCGCTCAATGCGCTAGATGCACAGAGGAATAACAACAACAAAATATAAATATAAAGCATATACTAAACATGTACCAAAATAAGTATAACATACAGGAGATTCCAACATTTATGAAAACACTAATGGGAGACTTTGGTTCCGGTGAAGACCGTTTCTCCAAAGTCTCCCATTGAATGCCTGAGCCATGAGATGGGTCTTCAGGGATGTCTGAAATAAGGAAATGGACTCTGAACTTTGAATATGTAAAGGTAGTTGGTTCCATAGGCGAGGAACTGCTACTGAAAATGATCTATAGTGTGGTTTCATATAGTGCAAAATGTGGTGGTCGCCATGACACATTGGACGCGCATTACATTACTCACAGTGTGAAATTAACTATGAATATCATGCGGCGCAGGAGGAACATCGAACATCAGAAATATCTTCCCACATATTTGTGATGTTTGGTACATCGTACATCACAAATAAACAAATATCTGCGCAGTTTCGTTTTGCGATGTTTGCACGTGCATTATAATGATATATTACAATACATCGTACAACACAAATCTGCGCACATTTTTATTTGTGTATTTTTATAGTGGCATGATTTTTTCTGAAAATTTTTTTCTTGCTTTAGTTTACGATAATTAGAAAGTTATTAAAACAGCGGTCAACTGCCGCGAACAGCGCAATAACGTTATGCAGTTAGTGGTTGTGATTCACCCATAATGTCATGTGTCATGGCGGCCACAAAAATGCGTAAGGACACCTATCCCCCATGAGCGATGTGACCTGGGTTCAGACAGTAGATATTTGTGACATGATTGAATCATGCAAGATTGTTTGTAAGGTGTGAGGAGATCCATGATGTAAAAAGGGGCTTTGCCATTGAGAGCCTTATAGACAATGAATAGAAGCTTGTAGATTATCCTGTAAGAGACTGGTAACCAGTGAAGATCTTTTAGAATGGGGGTGATGTGAGCAGGCATTTTAGTTAAATGTAATGAGACTGATGCCTCTGACTTTTTGAATTCACAGCAAGAATTTGAGGAGTCTTTGTTGCACTATCAAGAAGGAAGAGAGCAGTTTGCTGAGGAGAAGTCTAAACTTCAGGAACAGCTCCAAGAGGTAATATCTGTTTGTTTGTCAGGCAGGTGGAATGTCTGTCTATCTGTCGGTTTGTAGAACCAGCTGCAATTTTCTTGAGTCTTGTAACCCTAACCCTCTGCACCTACCACAAAATATAAGAGCTGCTTGACTGTGGAAGTGTGTGGTATAAAAGCAGCACTTGTCTTGTTTGGTAGGTGTAGAAGGTTATGGTTAAGTCTTTCTGTGGAGACTGTGGTAATGTGTGATAAGCAGCTCTTGTCTTGTGTGGTAAGTGTAGAGGGTTAGGGTTAAGTCTCCCTGTGGAAAAGTGTGGTAAGCAGCTCTTGTCGTGTGTGGTAGGTGTAGATGGTTAAGGTTAACCCCAACCCTCTACACCTACCACACAACACAAGTGCTGCTAACCGCACACTGCTAAGGTCTCCACAGGGGGACTGGATATTTACCCTAACCCTCTACATCTACCACACCAGACAAGAGCTGCTTACCACACATTACCACAGTCTCCACAGAGGGACTTTACCCTAACCCTCTACATCTACCACACAGGTCAAGAGCTGCTTACCACACACTACCAGTCTCCACAGAGGGACTTAACCCTAACCCTCTTAGCTACACCTGCCACACATGACAAGTGCTGCTTACCACACACTACTAAGGTATCCACAGGGAGACTGGATCATAAACCACATATTATCAGACAAACCACACTGGTGTATTCAGGACCACACTTAACGCAGTAAAAACTATGTGTGGTAGTCTGTGGTATGCAGGAGGGTTAGGGTTCTTCGACCTCTTGATATTATTTCATCAGCCAGAAGAATTGGTCAAAATGATCCCTATTTTTATTTTAAAAAAAGCCTGATTTAGACGGCATTTTGGTGTAAACATTCCAATCCAGAACACAGCAACAAGAACGGGAACAGGAACATGTAGACCACGCTGTTATGATCAGAGAACTACAGACACTACTAGCTCAGGAACGGAACGACAAGGAGAGACTAGAGAATAAGGTCAGGTCAAAGGTCATTGTCGTGAAATATGCAAATTACTTTGGTCAGAGGCTAAAACCGACTTTTTTCAGAAAGGCGCGCTATCTTCCTCATAGTTTATAGCTATGACTACCAGGAACCATTTCGAGCAAGAAAAATGCCAATCAACTTGTCATGGAAGGATTTTGGTGTAATTTGAGGCCATTTTGTTAGTGAGTGAACTTTCAGAAAAACCGATGTGGTCCCCCACAGCAGTTTTTTTCAATTTTGGCCCAAAACCGACTCTTTTCAGAAATGCGCGCAATCTCCTTCATAGTTAGCTATGAATACCAGGAACCATTTCAAACAAGAAAAAGTCCAATCAACTTGTCATGGAAGGATTTTTGTGTAATTTAAGGCCATTTTGTTCGTGACTGAAACTTCAAAAAATTTATGTGGTCCCCCACATGAGTTTTTTTTATTTTTGCCCCAAAACTGACTTTTTTCAGAAATGCGCGCTATCTTCCTCATAGGTCGCTATGACTACCAGGAACCATTTCGAACAAGAAAAAGTCCAATCAACTTGTCATGGAAGGATTTTTGTGTAATTTAAGGCCATTTTGTTCGTGACTGAAACTTCAAAAATTTTATGTGGTCCCCCACATGAGTTTTTTCGATTTTTGCCCCAAAACTGACTTTTTTCAGAAAGGCGCGCTATCTTCCTCATAGTTTATAGCTATGACTACCAGGAACCATTTCGAGCAAGAAAAATGCCAATCAACTTGTCATGGAAGGATTTTGGTGTAATTTGAGGCCATTTTGTTAGTGAGTGAACTTTCAGAAAAACCGATGTGGTCCCCCACAGCAGTTTTTTTCAATTTTGGCCCAAAACCGACTCTTTTCAGAAATGCGCGCAATCTCCTTCATAGTTAGCTATGAATACCAGGAACCATTTCGAACAAGAAAAAGTCCAATCAACTTGTCATGGAAGGATTTTTGTGTAATTTAAGGCCATTTTGTTCGTGACTGAAACTTCAAAAAATTTATGTGGTCCCCCACATGAGTTTTTTTTATTTTTGCCCCAAAACTGACTTTTTTCAGAAATGCGCGCTATCTTCCTCATAGGTCGCTATGACTACCAGGAACCATTTCGAACAAGAAAAAGTCCAATCAACTTGTCATGGAAGGATTTTTGTGTAATTTAAGGCCATTTTGTTCGTGACTGAAACTTCAAAAATTTTATGTGGTCCCCCACATGAGTTTTTTCGATTTTTGCCCCAAAACTGACTTTTTTCAGAAATGCGCCCTATCTTCCTCATAGGTCGCTATGACTACCGGGAACCATTTCGAACAAGGAAAATGCCAATGAACTTGTCATGGAAGGATTTTTGTTTAATTTGAGGCCATTTTGTTCGTGACTGAAACTTCAAAAATTTTATGTGGTCCCCCTCATGAGTTTTTTCGATTTTTGCCCCAAAACTGACTTTTTTCAGAAATGCGCGCTATCTTCCTCATAGGTCGCTATGACTACCAGGAACCATTTCGAACAAGAAAAAGTCCAATCAACTTGTCATGGAAGGATTTTTGTGTAATTTAAGGCCATTTTGTTCGTGACTGAAACTTCAAAAATTTTATGTGGTCCCCCACATGAGTTTTTTCGATTTTTGACCAAAAGCTGACTTTTTTCAGAAATGCGCGCTATCTTCCTCATAGGTCGATATGACTACCAGGAACCATTTCGAACAAGAAAAAGTCCAATCAACTTGTCATGGAAGGATTTTTGTGTAATTTAAGGCCATTTTGTTCGTGACTGAAACTTCAAAAATTTTATGTGGTCCCCCACATGAGTTTTCCCATTTTTGCCCAAAAACTGACTTTTTTCAGAAATGCGCGCTATCTTCCTCATAGGTCGCTATGACTACCGGGAACCATTTCGAACAAGGAAAATGCCAATGAACTTGTCATGGAAGGATTTTTGTGTAACTTGAGGCCATTTTGTTCGTGACTGAAACTTCAAAAATTTTATGTGGTCCCCCATATTGAGTTTTTTCGATTTTTGCCCCAAAACTGACTTTTTTCAGAAATGCGCGCTATCTTCCTCATAGGTCGCTATGACTACCAGGAACCATTTCGAACAAGAAAAACTCCAATCAACTTGTCATGGAAGGATTTTTGTGTAATTTGAGGCCATTTTGTTCGTGACTGAAACTTCAAAAATTTTATGTGGTCCCCCACATGAGTTTTTTCGATTTTTGACCAAAAACTGACTTTTTTCAGAAATGCGCGCTATCTTCCTCATAGGTCGCTGTGACTACCGGGAACCATTTCGAACAAGGAAAATGCTAATGAACTTGTCATGGAAGGATTTTTGTTTAATTGGAGGCCATTTTGTTCGTGACTGAAACTTCAAAAATTTTATGTGGTCCCCCACATGAGTTTTTTCGATTTTTGCCCCAAAACTGACTTTTTTCAGAAATGTG
This sequence comes from Astropecten irregularis, assembly GCA_963971285.1. Lineage (NCBI taxonomy): Eukaryota > Metazoa > Echinodermata > Asteroidea > Paxillosida > Astropectinidae > Astropecten > Astropecten irregularis. The sequence goes on from OZ020255.1 coordinate 7,233,738, forward strand.
CGCTATCTTCCTCATAGGTCGCTATGACTACCAGGAACCATTTCGAACAAGAAAAAGTCCAATCAACTTGTCATGGAAGGATTTTTGTGTAATTTAAGGCCATTTTGTTCGTGACTGAAACTTCAAAAATTTTATGTGGTCCCCCACATGAGTTTTTTCCATTTTTGCCCAAAAACTGACTTTTTTCAGAAATGCGCGCTATCTTCCTCATAGGTCGCTGTGACTACCAGGAACCATTTCGAACAAGGAAAATGCCAATAAACTTGTCATGGAAGGATTTTTGTGTAATTTAAGGCCATTTTGTTCGTGACTGAAACTTCAAAAATTTTATGTGGTCCCCCACATGAGTTTTTTCGATTTTTGCCCCAAAACTGACTTTTTTCAGAAAGGCGCGCTATCTTCCTCATAGTTTATAGCTATGACTACCAGGAACCATTTCGAGCAAGAAAAATGCCAATCAACTTGTCATGGAAGGATTTTGGTGTAATTTGAGGCCATTTTGTTAGTGAGTGAACTTTCAGAAAAACCGATGTGGTCCCCCACAGCAGTTTTTTTCAATTTTGGCCCAAAACCGACTCTTTTCAGAAATGCGCGCAATCTCCTTCATAGTTAGCTATGAATACCAGGAACCATTTCGAACAAGAAAAAGTCCAATCAACTTGTCATGGAAGGATTTTTGTGTAATTTAAGGCCATTTTGTTCGTGACTGAAACTTCAAAAAATTTATGTGGTCCCCCACATGAGTTTTTTTAATTTTTGCCCCAAAACTGACTTTTTTCAGAAATGCGCGCTATCTTCCTCATAGGTCGCTATGACTACCAGGAACCATTTCGAACAAGAAAAAGTCCAATCAACTTGTCATGGAAGGATTTTTGTGTAATTTAAGGCCATTTTGTTCGTGACTGAAACTTCAAAAATTTTATGTGGTCCCCCACATGAGTTTTTTCGATTTTTGCCCCAAAACTGACTTTTTTCAGAAATGCGCCCTATCTTCCTCATAGGTCGCTATGACTACCGGGAACCATTTCGAACAAGGAAAATGCCAATGAACTTGTCATGGAAGGATTTTTGTTTAATTTGAGGCCATTTTGTTCGTGACTGAAACTTCAAAAATTTTATGTGGTCCCCCTCATGAGTTTTTTCGATTTTTGCCCCAAAACTGACTTTTTTCAGAAATGCGCGCTATCTTCCTCATAGGTCGCTATGACTACCAGGAACCATTTCGAACAAGAAAAAGTCCAATCAACTTGTCATGGAAGGATTTTTGTGTAATTTAAGGCCATTTTGTTCGTGACTGAAACTTCAAAAATTTTATGTGGTCCCCCACATGAGTTTTTTCGATTTTTGACCAAAAGCTGACTTTTTTCAGAAATGCGCACTATCTTCCTCATAGGTCGATATGACTACCAGGAACCATTTCGAACAAGAAAAAGTCCAATCAACTTGTCATGGAAGGATTTTTGTGTAATTTAAGGCCATTTTGTTCGTGACTGAAACTTCAAAAATTTTATGTGGTCCCCCACATGAGTTTTCCCATTTTTGCCCAAAAACTGACTTTTTTCAGAAATGCGCGCTATCTTCCTCATAGGTCGCTATGACTACCGGGAACCATTTCGAACAAGGAAAATGCCAATGAACTTGTCATGGAAGGATTTTTGTGTAATTTGAGGCCATTTTGTTCGTGACTGAAACTTCAAAAATTTTATGTGGTCCCCCATATTGAGTTTTTTCGATTTTTGCCCCAAAACTGACTTTTTTCAGAAATGCGCGCTATCTTCCTCATAGGTCGCTATGACTACTAGGAACCATTTCGAACAAGAAAAACTCCAATCAACTTGTCATGGAAGGATTTTTGTGTAATTTGAGGCCATTTTGTTCGTGACTGAAACTTCAAAAATTTTATGTGGTCCCCCACATGAGTTTTTTCGATTTTTGACCAAAAACTGACTTTTTTCAGAAATGCGCGCTATCTTCCTCATAGGTCGCTGTGACTACCGGGAACCATTTCGAACAAGGAAAATGCTAATGAACTTGTCATGGAAGGATTTTTGTTTAATTGGAGGCCATTTTGTTCGTGACTGAAACTTCAAAAATTTTATGTGGTCCCCCACATGAGTTTTTTCGATTTTTGCCCCAAAACTGACTTTTTTCAGAAATGTGCGCTATCTTCCTCATAGGTCGCTATGACTACCAGGAACCATTTCGAACAAGAAAAAGTCCAATCAACTTGTCATGGAAGGATTTTTGTGTAATTTAAGGCCATTTTGTTCGTGACTGAAACTTCAAAAATTTATGTGGTCCCCCACATGAGTTTTTTCCATTTTTGCCCAAAAACTGACTTTTTTCAGAAATGCGCGCTATCTTCCTCATAGGTCGCTGTGACTACCAGGAACCATTTCGAACAAGGAAAATGCCAATAAACTTGTCATGGAAGGATTTTTGTTTAATTTGAGGCCATTTTGTTCGTGACTGAAACTTCAAAAATTTTATGTGGTCCCCCATATTGAGTTTTTTCGATTTTTGCCCCAAAACTGACTTTTTTCAGAAATGCGCGCTATCTTCCTCATAGGTCGCTATGACTACCAGGAACCATTTCGAACAAGAAAAAGTCCAATCAACTTGTCATGGAAGGATTTTTGTGTAATTTAAGGCCATTTTGTTCGTGACTGAAACTTCAAAAATTTTATGTGGTCTCCCACATGAGTTTTTTCGATTTTTGCCCCAAAACTGACTTTTTTCAGTAATGCGCGCTATCTTCATCATAGGTCGCTATGACTACCGGGAACCATTTCGAACAAGAAAAACTCCAATCAACTTGTCATGGAAGGATTTTTGTGTAATTTGAGGCCATTTTGTTCGTGACTGAAACTTCAAAAATTGTATGTGGTCCCCCACATGAGTTTTTTCGATTTTTGCCCCAAAACTGACTTTTTTCAGAAATGCGCGCTATCTTCCTCATAGGTCGCTATGACTACCAGGAACCATTTCGAACAAGAAAAAGTCCAATCAACTTGTCATGGAAGGATTTTTGTGTAATTTAAGGCCATTTTGTTCGTGACTGAAACTTCAAAAATTTTATGTGGTCCCCCACATGAGTTTTTTCGATTGTTGCCCCAAACTGACTTTTTTCAGAAATGCGCGCTATCTTCCTCATAGGTCGATATGACTACCGGGAACCATTTCGAACAAAAAAAAGTCCAATCAACTTGTCATGGAAGGATTTTTGTGTAATTTTAGGCCATTTTGTTCGTGACTGAAACTTCAAAAATTTTATGTGGTCCCCCACATGAGTTTTTTCGATTTTTGACCAAAAGCTGACTTTTTTCAGAAATGCGCGCTATCTTCCTCATAGGTCGCTATGACTACCGGGAACCATTTCGAACAAGAAAAACTCCAATCAACTTGTCATGGAAGGATTTTTGTGTAATTTGAGGCCATTTTGTTCGTGACTGAAACTTCAAAAATTTTATGTGTTCCCCACATGAGTTTTTTCGATTTTTGACCAAAAACTGACTTTTTTCAGAAATGCGCGCTATCTTCCTCATAGGTCGCTGTGACTACCGGGAACCATTTCGAACAAGGAAAATGCCAATGAACTTGTCATGGAAGGATTTTTGTTTAATTTGAGGCCATTTTGTTCGTGACTGAAACTTCAAAAATTTTATGTGGTCCCCCACATGAGTTTTTTCGATTGTTGCCCCAAACTGACTTTTTTCAGAAATGCGCGCTATCTTCCTCATAGGTCGATATGACTACCGGGAACCATTTCGAACAAAAAAAACTCCAATCAACTTGTCATGGAAGGATTTTTGTGTAATTTTAGGCCATTTTGTTCGTGACTGAAACTTCAAAAATTTTATGTGGTCCCCCACATGAGTTTTTTCGATTTTTGACCAAAAACTGACTTTTTTCAGAAATGCGCGCTATCTTCCTCATAGGTCGCTATGACTACCGGGAACCATTTCGAACAAGAAAAACTCCAATCAACTTGTCATGGAAGGATTTTTGTGTAATTTGAGGCCATTTTGTTCGTGACTGAAACTTCAAAAATTTTATTTGGTCCCCCACATGAGTTTTTTTGATTTTTGCCCCAAAACTGACTTTTTTCAGAAATGCGCGCTATCTTCCTCATAGGTCGCTTTGACTACCGGGAACCATTTCGAACTAGGAAAATGCCAATGAACTTGTCATGGAAGGATTTTTGTTTAATTTGAGGCCATTTTGTTCGTGACTGAAACTTCAAAAATTTTATGTGGTCCCCGCCCCACATGAGTTTTTTCGATTTTTGCCCCAAAACTGACTTTTTTCAGAAATGCGCGCTATCTTCATCATAGGTCGCTATGACTACCGGGAACCATTTCGAACAAGAAAAATTCCAATCAACTTGTCATGGAAGGATTTTTGTTTAATTTGAGGCCATTTTGTTCGTGACTGAAACTTCAAAAATTTTATGTGGTCCCCCACATGAGTTTTTTTGATTTTTGCCCAAAAACTGACTTTTTTCAGAAATGCGCGCTATCTTCCTCATAGGTAGCTATGACTACCGGGAACCATTTCGAACAAGAAAAAGTCCAATCAACTTGTCATGGAAGGATTTTTGTGTAATTTAAGGCCATTTTGTTCGTGACTGAAACTTCAACAATTTTAAAAACCACCGGTAGTTTTTGTCCGGCGACATGCAAAATGTGATGGAATTTCGTGTTTCATATCTTTACAACGCCATTGAAATCATCGGACAATAAAAATGGCAGATTGTGCTGTAAGTAGTATGTTATAATACAGGGTTTCGGCTCTGAAAATACTCAAGTCTTCGGAAGACATGATTGGTTGAATATCCGTATGATGTGCGTTCTTCACGTCGGCCATTGCGTGATGTTACGTCGTAACTCCCGATATGCACGATGCTGAGAAATCAGCATCACACGGAAGGTGCAGCGTGCGAAATATTAAACTTTCCATGAAGGTTCAATGAATTTAAAGATCTCTGTGTATTCTATAGAATATGCTTCCACTTGATACTCAAAGCCATCTTCACCTCAAGTATTGTTTATATTCAGTTCACATCGGTAAAGATCTTTGACAGATTGTGATTGTAAACACGCTTTCACGTGCAGTTGATCGTGCATGCATGCACCACACACACACACTCAATCCAAATAGCTTTCAGCAAACGTTATGCTGATTAATTGTTCCACATGCAAGGTTCTGATTGGTTTATATGTGTGCTCCCATGGAATGTGTGTACATAAAGTGGGACAATCATGATCGCACTACAAGCGTACTGGCGTATTTTAATCAAATTTGCGTACAAAATACGACAATTGCGGACTGGTTGGCAGTAGGCCTGCTGCCGATTTCATGAAACGCTAAGACGCATCTTAGGAAGGGTAACTCGTCCTATGTCAGGACGCGTCCTAGGATCGATTTCACCAAAGTTAAAGACGCGTTCAATGCATCTCAACTTTCATAGCAACGCGGCTGAACCCGTCTTAACTTAGGACGGGTCTGGGGGTCGTCTTATCTGCACGAACACGTACATATTAAATACTGAATAGCAACAATGCCAATGGCATAACGCTTCTTGCTGAGTGAAATGGACTCGGCGGGCGGGGAGCCGTTGGTAGGCCTAGCCTAGGCGAGTTAATATTCCGTGACCGGAGAAATCCACTCAATAGTTTAAAATGAAGAAGAAAACGTAGAGGAATAGGTCTGTTGTTTGACAGGGATTAATTCAAGATTGATATATGCATTTGACCTCGTCGCCCATGTGAGTACGTTATTTCAGCAGACAAAAACTTTTCACCCAACAACCAATCAGCCATCTTGAGTTTACGTACTTCATTCATGCTGCGCGCGCATACCGCAAGCATAAAACTATGGCTGTTGCATGCACTCGCTCCAATTGAATCATGTAAACATGGTGCAGCCGTTGTATTTGGAAAGGCCATCCTCGTCCAATAATTTACAATTTATTTATCAGCATGACAGACTGATCTTGGCTAAGACGTGTTTGGTGAAATCGATCCTAGGACGCGTCATAGCTAAGATCGATCTTACGGCTAGGACTCGTCCTAAGTCCTGAGATCGATCCTAACATAAGAAGAGTTTCGATTAATCGCGAATGTTGTCGATTAGTAAATTCTGAACTACTCGATTAACCGTGCCAGCGCGATTAGTGCCTTCGAGTTGCGATTAATTCCATGAGTTACTACTATTCTCACTCGATCAATAGCCATACCGTGTGTGTTGCATGGAGCAGCTGCATAGACTTGATGACAAGTCGTTAGACATTCGTGTTTTGTCCGTCCGTCTGTCAAAATTAGGTACAATCATTATGCATCATGCATCGTTTGTATCACGGTGAGGCAACGCAATCTAATTGATTCAATAGGGGTCGAGGGTGTATGTACCGCGGTCGCGTCCCCGCATGTTGGACATTATGCAGGACGTACACAGTGTAATGTGAACACGCACACCGTACCCCTGGTGTAGCGATACAATTACCGACTTGATATCAAGTCTGCTTGCTGCACGTGCACCGGATGCCCGCCCAATTGTGACAGCACCATGACAACATTTTGAGATTACACTGCAATTGGCCAGTAGCCCTTCTAATAATACTGCCTTATATGGTCAACGTGGATGAGGCATGAATGAGGGCTATACCATTTCGCTGTTTATTGAGGTACATTTAGTTACGTTGCATTTTCAATGAATACTATTTATCTCACTTAGAAATAAAACGAAAGGTTCTCGCACACAAACATGAGTTATTGGATACATACAGTTTAAACGTGTCAGGGTGAATTTTTATTCAAGCCTGACAGCTGACAACGAAGTGTTTACAATGGATTGGGCACCATGGCCAGCGAGGCTTGGCGCATGGCGCGATGGCATTCAACTACTCGAGTACAGACACTACTCGATTAGACGATTACTGTATTGTTTCGTATCGTATGATAATCATGAAGTGAACATCTGGAGTAATCGTGAAATATAAAATAATCGCGATGTGTTTAGTAATCGTGAACTGTATAATAATCGTGTTCACTGTTCAGTAATCGTGAACTTTATAATAATCGTGTTCACTGTTCAGCCTACATAGGGTGTACATAATGTGTCATCGTGTGCTATCGTTGACCTGTACATGCATGTATGGGACTACGTCTGTGTGTACGTACGTGAGGCAGTAACTGCATGCCTTGTCGGCCAACACTCCGCGAAATTACCCTACTTTACTGAAGGAATACCAATATTATGGACGATATTAGCTTCACAAATTTTGCATTATAACAAAAATGGCAGTGCTCAATGCCTCGGAAATCAGAACTGATCGCTGTTAAAACTTGTAAGAATCAATGCATTACACTAGTGCAGTTTACTGCAGTGTCGCTATGATGAAAACAAGGTACGTGCCGCTTGTATAGTCACTTCCGTGTAATCGCGATTAAACGATTAGTCGCGATTATTTCCTCCGCGATTAATCGATTAGTGAAAAGCACTAATCGCCCAGGCCTATTTGGCAGGTCTGTGAAGGTCATATGTTGCCTCAGTTGGGATTGCATGATTGGTAGTCTCAGAGGTTGCAATTCAGCACATTAGCTGTGAGTAAGGATGATGAGACTCCCAAATTATTATTCTTATTTTCGCCTCTATGTTCCTAATTTCTCATAGGTCTCGGGAAGGAACCAATTTGGAATATCTGAAGAATGTGGTGCTGTGCTATCTCCAGACAGAGAGCCATTCCAAGAGGCAACAGATGTTCAACGCCATAGCAACCATCCTCCAGTTCACCCGAAAAGAGGTACTTTAAAGCATTAACCCTATTAACTCACCTACGATGTGGTATCCTGAATACCACAATACACCACAGTGCGGTTTGTGTGGTTTATAAATGGTCCAGTCCACCTGTTTGCTAGTGGAGACTGGTAATGTGTGGTCAACAGCTCTTGGATTTATGATATGTGCATACGAAGATTAGGGTCAATATATTGTCTCAAAATGCAAGAAATCTACAGGGGCCAATAGCGCTCTGCACTTGCGCTAAACATAGCACCGGATCTCAGACGAACATTGCAACCATGCAAACGTGTGTGTGTGCACGTGCATGTACACGACGTGTGTGAGACAATGTTTGTCTGACATCCGGGGATTTTGTGACGTCATTAGTGCGGAGCACTATTTCATAGAGCCACTTTACAACTAGACATGTGTTTGTGAACAAACACTGAGCTGTTTCGAGTATGTTTTATAAAATGTACGAAACAAACATGTACAAAATTGGCCCAGGACAGAGAAATAAATAGTTTATCAGCGGTGTCTGAATTGTTTTAAAAACGGAACGTCGTCACTAGTCATGAGAAACACAGAAATGGCAGAGTCTACTATTGGCCAGCACGCATAGTATGTATGGTTGTACTTATGGGCGGTGGAAACAGCAAAATGACTGATTTTCTAGCACTTCGTGCTACGTTTACGTGTACACAATTGGCCCACTACTATGGATAGCCATATCAGCGGTCCAAAAAGTTCCAAAGCACGTGTTTTGTGTTATGTTTGACTCTAAATGGCAAAATTAATTATACAAAAAAATCAATAAAAAATCAAGAGATGACGTCATGGTGACATCACTTCACATTAGGGATACTAATACCATTTCCTACCTACCTACCTACCAAGTTTCAATACAATCGGATATTCGCTTATATGTGATTCTTGGAAAAAATGGCAAAATTCAATATTCAAAAATCAAAGAAAAAATCAGCTGATGACGTCATCGTGACGTCACTTCACATTTAGGATACTAGTACCATTCCCTACCTACCCACCAAGTTTCATCACCATCGGATATTCTCTTGTATGTGAATCTGAAAATCGGCTTTTTGATGACGTCATCATGACGTCACACCTTTTTGGTACAATTGTGGCATTTGCTTATAACCTAACAAACATTTTACCTAAAGAATTTCGAAAATACGATTTGTCGTTCAGAAGATATAAAGAAAAGGTCCAAAAATTGAATAACACATGACGTCAAGTATGAAGTTGATCGGAAAAAAAAAAAGAAGAAAAAATATAAGAAAAACAAAAGCATTTCCGCGATGTACGAAACAGCTAATTAGCATAACATTTTTTTTTGGCTTTTGTTCGCTGACCATGAATATCAAATCAAATTTTCAATGGTGGTTTCTTTAATGTAGCAAGCTATGTTTGTGCTAAGCAATTTTTTGTGCTAAGCATCTCTATGAATTTGGCCCGGCCCCAGATTATGGGTTGGAATCCAGCCATGGGGTTAATATTGGTGCTTGCGTCCTTGCACAAGACGCTTTGTTACATATTGCTTCTCCTCACCCAAGAGTAAATGGGTACATGTGAGGGTAGACGTACATGACGTTACAAGGTGGCCAGTCCATTAAGACCTGCCCTTTTTTGTTTCTGACAAACCACACCCTAATTGCTTCATGCCTGACATACGTTTGATACGCATCAAATAAAACATGGGCGGACTGCATCGTGCATTATGGCGTCGGACATCAGCCCATATTCATTGCACGTGTGTTCATAGGAGGGGCTTAATTAGTAGATCAGTTTACAGTGACCCCATCCGCATGACTAATGTAATGACCCAGGTCAAAGGTCAAATTTATTAACTCTTCTCCAATTCTCGATCGTTCACAGAAAGAAGGCGTTATGAAGAAACAAGGCGCGTCGTGGTGGGGATACGCCCAGAAGTGACCTAACGCTACGCCAACCAAAAATCACGAAGAATAATGTATATTTTTTTATCAATAACATGGGACATACTCTTTTAACTTCCACAAAAAAGCTTACCATGGCTATTTAATTGTCGACCGTTAAAAATTACGGCTTTAAATTTTGTAGTGCACCCTCATTTGACGAGCCAGTGTCAGTTAACTTATAGCAGTTATTTGTTTTTGGGCAAACTGATTTCAAAATAAGATAAAGACTTAAAGGTAGTATCATACTTTGGTTTTTGTCAAAGTAATACAGATTCGTGGGCAAAAATATCAAGGAAGATACAGAAAAAGTTATCTGTGAAAATGTCAGTCCCGTACGTTGCCCACTTTTTGAGAAAACAGCGAAAAACGGCCACAGTTTTCTCTTTTATTTTTTAATCTTTTAAAAGATCAAAAAGATTTTCGGTCGTTGTTTTACTAATTTCTGGATAAATACACCATTTTAGGCGGAACAATTTTAATTGCATGTTTCTACCAGCACCATCTTCATACCCTGAAAGTTATACGTAAATCTGTGAACATTTCTGTTTTGGTCTCTTACCAAAGTATGACACAACCTTTAAATCACTTCTCCCCGGGAAGTGATTTATCCGCCATTACTGGTGTGTCCCAGCTGCCTGCCTTTTGTCCGGAAACAAAAGAATTTACACTCAGCCGCACTCTATAATTGCAGGGTGTACGTCCCCTGATTAGGGGGACGTACACCCTGCAGTATAGTGTGCGGCGGATGTAAATTTTTTTGTTGCCGGACAAAATACGGGCGGGAACACTGCAGTAATGACAGGTGTTTCCTACCTCCATGGTCGTGCCGTCAGATCGGTGTATAGTATCGATGTATACATTTTTCAAATTGAAAACGGACAAAATCTATTTATGAAAACTTCCTTCTTCATGGGCCATTCTCCCTTTAAAGGTAGTATCATACTTTGGTAGCATACCGAAACACAATTCTTCACAGATTTACCTATAACTTACAGGGTAAAAAGATGGTGATGGTAGAAACATACTGTTAACATTTTTCTGCCTGTAATGCTGTATTTATCCCGAAAAGAGTAAAACCAGTCAGCAAAATTATTTTGGATCTTTTAAAGATCAAAAATAAAATAGAAAAGACTGAAGAAATACTGTGGCTATTTTTCACTGTTTTCTCAAAAAGTGGGCACCGTATGGGACTGAAATTTTCACAGATGTCTGTTACTGTATCTTCCTTGATATTTTTTGCCCATGAACATGATGAATCTGTATTTCTTTGACAAAAACCAAAGTATGATATTACCTTTAAACCTGATCATGTGCAGGTCTAGAAATATAACATTTGTACAAAATGTGCATGAAATGTTTATTTGGATATTGAAATCATTTTCACTGTATCTCAAATGAGTGAAACATGACGCTAAATCAGATGTGCATGATTGTGACCAAACAGCAGAATTAATTTGTCAATTTATGTATCACTTTGTATGTTTGATCTGTTTGTGGTTGTTTTTAGTGTGTTTCGGATGCATGTAATTGGGTAACAGAAAGTGTTATTCCTGAAAATGGCTATCATTTTGGCTTTTAAAATATACAAAAGTGCATGCGGTCCAAGCCCAGCCATCCTTAATTTTTGTATCAAATTCTTCCGGCTCAGCATTTTGTTGGAACTTTGTGTCCTGGTACTCCTGATACAATTCAAACTTTGTGAGTTTGCTTATTTTGTAAAAGTTATTACTCAAATATTGCTACAGGTATTGAAGAGATGAAATAATATTTGTATTGTGTTTAAAGTAAATTTTCCTTTTAAGCTTACATTTGGAATTATTGATGCTATGTGCGATTTTAAGAAAATATAGTTCACTTGTACTTCATGGCAAAATGAACACCTTTGTGTGCTTTCCATCTTTTATGTTCTTAATAAAAATTAACAGCCCACACAATAGGGTGGGGGGGGGGGGGTGGAGCTGGGCAACAAACCAGAGCACAAATAGCCAAGATTATCATTCATTTATGCCTGTGCCGTGTATAAAATATTATGTACCCGACTCAATGCACCACACAAAATACATGTACCTGAAAAAAAAATCAATGGGCCGTTAAGCTGAATATCATATTCTTTGTAACCTCAAATGTTTTTTAAACTATGCAACTTGGTGGTCGTGCAACTAATATATTGTGTAATTACGACTGGTTATCACAACCTGGGGTTCAGTGCTTCAGCCTGTTGTGGAGACTTGAAAAATGTTGGCTTAAAATCTTGCGCTACATTGTTTTGAACGTGGAGGTTTTTTTTTTTTTTCTCGGGCTAATTAGCAAACATTATAATTAGCTAACAAACAAAAATTTGAAAAGAATTGGGTAGATGAGGGTTCAAACTACCATTTACAGTATTGCACCAAAAACCAAACCCAAGACGAATGGGGAACAATATGCGATACTGACTGGGATGAACCAGACGGCAAGGTATGTGAAATGTTACATAATCAATCATTATTCGTGAAACAATGTTTCTGTGTGAAAACACATAAAAGTTCTATTTATTCAAATGTCTCTGTGAACTAAAATCCCCTGAAATACTGTCATCGTGGAGGGAACTGCAGCTGAATACCTCAAGATCTGCAAGTTACGGGTGCACCCAAGTAAATAGTCCCAAAATCTGTCCTCCGAGCTCATTAATAAAAGTTAAGCACTCAATATATTTTAAATAAGAGAGTTGTGAGAGCTATGAAAATGAGGGATTGACGAAATATGGCTCTGGACCTCCTGCCTGGAATCTGGCCTTCCATTTGTGATCATTTGTGATGCAATTTTTGGTGAGAAAATGGGTCTATTTCAGCCGCTTTGCAGAGGGATGTTTTTTGGAAAATGGAGTTCTTTGACTGGAGTGATCCACACCTTGTTTCAAAAATTCAATGGTCAACCCACCATAAAATGAAAAGAAAATGAAAGGTGACATGTTCATCATCATTTTTCTGTGCAACTTGAACAGTTGTTAGAGTTCTGTATATTTTTAAATGATTTTTTAAGTATAAGGATTTATCACTGCTGTCTAAGGGAGTTTATTTGCTTTATCGATTCTTTTTGCGGTATCGATTCTTTTTGCGATGGAATCGATTTTAGAGATGGTATCGATTCTAGCGGCGGTATCGATTCTAGCGGCGGTATCGATTCTAGCGGCGGTATCGATTCTATCGGCAGTATCGATTCTTTCGGCGGTATCGATTCTTTTTGCGGTATCGATTCTTTCGGCGGTATCGATTCTTTCTGCGGTATCGATTCTTTCGGCGGTATCGATTCTTTCGGCGGTATCGATTCTATCGGCGGTATCGATTCTTCTTGTGGTATCGATTCTTCTTGTGGTATCGATTCTTTTTGCGGTATCGATTCTTCTTGCGGTATCGATTCCTTTTGTGGTATCGATTTTTTCGGCGGTATCGATTTTAGCGCTGGTATCGATTATAGCTATGGTATCGATTTTAGCAATGGTATCGATTTTAGCTTTGGTATCGATGTGAACATTAAACAGTCAATCCTAGGCCGGCCATAACCGTGGAGCCAGTGTTACGGCAGCTAGGGTTGGACTAAAATCGCATCTTCTTTGCATGGCTGAGGTTTTCAGTAAAACAAAATTCGCCAGTGAATTTTTGTGAATGACTTAGGTTTCCAAGGAAAGCTTGAGGAAAATGCACATTGATTCTTGACTACATGGGACACATAGTTAAGTTATACATCATTGCAGGGGGTAAGCCAGTGAATGAGGTAAAAAAAAAACACCTCTAAAAATGATCATGTTAATGGATTAAATGAGAAATTAATAGTTGAAAGTCACATGTCACATGTAAAATACTATACAAAGGTGTGTGCCTACTGTTCACTTAGTCCCAAAACCCGTCCGCCGAGCTCATTTATAAAAGTGGAAGACTCAATATATTATAAATGAGAGAGTTCCAATTAGAGTTCTGAGAGCCATGAATTTGAGGGATTGAAGAAATATGGCACTGGACCTCCTGCCTGGACTTTGGGTTTCCATTTGTGATCATTTTTGATGCAATTGGGTGAGAAATTGAGTTTAATTAAGCCGCTTTTTTTTTAATGGCCTCTTTGACTGAAGTGAACCATATACTATGTTTTAGGGGTGGTCAGCTGAGGATGACTATTATCTCAAAAATTCAATGGTCGACCCGCCATAAAATGAAAAGAAAATGAAAGGTAACATGTTCATCTTCATTTTTCTGTGCAACCTGAACACCTGTGAGACTCTTGAGTATTTTAAAATGAAAAAAAAAAAATTGGTACTGCTGGTATAATTATATTCTCAAGTAAAAACGACCAAAACTGATAGCGAACATCTGACGCATGAGGGCGCTATTTTTGTAAACACACACTCTTTCATGAAGACCATGTGTACATCGGCTGCAACTGCATTCAACGATTTGAGGAGATTTTCGTCTGCTTTCCTGCCCGAGTCAATAGCAGAAGAGGCATTTTCCAGGTGAGTCTTGGTCTGAGTTTTACTAGAGATTATCTTTAATACACTTTTAGCTCAAAACGAAGTCTTTTTGTGGCTTTTTTTCTACAGCAAATTTTAAATGCCACTTCAACTTGTACAAGAATTGGGTTTCAGGTCAACTCGGTCCGTAACCAACTCGGTCCGTAACCAACTCGGTCCATGACCAACTCGGTCTGTAACCAACTCGGTCCGAGGCCAACTCGGTCCGTAACCAACTCGGTCCGTGGCCAACTCGGTCCGTGACCAACTCGGTCCCTATGGGAAAATGCACGCAATAACGTCTGGTAATTTTGTTGCAGCAAAACGAGTACGAAGTCTCGCAAATTGCGTGAATTAAACTATTTATTTAGGTCTATTTATTTATTTATTCATTTATTATCTTAAAAACATTAAAAGAATGAAAAATACATTGGCAGGTGCTGCCCAGGGCCTGACAAAAAGTAAAAAAAAAAAAAAAAAAAAACCCTGTCTTCAAAAGACGTGCCTTCCCAAACACCTGCCAATTATAAATCTTATGTTAAATTATGTTTTGTATTTATTGTATATACACAGATTAATCAAAACAAAGCTAAAAAATCAAAAACAAAAACACAAAACAATCATCATTATTATTCATTAATTGATTTATTAATTCTAAACATAAAAAGCACATTTTCATAAGGCAATTGACTTCGTGTATAATTTAATTAATATTTTAATTTAAATTGTATTGTGCCATTTTATCAAATAATTATGGTATCAACATAATAAGACATAATTTATTTCTTCACGGTTTCAGCCACAAGCAAAACATATTATGTTATGATGACATTAAAAACATTAATGCAAATAGCCTACATGTTGTACACTGCTGCAGCAAACTGCATGGATTCTTGTTTGTGTACGTTTTCCCATAGGGACTGAGTTGGTCACGGACCGAGTTGGTTACGGACCGAGTTGGTCACGGACCGAGTTGGCCTCGGACCGAGTTGGCCACGGACCGAGTTGGCCACGGACCGAGTTGGTCTCGGACCGAGTTGGTCACGGACCGAGTTGACTCGGACCGAGTTGGTTACGGACCGAGTTGACTGGCACCCAAGAATTGCACTGACGACCATCATTTGTGCACAACTCTATGGAACCAGCAGCAGAGGGCGTTTTGAGATATGCTGCTGCTGCATTCAAAGTGTATCATTGTAGGTCAAAACAATGGCATTACCTCAGTTTAGTACACTCAGGTTAGCTGGTACCGAGTCCCAGTTGTATTTAGGTAAGTTAGTTTACTGTAGAAGCTGGGTACCAGCTAGACCCAGTAACTGGGGCGCTGAACTCCCTTTTTTGACTTTTGGGGTTGAAGGTCGGTCTAGCGCCCCAGTGAATTATATTGCTCCAAATGTGTCGTACACAGGAAAAACAAAATTTCACGGCACTTTCGCCGAAAATGTCCCCAAATTACACCAAAAACATCACAAACAGAATTGAAACTCACTCCATTGCTTCTACGAAAGTCAAAGATGAAATTCATTTGGAGCAATATATTTCACTGGGGCGCTAGACCGACCGTCAACCCAACAAGGAAAAAAAGGGAGTTCAGCGCCCCAGTTACTGGGTCTAGGTACCAGCTACCCTGAGTGTACTTAACTGAGGTAACCCCAAAAAAATCTCGTCAAACTCACTTTTTAGATATGCTACACCAGTGTTACACAGCTGAGATTGAAGTTTATCATAAATTGTATGCAGTATACTGCTGTGCATTTTCTGAGCTTTTGAAAACAGGAAAAAGCTTTGAAAAAATTAGCGGTTACCCGAGCTCCGATTTATAAAAGTGAATGATAGCGCTGTATTGCGCACGTGTTGATAATGTGCACGATCAAAGGATGCATAGTGCTGTATGTAGGAGTGTGTAAAACATGCTATGTACAACGATCGTTGCGTCAAGGTATACACGAGTTTCTGGTCTCGATCTACGTGCGTGTTTGGGAATCTTGCGATGATTTGGTGCCGGCAACCTTACAGAATATTCAGTCATAATGTCACTTGCTACATTCACAATGGTATGGTGTTCCATTTGTGCCGTCAACGTGTCGCATTTGCTTGTTTGTTTTGGGGGGTTTTTTTTGGCGTCGCATTTACAATACATATAATACAATACAAATCGATACAAGTAATAAACTGAGCACTGGAAACTGCTCATGGGCAAAAAAAAGATGCGACGCCAAAAAACAATTGTGACAACAAAAAAATGTGACGCGTTGACGGCACAAATGGAACACCATACCAGTGTCAATGTTGGAAGTCCCAGAATGACGTCATCATGTTTACAAACTCACTCCTCGCGCTTTACGGATTTCGGGCAAATTGAGGTGAGAATGAAAACTCCCTTAAAGAGTGTATCCAGTACGTAGAATACTTGTAAAAAAAAGAACTTCTGTGTATTCCTGAGTCCATATCCTGCCTGAAAAAACAAAAACTCAAAATACCATTCCGACCTTTTGAGTTGGGCTTTAATTATTGTATTTTCTTATATAAGCATTTTCATAATCATATCACCAACATAGATGCAAACCCTTACTGTTTATAATTATGCTCCTGTGCAGCGGACAAGGCATGCCGTAGCTGTGCTATACCATCTGACCCATCCAGTCCTTTTATGGGCCTTCTGCATTGAGAATCTACAATCCATTTTGTTTCATTCATTTTCCTCTTTCTTTATTTGACAGTTACAATGGACAAAAACGTTGACACGATTCAGGTTCAGCTACCTTCAAATATCAGGATAACCAGCCTTTTCACCTATGAACTGGAGAGGGCGCTAGTTGCTGACAAGCTTTATATGATCATCCATTCGTTAAAGGATTTGCCATCTGTGTTTCATGAGGGAACGTCAATCTGAACCATCTGCAGGTAAGGATGTTTCCATATCAACATCTGCATGTATGATTTACAGCTGTTGCTAATGGGGTTGCCGTAGATAGTGTCTGTCTCCCTCTAGTGATCATCATGACTCAAGTATTGCCATTCAAGTGAGTGTCTGTCTCCTTCTAGTAATCATCGTGAGTCAGGTATTGCCACTCAAGTGAGTGTCTGTCTCCTTCTAGTAATCATCGTGAGTCAGGTTTTGCCACTCAAGTGAATGTCTGTCTCCTTCTAGTAATCATCGTGAGTCAGGTATTGCCACTCAAGTGAGTGTCTGTCTCCTTCTAGTAATCATCGTGAGTCAGGTATTGCCACTCAAGTGAATGTCTGTCTCCTTCTAGTAATCATCGTGAGTCAGGTATTGCCACTCAAGTGAGTGTCTGTCTCCTTCTAGTAATCATCGTGAGTCAGGTATTGCCACTCAAGTGAATGTCTGTCTTTCTCTAGTGATCTTCATCTCATTTATTTATGTGCACTTAAGAGACTCCCCACTCTTGAAAATAGAAGACGTGTTTACATGGTTAATTATTGTATTTTCTTATAAAAGCATTTTCATAATCATATCACCAACATAGATGCAAACCCTTACTGTTTATATGCTCCTGTGCAGCGGACAAGGCATGCCGTAGCTGTGCTATACCATCTGACCCATCCAGTCCTTTTATGGGCCTTCTGCATTGAGAATCTACAATCCATTTTGTTTCATTCATTTTTGTCTTTCTTTATTTGACAGTTACAATGGACAAAAACGTTGACACGATTCAGGTTCAGCTACCTTCAAATATCAGGATAACCAGCCTGTTCACCTATGATCTGGAGAGGGCGCTAGTTGCTGACAAGGTTGATATGATCATCCATTCGTTAAAGGATTTGCCATCTGTGTTTCATGAGGGAACGTCAATCTGAACCATCTGCAGGTAAGGATGTTTCCATATCAACATCTGCATGTATGATTTACAGCGGTTGCTAATGGGGTTGCCGTAGACAGTGTCTGTCTCCTTCTAGTGATCATCATGAGTCAAGTATTGCCACTCAAGTGAGTGTCTGTCTCCTTCTAGTAATCATCGTGAGTCAGGTATTGCCACTCAAGTGAATGTCTGTCTCCTTCTAGTAATCATCATGAGTCAGGTATTGCCACTCAAGTGAATGTCTGTCTCCTTCTAGTAATCATCGTGAGTCAGGTATTGCCACTCAAGTGAGTGTCTGTCTCCTTCTAGTAATCATCGTGAGTCAAGTATTGCCACTCAAGTGAGTGTCTGTCTCCTTCTAGTAATCATCGTGAGTCAAGTATTGCCACTCAAGTGAGTGTCTGTCTCCTTCTAGTAATCATCGTGAGTCAAGTATTGCCACTCAAGTGAATGTCTGTCTCACTTGAAAAAAAATCAAAAATCTAATCTGACATCGGTCTCACTTGAAATATAGGGCAATTCCACGATAACACCGTGACGCTTTAGAAGATATTCTCACTCTTCAAATGTAAATAGCAAACTAAATGTAAGCCTAGAGAACAAACTTTCAATGTGTATCTATTACTATCAGCACAGGGAACTTAAAAAAGGAAAGAATTAATGAAACTTCATAATAATTAATAAGTTATGAATGATTAATTACTACCGTAACACCGTGACGCAAAATGGACATGCATTTGTTCACTCTTTGTTTACTAAACAAACTCTGTGAAGTTAAAGAATATTGTTGGTGGCGTACCGTAACACCGTGACACTTATATACATTTACACATGATATTCAGGAATACTGTACATTTCACAGGGGTTTCAAGATAGTATTTCCTCCAAGTTGTTATCATGGGGTGATTTTCGCACGTTTTGCCTGCTTTTCCACTTGTCAGCATTACAAATGACAAAATATGTTCGTAAAGATGTTTAAAAAATTTGCATTCTTGGACAGTAGTGCGTTTTGCAGGGACCCCCCCCCCCCTTTTTCTTTGTCAGATACAATAGGTTTGGAAACGAGTGCTGATTTGCCTCACCCATTTTTCAGGGTTGACACTTGCTTCTGTCTGGTTGTTCTCTTAATATGCTTGTTCCATTTTTATTTCTCCCCCTCTTTTCCTTCACCTGAGCACCTCAACCCCACTCTGCCTTCCATTGTCTTACACTGGTTCCAGTATACAGTTGATATTTTGAAGAACTTGTATTATTGACTGCATTAGTATCATTCTAAATGCCTTTGGCTTAGCCCTTTTGTTTATTGTAAAACAGTTCTCAAAACATCAAGCCTCCAACAAATGGTCACCCCAACAAAAGTCATTTCCATTAATTTTCTGTGCTATTGCAATGCAAGTCACTGTGTTACAGTCACGTTGTTACAGTTACTGTAACACCGTGACAGGTTTTTAATACTTTTTAATTAATTAACAAAATGACCGATCATCATTTCAGTACTTGTATATGGTACTTATTTGTGCTCATGATTTGGACAATCAAAATCATTCCTTCTGTGTTTGTACTTTTCATATAATATCAAAAACATTAGTTTTCACTGTAACACCGTGACAATTAATTACAATAAATTAAGTATTCACTGAAGCATGATAAATTGAAATTATTGAACTTTTGATCAATTTATTATGACAATCAACCCTAAAACTCTGAAAATAAGTTGACAGTTTGCACTTTCTTTGTTTATTTCTCTTGCCACATCCATTTAACATCAATGTATTTTTTAATATTTAATTGAAATTTTAGTATGCTGATTTCATTTGCGTATTTAGACATGTTAATTATGTTATTTTTGAATTCAATGATTATTTTTGATACCAAAACCATTAAGATCTGACAAGTTTGAAAATTCCAAAACTGCCACTTTTTGACACGTGAGTCAAAAATAAAAATCCTGCTTCTCCGGGTCTCGAACCTGGGATTTCTAGCTCTCAGGTCCGGACATCTTCCAAACTGCCACTTTTTGACACGCAAGTTGAAAAAAAAAAATTCTTCAGATCCGGGTCTCAAACCAGGACTTTTTTGTTCTCAGGTCAGGACCTGTTCCAAACTGCCACTTCTTGACACGCGAGTTGAAAACTTATTTCATATATAATTTTGTCTTTTCAGAATTTGCTAGAAAACTAGAAGAAGAATCTAGTGGATCCATTGAAGATTATGGCAGGCTGTCAAGGTATGGATCTAAATCATTGCACAGGTATGATGTCTAAATCTTTTCGCAGATAAAAAAAAAAATCAAATTCGACACCACACTCGCTTGAAATATATGCAAATTTGGCATTATTGTCACGGGTCAAAAAGTTGCAGTTTTCACCAGCTCCGGACCCGAGAGCCACCTTTTGACACTTCAAAAAAATTGAATCGAAAAAAATTGAACTTTGGATTTCGACTTGTTATGTCTTGTTGTGACTTGTAATGACTTATGGTGTTTTATTTTGACTTGACGTGACTTGTGATGACTTGTGATGACTTGTGGTGACCTCTGGTGACTTGTGATGACTTGTTGTGACTTCCGGTGACTTGTAATGACTTATGGTGTTTTATTTTGACTTGACGTGACTTGTGATGACTTGTGATGACTTGTGGTGACTTGTGGTGACTTGTGGTGACTTGTGGTGACTTGTGATGACTTGTGATGACTTGTGGTGACTTGTGGTGCCTTGTAGTGACTTGTTATGTCTTGTTGTGACTTGTAATGACTTATGGTGTTTTATTTTGACTTGACGTGACTTGTGATGACTTGTGATGACTTGTGATGACTTGTAGTGACTTGTTATGTCTTGTTGTGACTTGTAATGACTTATGGTGTTTTATTTTGACTTGACGTGACTTGTGATGACTTGTGATGACTTGTGATGACTTGTGGTGACTTGTGGTGACTTGTGGTGACTTGTGGTGACTTGTAGTGACTTGTGGTGACTTGAGGTGACTTGTGGTGACTTGTGGTGACTTATGGTGTTTTATTTTGACTTGACGTGACTTGTGATGACTTGTGATGACTTGTGGTGACCTCTGGTGACTTGTGATGACTTGTTGTGACTTCCGGTGACTTGTAATGACTTATGGTGTTTTATTTTGACTTGACGTGACTTGTGATGACTTGTGATGACTTGTGATGACTTGTGGTGACTTGTGGTGACTTGTGGTGACTTGTGGTGACTTGTGGTGACTTGTGATGACTTGTGATGACTTGTGGTGACTTGTGGTGCCTTGTAGTGACTTGTTATGTCTTGTTGTGACTTGTAATGACTTATGGTGTTTTATTTTGACTTGACGTGACTTGTGATGACTTGTGATGACTTGTGATGACTTGTAGTGACTTGTTATGTCTTGTTGTGACTTGTAATGACTTATGGTGTTTTATTTTGACTTGACGTGACTTGTGATGACTTGTGATGACTTGTGATGACTTGTGGTGACTTGTGGTGACTTGTGGTGACTTGTGGTGACTTGTGGTGACTTGTGGTGACTTGTGGTGACTTGTGGTGACTTGTGGTGACTTGTGGTGCCTTGTAGTGACTTGTTATGTCTTGTTGTGACTTGTAATGACTTATGGTGTTTTATTTTGACTTGACGTGACTTGTGATGACTTGTGATGACTTGTGATGAATTGTGGTGACTTGTGGTGACTTGTGGTGACTTGTGGTGACTTGTAGTGGCGTACCGTAACACCGTGACACTGAATACATTTACACATGATATTCAGGAATACTGTACATTTCACAGGGGTTTCAAGATAGTATTTCCTCCAAGTTGTTATCATGGGGTGATTTTCGCACGTTTTGCCTGCTTTTCCACTTGTCAGCATTACAAATGACAAAATATGTTCGTAAAGATGTTTAAAAAATTTGCATTCTTGGACAGTAGTGCGTTTTGCAGGGACCCCCCCCCCCTTTTTCTTTGTCAGATACAATAGGTTTGGAAACGAGTGCTGATTTGCCTCACCCATTTTTCAGGGTTGACACTTGCTTCTGTCTGGTTGTTCTCTTAATATGTTTGTTCCATTTTTATTTCTCCCCCTCTTTTCCTTCACCTGAGCACCTCAACCCCACTCTGCCTTCCATTGTCTTACACTGGTTCCAGTATACAGTTGATATTTTGAAGAAGTTACTTGTATCATTGACTGCATTAGTATCATTCTAAATGCCTTTGGCTTAGCCCTTTTGTTTATTGTAAAACAGTTCTCAAAACATCAAGCCTCCAACAAATGGTCACCCCAACAAAAGTCATTTCCATTAATTTTCTGTGCTGTTGCAATGCAAGTCACTGTGTGACAGTCACGGTGTTACAGTTACTGTAACACCGTGACAGGTTTTTAATACTTTTTAATTAATTAACAAAATGACCGATCATCATTTCAGTACTTGTATATGGTACTTATTTGTGCTCATGATTTGGACAATCAAAATCATTCCTTCTGTGTTTGTACTTTTCATATAATATCAAAAACATTAGTTTTCACTGTAACACCGTGACAATTAATTACAATAAATTAAGTATTCACTGAAGCATGATAAATTGAAATTATTGAACTTTTGATCAATTTATTATGACAATCAACCCTAAAACTCTGAAAATAAGTTGACAGTTTGCACTTTCTTTGTTTATTTCTCTTGCCACATCCATTTAACATCAATGTATTTTTTAATATTTAATTGAAATTTTAGTATGCTGATTTCATTTGCGTATTTAGACATGTTAATTATGTTATTTTTGAATTCAATGATTATTTTTGAAAAAATTCAGTCCTTTAGCATTAATTTGATACCAAAACCATTAAGATCTGACAAGTTTGAAAATTCCAAAACTGCCACTTTTTGACACGTGAGTCAAAAATAAAAATCCTGCTTCTCCGGGTCTCGAACCTGGGATTTCTAGCTCTCAGGTCCGGACATCTTCCAAACTGCCACTTTTTGACACGCAAGTTGAAAAAAAAAAATTCTTCAGATCCGGGTCTCAAACCAGGACTTTTTTGTTCTCAGGTCAGGACCTGTTCCAAACTGCCACTTCTTGACACGCGAGTTGAAAACTTATTTCATATATAATTTTGTCTTTTCAGAATTTGCTAGAAAACTAGAAGAAGAATCTAGTGGATCCATTGAAGATTATGGCAGGCTGTCAAGGTATGGATCTAAATCATTGCACAGGTATGATGTCTAAATCTTTTCGCAGATTAAAAAAAAAATCAAATTCGACACCACACTCGCTTGAAATATATGCAAATTTGGCATTATTGTCACGGGTCAAAAAGTTGCAGTTTTCACCAGCTCCGGACCCGAGAGCCACCTTTTGACACTTAAAAAAAATTGAATCGAAAAAAATTGAACTTTGGATTTCGACTTGTTATGTCTTGTTGTGACTTGTAATGACTTATGGTGTTTTATTTTGACTTGACGTGACTTGTGATGACTTGTGATGACTTGTGGTGACCTCTGGTGACTTGTGATGACTTGTTGTGACTTCCGGTGACTTGTAATGACTTATGGTGTTTTATTTTGACTTGACGTGACTTGTGATGACTTGTGATGACTTGTGGTGACTTGTGGTGACTTGTGGTGACTTGTGGTGACTTGTGGTGACCTGTGATGACTTGTGATGACTTGTGGTGACTTGTGGTGCCTTGTAGTGACTTGTTATGTCTTGTTGTGACTTGTAATGACTTATGGTGTTTTATTTTGACTTGACGTGACTTGTGATGACTTGTGATGACTTGTGATGACTTGTAGTGACTTGTTATGTCTTGTTGTGACTTGTAATGACTTATGGTGTTTTATTTTGACTTGACGTGACTTGTGATGACTTGTGATGACTTGTGATGACTTGTGGTGACTTGTGGTGACTTGTGGTGACTTGTGGTGACTTGTAGTGACTTGTGGTGACTTGAGGTGACTTGTGGTGACTTGTGGTGACTTGTGGTGACTTATGTTGTTTTATTTTGACTTGACGTGACTTGTGATGACTTGTGATGACTTGTGGTGACCTCTGGTGACTTGTGATGACTTGTTGTGACTTCCGGTGACTTGTAATGACTTATGGTGTTTTATTTTGACTTGACGTGACTTGTGATGACTTGTGATGACTTGTGATGACTTGTGGTGACTTGTGGTGACTTGTGGTGACTTGTGGTGACTTGTGGTGACTTGTGATGACTTGTGATGACTTGTGGTGACTTGTGGTGCCTTGTAGTGACTTGTTATGTCTTGTTGTGACTTGTAATGACTTATGGTGTTTTATTTTGACTTGACGTGACTTGTGATGACTTGTGATGACTTGTGATGACTTGTAGTGACTTGTTATGTCTTGTTGTGACTTGTAATGACTTATGGTGTTTTATTTTGACTTGACGTGACTTGTGATGACTTGTGATGACTTGTGATGACTTGTGGTGACTTGTGGTGACTTGTGGTGACTTGTGGTGACTTGTGGTGACTTGTGGTGACTTGTGGTGACTTGTGGTGCCTTGTAGTGACTTGTTATGTCTTGTTGTGACTTGTAATGACTTATGGTGTTTTATTTTGACTTGACGTGACTTGTGATGACTTGTGATGACTTGTGATGACTTGTGGTGACTTCTGGTGACTTGTGGTGACTTGTGGTGACTTGTAGTGACTTGTGGTGACTTGAGGTGACTTGTGGTGACTTGTGGTGACTTGTGTTGCCCTCTGGTGACTTGTGTTGCCCTCTGGTGACTTTTGATGAGTCAATAACCAACAGAGGCAAAACTCCAACAAACACAAGTTTTGTGGGTATTTTTTTATACTGTACCATTTCATTTGGAGGAAATTATAGTTTTCCTCTGACTTTTGTACTGATTTGCAGGGTGATCGCTGTTGCACTGTCTAGACCCCGGACAACCCGTTCACCCGTATAAAAACCACCTACTACGTGAACAAGCCCGGTATGAGGATGGATTACATCCTGTATGATACCAGGACTGGATTGCCGAGTGACTTGCCTTGAGAGTAGCCTGATACTGGCCAGCATACCAGGGATCAACATACACTACTCAGACCACACAGGTGTGGAAGCCCTCTTTGAAATGCAGAAGATCAAAGGTCAGTCCTACATCATTAGTTTTTATTGAAAGGTGAACAAAGAATAATTGACTGGAGCAGGATTCGAACCTGTGACCTCCTGAATACCGTACAGGCGCTCTACCAACTGAGCTATCCAGCCCTACGTTGGTGGTTTCCCTAAAAGTCAATTATCTTTGTTCGTTTGGCAGTCAGAAGCCATGAAACCACGCACATAGGCCTACTGCTTCAGTCAGTTTCCCTTGTGGTTATTTGATGATTATATCATTATTTTTATATTATATTTGTACATCAGTTGAGCTGAGCCTTGGTCTGAACTATACAAACCTGTTTTATGGTTTTATTGTGTATAATTATTTCAATATTTATTTCAATCATGACCTGCAGTGATTATTGTCAAAGTGTTCAATCGAGATTGTAAATTGAGCATTGAGTGAGTGAAATAACCTGGAGCCAATTTCATTTAACTGCTAAGCACAAACATTTGCTTAGCACAAAAATGTCTTGCCCAATACAAAAGCAAACAACCATTAAAAGTTGCATTTGATATTCATGGTCAATGAACAACAGCTAAAGAACAATCAAAAGTGATACACAACACATTCAAATGTTTTTTTATTAAGACAGAAATGTCATGCTTAGCAAATGTTTGTGCTAAGCAGTGCCTTACAATTGGCCCCTGTTTATTGCTAATAGTGGCAAGGTTGAGAAGTATTGGTGTACAGCCAATACACAGTGTTTTCAGAAACAAGTTTTGTTGTTGTTCATCTTTCTCTCTTATTATTTCTTTGACTGAATACTGTAGGTCTAGGATCCAACGTTTCAGGCAACGAGGAGGAGCATCTCTCTGCGCTACTGGAAATCCTTCTGTATATCAATAATTTCAACCTGGTCACTAAGGAACAGCATGTCTAGTACCTCATGTCCTCATTCGTCATCTTTCTCCTACTGGTGTGCTTGTGGCTGGGTTGAGTCTTCCACTGTTGCACCAGCCGGTCTGCTCCTGTTTTGTGCTCTAGAGCTCTAGAGGTGCAATCCAATAAATTATCAGATGATGACGACATCCTAAAATCAATATGACGACATCCTGAGATAATTTATCACGGGACGTTGACATCCTAAAATCAAGATGACGACTTCTTGAGATAATTTATCACGGAATGACAACATCCTAAAATCAAGATATCATCATCCCAAGATGCTTAGTCTCAAGATCTCAACAAGTCGGATGGCACCTCTAGGGTTCCATACATTTACATTCCTAAAACTGTATTTATTACAATTGTCAAAGTGCCTGAACCAAAGAAATTTATTTGTACAAATGCACAATTTGAAGTGGATCAAGAATCTATAATCCTATTTATTTTTTTCTTACTGGCTGTATAGAAATTGATATAAATCTATCACAACATTATTATAGCTGAAGAAAGTATCAAAGTACGTAACAATGATGTGCGCCAATATGAATGACGACCACAAATCTTGCAGAAATGGTTATACAATACAGTGGAATGTCACTATAACAAACACGGCAGGATTCACAGAAATTGTCCATTATAGCGGTCATTTGTTCATAGAAATTGGGAGCCAAGGATGATGTTCAGTATAGCCCTATGTTCATTGTAGCAGCGTTCCACTGTACTGTGCTTTTTTTCTACATTGTATAAACTCAATAAGTTACATGTTTAATGTTCATGTACATCTTTAGACACATCAGTATCTATTACTGAACATTGACATATTGTGTATGCTTTAGGCTTTGAGAAAGATCATGGTCTGATGGAAATGTCAGTTGCCTTGATATATTTCAGGTCATTCTTGTGGTTGATGAGCAGTTTGCAGCATTTTTTCACTCATATATTTTAATGTATATGTATTCAGATTGACTTCAATATGCATCATTATCAGTGTGTATGTCAGGTTTTTTAACTGACTGAATTGCAATGCAACATTTGATCAGGTTCGAATCCTGCTCTAGTCAATATAACCTTGTCCACCATTCTACAATGTTTATCATGTCAGAGTCTACAGAAATGTGATTGATTCTTTAAAATTAAATTGTGCAAATTACTTTTTGATAGCCTTGATTCATATTGTCTTTATTCATTCATGCATGAAGTATGTATCATATGAATAATATCAAATGAAAGCTGATGAACTAAGCTTTCCAGATATGTGTCATTTATTATTCAAAAGTGAAATTAAAATAGGATTAAACATTGACAAATCTCGGTTTCGTTTTATCTGGGACACCCTGTAAATATTCAGGCTCAAGTATTATTTTCAATGCTCTCTTTTGAATTCTTCCAAGCAAATAACTTTGACAATTAGAGAGCCATTCCATACAGGTGTGGCATATTCAGTTATGAAATTTGGTCATAATGCATGTTTTGACAGAATCCTTTATACTTGGCAAAGTTAGCTCCCCATGGATTACACTGTTTTATGTTACAATCTATGCTGTATTTGGTAGCTCTCATTATGATATTCATAATTCAAATTCAATCAAACATTTTGAAAATTGGGGTTGTTCACAAGTTGAAATTCTGAGAAGGATTCTGGCACTAATTTATTCATAGATAAGTCCAATCATAGATAAGGAGTTTAAACATACTTTTAACCATATCAGGTGATATTCAAATAAATGATTTGAAACGATGGCAAGAAACACAAATATCATGTCTTGAGTTTCATTCATTACTGAGTCCAAGTATAATGAGCAAAAATAATTTTGATCTTTGGAAGATCAAAAATCCTGTGAAAGGATTTATAAATACTGTGGGAATTTTTCGTTGTTTCCTTTAAAAAGTGGGCAGTGGGCACCATATGGGACTGGGAATTTCACGGAAGACTGTTTTATCTTTCTTTACCATGAATCTGCATTTCTTTGACAAAACCAAAGTATGATATTACCTTTAATTTAGTACATTTAGGCTGATTTTAAGTCACAACCTAAACACCTTCCATTTAACATAAAACTGGGTTTAATGTCTGTTGGCCTCCAATACTAAGATAAATAATGATATCGTGGGGCAACTTTTATTTACAAACCTAAAATAATCTCAGTGTCTGTTGCTCATGAAATGTGATGTCAATCCAAATCGAAGATGACATCATTATGACTTCATCAATAATTGATCCAAGCGAGAGACCTCACGCCCCCACCCCCATGCACACACCCACACATTTCAATATAGAAGGAATCATTTTGTAGAATGAAAGTTTCATTCAACATCACTGTTGACTCTATGAAAGTTTCCAAAGACAATTAATTTGATTTGAAGACCCCAGCTTGTAATAGCTTGCATGGTTTCATTGGACAGTTCATTTTAATTGTTTAGGCCAAATTTTATCCATTTTCTTCTTCTCCATCTAAGTATTTTTTAAAATTATTGATGCAAAGGTAGTATCATACTTTGGTAGCATATACCGAAACAGAAATCTGCAAGGTTTACTTATAACTTGCAGGGTATAAAGATGGTGTTGGTAGAAACGTAGTGTTATAATTTGTCTGCCTGAAATGCTGTATTTATCCAGAAAAGAGTAAATTGAAAGTGGAACAAAAATGATTCAAACAAATACTGTGGCCGTTTTTCATTGTTTTTTTCAAAAGTGATGACTGTTCTTGCATCTTTTTTGATATTTTTGCCCATAAATCTGCAATTCTTTGACAAAAACCAAAGTCTGATATTACCTTCAAGTATTCGTATAATTATTGATCCTATCGTTTGTTTATTTTTGTGTGATTTATTTGTTTTATAAGTTGAATTGGCAGCATATTAGAAATAATTGGCACTGCTGATCCTATACTGGTATAATTATATTCTCTAGTAAAAACGACCTAAACTGATAGCGAACATCCGACGCATGAGGGCGCTATTTTTGTAAACACACACTCTTTCATGAAGACCATGTGTACATCGGCTGCTGCATTGAACGATTTGAGGAGATTTTTGTCTGCTTTCCTGCCCGAGTCATAAGCAGAAGAAGCATTTTCCAGGTAAGTCTTGGTCTGAGGTTTACTAGAGATTATCTTAAATACACTTTTAGCTCAAAACGAAGTCTTTTTGTGGCTTTTTTTACAGCAAATTTTAAATGCCACTTCAACTTGTACAAGAATTGCACTGACGACCATCATTTGTGCACAACTCTATGGAACCAGCAGCAGAGGGCGTTTTGAGATAAATTGCTGCGGCTGCATTCAAAGTGTATCATTGTAGGTCAAAACAATGGCATTACCTCAGTTTAGGGCCCTTTTCCAAATCTCGGCTCCGGCTCAGGCTCCGGCTCCAGCGCTGTCATCCATATGCTGAAAATATAGCTTGTGGCTTTTTGTTGAAGCTGAATCTCTGTTTTCTGGTTCAAACCAGAGTATCTACTTCCACACCATAGCCAAAAGTCTCTATTTTGCTACCCGTTATTTTAGAATGGGTTCACGAAATGGAGCCGGAGCCTGAGCCTGAGCCGGAGCCGAGGTTTGGAAAAGGGCCTATTACACTCAGGTTAGCTGGTACCGAGTCCCAGTTAGGTAAGTTAGTTTACTGTAGAAGCTGGGTACCAGCTACCCTGAGTGTACTAAACTGAGGAAACCCCCCAAAAATCCCATAAAACTAACTTTTTAGATATGCTACACCAGTGTTACACAGCTGAGATTGAAATTTATCATAAATTGTATGCAGTATAGGCCTACTGCTGTGCATTTTCTGAGCTTTTGAAAACAGGAAAACGCGTTGAAAAAATTAGCGGTTGCCCGAGCTCCGATTTATAAAAATGAATGACAGCGCTGTATTGCGCACGTGTTGATAATGTGCACGATCAAAGGATGCATAGTGCTGTATGTAGGAGTGTGTAAAACATGCTATGTACAACGATCGTTGCGTCAAGGTATACATGAGTTTCTGGTCTCGATCTACGTGCGTGTTTGGAAATCTTGCGATGATTTGGTACCGGCAACCTTACAGAATATTCAGTCAGAATTGTTCATAACTTGCTCAGCGTGACTAATCACATTTCTTACCAAAAAATCTTCATTGAAGTCGGCCGGAATCCACGGTACCGAGTGTACTGGTGCACAATGTATGCTTTGAATGGTGCGGCGCAGATACACATCGTGGAATTTTCTGGATGCAATGCTGCTGCTGCATGGGCCGGGCCATGCGGCCACGTGGTGGGCATGCGGTGTGCATGATGCATCGTACGCGATATGTTTACATGTAATTCTTAAATCTGACATCTGTGTATTACTGTAGTTTTAGCCCCAGTCTAAGACAAAATGTCAATTAACCTTGTAGAATTTCTTGTAATATATCTGGAAAGTGAGTTTTGCAGGGTCTTTTTGTCTTTTTTTTTTGACCTACAATGATACACTTGGAATGCAGCGGTAGCCATTTTTCTCAAAACGCCCTCTGTTGGTTCCATAGGTTTGTGCACAAGTGATGGCCGTCAGTGAAATTCTTCCCAATATGGTTAATACATGTACTAAAACTAGGGCTCCAGTTACTGAATCTAGCTAGTATTGTAGCCTGCACGTACTACTTACTAATAATAAAAACCGGATTAACAACCAAATTTCCATGTTTTGTGTATCACTTGCAATTGTTTGTTGGCTGTTGTTCGCTTACCATGAATATCAAATGGAATTTTCAGTGGTGGTTTGTTTTATTGGGCAAGCCATTTTTGTGCTAAGCAATTTTTGGTGCTAAGCATCTCTATGAAATTGGCCCCAGAACTTCACTGCAATAGAGCTGCTTAAAATCTGAAAGGTGTGGCTTTTGGATACTGTCCATGATCAACATGGACTCAATCAATCTGTCAATCAGGTTTAGTGCCAACACAGGACACAGCAGGGGCTTGAAGTTGATAGTCCAAGGCTGTGGATTATAGAAGCCCAAGACCCCAGGCCTGCCCAGGATTTTCAGTGGCATGGCCCAACCAGTATTAAAGCTGTTATAGTTCAAGTCTAGGGATTATAGAAGCCCAAGACCCCAGGCCTATCCTGGCTTTTCTGTGGCAGGGCCCAACCAGTATTAACGTTTCTTTCCATCCAGGACACAGCAGGGGCTTGAAGCTTATAGTTCAAGGCTGGGGATTATAGAAGCCCAAGAGCCCAGGCCTGGCCAGGCTTTTCAGTGGTAGGGCCCAACCCGTATTAACGTTTTGATAGTTCAAGTCTAGGGATTATAGAAGCCCAAGACCCCAGGTCTGGTCTGGCTTTTCAATGGCAGGCAACCAGTATTAATGTTTCTTTTCATAAACTATGATCCAGGACACAGCAGGGGCTTGAAGCTGATAGTTCAAGGCTGGGGATTATAGAAGCCCAAGACCCCAGGCCTGGCCTGGCTTTTCAGTGGTAGGGCCCAACTAGTATTAAAAATTATTTTCATAAACTATGATTCAGGACACAGCAGGGGTTAGAAGTTGATAGTTCAAGGCTGGGGATTATAGAAGCCCAAGAGCTCAGGCAAAGCCTAGGCCTGGCCAGGCTGTTCAGTGGCTGAGCCCAACCAGTATTAGAGTTTGTCTGCATTAACTGTATCCTTTTCGTTGTCAATTAGAGCAAAGATGGCTCCGACACGGAATCCACGGAAAAAGAAGACAGCATCAACTACCAACAGCTGAAGGACCAACTTAGCACGCTCACAACAGCCCTGGCAACCGTAACTGCGCAGAAATCCAAGATGGAGGCTAGTTTCCAAGCCGACAAAAAGAAACTTTGAGTAAGTCAACATTTTCCTTCTTTTCTTGCTGTTTTTAATAACCATACATTTTTTTAATATTATTGAAAAATTAACAATTATGTAAATTGACTAGAGTGGGATTCGAACCAGTGACCTTCTGAATACCGTACCTGCGCTCTTAACAACCGAGCTATCCAGCCCTGTGTTGGCAGTGTACTTAATAGTCAATTATCTTTGTTCGCTAGCCAGTCAGAAGCAGTGTTGGAGTCGAATCCTCAAATTTGAGTACAGAGTACATAGCCGAGTCTGAGTACCAAAATCCGAGTCCATGTCCAAGTACATATGCACAGTACCAACACACAGTGCCAAAGCAGGCAGTTTGCTTCACAAATATGTTTATTGAAGTTGGACGTTAATTGTGCAACTCTTCTTAGAAATTCTTGTTTTACAAACCATGCAAATGACTAAAAAGTTCCCGATGACCTTCATACTCCCATTGTATAATTTATCGGAACATAATCAACTGTAAAATTGTAACAAAAATGAAATTTGCACTAAACATGCTAAATGTAAATGGTCGAGTACTCCCAAAGTTTGAGTACATAGACATGATAGAATCGAGTATGGGCCAAGTACATTTATTTTGGAGTACTTTTAATTTAGTACGGGCCGAGTATTTGCATGTTCTCGAATTATACTCGAGTACAAGTACTCCAACACTGCTTAAAGGGAGCATATAGGATTTTATTGAGTTTGAGACTGAAAATGGACTCAACAGTTTGTAAACAGTGCAAACAGTCACCATGGGAAATCTTGGTTTCGAACATTAGATGCTGTGTTTTTCAAGGAAATAAAGATTTAGTGTCTTTTCCAAAGATTGTTCGTCCGAACGATTTTTGGAACAAACAAATAAAGTAAACTATTCTTCATGTTTTATAAGAAAAATCGAGTTGGGTTTTCACTATTTTTCTCGTGACTCAGATGTCCGATTGAGCTCAAATTTTCACAGGTTTATTATTTCATGTACATGTTTGATCAGGCAAAGTATGAGTGCTGTCCTGCGACCTTTACCAATCATGTATTGTACCTTTGATAATCAATGATCAAAGTTTTGTCATACAAGAAACTTAACTTTTATAGTAATAATAATAATAATAATAATCTTTTATAAAGGAATTTGTAAAGCGCACATATCCACCTAATGAAAGGCGCTCAATGCGCTAGATGCACAGAGGAATAACAACAACAAAATATAAATATAAAGCATATACTAAACATGTACCAAAATAAGTATAACATGCAGGAGATTCCAACATTTATGAAAACACTAATGGGAGACTTTGGTTCCGGTGAAGACCGTTTCTCCAAAGTCTCCCATTGAATGCCTGAGCCATGAGATGGGTCTTCAGGGATGTCTGAAATAAGGAAATGGACTCTGAACTTTGAATATGTAAAGGTAGTTGGTTCCATAGGCGAGGAACTGCTACTGAAAATGATCTATAGTGTGGTTTCATATAGTGCAAAATGTGGTGGTCGCCATGACACATTGGACGCGCATTACATTACTCACAGTGTGAAATTAACTATGAATATCATGCGCAAGACGGCAAAGAAAGGTGGCGCAGGAGGAACATCGAACATCAGAAATATCTTCCCACATATTTGTGATGTTTGGTACATCGTACATCACAAATAAACAAATATCTGCGCAGTTTCGTTTTGCGATGTTTGCACGTGCATTATAATGATATATTACAATACATCGTACAACACAAATCTGCGCACATTTTTATTTGTGTATTTTTATAGTGGCATGATTTTCTCTGAAATTTTTTTTCTTGCTTTAGTTTACGATAATTAGAAAGTTATTAAAACAGCGGTCAACTGCCGCGAACAGCGCAATAACGTTATGCAGTTAGTGGTTGTGATTCACCCATAATGTCATGTGTCATGGCGGCCACAAAAATGCGTAAGGACACCTATCCCCCATGAGCGATGTGACCTGGGTTCAGACAGTAGATATTTGTGACATGATTGAATCATGCAAGATTGTTTGTAAGGTGTGAGGAGATCCATGATGTAAAAAGGGGCTTTGCCATTGAGAGCCTTATAGACAATGAATAGAAGCTTGTAGATTATCCTGTAAGAGACTGGTAACCAGTGAAGATCTTTTAGAATGGGGGTGATGTGAGCAGGCATTTTAGTTAAATGTAATGAGACTGATGCCTCTGACTTTTTGAATTCACAGCAAGAATTTGAGGAGTCTTTGTTGCACTATCAAGAAGGAAGAGAGCAGTTTGCTGAGGAGAAGTCTAAACTTCAGGAACAGCTCCAAGAGGTAATATCTGTTTGTTTGTCAGGCAGGTGGAATGTCTGTCTATCTGTCGGTTTGTAGAACCAGCTGCAATTTTCTTGAGTCTTGTAACCCTAACCCTCTGCACCTACCACAAAATATAAGAGCTGCTTGACTGTGGAAGTGTGTGGTATAAAAGCAGCACTTGTCTTGTTTGGTAGGTGTAGAAGGTTATGGTTAAGTCTTTCTGTGGAGACTGTGGTAATGTGTGATAAGCAGCTCTTGTCTTGTGTGGTAAGTGTAGAGGGTTAGGGTTAAGTCTCCCTGTGGAAAAGTGTGGTAAGCAGCTCTTGTCGTGTGTGGTAGGTGTAGATGGTTAAGGTTAACCCCAACCCTCTACACCTACCACACAACACAAGTGCTGCTAACCGCACACTGCTAAGGTCTCCACAGGGGGACTGGATATTTACCCTAACCCTCTACATCTACCACACCAGACAAGAGCTGCTTACCACACATTACCACAGTCTCCACAGAGGGACTTTACCCTAACCCTCTACATCTACCACACAGGTCAAGAGCTGCTTACCACACACTACCAGTCTCCACAGAGGGACTTAACCCTAACCCTCTTAGCTACACCTGCCACACATGACAAGTGCTGCTTACCACACACTACTAAGGTATCCACAGGGAGACTGGATCATAAACCACATATTATCAGACAAACCACACTGGTGTATTCAGGACCACACTTAACGCAGTAAAAACTATGTGTGGTAGTCTGTGGTATGCAGGAGGGTTAGGGTTCTTCGACCTCTTGATATTATTTCATCAGCCAGAAGAATTGGTCAAAATGATCCCTATTTTTATTTTAAAAAAAGCCTGATTTAGACGCCATTTTGGTGTAAACATTCCAATTTGCTGTTTCATTTTTTAGGGACGGAACAAATCCAGAACACAGCAACAAGAACGGGAACAGGAACATGTAGACCACGCTGTTATGATCAGAGAACTACAGACACTACTAGCTCAGGAACGGAACGACAAGGAGAGACTAGAGAATAAGGTCAGGTCAAAGGTCATTGTCGTGAAATATGCAAATTACTTTGGTCAGAGGCTAAAACCGACTTTTTTCAGAAAGGCGCGCTATCTTCCTCATAGTTTATAGCTATGACTACCAGGAACCATTTCGAGCAAGAAAAATGCCAATCAACTTGTCATGGAAGAATTTTGGTGTAATTTGAGGCCATTTTGTTAGTGAGTGAACTTTCAGAAAAACCGATGTGGGCCCCCACAGCAGTTTTTTTCAATTTTGGCCCAAAACCGACTCTTTTCAGAAATGCGCGCAATCTCCTTCATAGTTAGCTATGAATACCAGGAACCATTTCGAGCAAGAAAAATGCCAAACAACTTGTCATGGAAGGATTTTGGTGTAATTTGAGGCCATTTTGTTTGTGAGTGAAACTTCAAAAATTTTATGTGGTCCCCCACATGAGTTTTTTTTATTTTTGCCCAAAAACTGACTTTTTTATGAGATGCGCGCTATCTTCCTCATAGGTCGCTATGACTACCAGGAACCATTTCGAACAAGAAAAATGCCAATCAACTTGTCATGGAAGGATTTTTGTGTAATTTGAGGCCATTTTGTTTGTGAGTGAAACTTCAAAAATTTTATGTGGTCCCCCACATGAGTTTTTTAGATTTTTGCCCCAAAACTGACTTTTTTCAAAAATGCGCGCTATCTTCCTCATAGGTCGCTATGACTACCGGGAACCATTTCGAACAAGAAAAACTCCAATCAACTTGTCATGGAAGGATTTTTGTGTAATTTGAGGCCATTTTGTTCGTGACTGAAACTTCAAAAATTTTATGTGGTCCCCCACATGAGTTTTTTTTATTTTTGCCCCAAAACTGACTTTTTTCAGAAATGCGCGCTATCTTCCTCATAGGTCGCTATGACTACCAGGAACCATTTCGAACAAGAAAAAGTCCAATCAACTTGTCATGGAAGGATTTTTGTGTAATTTAAGGCCATTTTGTTCGTGACTGAAACTTCAAAAATTTTATGTGGTCCCCCACATGAGTTTTTTCAATTTTTGCCCAAAAACTGACTTTTTTCAGAAATGCGCGCTATCTTCCTCATAGGTCGCTATGACTACCGGGAACCATTTCGAACAAGGAAAATGCTAATGAACTTGTCATGGAAGGATTTTTGTTTAATTTGAGGCCATTTTGTTCGTGACTGAAACTTCAAAAATTTTATGTGGTCCCCCACATGAGTTTTTTCGATTTTTGCCCCAAAACTGACTTTTTTCAGAAATGCGCGCTATCTTCCTCATAGGTCGGTATGACTACCAGGAACCATTTTGAACAAGAAAAATTCCAATCAACTTGTCATGGAAGGATTTTTGTGTAATTTAAGGCCATTTTGTTCGTGACTGAAACTTCAAAAATTTTATGTGGTCCCCCACATGAGTTTTTTCGATTTTTGCCCAAAAACTGACTTTTTTCAGAAATGCGCGCTATCTTCCTCATAGGTCGCTATGACTACCGGGAACCATTTCGAACAAGAAAAACTCCAATCAACTTGTCATGGAAGGATTTTTGTGTGATTTGAGGCCATTTTGTTCGTGACTGAAACTTCAAAAATGTTATGTGGTCCCCCACATGAGTTTTTTCGTTTTTTGACCAAAAACTGACTTTTTTCAGAAATGCGCGCTATCTTCCTCATAGGTCGCTATGACTACCAGGAACCATTTCGAACAAGAAAAATGCTAATGAACTTGTCATGGAAGGATTTTTGTTTAATTTGAGGCCATTTTGTTCGTGACTGAAACTTCAAAAATTTTATGTGGTC
Organism: Astropecten irregularis; assembly: GCA_963971285.1. NCBI lineage: Eukaryota > Metazoa > Echinodermata > Asteroidea > Paxillosida > Astropectinidae > Astropecten > Astropecten irregularis. The sequence goes on from OZ020255.1 coordinate 7,270,703, forward strand.
CCCCACATGAGTTTTTTCGATTTTTGCCCCAAAACTGACTTTTTTCCATTTTTCCAAGAAAATGCCAATGAACTTGTCATGGAAGGATTTTTGTTTAATTTGAGGCCATTTTGTTCGTGACTAAAACTTCAAAAATTTTATGTGGTCCCCCACATGAGTTTTTTCGATTGTTGCCCCAAACTGACTTTTTTCAGAAATGCGCGCTATCTTCCTCATAGGTCGATATGACTACCGGGAACCATTTCGAACAAGTAAAAACTATGTGTGGTAGTCTGTGGTATGCAGGAGGGTTAGGGTTCTTCGACCTCTTGATATTATTTCATCAGCCAGAAGAATTGGTCAAAATGATCCCTATTTTTGTTTTAAATTTCGAACAAGGAAAATGCCAATGAACTTGTCATGGAAGGATTTTTGTTTAATTTGAGGCCATTTTGTTCGTGACTGAAACTTCAAAAATTTTATGTGGTCCCCCACATGAGTTTTTTCGATTGTTGCCCCAAACTGACTTTTTTCAGAAATGCGCGCTATCTTCCTCATAGGTCGATATGACTACCGGGAACCATTTCGAACAAAAAAAACTCCAATCAACTTGTCATGGAAGGATTTTTGTGTAATTTTAGGCCATTTTGTTCGTGACTGAAACTTCAAAAATTTTATGTGGTCCCCCACATGAGTTTTTTCGATTTTTGACCAAAAACTGACTTTTTTCAGAAATGCGCGCTATCTTCCTCATAGGTCGCTATGACTACCGGGAACCATTTCGAACAAGAAAAACTCCAATCAACTTGTCATGGAAGGATTTTTGTGTAATTTGAGGCCATTTTGTTCGTGACTGAAACTTCAAAAATTTTATATGGTCCCCCACATGAGTTTTTTCGATTTTTGACCAAAAACTGACTTTTTTCAGAAATGCGCGCTATCTTCCTCATAGGTCGCTATGACTACCAGGAACCATTTCGAACAAGAAAAAGTCCAATGAACTTGTCATGGAAGGATTTTTGTGTAATTTAAGGCCATTTTTTTTTAGATTTTTGCCCAAAAACTGACTTTTTTCAGAAATGCGCGCTATTTTCCTCATAGGTCGCTATGACTACCGGGAACCATTTCGAACAAGGAAAATGCCAATGAACTTGTCAAAATTTTATGTGGTCCCCCACATGAGTTTTTTCGATTTTTGACCAAAAACTGACTTTTTTCAGAAATGCGCGCTATCTTCCTCATAGGTCGGTATGACTACCAGGAACCATTTCGAACAAGAAAAATTCCAATCAACTTGTCATGGAAGGATTTTTGTGTAATTTAAGGCCATTTTGTTCGTGACTGAAACTTCAAAAATTTTATGTGGTCCCCCACATGAGTTTTTTCGATTTTTGCCCAAAAACTGACTTTTTTCAGAAATGCGCGCTATCTTCCTCATAGGTCGCTATGACTACCGGGAACCATTTCGAACAAGGAAAATGCCAATGAACTTGCCATGGAAGGATTTTTGTTTAATTTGAGGCCATTTTGTTCGTGACTGAAACTTCAAAAATTTTATGTGGTCCCCCACATGAGTTTTTTCGATTGTTGCCCCAAACTGACTTTTTTCAGAAATGCGCGCTATCTTCCTCATAGGTCGATATGACTACCGGGAACCATTTCGAACAAGAAAAACTCCAATCAACTTGTCATGGAAGGATTTTTGTGTGATTTGAGGCCATTTTGTTCGTGACTGAAACTTCAAAAATGTTATGTGGTCCCCCACATGAGTTTTTTCGTTTTTTGACCAAAAACTGACTTTTTTCAGAAATGCGCGCTATCTTCCTCATAGGTCGCTATGACTACCAGGAACCATTTCGAACAAGAAAAAGTCCAATGAACTTGTCATGGAAGGATTTTTGTGTAATTTAAGGCCATTTGTTTTTAGATTTTTGCCCAAAAACTGACTTTTTTCAGAAATGCGCGCTATCTTCCTCATAGGTCGCTGTGACTACCGGGAACCATTTCGAACAAGGAAAATGCTAATGAACTTGTCATGGAAGGATTTTTGTTTAATTTGAGGCCATTTTGTTCGTGACTGAAACTTCAAAAATTTTATGTGGTCCCCCACATGAGTTTTTTCGATTTTTGCCCCAAAACTGACTTTTTTCCATTTTTCCAAGAAAATGCCAATGAACTTGTCATGGAAGGATTTTTGTTTAATTTGAGGCCATTTTGTTCGTGACTAAAACTTCAAAAATTTTATGTGGTCCCCCACATGAGTTTTTTCGATTGTTGCCCCAAACTGACTTTTTTCAGAAATGCGCGCTATCTTCCTCATAGGTCGATATGACTACCGGGAACCATTTCGAACAAGTAAAAACTATGTGTGGTAGTCTGTGGTATGCAGGAGGGTTAGGGTTCTTCGACCTCTTGATATTATTTCATCAGCCAGAAGAATTGGTCAAAATGATCCCTATTTTTGTTTTAAATTTCGAACAAGGAAAATGCCAATGAACTTGTCATGGAAGGATTTTTGTTTAATTTGAGGCCATTTTGTTCGTGACTGAAACTTCAAAAATTTTATGTGGTCCCCCACATGAGTTTTTTCGATTGTTGCCCCAAACTGACTTTTTTCAGAAATGCGCGCTATCTTCCTCATAGGTCGATATGACTACCGGGAACCATTTCGAACAAAAAAAACTCCAATCAACTTGTCATGGAAGGATTTTTGTGTAATTTTAGGCCATTTTGTTCGTGACTGAAACTTCAAAAATTTTATGTGGTCCCCCACATGAGTTTTTTCGATTTTTGACCAAAAACTGACTTTTTTCAGAAATGCGCGCTATCTTCCTCATAGGTCGCTATGACTACCGGGAACCATTTCGAACAAGAAAAACTCCAATCAACTTGTCATGGAAGGATTTTTGTGTAATTTGAGGCCATTTTGTTCGTGACTGAAACTTCAAAAATTTTATGTGGTCCCCCACATGAGTTTTTTCGATTTTTGACCAAAAACTGACTTTTTTCAGAAATGCGCGCTATCTTCCTCAAAGGTCGCTATGACTACCAGGAACCATTTCGAACAAGAAAAAGTCCAATGAACTTGTCATGGAAGGATTTTTGTGTAATTTAAGGCCATTTTTTTTTACATTTTTGCCCAAAAACTGACTTTTTTCAGAAATGCGCGCTATCTTCCTCATAGGTCGATATGACTACCGGGAACCATTTCGAACAAGTAAAAACTATGTGTGGTAGTCTGTGGTATGCAGGAGGGTTAGGGTTCTTCGACCTCTTGATATTATTTCATCAGCCAGAAGAATTGGTCAAAATGATCCCTATTTTTGTTTTAAATTTCGAACAAGGAAAATGCCAATGAACTTGTCATGGAAGGATTTTTGTTTAATTTGAGGCCATTTTGTTCGTGACTGAAACTTCAAAAATTTTATGTGGTCCCCCACATGAGTTTTTTCGATTGTTGCCCCAAACTGACTTTTTTCAGAAATGCGCGCTATCTTCCTCATAGGTCGATATGACTACCGGGAACCATTTCGAACAAAAAAAACTCCAATCAACTTGTCATGGAAGGATTTTTGTGTAATTTTAGGCCATTTTGTTCGTGACTGAAACTTCAAAAATTTTATGTGGTCCCCCACATGAGTTTTTTCGATTTTTGACCAAAAACTGACTTTTTTCAGAAATGCGCGCTATTTTCCTCATAGGTCGCTATGACTACCGGGAACCATTTCGAACAAGGAAAATGCCAATGAACTTGTCAAAATTTAATGTGGTCCCCCACATGAGTTTTTTCGATTTTTGACCAAAAACTGACTTTTTTCAGAAATGCGCGCTATCTTCCTCATAGGTCGGTATGACTACCAGGAACCATTTCGAACAAGAAAAATTCCAATCAACTTGTCATGGAAGGATTTTTGTGTAATTTAAGGCCATTTTGTTCGTGACTGAAACTTCAAAAATTTTATGTGGTCCCCCACATGAGTTTTTTCGATTTTTGCCCAAAAACTGACTTTTTTCAGAAATGCGCGCTATCTTCCTCATAGGTCGCTATGACTACCGGGAACCATTTCGAACAAGGAAAATGCCAATGAACTTGCCATGGAAGGATTTTTGTTTAATTTGAGGCCATTTTGTTCGTGACTGAAACTTCAAAAATTTTATGTGGTCCCCCACATGAGTTTTTTCGATTGTTGCCCCAAACTGACTTTTTTCAGAAATGCGCGCTATCTTCCTCATAGGTCGATATGACTACCGGGAACCATTTCGAACAAGAAAAACTCCAATCAACTTGTCATGGAAGGATTTTTGTGTGATTTGAGGCCATTTTGTTCGTGACTGAAACTTCAAAAATGTTATGTGGTCCCCCACATGAGTTTTTTCGTTTTTTGACCAAAAACTGACTTTTTTCAGAAATGCGCGCTATCTTCCTCATAGGTCGCTATGACTACCAGGAACCATTTCGAACAAGAAAAAGTCCAAAGAATTGTCATGGAAGGATTTTTGTGTAATTTAAGGCCATTTGTTTTTAGATTTTTGCCCAAAAACTGACTTTTTTCAGAAATGCGCGCTATCTTCCTCATAGGTCGCTGTGACTACCGGGAACCATTTCGAACAAGGAAAATGCTAATGAACTTGTCATGGAAGGATTTTTGTTTAATTTGAGGCCATTTTGTTCGTGACTGAAACTTCAAAAATTTTATGTGGTCCCCCACATGAGTTTTTTCGATTTTTGCCCCAAAACTGACTTTTTTCCATTTTTCCAAGAAAATGCCAATGAACTTGTCATGGAAGGATTTTTGTTTAATTTGAGGCCATTTTGTTCGTGACTAAAACTTCAAAAATTTTATGTGGTCCCCCACATGAGTTTTTTCGATTGTTGCCCCAAACTGACTTTTTTCAGAAATGCGCGCTATCTTCCTCATAGGTCGATATGACTACCGGGAACCATTTCGAACAAAAAAAACTCCAATCAACTTGTCATGGAAGGATTTTTGTGTAATTTTAGGCCATTTTGTTCGTGACTGAAACTTCAAAAATTTTATGTGGTCCCCCACATGAGTTTTTTCGATTTTTGACCAAAAACTGACTTTTTTCAGAAATGCGCGCTATCTTCCTCATAGGTCGCTATGACTACCGGGAACCATTTCGAACAAGAAAAACTCCAATCAACTTGTCATGGAAGGATTTTTGTGTAATTTGAGGCCATTTTGTTCGTGACTGAAACTTCAAAAATTTTATGTGGTCCCCCACATGAGTTTTTTCGATTTTTGACCAAAAACTGACTTTTTTCAGAAATGCGCGCTATCTTCCTCAAAGGTCGCTATGACTACCAGGAACCATTTCGAACAAGAAAAAGTCCAATGAACTTGTCATGGAAGGATTTTTGTGTAATTTAAGGCCATTTTTTTTTAGATTTTTGCCCAAAAACTGACTTTTTTCAGAAATGCGCGCTATTTTCCTCATAGGTCGCTATGACTACCGGGAACCATTTCGAACAAGGAAAATGCCAATGAACTTGTCAAAATTTTATGTGGTCCCCCACATGAGTTTTTTCGATTTTTGACCAAAAACTGAATTTTTTCAGAAATGCGCGCTATCTTCCTCATAGGTCGCTATGACTACCGGGAACCATTTCGAACAAGGAAAATGCCAATGAACTTGTCAAAATGAACTATCTTCCTCATAGGTCGCTATGACTACCGGGAACCATTTCGAACAAAGAAAATGCCAATGAACTTGTCATGGAAGGATTTTTGTGTAATTTGAGGCCATTTTGTTCGTGACTGAAACTTCAAAAATTTTATGTGGTCCCCCACATGAGTTTTTTCGATTTTTGACCAAAAACTGACTTATTTCAGAAATGCGCGCTATCTTCCTCATAGGTCGCTATGACTACCGGGAACCATTTCGAACAAGAAAAACTCCAATCAACTTGTCATGGAAGGATTTTTGTGTAATTTGAGGCCATTTTGTTCGTGACTGAAACTTCAAAAATTTTATGTGGTCCCCCACATGAGTTTTTTCGATTTTTGACCAAAAACTGACTTTTTTCAGAAATGCGCGCTATCTTCCTCATAGGTCGCTATGACTACCAGGAACCATTTCGAACAAGAAAAAGTCCAATGAACTTGTCATGGAAGGATTTTTGTGTAATTTAAGGCCATTTTTTTTTAGATTTTTGCCCAAAAATTGACTTTTTTCAGAAATGCGCGCTATTTTCCTCATAGGTCGCTATGACTACCGGGAACCATTTCGAACAAGGAAAATGCCAATGAACTTGTCAAAATTTTATGTGGTCCCCCACATGAGTTTTTTCGATTTTTGACCAAAAACTGACTTTTTTCAGAAATGCGCGCTATCTTCCTCATAGGTCGCTATGACTACCGGGAACCATTTCGAACAAGGAAAATGCCAATGAACTTGTCAAAATGAACTATCTTCCTCATAGGTCGCTATGACTACCGGGAACCATTTCGAACAAAGAAAATGCCAATGAACTTGTCATGGAAGGATTTTTGTGTAATTTGAGGCCATTTTGTTCGTGACTGAAACTTCAAAAATGTTCGATTGTTGCCCCAAAACTGACTTTTTTCAGAAATGCGCGCTATCTTCCTCATAGGTCGCTTTGACTACTGGGAACCATTTCGAACAAGGAAAATGCCAATGAACTTGTCATGGAAGGATTTTTGTTTAATTTGAGGCCATTTTGTTCGTGACTGAAACTTCAAAAATTTTATGTGGTCCCCCACATGAGTTTTTTCGATTTTTGCCCCAAAACTGACTTTTTTCAGAAATGCGCGCTATCTTCCTCATAGGTCGCTATGACTACCAGGAACCATTTCGAACAAGAAAAAGTCCAATCAACTTGTCATGGAAGGATTTTTGTGTAATTTAAGGCCATTTTGTTCGTGACTGAAACTTCAAAAATTTTAAATACCACCGGTAGTTTTTGTCCGGCGACATGCAAAATGTGATGCAATTTTGTGTTTCATATCTTTACAACGCCATTGAAATCATCGGACAATAAAAATGGCAGATTGTGCTGTTAGTAGTATGTTATAATACAGGGTTTCGGCTCTGAAAATACTCAAGTCTTCGGAAGACATGATTGGTTGAATATCCGTATGATGTGCGTTCTTCACTTCGGCCATTGCGTGATGTTACGTCGTAACTCCCGATATGCACGATGCTGAGAAATCAGCATCACACGGAAGGTGCAGCGTGTGAAATATTAAACTTTCCATGAAGGTTCAATGAATTTAAAGATCTCTGTGTATTCTATAGAATATGCTTCCACTTGATACTCAAAGCCATCTTCACCTCAAGTCATGTTTATATTCAGTTCACATCGGTAAAGATCTTTGACAGATTGTGATTGTAAACACGCTTTCACGTGCAGTTGATCGTGCATGCATGCACCACACACACACACTCAATCCAAATAGCTTTCAGCAAACGTTATGCTGATTAATTGTTCCACATGCAAGGTTCTGATTGGTTTATATGTGTGCTCCCATGGAATGTGTGTACATAAAGTGGGACAATCATGATCGCACTACAAGCGTACTGGCGTATTTTAATCAAATTTGCGTACAAAATACGACAATTGCGGACTGGTTGGCAGTAGGCCTGCTGCCGATTTCACGAAACGCTAAGACGCATCTTAGGAAGGGTAACTCATCCTATGTCAGGACGCGTCCTAGGATCGATTTCACCAAAGTTAAAGACGCGTTCAATGCATCTCAACTTTCATAGCAACGCGGCTGAACCCGTCTTAACTTAGGACGGGTCTGGGGGTCGTCTTATCTGCACGAACACGTACATATTAAATACTGAATAGCAACAATGCCAATGGCATAACGCTTCTTGCTGAGTGAAATGGACTCGGCGGGCGGGGAGCTGTTGGTAGGCCTAGCCTAGGCGAGTTAATATTCCGTGACCGGAGAAATCCACTCGATAGTTTAAAATGAAGAAGAAAACGTAGAGGAATAGGTCTGTTGTTTGACAGGGATTAATTCAAGATTGATATGCATTTGACCTCGTCGCCCATGTGAGTACGTTATTTCAGCAGACAAAAACTTTTCACCCAACAACCAATCAGCCATCTTGAGTTTACGTACTTCATTCATGCTGTGCGCGCATACCGCAAGCATAAAACTATGGCTGTTGCATGCACTCGCTCCAATTGAATCATGTAAACATGGTGCAGCCGTTTTATTTGGAAAGGCCATCCTCGTCCAATAATTTACAATTTATTTATCAGCATGACAGACTGATCTTGGCTAAGACGTGTTTGGTGAAATCGATCCTAGGACGCGTCATAGCTAAGATCGATCTTACGGCTAGGACTCGTCCTAAGTCCTGAGATCGATCCTAACATAAGAAGAGTTTCGATTAATCGCGAATGTTGTCGATTAGTAAATTCTGAACTACTCGATTAATCGTGCCAGCGCGATTAGTGCCTTCGAGTTGCGATTAATTCCATGAGTTACTACTATTCTCACTCGATCAATAGCCATACCGTGTGTGTTGCATGGAGCAGCTGCATAGACTTGATGACAAGTCGTTAGACATTCGTGTTTTGTCCGTCCGTCTGTCAAAATTAGGTACAATCATTATGCATCATGCATCGTTCGTATCACGGTGAGGCAACGCAATCTAATTGATTCAATAGGGGTCGAGGGTGTATGTACCGCGGTCGCGTCCCCGCATGTTGGACATTATGCAGGACATACACAGTGTAATGTGAACACGCACACCGTACCCCTGGTGTAGCGATACAATTACCGACTTGATATCAAGTCTGCTTGCTGCACGTGCACCGGATGCCCGCCCAATTGTGACAGCACCATGACAACATTTTGAGATTACACTGCAATTGGCCAGTAGCCCTTCTAATAATACTGTCTTATATGGTCAACGTGGATGAGGCATGAATGAGGGCTATACCATTTCGCTGTTTATTGAGGTACATTTAGTTACGTTGCATTTTCAATGAATACTATTTATCTCACTTAGAAATAAAACGAAAGGTTCTCGCACACAAACATGAGTTATTGGATACATACAGTTTAAACGTGTCAGGGTGAATTTTTATTCAAGCCTGACAGCTGACAACAAAGTGTTTACAATGGCACCATGGCCAGCGAGGCTTGGCGCATGGCGCGATGGCATTCAACTACTCGAGTACAGACACTACTCGATTAGACGATTACTGTATTGTTTCGTATCGTATGATAATCATGAAGTGAACATCTGGAGTAATCGTGAAATATAAAATAATCGCGATGTGTTTAGTAATCGTGAACTGTATAATAATCGTGTTCACTGTTCAGTAATCGTGAACTTTATAATAATCGTGTTCACTGTTCAGCCTACATAGGGTGTACATAATGTGTCATCGTGTGCTATCGACTATCGTTGACCTGTACATGCATGTATGGGACTACGTCTGTGTGTACGTACGTGAGGCAGTAACTGCATGCCTTGTCGGCCAACACTCCGCGAAATTACCTTACTTTACTGAAGGAATACCAATATTATGGACGATATTAGCTTCACAAATTTTGCATTATAACAAAAATGGCAGTGCTCAATGCCTCGGAAATCAGAACTGATCGCTGTTAAAACTTGTAAGAATCAATGCATTACACTAGTGCAGTTTACTGCAGTGTCGCTATGATGAAAACAAGGTACGTGCCGCTTGTATAGTCACTTCCGTGTAATCGCGATTAAACGATTAATCGCGATTATTTCCTCCGCGATTAATCGATTAGTGAAAAGCACTAATCGCCCAGGCCTATTTGGCAGGTCTGTGAAGGTCATATGTTGTCTCAGTTGGGATTGCATGATTGGTAGTCTCAGAGGTTGCAATTCAGCACATTAGCTGCGAGTAAGGATGATGAGACTCCCAAATTATTATTCTTATTTTCGCCTCTATGTTCCTAATTTCTCATAGGTCTCGGGAAGGAACCAATTTGGAATATCTGAAGAATGTGGTGCTGTACTATCTCCAGACAGAGAGCCATTCCAAGAGGCAACAGATGTTCAACGCCATAGCAACCATCCTCCAATTCACCCGAAAAGAGGTACTTTAAAGCATTAACCCTATTAACTCACCTACGATGTGGTATCCTGAATACCACAATACACCACAGTGCGGTTTGTGTGGTTTATAAATGGTCCAGTCCACCTGTTTGCTAGTGGAGACTGGTAATGTGTGGTCAACAGCTCTTGTATTTATGATATGTGCATACGAAGATTAGGGTCAATATATTGTCTCAAAATGCATGAAATCTACAGGGGCCAATAGCGCTCCGCACTTGCGCTAAACATAGCACCGGATCTCAGACGAACATTGCAACCATGCAAACGTGTGTGTGTGCACGTGCATGTACACGACGTGTGTGAGACAATGTTTGTCTGACATCCGGGGATTTTGTGACGTCATTAGTGCGGAGCACTATTTCATAGAGCCACTTTACAACTAGACATGTGTTTGTGAACAAACACTGAGCTGTTTCGAGTATGTTTTATAAAATGTACGAAACAAACATGTACAAAATTGGCCCAGGACAGAGAAATAAATAGTTTATCAGCGGTGTCTGAATTGTTTTAAAGACGGAACGTCGTCACTAGTCATGAGAAACACAGAAATGGCAGAGTCTACTATTGGCCAGCACGCATAGTATGTATGGTTGTGCTTATGGGCGGTGGAAACAGCAAAATGACTGATTTTCTAGCACTTCGTGCTACGTTTACGTGTACACAATTGGCCCACTACTATGGATAGCCATATCAGCGGTCCAAAAAGTTCCAAAGCACGTGTTTTGTGTTATGTTTGACTCTAAATGGCAAAATTAATTATACAAAAAAATCAATAAAAAATCAAGCGATGACGTCATGGTGACATCACTTCACATTAGGGATACTAATACCATTTCCTACCTACCTACCTACCAAGTTTCAATTATATGTGATTCTTGGAAAAAATGGCAAAATGAAATATTCAAAAATCAAAGAAAAAATCAGCTGATGACGTCATCGTGACGTCACTTCACATTTAGGATACTAGTACCATTCCCTACCTACCCACCAAGTTTCATCAGCATCGGATATTCTCTTGTATGTGAATCTGAAAATCGGCTTTTTGATGACGTCATCATGACGTCACACCTTTTTGGTACAATTGTGGCATTTGCTTATAACCTAACAAACATTTTACCTAAAGAATTTCGAAAATACGATTTGTCGTTCAGAAGATATAAAGAAAAGGTCCAAAAATTGAATAACACATGACGTCAAGTATGAAGTTGATCGGAAAAAAAAAAAGAAGAAAAAATATAAGAAAAACAAAAGCTTTTCCGCGGTGTACGAAACAGCTAATTAGCATAACATTTTTTTTTGGCTTTTGTTCGCTGACCATGAATATTAAATCAAATTTTCAATGGTGGTTTCTTTAATTGAGCAAGCTATGTTTGTGCTAAGCAATTTTTTGTGCTAAGCATCTCTTTGAATTTGGTCCGGCCCCAGATTATGGGTTGGAATCCAGCCATGGGGTTAATAGTGGTGCTTGCGTCCTTGCACAAGACGCTTTGTTACATATTGCTTCTCCTCACCCAAGAGTAAATGGGTACATGTGAGGGTAGACGTACATGACGTTACAAGGTGGCCAGTCCATTAAGCCCTGCCCTTTTTTGTTTCTGACAAACCACACCCTAATTGCTTCATGCCTGACATACGCTTGATACGCATCAAATAAAACATGGGCGGACTGCATCGTGCATTATGGCGTCGGACATCAGCCCATATTCATTGCACGTGTGTTCATAGGAGGGGCTTAATTAGTAGATCAGTTTACAGTGACCCCATCCGCATGACTAATGTAATGACCCAGGTCAAAGGTCAAATTTATTAACTCTTCTCCAATTCTCGATCGTTCACAGAAAGAAGGCGTTATGAAGAAACAAGGCGCGTCGTGGTGGGGATACGCCCAGAAGTGACCTAACGCTACGCCAACCAAAAATCACGAAGAATAATGTATATTTTTTTATCAATAACATGGGACATACTCTTTTAACTTCCACCAAAAAGCTTACCATGGCTATTTAATTGTCGACCGTTAAAAATTACGGCTTTAAATTTTGTAGTGCACCCTCATTTGACGAGCCAGTGTCAGTTAACTTATAGCAGTTATTTGTTTTTGGGCAAACTGATTTCAAAATAAGATAAAGACTTAAAGGTAGTATCATACTTTGGTTTTTGTCAAAGTAATACAGATTCGTGGGCAAAAATATCAAGGAAGATACAGAAAAAGTTATCTGTGAAAATGTCAGTCCCGTACGTTGCCCACTTTTTGAGAAAACAGCGAAAAACGGCCACAGTTTTCTCTTTTATTTTTGATCTTTTAAAAGATCAAAAAGATTTTCGGTCGTTGTTTTACTAATTTCTGGATAAATACACCATTTTAGGCGGAACAATTTTAATTGCATGTTTCTACCAGCACCATCTTCATACCCTGAAAGTTATACGTAAATCTGTGAACATTTCTGTTTTGGTCTCTTACCAAAGTATGACACAACCTTTAAATCACTTCTCCCCGGGAAGTGATTTATCCGCCATTACTGGTGTGTCCCAGCTGCCTGCCTTTTGTCCGGAAACAAAAGAATTTACACTCAGCCGCACTCTATAATTGCAGGGTGTACGTCCCCTGATTAGGGGGACGTACACCCTGCAGTATAGTGTGCGGCGGATGTAAATTCTTTTGTTGCCGGACAAAATACGGGCGGGAACACTGCAGGAATGACAGGTGTTTCCTACCTCCATGGTCGTCAGATCGGTGTATAGTATCGATGTATACATTTTTCAAATTGAAAACGGACAAAATCTATTTATGAAAACTTCCTTCTTCATGGGCCATTCTCCCTTTAAAGGTAGTATCATACTTTGGTAGCATACCGAAACACAATTCTTCACAGATTTACCTATAACTTACAGGGTAAAAAGATGGTGATGGTAGAAACATACTGTTAACATTTTTCTGCCTGTAATGCTGTATTTATCCCGAAAAGAGTAAAACCAGTCAGCAAAATTATTTTGGATCTTTTAAAGATCAAAAATAAAATAGAAAAGACTGAAGAAATACTGTGGCTATTTTTCACTGTTTTCTCAAAAAGTGGGCACCGTATGGGACTGAAATTTTCACAGATGTCTGTTACTGTATCTTCCTTGATATTTTTTGCCCATGAACATGATGAATCTGTATTTCTTTGACAAAAACCAAAGTATGATATTACCTTTAAACCTGATCATGTGCAGGTCTAGAAATATAACATTTGTACAAAATGTGCATGAAATGTTTATTTGGATATTGAAATCATTTTCACTGTATCTCAAATGAGTGAAACATGACGCTAAATGAGATGTGCATGATTGTGACCAAACAGCAGAATTAATTTGTCAATTTATGTATCACTTTGTATGTTTGATCTGTTTGTGGTTGTTTTTAGTGTGTTTCGGATGCATGTAATTGGGTAACAGAAAGTGTTATTCCTGAAAATGGCTATCATTTTGGCTTTTAAAATATACAAAAGTGCATGCGGTCCAAGCCCAGCCATCCTTAATTTTTGTATCAAATTCTTCCGGCTCAGCATTTTGTTGGAACTTTGTGTCCTGGTACTCCTGATACAATTCAAACTTTGTGAGTTTGCTTATTTTGTAAAAGTTATTACTCAAATATTGCTACAGGTATTGAAGAGATGAAATAATATTTGTATTGTGTTTAAAGTAAATTTTCCTTTTAAGCTTACATTTGGAATTATTGATGCTATGTGCGATTTTAAGAAAATATAGTTCACTTGTACTTCATGGCAAAATGAACACCTTTGTGTGCTTTCCATCTTTTATGTTCTTAATAAAAATTAACAGCCCACACAATAGGGTGGGGGGGGGTGGAGCTGGGCAACAAACCAGAGCACAAATAGCCAAGATTATCATTCATTTATGCCTGTGCCGTGTATAAAATATTATGTACCCGACTCAATGCACCACACAAAAAACATGTACCTGAAAAAAAAATCAATGGGCCGTTAAGCTGAATATCATATTCTTTGTAACCTCAAATGTTTTTTAAACTATGCAACTTGGTGGTCGTGCAACTAATATATTGTGTAATTACGACTGGTTATCACAACCTGGGGTTCAGTGCTTCAGCCTGTTGTGGAGACTTGAAAAATGTTGGCTTAAAATCTTGCGCTACATTGTTTTGAACGTGGAGGGTTGTTTTTTTTTTCTCGGGCTAATTAGCAAACATTATAATTAGCTAACAAACAAAAATTTGAAAAGAATTGGGTAGATGAGGGTTCAAACTACCATTTACAGTATTGCACCAAAAACCAAACCCAAGACGAATGGGGAACAATATGCGATACTGACTGGGATGAACCAGACGGCAAGGTATGTGAAATGTTACATAATCAATCATTATTAATGAAACAATGTTTCTGTGTGAAAACACATAAAAGTTCTATTTATTCAAATGTCTCTGTGAACTAAAATCCCCTGAAATACTGTCATCGTGGAGGGAACTGCAGCTGAATACCTCAAGATCTGCAAGTTACGGGTGCACCCAAGTAAATAGTCCCAAAATCTGTCCTCCGAGCTCATTAATAAAAGTTAAGCAATCAATATATTTTAAATAAGAGAGTTGTGAGAGCTATGAAAATGAGGGATTGACGAAATATGGCTCTGGACCTCCTGCCTGGAATCTGGCCTTCCATTTGTGACCATTTGTGATGCAATTTTTGGTGAGAAAATGGGTCTATTTCAGCCGCTTTGCAGAGGGATGTTTTTTGGAAAATGGAGTTCTTTGACTGGAGTGATCCACACCTTGTTTCAAAAATTCAATGGTCAACCCACCATAAAATGAAAAGAAAATGAAAGGTGACATGTTCATCATCATTTTTCTGTGCAACTTGAACAGTTGTTAGAGTTCTGTATATTTTTAAATGATTTTTTAAGTATAAGGATTTATCACTGCTGTCTAAGGGAGTTTATTTGCTTTATCGATTCTTTTTGCGGTATCGATTCTTTTTGCGATGGAATCGATTTTAGAGATGGTATCGATTCTAGTGGCGGTATCGATTCTATCGGCAGTATCGATTCTTTCGGCGGTATCGATTCTTTTTGCGGTATCGATTCTTTCGGCGGTATCGATTCTTTTTACGGTATCGATTCTTTTTGCGGTATCGATTCTTTCGGCGGTATCGATTCTTTAGGCGGTATCGACTCTTTCGGCGGTATCGATTCTTTCGGCGGTATCGATTCTATCGGCGGTATCGATTCTTCTTGTGGTATCGTTTCTTTTTGCGGTATCGATTCTTCTTGCGGTATCGATTCCTTTTGTGGTATCGATTTTTTCGGCGGTATCGATTATAGCGGCGGTATCGATTTTAGCGCTGGTATCGATTATAGCTATGGTATCGATTTTAGCAATGGTATCGATTTTAGCGTTGGTATCGATGTGAACATTAAACAGTCAATCCCAGGCCGGCCATAACCGTGGAGCCAGTGTTACGGCAGCTAGGGTTGGACTAAAATCGCATCTTCTTTGCATGGCTGAGGATTTCAGTAAAACAAAATTCGCCAGTGAATTTTTGTGAATGACTTAGGTTTCCAAGGAAAGCTTGAGGAAAATGCACATTGATTCTTGACTACATGGGACTCATAGTTAAGTTATACATCATTGCAGGGGGTAAGCCAGTGAATGAGGTAAAAAAAAAACACCTCTAAAAATGATCATGTTAATGGATTAAATGAGAAATTAATAGTTGAAAGTCACATGTCACATGTAAAATACTATACAAAGGTGTGTGCCTACTGTTCACTTAGTCCCAAAACCCGTCCGCCGAGCTCATTTATAAAAGTGGAAGACTCAATATATTATAAATGAGAGAGTTCCAATTAGAGTTCTGAGAGCCATGAAATTGAGGGATTGAAGAAATATGGCACTGGACCTCCTGCCTGGACTTTAGGTTTCCATTTGTGATCATTTTTGATGCAATTGGGTGAGAAATTGAGTTTAATTAAGCCGCTTTGCAGAGGGATTTTTTTTAATGGCCTCTTTGACTGAAGTGAACCATATACTATGTTTTAGGGGTGGTCAGCTGAGGATGACTATATCTCAAAAATTCAATGGTCGACCCGCCATAAAATGAAAAGAAAATGAAAGGTAACATGTTCATCTTCATTTTTCTGTGCAACCTGAACACCTGTGAGACTCTTGAGTATTTTAAAATGAAAAAAAAAAAATTGGTACTGCTGGTATAATTATAATTATTCTCAAGTAAAAACGACCAAAACTGATAGCGAACATCTGACGCATGAGGGCGCTATTTTTGTAAACACACGCATTCATGAAGACCATGTGTACATCGGCTGGAACTGCATTCAACGATTTGAGGAGAATTTCGTCTGCTTTCCTGCCCGAGTCATTAGCAGAAGAGGCATTTTCCAGGTGAGTCTTGGTCTGAGTTTTACTAGAGATTATCTTTAATACACTTTTAGCTCAAAACGAAGTCTTTTTGTGGCTTTTTTTCTACAGCAAATTTGAAATGCCACTTCAACTTGTACAAGAATTGCACTGACGACCATCATTTGTGCACAACTCTATGGAACCAGCAGCAGAGGGCGTTTTGAGATATGCTGCTGCTGCATTCAAAGTGTATCATTGTAGGTCAAAACAATGGCATTACCTCAGTTTAGTACACTCAGGTTAGCTGGTACCGAGTCCCAGTTGTATTTAGGTAAGTTAGTTTACTGTAGAAGCTTGGTACCAGCTAGACCCAGTAACTGGGGCGCTGAACTCCCTGTTTTGACTTTTGGGGTTGAAGGTCGGTCTAGCGCCCCAGTGAATTATATTGCTCCAAATGTGTCGTACACAGGAAAAACAAAATTTCACGGCACTTTCGCCGAAAATGTCCCCAAATTACACCAAAAACATCACAAACAGAATTGAAACTCACTCCATTGCTTCTACGAAAGTCAAAGATGAAATACATTTGGAGCAATATATTTCACTGGGGCGCTAGACCGACCGTCAACCCAACAAGGAAAAAAAGGGAGTTCAGCGCCCCAGTTACTGGGTCTAGGTACCAGCTACCCTGAGTGTACTTAACTGAGGTAACCCCAAAAAAATCTCGTAAAACTCACTTTTTAGATATGCTACACCAGTGTTACACAGCTGAGATTGAAGTTTATCATAAATTGTATGCAGTATAGGCCTACTGCTGTGCATTTTCTGAGCTTTTGAAAACAGGAAAACGCTTTGAAAAAATTAGCGGTTGCCCGAGCTCCGATTTATAAAAATGAATGACAGCGCTGTATTGCGCACGTGTTGATAATGTGCACGATCAAAGGATGCATAGTGCTGTATGTAGGAGTGTGTAAAACATGCTACAACGATCGTTGCGTCAAGGTATACATGAGTTTCTGGGCTCGATCTACGTGCGTGTTTGGGAATCTTGCGATGATTTGGTGCCGGCAACCTTACAGAATATTCAGTCATAATGTCACTTGCTACATTCACAATGGTATGGTGTTCCATTTGTGCCGTCAACGTGTCGCATTTGCTTGTTTGTTTTGGGGTTTTTTTTTTGGCGTCGCATTTACAATACATGTAATACAATACAAATCGATACAAGTAATAAACTGAGCACTGGAAACTGCTCATGGGCAAAAAAAAGATGCGACGCCAAAAAACAATTGTGACAACAAAAAAATGCGACGCGTTGACGGCACAAATGGAACACCATACCAGTGTCAATGTTGGAAGTCCCAGAATGACGTCATCATGTTTACAAACTCACTCCTTGCGCTTTACGGATTTCGGGCAAATTGAGGTGAGAATGAAAACTCCCTTAAAGAGTGTATCCAGTACGTAGAATACTTGTAAAAAAAAGAACTTCTGTGTATTCCTGAGTCCATATCCTGCCTGAAAAAACAAAAACTCAAAATACCATTCCGACCTTTTGAGTTGGGCTTTAATTATTGTATTTTCTTATATAAGCATTTTCATAATCATATCACCAACATAGATGCAAACCCTTACTGTTTATAATTATGCTCCTGTGCAGCGGACAAGGCATGCCGTAGCTGTGCTATACCATCTGACCCATCCAGTCCTTTTATGGGCCTTCTGCATTGAGAATCTACAATCCATTTTGTTTCATTCATTTTCCTCTTTCTTTATTTGACAGTTACAATGGACAAAAACGTTGACACGATTCAGGTTCAGCTACCTTCAAATATCAGGATAACCAGCCTTTTCACCTATGAACTGGAGAGGGCGCTAGTTGCTGACAAGCTTTATATGATCATCCATTCGTTAAAGGATTTGCCATCTGTGTTTCATGAGGGAACGTCAATCTGAACCATCTTCAGGTAAGGATGTTTCCATATCAACATCTGCATGTATGATTTACAGCTGTTGCTAATGGGGTTGCCGTAGATAGTGTCTGTCTCCCTCTAGTGATCATCATGACTCAAGTATTGCCATTCAAGTGAGTGTCTGTCTCCTTCTAGTAATCATCGTGAGTCAGGTATTGCCACTCAAGTGAGTGTCTGTCTCCTTCTAGTAATCATCGTGAGTCAGGTTTTGCCACTCAAGTGAATGTCTGTCTCCTTCTAGTAATCATCGTGAGTCAGGTATTGCCACTCAAGTGAGTGTCTGTCTCCTTCTAGTAATCATCGTGAGTCAGGTATTGCCACTCAAGTGAATGTCTGTCTCCTTCTAGTAATCATCATGAGTCAGGTATTGCCACTCAAGTGAATGTCTGTCTTTCTCTAGTGATCTTCATCTCATTTATTTATGTGCACTTTAGAGACTCCCCACTCTTGAAAATAGAAGACGTGTTAACATGGTTAATTATTGTATTTTCTTATAAAAGCATTTTCATAATCATATCACCAACATAGATGCAAACCCTTACTGTTTATATGCTCCTGTGCAGCGGACAAGGCATGCCGTAGCTGTGCTATACCATCTGACCCATCCAGTCCTTTTATGGGCCTTCTGCATTGAGAATCTACAATCCATTTTGTTTCATTCATTTTTGTCTTTCTTTATTTGACAGTTACAATGGAGAAAAACGTTGACACGATTCAGGTTCAGCTACCTTCAAATATCAGGATAACCAGCCTGTTCACCTATGATCTGGAGAGGGCGCTAGTTGCTGACAAGGCTGATATGATCATCCATTCGTTAAAGGATTTGCCATCTGTGTTTCATGAGGGAACGTCAATCTGAACCATCTGCAGGTAAGGATGTTTCCATATCAACATCTGCATGTATGATTTACAGCGGTTGCTAATGGGGTTGCCATAGACAGTGTCTGTCTCCTTCTAGTGATCATCATGAGTCAAGTATTGCCATTCAAGTGAGTGTCTGTCTCCTTCTAGTAATCATCGTGAGTCAGGTATTGCCACTCAAGTGAATGTCTGTCTCCTTCTAGTAATCATCATGAGTCAGGTATTGCCACTCAAGTGAGTGTCTGTCTCCTAGTAATCATCGTGAGTCAAGTATTGCCACTCAAGTGAGTGTCTGTCTCACTTGAAAAAAAATCAAAAATCTAATCTGACATCGGTCTCACTTGAAATATAGGGCAATTCCACGATAACACCGTGACGCTTTAGAAGATATTTTCACTCTTCAAATGTAAATAGCAAACTAAATGTAAGCCTAGAGAACAAACTTTCAATGTGTATCTATTACTATCAGCACAGGGAACTTAAAAAAGGAAAGAATTAATGAAACTTCATAATAATTAATAAGTTATGAATGATTAATTACTACCGTAACACCGTGACGCAAAATGGACATGCATTTGTTCACTCTTTGTTTACTAAACAAACTCTGTGAAGTTAAAGAATATTGTTGGTGGCGTACCGTAACACCGTGACACTTATATACATTTACACATGATATTCAGGAATACTGTACATTTCACAGGGGTTTCAAGATAGTATTTCCTCCAAGTTGTTATCATGGGGTGATTTTCGCATGTTTTGCCTGCTTTTCCACTTGTCAGCATTACAAATGACAAAATATGTTCGTAAAGATGTTTAAAAAATTTGCATTCTTGGACAGTAGTGCGTTTTGCAGGGACCCCCCCCCCCCTTTTTCTTTGTCAGATACAATAGGTTTGGAAACGAGTGCTGATTTGCCTCACCCATTTTTCAGGGTTGACACTTGCTTCTGTCTGGTTGTTCTCTTAATATGTTTGTTCCATTTTTATTTCTCCCCCTCTTTTCCTTCACCTGAGCACCTCAACCCCACTCTGCCTTCCATTGTCTTACACTGGTTCCAGTATACAGTTGATATTTTGAAGAAGTTACTTGTATTATTGACTGCATTAGTATCATTCTAAATGCCTTTGGCTTAGCCCTTTTGTTTATTGTAAAACAGTTCTCAAAACATCAAGCCTCCAACAAATGGTCACCCCAACAAAAGTCATTTCCATTAATTTTCTGTGCTATTGCAATGCAAGTCACTGTGTTACAGTCACGGTGTTACAGTTACTGTAACACCGTGACAGGTTTTTAACACTTTTTAATTAATTAACAAAATGACCGATCATCATTTCAGTACTTGTATATGGTACTTATTTGTGCTCATGATTTGGACAATCAAAATCATTCCTTCTGTGTTTGTACTTTTCATATAATATCAAAAACATTCGTTTTCACTGTAACACCGTGACAATTAATTACAATAAATTAAGTATTCACTGAAGCATGATAAATTGAAATTATTGAACTTTTGATCAATTTATTATGACAATCAACCCTAAAACTCTGAAAATAAGTTGACAGTTTGCACTTTCTTTTTTTATTTCTCTTGCCACATCCATTTAACATCAATGTATTTTTTAATATTTAATTGAAATTTTAATATGCTGATTTCATTTGCGTATTTAGACATGTTAATTATGTTATTTTTGAATTCAATGATTATTTTTGAAAAAATTCAGTCCTTTTGCATTAATTTGATACCAAAACCATTAAGATCTGACAAGTTTGAAAATTCCAAAACTGCCACTTTTTGACACGTGAGTCAAAAATAAAAATCCTGCTTCTCCGGGTCTCGAACCTGGGATTTCTAGCTCTCAGGTCCGGACATCTTCCAAACTGCCACTTTTTGACACGCAAGTTGAAAAAAAAAAAATTCTTCAGATCCGGGTCTCAAACCAGGACTTTTTTGTTCTCAGGTCAGGACCTGTTCCAAACTGCCACTTCTTGACACGCGAGTTGAAAACTTATTTCATATATAATTTTGTCTTTTCAGAATTTGCTAGAAAACTAGAAGAAGAATCTAGTGGATCCATTGAAGATTATGGCAGGCTGTCAAGGTCTGGATCTAAATCATCGCACAGGTATGATGTCTAAATCTTTTCACAGATTAAAAAAAGAATCAAATTCGACACCACACTCGCTTGAAATATATGCAAATTTGGCATTATTGTCACGGGTCAAAAAGTTGCAGTTTTCACCAGCTCCGGACCCGAGAGCCACCTTTTGACACTTCAAAAAAATTGAATCGAAAAAAATTGAACTTTGGATTTCGACTTGTTATGTCTTGTTGTGACTTGTAATGACTTATGGTGTTTTATTTTGACTTGACGTGACTTGTGATGACTTGTGGTGACCTCTGGTGACTTGTGATGACTTGTTGTGACTTGTGGTGACTTGTGGTGCCCTCTGGTGACTTGAGGTGACTTGTGATGACTTGAGTTGACTTGTGATGACTTGTGATGACTTGTGGTAACCTCTGGTGACTTGTGATGACTTGTTGTGACTTGTGGTGACTTGTGTTGCCCTCTGGTGTCTTGAGGTGACTTGTGATGACTTGAGTTGACTTGTGATGACTTGTGGTGACTTGTGGTGACTTGTAGTGATTTGTGGTGACTTGTGGTGACTTGTGGTGACTTGAGGTGACTTGTGGTGACTTGTGGTGACTTGTGTTGCCCTCTGGTGACTTGTGTTGCCCTCTGGTGACTTTTGATGAGTCAATAACCAACTGTGGCAAAACTCCAACAAACACAAGTTTTGTGGGTATTTTTTTATACTGTACCATTTCATTTGGAGGAAATTATAGTTTTCCTCTGACTTTTGTACTGATTTGCAGGTTGATCGCTGTTGCACTGTCTAGACCCCGGACAACCCGTTCACCCGTATAAAAACCACCTACTACGTGAACAAGCCCGGTATGAGGATGGATTACATCCTGTATGATACCAGGACTGGATTGCCGAGTGACTTGCCTTGAGAGTAGCCTGATACTGGCCAGCATACCAGGGACCAACATACACTACTCAGACCACACAGGTGTGGAAGCCCTCTTTGAAATGCAGAAGATCAAAGGTCAGTCCTACATCATTAGTTTTTATTGAAAGGTGAACAAAGAATAATTGACTGGAGCAGGATTCGAACCTGTGACCTCCTGAATACCGTACAGGCGCTCTACCAACTGAGCTATCCAGCCCTACGTTGGTGGTTTCCCTAAAAGTCAATTATCTTTGTTCGTTTGGCAGTCAGAAGCCATGAAACCACGCACATAGGCCTACTGCTTCATTCAGTTTCCCTTGTGGTCATTTGATGATTATGTCATTATTTATATATTATATTTGTACATCAGTTGAGCTGAGCCTTGGTCTGAACTATACAAACCTGTTTTATGGTTTTATTGTGTAAAATTATTTCAATATTTATTGCAATCATGACCTGCAGTGAATATTGTCAAAGTGTTCAATCAAGATTGTACATTGAGCATTGAGTGAGTGAAATAACCTGGAGCCAATTTCATTTAACTGCTAAGCACAAATATTTGCTGAGCACAAAAATGTCTTGCCCAATACAAAAGCAAACAACCATTAAAAGTTGCATTTGATATTCATGGTCAATGAACAACAGCTAAAGAACAATCACAAGTGATACACAACACATTCAAATGTTTTTTTATTAAGACAGAAATGTCATGCTTAGCAAATGTTTGTGCTAAGCAGTGCCGTACAATTGGCCCCTGTTTATTGCTAATAGTGGCAAGGTTGAGAAGTATTGGTGTACAGCCAATACACAGTGTTTTCAGAAACAAGTTTTGTTGTTGTTCATCTTTCTCTCTTATTATTTCTTTGACTGAATACTGTAGGTCTAGGATCCAACGTTTCAGGCAACGAGGAGGAGCATCTCTCTGCGCTACTGGAAATCCTTCTGTATATCAATAATTTCAACCTGGTCACTAAGGAACAGCATGTCTAGTACCTCATGTCCTCATTCGTCATCTTTCTCCTACTGGTGTGCTTGTGGCTGGGTTGAGTCTTCCACTGTTGCACCAGCCGGTCTGCTCCTGTTTTGTGCTCTAGAGCTCTAGAGGTGCAATCCAATAAATTATCAGATGATGACGACATCCTAAAATCAATATGACGACATCCTGAGATAATTTATCACGGGACGTTGACATCCTAAAATCAAGATGACGACTTCTTGAGATAATTTATCACGGAATGACAACATCCTAAAATCAAGATATCATCATCCCAAGATGCTTAGTCTCAAGTTCTCAACAAGTCGGATGGCACCTCTAGGGTTCCATACATTTACATTCCTAAAACTGTATTTATTACGATTGTCAAAGTGCCTGAACCAAAGAAATTTATTTGTACAAATGCACAATTTGAAGTGGATCAAGAATCTATAATCCTATTTATTTTTTTCTTACTGGCTGTATAGAAATTGATATAAATCTATCACAACATTATTATAGCTGAAGAAAGTATCAAAGTACGTAACAATGATGTGCGCCAATATGAATGACGACCACAAATCTTGCAGAAATGGTTATACAATACAGTGGAATGTCACTATAACAAACACGGCAGGATTCACAGAAATTGTCCATTATAGCGGTCATTTGTTCACAGAAATTGGGAGCCAAGGATGATGTTCAGTTTAGCCCTATGTCCATTGTAGCAGCGTTCCACTGTACTGCGCTTTTTTTCTACATTGTATAAACTCAATAAGTTACATGTTTAATGTTCATGTACATCTTTAGACACATCAGTATCTATTACTGAACATTGACATATTGTGTATGCTTTAGGCTTTGAGAAAGATCATGGTCTGATGGAAATGTCAGTTGCCTTGATATATTTCAGGTCATTCTTGTGGTTGATGAGCAGTTTGCAGCATTTTTTCACTCATATATTTTAATGTATATGTATTCAGATTGACTTCAATATGCATCATTATCAGTGTGTATGTCAGGTTTTTTAACTGACTGAATTGCAATGCAACATTTGATCAGGTTCGAATCCTGCTCTAGTCAATATAACCTTGTCCACCATTCTACAATATTTATCATGTCAGAGTCTACAGAAATGTGATTGATTCTTTAAAATTAAATTATCGTTGTGCAAATTACTTTTTGATAGCCTTGATTCATATTGTCTTTATTCATTCATGCATGGCGTACGTATCATATGAATAATATCAAATGAAAGCTTAGGAACTAAGCTTTCCAGATATGTGTCATTTATTACAATTCAAAAGTGAAATTAAAATAGGATTAAACATTGACAAATCTCGGTTTCGTTTTATCTGGGACACCCTGTAAATATTCAGGCTCAAGTATTATTTTCAATGCTCTGTTTTGAATTCTTCCAAGCAAATAACTTTGACATTCAGAGAGCCATTCCATACAGGTGTGGCATATTCAGTTATAAAATTTGGTCATAATGCATGTTTTGACAGAATCCTTTATACTTGGCAAAGTTAGCTCCCCATGGATTACACTGTTTTATGTTACAATCTATGCTGTATTTGGTAGCTCTCATTATGATATTCATAATTCAAATTCAATCAAACATTTTGAAAATTGGGGTTGTTCACAAGTTGAAATTCTGAGAAGGATTCTGGCACTAATTTATTCATAGATAAGTCCAATCATAGATAAGGAGTTTAAACATACTTTTAACCATATCAGGTGATATTCAAATAAATGATTTGAAACGATGGCAAGAAACACAAATATCATGTCTTGAGTTTCATTCATTACTGAGTCCAAGTATAATGAGCAAAAATAATTTTGATCTTTGGAAGATCAAAAATCCTGTGAAAGGATTTATAAATACTGTGGGAATTTTTCGTTGTTTCCTTTAAAAAGTGGGCAGTGGGCACCATATGGGACTGGGAATTTCACGGAAGACTGTTTTATCTTTCTTTACCATGAATCTGCATTTCTTTGACAAAACCAAAGTATGATATTACCTTTAATTTAGTACATTTAGGCTGATTTTAAGTCACAACCTAAACACCTTCCATTTAACATAAAACTGGGTTTAATGTCTGTTGGCCTCCAATACTAAGATAAATAATGATATCGTGGGGCAATTTTTATTTAAAAACCTAAAATAATCTCAGTGTCTGTTGCTCATGAAATGTGATGTCAATCCAAATCGAAGATGACATCATTATGACTTCATCAATAATTGATCCAAGCGAGAGACCTCACGCCCCCACCCCCATGCACACACCCACACATTTCAATATAGTAGGAATCATTTTGTAGAATGAAAGTTTCATTCAACATCACTGTTGACTCTATGAAAGTTTCCAAAGACAATTAATTTGATTTGAAGACCCCAGCTTGTAATAGCTTGCATGGTGTCATTGGACAGTTCATTTTAATTGTTTAGGCCAAATTTTATCCATTTTCTTCTTCTCCAAGTATTTTTTAAAATTATTGATGCAAAGGTAGTATCATACTTTGGTAGCATATACCGAAACAGAAATCTGCAAGGTTTACTTATAACTTGCAGGGTATAAAGATGGTGTTGGTAGAAACGTAGTGTTATAATTTGTCTGCCTGAAATGCTGTATTTATCCAGAAAAGAGTAAATTAAAAGTGGAACAAAAATGATTCAAACAAATACTGTGGCCGTTTTTCATTGTTTTTTTCAAAAGTGATGACTGTTCTTGCATCTTTTTTGATATTTTTGCCCATAAATCTGCAATTCTTTGACAAAAACCAAAGTCTGATATTACCTTTAAGTATTCGTATAATTATTGATCCTATCGTTTGTTTATTTTTGTGTGATTTATTTGTTTTATAAGTTGAATTGGCAGCATATTAGAAATAATTGGCACTGCTGATCCTATACTTGTATAATTATATTCTCTAGTAAAAACGACCTAAACTGATAGCGAACATCCGACGCATGAGGGCGCTATTTTTGTAAACACACACTCTTTCATGAAGACCATGTGTACATCGGCTGCTGCATTGAACGATTTGAGGAGATTTTTGTCTGCTTTCCTGCCCGAGTCATAAGCAGAAGAAGCATTTTCCAGGTGAGTCTTGGTCTGAGGTTTACTAGAGATTATCTTAAATACACTTTTAGCTCAAAACGAAGTCTTTTTGTGGCTTTTTTTACAGCAAATTTTAAATGCCACTTCAACTTGTACAAGAATTGCACTGACGACCATCATTTGTGCACAACTCTATGGAACCAGCAGCAGAGGGCGTTTTGAGATAAATTGCTGCGGCTGCATTCAAAGTGTATCATTGTAGGTCAAAACAATGGCATTACCTCAGTTTAGTACACTCAGGTTAGCTGGTACCGAGTCCCAGTTAGGTAAGTTAGTTTACTGTAGAAGCTGGGTACCAGCTACCCTGAGTGTACTAAACTGAGGAAACCCCCCAAAAATCCCATAAAACTAACTTTTTAGATATGCTACACCAGTGTTACACAGCTGAGATTGAAATTTATCATAAATTGTATGCAGTATAGGCCTACTGCTGTGCATTTTCGGAGCTTTTGAAAACAGGAAAACGCGTTGAAAAAATTAGCGGTTGCCCGAGCTCCGATTTATAAAAATGAATGACAGCGCTGTATTGCGCACGTGTTGATAATGTGCACGATCAAAGGATGCATAGTGCTGTATGTAGGAGTGTGTAAAACATGCTATGTACAACGATCGTTGCGTCAAGGTATACATGAGTTTCTGGTCTCGATCTACGTGCGTGTTTGGAAATCTTGCGATGATTTGGTACCGGCAACCTTACAGAATATTCAGTCAGAATTGTTCATAACTTGCTCAGCGTGACAAATCACATTTCTTACCAAAAAATCTTCATTGAAGTCGGCCGGAATCCACGGTACCGAGTGTACTGGTGCACAATGTATGCTTTGAATGGTGCGGCGCAGATACACATCGTGGAATTTTCTGGATGCAATGCTGCTGCTGCATGGGCCGGGCCATGCGGCCACGTGGTGGGCATGCGGTGTGCATGATGCATCGTACGCGATATGTTTACATGTAATTCTTAAATCTGACATCTGTGTATTACTGTAGTTTTAGCCCCAGTCTAAGACAAAATGTCAATTAACCTTGTAGAATTTCTTGTAATATATCTGGAAAGTGAGTTTTGCAGGGTCTTTTTGTCTTTTTTTTTTGACCTACAATGATACACTTGGAATGCAGCGGTAGCCATTTTTCTCAAAACGCCCTCTGTTGGTTCCATAGGTTTGTGCACAAGTGATGGCCGTCAGTGAAATTCTTCCCAATATGGTTAATACATGTACTAAAACTAGGGCTCCAGTTACTGAATCTAGCTAGTATTGTAGCCTGCACGTACTACTTACTAATAATAAAAACCGGATTAACAACCAAATTTCCATGTTTTGTGTATCACTTGCAATTGTTTGTTGGCTGTTGTTCGCTTACCATGAATATCAAATGGAATTTTCAGTGGTGGTTTGTTTTATTGGGCAAGCCATTTTTGTGCTAAGCAATTTTTGGTGCTAAGCATCTCTATGAAATTGGCCCCAGAACTTCACTGCAATAGAGCTGCTTAAAATCTGAAAGGTGTGGCTTTTGGATACTGTCCATGATCAACATGGACTCAATCAATCTGTCAATCAGGTTTAGTGCCAACACAGGACACAGCAGGGGCTTGAAGTTGATAGTCCAAGGCTGTGGATTATAGAAGCCCAAGACCCCAGGCCTGCCCAGGATTTTCAGTGGCATGGCCCAACCAGTATTAAAGCTGTTATAGTTCAAGTCTAGGGATTATAGAAGCCCAAGACCCCAGGCCTATCCTGGCTTTTCAGTGGCAGGGCCCAACCAGTATTAACGTTTCTTTCCATCCAGGACACAGCAGGGGCTTGAAGCTTATAGTTCAAGGCTGGGGATTATAGAAGCCCAAGAGCCCAGGCCTGGCCAGGCTTTTCAGTGGTAGGGCCCAACCCGTATTAACGTTTTGATAGTTCAAGTCTAGGGATTATAGAAGCCCAAGACCCCAGGTCTGGTCTGGCTTTTCAATGGCAGGCAACCAGTATTAATGTTTCTTTTCATAAACTATGATCCAGGACACAGCAGGGGCTTGAAGCTGATAGTTCAAGGCTGGGGATTATAGAAGCCCAAGACCCCAGGCCTGGCCTGGCTTTTCAGTGGTAGGGCCCAACTAGTATTAAAAATTATTTTCATAAACTATGATTCAGGACACAGCAGGGGTTAGAAGTTGATAGTTCAAGGCTGGGGATTTAAGAAGCCCAAGAGCTCAGGCAAAGCCTAGGCCTGGCCAGGCTGTTCAGTGGCTGAGCCCAACCAGTATTAGAGTTTGTCTGCATTAACTGTATCCTTTTTGTTGTCAATTAGAGCAAAGATGGCTCCGACACGGAATCCACGGAAAAAGAAGACAGCATCAACTACCAACAGCTGAAGGACCAACTTAGCACGCTCACAACAGCCCTGGCAACCGTAACTGCGCAGAAATCCAAGATGGAGGCTAGTTTCCAAGCCGACAAAAAGAAACTTTGAGTAAGTCAACATTTTCCTTCTTTTCTTGCTGTTTTTAATAACCATACATTTTTTTAATATTATTGAAAAATTAACAATTATGTAAATTGACTAGAGTGGGATTCGAACCAGTGACCTTCTGAATACCGTACCTGCGCTCTTAACAACCGAGCTATCCAGCCCTGTGTTGGCAGTGTACTTAATAGTCAATTATCTTTGTTCGCTAGCCAGTCAGAAGCAGTGTTGGAGTCGAATCCTCAAATTCGAGTACAGAGTACATAGCCGAGTCCGAGTACCAAAATCCGAGTCCATGTCCAAGTACATGCACAGTACCAACACACAGTGCCAAAGCAGGCAGTTTGCTTCACAAATATGTTTATTGAAGTTGGACGTTAATTGTGCAACTCTTCTTAGAAATTCTTGTTTTACAAACCATGCAAATGACTAAAAAGTTCCCGATGACCTTCATACTCCCATTGTATAATTTATCGGAACATAATCAACTGTAAAATTGTAACAAAAATGAAATTTGCACTAAACATGCTAAATGTAAATGGTCGAGTACTCCCAAAGTTTGAGTACATAGACATGATAGAATCGAGTATGGGCCAAGTACATTTATTTTGGAGTACTTTTAATTTAGTACGGGCCGAGTATTTGCATGTTCTCGAATTGTACTCGAGTACGAGTACTCCAACACTGCTTAAAGGGAGCATATAGGATTTTATTGAGTTTGAGACTGAAAATGGACTCAACAGTTTGTAAACAGTGCAAACAGTCACCATGGGAAATCTTGGTTTCGAACATTAGATGCTGTGTTTTTCAAGGAAATAAAGATTTAGTGTCTTTTCCAAAGATTGTTCGTCCGAACGATTTTTGGAACAAACAAATAAAGTAAACTATTCTTCATGTTTTATAAGAAAAATCGAGTTGGGTTTTCACTATTTTTCTCGTGACTCAGATGTCCGATTGAGCTCAAATTTTCACAGGTTTATTATTTCATGTACATGTTTGATCAGGCAAAGTATGAGTGCTGTCCTGCGACCTTTACCAATCATGTATTGTACCTTTGATAATCAATGATCAAAGTTTTGTCATACAAGAAACTTAACTTTTATAGTAATAATAATAATAATAATAATCTTTTATAAAGGAATTTGTAAAGCGCACATATCCACCTAATGAAAGGCGCTCAATGCGCTAGATGCACAGAGGAATAACAACAACAAAATATAAATATAAAGCATATACTAAACATGTACCAAAATAAGTATAACATACAGGAGATTCCAACATTTATGAAAACACTAATGGGAGACTTTGGTTCCGGTGAAGACCGTTTCTCCAAAGTCTCCCATTGAATGCCTGAGCCATGAGATGGGTCTTCAGGGATGTCTGAAATAAGGAAATGGACTCTGAACTTTGAATATGTAAAGGTAGTTGGTTCCATAGGCGAGGAACTGCTACTGAAAATGATCTATAGTGTGGTTTCATATAGTGCAAAATGTGGTGGTCGCCATGACACATTGGACGCGCATTACATTACTCACAGTGTGAAATTAACTATGAATATCATGCGCAAGACGGCAAAGAAAGGTGGCGCAGGAGGAACATCGAACATCAGAAATATCTTCCCACATATTTGTGATGTTTGGTACATCGTACATCACAAATAAACAAATATCTGCGCAGTTTCGTTTTGCGATGTTTGCACGTGCATTATAATGATATATTACAATACATCGTACAACACAAATCTGCGCACATTTTTATTTGTGTATTTTTATAGTGGCATGATTTTTTCTGAAATTTTTTTTCTTGCTTTAGTTTACGATAATTAGAAAGTTATTAAAACAGCGGTCAACTGCCGCAAACAGCGCAATAAACGTTATGCAGTTAGTGGTTGTGATTCACCCATAATGTCATGTGTCATGGCGGCCACAAAAATGCGTAAGGACACCTATCCCCCATGAGCGATGTGACCTGGGTTCAGACAGTAGATATTTGTGACATGATTGAATCATGCAAGATTGTTTGTAAGGTGTGAGGAGATCCATGATGTAAAAAGGGGCTTTGCCATTGAGAGCCTTATAGACAATGAATAGAAGCTTGTAGATTATCCTGTAATAGACTGGTAACCAGTGAAGATCTTTTAGAATGGGGGTGATGTGAGCAGGCATTTTAGTTAAATGTAATGAGACTGATGCCTCTGACTTTTTGAATTCACAGCAAGAATTTGAGGAGTCTTTGTTGCACTATCAAGAAGGAAGAGAGCAGTTTGCTGAGGAGAAGTCTAAACTTCAGGAACAGCTCCAAGAGGTAATATCTGTTTGTTTGTCAGGCAGGTGGAATGTCTGTCTATCTGTCGGTTTGTAGAACCAGCTGCAATTTTCTTGAGTCTTGTAACCCTAACCCTCTGCACCTACCACAAAATATAAGAGCTGCTTGACTGTGGAAGTGTGTGGTATAAAAGCAGCACTTGTCTTGTTTGGTAGGTGTAGAAGGTTATGGTTAAGTCTTTCTGTGGAGACTGTGGTAATGTGTGATAAGCAGCTCTTGTCTTGTGTGGTAAGTGTAGAGGGTTAGGGTTAAGTCTCCCTGTGGAAAAGTGTGGTGAGCAGCTCTTGTCGTGTGTGGTAGGTGTAGATGGTTAAGGTTAACCCCAACCCTCTACACCTACCACACAACACAAGTGCTGCTAACCGCACACTGCTAAGGTCTCCACAGGGGGACTGGATATTTACCCTAACCCTCTACATCTACCACACCAGACAAGCTAGAGCTGCTTACCACACATTACCACAGTCTCCACAGAGGGACTTTACCCTAACCCTCTACATCTACCACACAGGTCAAGAGCTGCTTACCACACACTACCAGTCTCCACAGAGTGACTTAACCCTAACCCTCTTAGCTACACCTGCCACACATGACAAGTGCTGCTTACCACACACTACTAAGGTATCCACAGGGAGACTGGATCATAAACCACATATTATCAGACAAACCACACTGGTGTATTCAGGACCACACTTAACGCAGTAAAAAGTATGTGTGGTAGTCTGTGGTATGCAGGAGGGTTAGGGTTCTTCGACCTCTTGATATTATTTCATCAGCCAGAAGAATTGGTCAAAATGATCCCTATTTTTATTTTAAAAAAAGCCTGATTTAGACGGCATTTTGGTGTAAACATTCCAATTTGCTGTTTCATTTTTTAGGGACGGAACAAATCCAGAACACAGCAACAAGAACGGGAACAGGAACATGTAGACCACGCTGTTATGATCAGAGAACTACAGACACTACTAGCTCAGGAACGAAACGACAAGGAGAGACTAGAGAATAAGGTCAGGTCAAAGGTCATTGTCGTGAAATATGCAAATTACTTTGGTCAGAGGCTAAAACCGACTTTTTTCAGAAAGGCGCGCTTTCTTCCTCATAGTTTATAGCTATGACTACCAGGAACCAAGCAATCGAGCAAGAAAAATGCCAATCAACTTGTCATGGAAGGATTTTGGTGTAATTTGAGGCCATTTTGTTAGTGAGTGAACTTTCAGAAAAACCGATGTGGGCCCCCACAGCAGTTATTTTCAATTTTGGCCCAAAACCGACTCTTTTCAGAAATGCGCGCAATCTCCTTCATAGTTAGCTATGAATACCAGGAACCATTTCGAGCAAGAAAAATGCCAATCAACTTGTCATGGAAGGATTTTGGTGTAATTTGAGGCCATTTTGTTTGTGAGTGAAACTTCAAAAATTTTATGTGGTCCCCCACATGAGTTTTTTTGATTTTTGCCCAAAACCTGACTTTTTTCAGAAATGCGCGCTATCTTCCTCATAGGTCGCTATGACTACCGGGAACCATTTCGAACAAGGAAAATGCCAATGAACTTGTCATGGAAGGATTTTTGTTTAATTTGAGGCCATTTTGTTCGTGACTGAAACTTCAAAAATTTTATGTGGTCCCCCACATGAGTTTTTTCGATTTTTGCCCCAAAACTGACTTTTTTCAGAAATGTGCGCTATCTTCCTCATAGGTCGCTATGACTACCAGGAACCATTTCGAACAAGAAAAATTCCAATCAACTTGTCATGGAAGGATTTTTGTGTAATTTGAGGCCATTTTGTTCGTGACTGAAACTTCAAAAATTTTATGTGGTCCCCCACATGAGTTTTTTCGATTTTTGCCCAAAAACTGACTTTTTTCAGAAATGCGCGCTATCTTCCTCATAGGTCGCTGTGACTACCAGGAACCATTTCGAACAAGGAAAATGCCAATCCACTTGTCATGGAAGGATTTTTGTGTAGTTTGAGGCCATTTTGTTCGTGACTGAAACTTTAACAATTTTATGTGGTCCCCCACATGAGTTTTTTCGATTTTTGCCCCAAAACTGACTTTTTTCAGAAATGCGCGCTATCTTCCTCATAGGTCGCTATGACTACCGGGAACCATTTCGAACAAAAAAAATTCCAATCAACTTGTTATGGAAGGATTTTTGTGTAATTTGAGGCCATTTTGTTCGTGACTAAAACTTCAAAAATTTTGTGTGGTCCCCCAAATTTTGTTTTAGATTTTTGCCAAAAAACTGACTTTTTTCAGAAATGCGCGCTATCTTCCTCATAGGTCGCTGTGACTACCAG
This sequence comes from Astropecten irregularis, assembly GCA_963971285.1. NCBI lineage: Eukaryota > Metazoa > Echinodermata > Asteroidea > Paxillosida > Astropectinidae > Astropecten > Astropecten irregularis. The sequence goes on from OZ020255.1 coordinate 7,304,171, forward strand.
GAACCATTTCGAACAAGGAAAATGCCAATAAACTTGTCATGGAAGGATTTTTGTTTAATTTGAGGCCATTTTGTTCGTGACTGAAACTTCAAAAATTTTATGTGGTCCCCCACATGAGTTTTTTCGATTTTTGCCCAAAACAACATTTTGAGATTACACTGCAATTGGCCAGTAGCCCTTTTAATAATACTGCCTTATATGGTCAACGTGGATGAGGCATGAATGAGGGCTATACCATTTCGCTGTTTATTGAGGTACATTTAGTTACGTTGCATTTTCAATGAATACTATTTATCTCACTTAGAAATAAAACGAAAGGTTCTCGCACACAAACATGAGTTATTGGATACATACAGTTTAAACGTGTCAGGGTGAATTTTTATTCAAGCCTGACAGCTGACAACGAAGTGTTTACAATGGATTGGGCACCATGGCCAGCGAGGCTTGGCGCATGGCGCGATGGCATTCAACTACTCGAGTACAGACACTACTCGATTAGACGATTACTGTATTGTTTCGTATCGTATGATAATCATGAAGTGAACATCTGGAGTAATCGTGAAATATAAAATAATCGCGATGTGTTTAGTAATCGTGAACTGTATAATAATCGTGTTCACTGTTCAGTAATCGTGAACTTTATAATAATCGTGTTCACTGTTCAGCCTACATAGGGTGTACATAATGTGTCATCGTGTGCTATCGTTGACCCGTACATGCATGTATGGGACTACGTCTGTGTGTACGTACGTGAGGCAGTAACTGCATGCCTTGTCGGCCAACACTCCGCGAAATTACCCTACTTTACTGAAGGAATACCAATATTATGGACGATATTAGCTTCACAAATTTTGCATTATAACAAAAATGGCAGTGCTCAATGCCTCGGAAATCAGAACTGATCGCTGTTAAAACTTGTAAGAATCAATGCATTACACTAGTGCAGTTTACTGCAGTGTCGCTATGATGAAAACAAGGTACGTGCCGCTTGTATAGTCACTTCCGTGTAATCGCGATTAAACGATTAATCGCGATTATTTCCTCCGCGATTAATCGATTAGTGAAAAGCACTAATCGCCCAGGCCTATTTGGCAGGTCTGTGAAGGTCATATGTTGCCTCAGTTGGGATTGCATGATTGGTAGTCTCAGAGGTTGCAATTCAGCACATTAGCTGCGAGTAAGGATGATGAGACTCCCAAATTATTATTCTTATTTTCGCCTCTATGTTCCTAATTTCTCATAGGTCTCGGGAAGGAACCAATTTGGAATATCTGAAGAATGTGGTGCTGTGCTATCTCCAGACAGAGAGCCATTCCAAGAGGCAACAGATGTTCAACGCCATAGCAACCATCCTCCAGTTCACCCGAAAAGAGGTACTTTAAAGCATTAACCCTATTAACTCACCTAGGATGTGGTATCCTGAATACCACAATACACCACAGTGCGGTTTGTGTGGTTTATAAATGGTCTAGTCCACCTGTTTGCTAGTGGAGACTGGTAATGTGTGGTCAACAGCTCTTGTATTTATGATATGTGCATACGAAGATTAGGGTCAATATATTGTCTCAAAATGCATGAAATCTACAGGGGCCAATAGCGCTCCGCACTTGCGCTAAACATAGCACCGGATCTCAGACGAACATTGCAACCATGCAAACGTGTGTGTGTGCACGTGCATGTACACGACGTGTGTGAGACAATGTTTGTCTGACATCCGGGGATTTTGTGACGTCATTAGTGCGGAGCACTATTTCATAGAGCCACTTTACAACTAGACATGTGTTTGTGAACAAACACTGAGCTGTTTCGAGTATGTTTTATACAATGTACGAAACAAACATGTACAAAATTGGCCCAGGACAGAGAAATAAATAGTTTATCAGCGGTGTCTGAATTGTTTTAAAAACGGAACGTCGTCACTAGTCATGAGAAACACAGAAATGGCAGAGTCTACTATTGGCCAGCACGCATAGTATGTATGGTTGTGCTTATGGGCGGTGGAAACAGCAAAATGACTGATTTTCTAGCACTTCGTGCTACGTTTACGTGTACACAATTGGCCCACTACTATGGATAGCCATATCAGCGGTCCAAAAAGTTCCAAAGCACGTGTTTTGTGTTATGTTTGACTCTAAATGGCAAAATTAATTATACAAAAAAATCAATAAAAATCAAGCGATGACGTCATGGTGACATCACTTCACATTAGGGATACTAATACCATTTCCTACCTACCTACCTACCAAGTTTCAATACAATCGGATATTCGCTTATATGTGATTCTTGGAAAAAATGGCAAAACTCAATATTAAAAAATCAAAGAAAAAATCAGCTGATGACGTCATCGTGACGTCACTTCACATTTAGGATACTAGTACCATTCCCTACCTACCTACCAAGTTTCATCACCATCGGATATTCTCTTGTATGTGAATCTGAAAATCGGCTTTTTGATGACGTCATCATGACGTCACACCTTTTTGGTACAATTGTGGCATTTGCTTATAACCTAACAAACATTTTACCTAAAGAATTTCGAAAATACGATTTGTCGTTCAGAAGATATAAAGAAAAGGTCAAAAAATTGAATAACACATGACGTCAAGTATGAAGTTAATCGGAAAAAAAAAAAGAAGAAAAAATATAAGAAAAACAAAAGCTTTTCCGCGGTGTACGAAACAGCTAATTAGCATAACATTTTTTTTTGGCTTTTGTTCGCCGACCATGAATATTAAATCAAATTTTCAATGGTGTTTTCTTTTATTGAGCAAGCTATGTTTGTGCTAAGCAATTTTTTGTGCTAAGCATCTCTATGAATTTGGCCCGGCCCCAGATTATGGGTTGGAATCCAGCCATGGGGTTAATAGTGGTGCTTGCGTCCTTGCACAAGACGCTTTGTTACATATTGCTTCTCCTCACCCAAGAGTAAATGGGTACATGTGAGGGTAGACGTACATGACGTTACAAGGTGGCCAGTCCATTAAGCCCTGCCCTTTTTTGTTTCTGACAAACCACACCCTAATTGCTTCATGCCTGACATACCTTTGATACGCATCAAATAAAACATGGGCGGACTGCATCGTGCATTATGGCGTCGGACATCAGCCCATATTCATTGCACGTGTGTTCATAGGAGGGGCTTAATTAGTAGATCAGTTTACAGTGACCCCATCCGCATGACTAATGTAATGACCCAGGTCAAAGGTCAAATTTATTAACTCTTCTCCAATTCTCTATCGTTCACAGAAAGAAGGCGTTATGAAGAAACAAGGCGCGTCGTGGTGGGGATACGCCCAGAAGTGACCTAACGCTACGCCAACCAAAAATCACGAAGAATAATGTATATTTTTTTATCAATAACATGGGACATACTCTTTTAACTTCCACAAAAAAGCTTACCATGGCTATTTAATTGTCGACCGTTAAAAATTACGGCTTTATATTTTGTAGTGCACCCTCATTTGACGAGCCAGTGTCAGTTAACTTATAGCAGTTATTTGTTTTTGGGCAAACTGATTTCAAAATAAGATAAAGACTTAAAGGTAGTATCATACTTTGGTTTTTGTCAAAGTAATACAGATTCGTGGGCAAAAATATCAAGGAAGATACAGAAAAAGTTATCTGTGAAAATGTCAGTCCTGTACGTTGCCCACTTTTTGAGAAAACAGCGAAAAACGGCCACAGTTTTCTCTTATTTTTGATCTTTTAAAAGATCAAAAAGATTTTCGGTCGTTGTTTTACTAATTTCTGGATAAATACACCATTTTAGGCGGAACAATTTTAATTGCATGTTTCTACCAGCACCATCTTCATACCCTGAAAGTTATACGTAAATCTGTGAACATTTCTGTTTTGGTCTCTTACCAAAGTATGACACAACCTTTAAATCACTTCTCCCCGGGAAGTGATTTATCCGCCATTACTGGTGTGTCCCAGCTGCCTGCCTTTTGTCCGGAAACAAAAGAATTTACACTCAGCCGCACTCTATAATTGCAGGGTGTACGTCCCCTGATTAGGGGGACGTACACCCTGCAGTATAGTGTGCGGCGGATGTAAATTCTTTTGTTGCCGGACAAAATACGGGCGGGAACACTGCAGTAATGACAGGTGTTTCCTACCTCCATGGTCGCGCCGTCAGATCGGTGTATAGTATCGGTGTATACATTTTTCAAATTGAAAACGGACAAAATCTATTTATGAAAACTTCCTTCTTCATGGGCCATTCTCCCTTTAAAGGTAGTATCATACTTTGGTAGCATACCGAAACACAATTCTTCACAGATTTACCTATAACTTACAGGGTAAAAAGATGGTGATGGTAGAAACATACTGTTAACATTTTTCTGCCTGTAATGCTGTATTTATCCCGAAAAGAGTAAAACCAGTCAGCAAAATTATTTTGGATCTTTTAAAGATCAAAAATTAAATAGAAAAGACTGAAGAAATACTGTGGCTATTTTTCACTGTTTTCTCAAAAAGTGGGCACCGTATGGGACTGAAATTTTCACAGATGTCTGTTACTGTATCTTCCTTGATATTTTTTGCCCATGAACATGATGAATCTGTATTTCTTTGACAAAAACCAAAGTATGATATTACCTTTAAACCTGATCATGTGCAGGTCTAGAAATATAACATTTGTACAAAATGTGCATGAAATGTTTATTTGGATATTGAAATCATTTTCACTGTATCTCAAATGAGTGAAACATGACGCTAAATCAGATGTGCATGATTGTGACCAAACAGCAGAATTAATTTGTCAATTTATGTATCACTTTGTATGTTTGATCTGTTTGTGGTTGTTTTTAGTGTGTTTCGGATGCATGTAATTGGGTAACAGAAAGTGTTATTCCTGAAAATGGCTATCATTTTGGCTTTTAAAATATACAAAAGTGCATGCGGTCCAAGCCCAGCCATCCTTAATTTTTGTATCAAATTCTTCCGGCTCAGCATTTTGTTGGAACTTTGTGTCCTGGTACTCCTGATACAATTCAAACTTTGTGAGTTTGCTTATTTTGTAAAAGTTATTACTCAAATATTGCTACAGGTCTTGAAGAGATGAAATAATATTTGTATTGTGTTTAAAGTAAATTTTCCTTTTAAGCTTACATTTGGAATTATTGATGCTATGTGCGATTTTAAGAAAATATAGTTCACTTGTACTTCATGGCAAAATTAACACCTTTGTGTGCTTTCCATCTTTTATGTTCTTAATAAAAATTAACAGCCCACACAATAGGGTGGGGGGGGGGGTGGAGCTGGGCAACAAACCAGAGCACAAATAGCCAAGATTATCATTCATTTATGCCTGTGCCGTGTATAAAATATTATGTACCCGACTCAATGCACCACACAAAATACATGTACCTGAAAAAAAAATCAATGGGCCGTTAAGCTGAATATCATATTCTTTGTAACCTCAAATGTTTTTTAAACTATGCAATTTGGTGGTCGTGCAACTCATATATTGTGTAATTACGACTGGTTATCACAACCTGGGGTTCAGTGCTTCATCCTGTTGTGGAGACTTGAAAAATGTTGGCTTAAAATCTTGCGCTACATTGTTTTGAACGTGGAGGGTTGTTGTTTTTTTCTCGGGCTAATTAGCAAACATTATAATTAGCTAACAAACAAAAATTTGAAAAGAATTGGGTAGATGAGGGTTCAAACTACCATTTACAGTATTGCACCAAAAACCAAACCCAAGACGAATGGGGAACAATATGCGATACTGACTGGGATGAACCAGACGGCAAGGTATGTGAAATGTTACATAATCAATCATTATTCGTGAAACAATGTTTCTGTGTGAAAACACATAAAAGTTCTATTTATTCAAATGTCTCTGTGAACTAAAATCCCCTGAAATACTGTCATCGTGGAGGGAACTGCAGCTGAATACCTCAAGATCTGCAAGTTACGGGTGCACCCAAGTAAATAGTCCCAAAATCTGTCCTCCGAGCTCATTAATAAAAGTTAAGCACTCAATATATTTTAAATAAGAGAGTTGTGAGAGCTATGAAAATGAGGGTTTGACGAAATATGGCTCTGGACCTCCTGCCTGGAATCTGGCCTTCCATTTGTGACCATTTGTGATGCAATTTTTGGTGAGAAAATGGGTCTATTTCAGCCGCTTTGCAGAGGGATGTTTTTTGGAAAATGGAGTTCTTTGACTGGAGTGATCCACACCTTGTTTCAAAAATTCAATGGTCAACCCACCATAAAATGAAAAAAAAAAATGAAAGGTGACATGTTCATCATCATTTTTCTGTGCAACTTGAACAGTTGTTAGAGTTCTGTATATTTTTAAATGATTTTTTAAGTATAAGGATTTATCACTGCTGTCTAAGGGAGTTTATTTGCTTTATCGATTCTTTTTGCGGTATCGATTCTTTTTGCGATGGAATCGATTTTAGAGATGGGATCGATTTTAGCGGCGGTATCGATTCTATCGGCAGTATCGATTCTTTCGGCGGTATCGATTCTTCTTGTGGTATCGATTCTTTTTGCGGTATCGATTCTTCTTGCGGTATCGATTCCTTTTGTGGTATCGATTTTTTCGGCGGTATCGATTATAGCGGCGGTATCGATTTTAGCGCTGGTATCGATTATAGCTATGGTATCGATTTTAGCAATGGTATCGATTTCAGCGTTGGTATCGATGTGAACATTAAACAGTCAATCCCAGGCCGGCCATAACCGTGGAGCCAGTGTTACGGCAGCTAGGGTTGGACTAAAATCGCATCTTCTTTGCATGGCTGAGGATTTCAGTAAAACAAAATTCGCCAGTGAATTTTTGTGAATGACTTAGGTTTCCAAGGAAAGCTTGAGGAAAATGCACATTGATTCTTGACTACATGGGACTCATAGTTAAGTTATACATAATTGCAGGGGGTAAGCCAGTGAATGAGGTAAAAAAAAAACACCTCTAAAAATGATCATGTTAATGGATTAAATGAGAAATTAATAGTTGAAAGTCACATGTCACATGTAAAATACTATACAAAGGTGTGTGCCTACTGTTCACTTAGTCCCAAAACCCGTCCGCCGAGCTCATTTATAAAAGTGGAAGACTCAATATATTATAAATGAGAGAGTTCCAATTAGAGTTCTGAGAGCCATGAAATTGAGGGATTGAAGAAATATGGCACTGGACCTCCTGCCTGGACTTTGGGTTTCCATTTGTGATCATTTTTGATGCAATTGGGTGAGAAATTGAGTTTAATTAAGCCGCTTTGCAGAGGGATTTTTTTTAATGGCCTCTTTGACTGAAGTGAACCATATACTATGTTTTAGGGGTGGTCAGCTGAGGATGACTATTATCTCAAAAATTCAATGGTCGACCCGCCATAAAATGAAAAGAAAATGAAAGGTAACATGTTCATCTTCATTTTTCTGTGCAACCTGAACACCTGTGAGACTCTTGAGTATTTTAAAATGAAAAAAAAAAAATTGGTACTGCTGGTATAATTATAATTATTCTAAAGTAAAAACGACCAAAACTGATAGCGAACATCCGACGCATGAGGGCGCTATTTTTGTAAACACGCATTCATGAAGACCATGTGTACATCGGCTGGAACTGCATTCAACGATTTGAGGAGATTTTCGTCTGCTTTCCTGCCCGAGTCATAAGCAGAAGAGGCATTTTCCAGGTGAGTCTTGGTCTGAGTTTTACTAGAGATTATCTTTAATACACTTTTAGCTCAAAACGAAGTCTTTTTGTGGCTTTTTTTCTCCAGCAAATTTTAAATGCCACTTCAACTTGTACAAGAATTGCACTGACGACCATCATTTGTGCACAACTCTATGGAACCAGCAGCAGAGGGCGTTTTGAGATAAATTGCTGCTGCTGCATTCAAAGTGTATCATTGTAGGTCAAAACAATGGCATTACCTCAGTTTAGTACACTCAGGTTAGCTGGTACCGAGTTCCAGTTGTATTTAGGTAAGTTAGTTTACTGTAGAAGCTGGGTACCAGCTAGACCCAGTAACTGGGGCGCTGAACTCCCTTTTTTGACTTTTGGGGTTGAAGGTCGGTCTAGCGCCCCAGTGAATTATATTGCTCCAAATGTGTCGTACACAGGAAAAACAAAATTTCACGGCACTTTCGCCGAAAATGTCCCCAAATTACACCAAAAACATCACAAACAGAATTGAAACTCACTCCATTGCTTCTACGAAAGTCAAAGATGAAATACATTTGGAGCAATATATTTCACTGGGGCGCTAGACCGACCGTCAACCCAACAAGGAAAAAAAGGAAGTTCAGCGCCCCAGTTACTGGGTCTAGGTACCAGCTACCCTGAGTGTACTTAACTGAGGTAACCCCAAAAAAATCTCGTAAAACTCACTTTTTAGATATGCTACACCAGTGTTACACAGCTGAGATTGAAGTTTATCATAAATTGTATGCAGTATACTGCTGTGCATTTTCTGAGCTTTTGAAAACAGGAAAACGCGTTGAAAAAATTAGCGGTTGCCCGAGCTCCGATTTATAAAAATGAATGACAGCGCTGTATTGCGCACGTGTTGATAATGTGCACGATCAAAGGATGCATAGTGCTGTATGTAGGAGTGTGTAAAACATGCTATGTACAACGATCGTTGCGTCAAGGTATACATGAGTTTCTGGTCTCGATCTACGTGCGTGTTTGGGAATCTTGCGATGATTTGGTGCCGGCAACCTTACAGAATATTCAGTCATAATGTCACTTGCTACATTCACAATGGTATGGTGTTCCATTTGTGCCCTCAACGTGTCGCATTTGCTTGTTTGTTTTGGGTTTTTTTTTTGGCGTCGCATTTACAATACATGTAATACAATACAAATCGATACAAGTAATAAACTGAGCACTGGAAACTGCTCATGGGCAAAAAAAAGATGCGACGCCAAAAAACACTTGTGACGACAAAAAAATGCGACGCGTTGACGGCACAAATGGAACACCATAGTGTCAATGTTGGAAGTCCCAGAATGACGTCATCATGTTTACAAACTCACTCCTCGCGCTTTACGGATTTCGGGCAAATTGAGGTGAGAATGAAAACTCCCTTAAAGAGTGTATCCAGTACGTAGAATACTTGTAAAAAAAAGAACTTCTGTGTATTCCTGAGTCCATATCCTGCCTGAAAAAACAAAAACTCAAAATACCATTCCGACCTTTTGAGTTGGGCTTTAATTATTGTATTTTCTTATATAAGCATTTTCATAATCATATCACCAACATAGATGCAAACCCTTACTGTTTATATGCTCCTGTGCAGCGGACAAGGCATGCCGTAGCTGTGCTATACCATCTGACCCATCCAGTCCTTTTATGGGCCTTCTGCATTGAGAATCTACAATCCATTTTGTTTCATTCATTTTCCTCTTTCTTTATTTGACAGTTACAATGGAGAAAAACGTTGACACGATTCAGGTTCAGCTACCTTCAAATATCAGGATAACCAGCCTTTTCACCTATGAACTGGAGAGGGCGCTAGTTGCTGACAAGCTTTATATGATCATCCATTCGTTAAAGGATTTGCCATCTGTGTTTCATGAGGGAACGTCAATCTGAACCATCTGCAGGTAAGGATGTTTCCATATCAACATCTGCATGTATGATTTACAGCTGTTGCTAATGGGGTTGCCGTAGATAGTGTCTGTCTCCCTCTAGTGATCATCATGACTCAAGTATTGCCATTCAAGTGAGTGTCTGTCTCCTTCTAGTAATCATCGTGAGTCAGGTATTGCCACTCAAGTGAGTGTCTGTCTCCTTCTAGTAATCATCGTGAGTCAGGTTTTGCCACTCAAGTGAATGTCTGTCTCCTTCTAGTAATCATCGTGAGTCAGGTATTGCCACTCAAGTGAGTGTCTGTCTCCTTCTAGTAATCATCGTGAGTCAGGTATTGCCACTCAAGTGAGTGTCTGTCTCCTTCTAGTAATCATCGTGAGTCAGGTATTGCCACTCAAGTGAATGTCTGTCTCCTTCTAGTAATCATCGTGAGTCAGGTATTGCCACTCAAGTGAGTGTCTGTCTCCTTCTAGTAATCATCGTGAGTCAGGTATTGCCACTCAAGTGAATGTCTGTCTTTCTCTAGTGATCTTCATCTCATTTATTTATGTGCACTTTAGAGACTCCCCACTCTTGAAAATAGAAGACGTGTTAACATGGTTAATTATTGTATTTTCTTATAAAAGCATTTTCATAATCATATCACCAACATAGATGCAAACCTTTACTGTTTATATGCTCCTGTGCAGCGGACAAGGCATGCCGTAGCTGTGCTATACCATCTGACCCATCCAGTCCTTTTATGGGCCTTCTGCATTGAGAATCTACAATCCATTTTGTTTCATTCATTTTTGTCTTTCTTTATTTGACAGTTACAATGGAGAAAAACGTTGACACGATTCAGGTTCAGCTACCTTCAAATATCAGGATAACCAGCCTGTTCACCTATGATCTGGAGAGGGCGCTAGTTGCTGACAAGGTTGATATGATCATCCATTCGTTTAAGGATTTGCCATCTGTGTTTCATGAGGGAACGTCAATCTGAACCATCTGCAGGTAAGGATGTTTCCATATCAACATCTGCATGTACGATTTACAGCGGTTGCTAATGGGGTTGCCGTAGACAGTGTCTGTCTCCTTCTAGTGATCATCATGAGTCAAGTATTGCCACTCAAGTGAGTGTCTGTCTCCTTCTAGTAATCATCGTGAGTCAGGTATTGCCACTCAAGTGAATGTCTGTCTCCTTCTAGTAATCATCATGAGTCAGGTATTGCCACTCAAGTGAGTGTCTGTCTCCTTCTAGTAATCATGGTGAGTCAAGTATTGCCACTCAAGTGAGTGTCTGTCTCACTTGAAAAAAAATCAAAAATCTAATCTGACATCGGTCTCACTTGAAATATAGGGCAATTCCACGATAACACTGTGACGCTTTAGAAGATATTTTCACTCTTCAAATGTAAATAGCAAACTAAATGTAAGCCTAGAGAACAAACTTTCAATGTGTATCTATTACTATCAGCACAGGGAACTTAAAAAAGGAAAGAATTAATGAAACTTCATAATAATTAATAAGTTATGAATGATTAATTACTACCGTAACACCGTGACGCAAAATGGACATGCATTTGTTCACTCTTTGTTTACTAAACAAACTCTGTGAAGTTAAAGAATATTGTTGGTGGCGTACCGTAACACCGTGACACTTATATACATTTACACATGATATTCAGGAATACTGTACATTTCACAGGGGTTGCAAGATAGTATTTCCTCCAAGTTGTTATCATGGGGTGATTTTCGCACGTTTTGCCTGCTTTTCCACTTGTCAGCATTACAAATGACAAAATATGTTCGTAAAGATGTTTAAAAAATTTGCATTCTTGGACAGTAGTGCGTTTTGGAGGGACCCCCCCCCCTTTTTCTTTGTCAGATACAATAGGTTTGGAAACGAGTGCTGATTTGCCTCACCCATTTTTCAGGGTTGACACTTGCTTCTGTCTGGTTGTTCTCTTAATATGTTTGTTCCATTTTTATTTCTCCCCCTCTTTTCCTTCACCTGAGCACCTCAACCCCACTCTGCCTTCCATTGTCTTACACTGGTTCCAGTATACAGTTGATATTTTGAAGAAGTTACTTGTATTATTGACTGCATTAGTATCATTCTAAATGCCTTTGGCTTAGCCCTTTTGTTTATTGTAAAACAGTTCTCAAAACATCAAGCCTCCAACAAATGGTCACCCCAACAAAAGTCATTTCCATTAATTTTCTGTGCTATTGCAATGCAAGTCACTGTGTTACAGTCACGGTGTTACAGTTACTGTAACACAGTGACAGGTTTTTAACACTTTTTAATTAATTAACAAAATGACAGATCATCATTTCAGTACTTGTATATGGTACTTATTTGTGCTCATGATTTGGACAATCAAAATCATTCCTTCTGTGTTTGTACTTTTCATATAATATCAAAAACATTCGTTTTCACTGTAACACCGTGACAATTAATTACAATAAATTAAGTATTCACTGAAGCATGATAAATTGAAATTATTTAACTTTTGATCAATTTATTATGACAATCAACCCTAAAACTCTGAAAATAAGTTGACAGTTTGCACTTTCTTTTTTTATTTCTCTTGCCACATCCATTTAACATCAATGTATTTTTTAATATTTAATTGAAATTTTAGTATGCTGATTTCATTTGCGTATTTAGACATGTTAATTATGTTATTTTTGAATTCAATGATTATTTTTGAAAAAATTCAGTCCTTTAGCATTAATTTGATACCAAAACCATTAAGATCTGACAAGTTTGAAAATTGCAAAACTGCCACTTTTTGACACGTGAGTCAAAAATAAAAATCCTGCTTCTCCGGGTCTCGAACCTGGGATTTCTAGCTCTCAGGTCCGGACATCTTCCAAACTGCCACTTTTTGACACGCAAGTTGAAAAAAAAAAGATTCTTCAGATCCGGGTCTCAAACCAGGACTTTTTTGTTCTCAGGTCAGGACCTGTTCCAAACTGCCACTTCTTGACACGCGAGTTGAAAACTTATTTCATATATAATTTTGTCTTTTCAGAATTTGCTAGAAAACTAGAAGAAGAATCTAGTGGATCCATTGAAGATTATGGCAGGCTGTCAAGGTATGGATCTAAATCATCGCACAGGTATGATGTCTCAATCTTTTCACAGATTAAAAAAAAAAATCAAATTCGACACCACACTCGCTTGAAATATATGCAAATTTGGCATTATTGTCACGGGTCAAAAAGTTGCAGTTTTCACCAGCTCCGGACCCGAGAGCCACCTTTTGACACTTCAAAAAAATTGAATCGAAAAAAATTGAACTTTGGATTTCGACTTGTTATGTCTTGTTGTGACTTGTAATGACTTATGGTGTTTTATTTTGACTTGACGTGACTTGTGATGACTTGTGATGACTTGTGGTGACTTGTGGAGACTTGTGATGACTTGTGATGACTTGTGGTGACTTGTGGTGCCTTGTAGTGACTTGTGGTGACTTGTGGTGACTTGTGATGACTTGTGGTGACTTGTGGTGCCTTGTAGTGACTTGTGGTGACTTGTGGTGACTTGTGATGACTTGTAGTGACTTGTGGTGACTTGTGGTGACTTGTGGTGCCTTGTAGTGACTTGTTATGTCTTGTTGTGACTTGTAATGACTTATGGTGTTTTATTTTGACTTGACGTGACTTGTGATGACTTGTGATGACATGTGATGACTTGTGGTGACTTGTGGTGACTTGTGGTGACTTGTGGTGACTTGTGGTGACTTGTGGTGACTTGTGATGACTTGTGATGACTTGTGATGACTTGTGGTGACTTGTGGTGCCTTGTAGTGACTTGTTATGTCTTGTTGTGACTTGTAATGACTTATGGTGTTTTATTTTGACTTGACGTGACTTGTGATGACTTGTGATGACTTGTGATGACTTGTGGTGACTTACTTGTGGTGACTTGTGGTGACTTGTAGTGACTTGTGGTGACTTGAGGTGACTTGTGGTGACTTGTGGTGACTTGTGTTGCCCTCTGGTGACTTGTGTTGCCCTCTGGTGACTTTTGATGAGTCAATAACCAACTGTGGCAAAACTCCAACAAACACAAGTTTTGTGGGTATTTTTTTATACTGTACCATTTCATTTGGAGGAAATTATAGTTTTCCTCTGACTTTTGTACTGATTTGCAGGGTGATCGCTGTTGCACTGTCTAGACCCCGGACAACCCGTTCACCCGTATAAAAACCACCTACTACGTGAACAAGCCCGGTATGAGGATGGATTACATCCTGTATGATACCAGGACTGGATTGCCGAGTGACTTGCCTTGAGAGTAGCCTGATACTGGCCAGCATACCAGGGACCAACATACACTACTCAGACCACACAGGTGTGGAAGCCCTCTTTGAAATGCAGAAGATCAAAGGTCAGTCCTACATCATTAGTTTTTATTGAAAGGTGAACAAAGAATAATTGACTGGAGCAGGATTCGAACCTGTGACCTCCTGAATACCGTACAGGCGCTCTACCAACTGAGCTATCCAGCCCTACGTTGGTGGTTTCCCTAAAAGTCAATTATCTTTGTTCGTTTGGCAGTCAGAAGCCATGAAACCAATCACATAGGCCTACTGCTTCAGTCAGTTTCCCTTGTGGTTATTTGATGATTATGTCATTATTTTTATATTATATTTGTACATCAGTTGAGCTGAGCCTTGGTCTGAACTATACAAACCTGTTTTATGGTTTTATTGTGTATAATTATTTCAATATTTATTTCAATCATGACCTGCAGTGATTATTGTCAAAGTGTTCAATCGAGATTGTAAATTGAGCATTGAGTGAGTGAAATAACCTGGAGCCAATTTCATTTAACTGCTAAGCACAAACATTTGCTTAGCACAAAAATGTCTTGCCCAATACAAAAGCAAACAACCATTAAAAGTTGCATTTGATATTCATGGTCAATGAACAACAGCTAAAGAACAATCACAAGTGATACACAACACATTCAAATGTTTTTTTATTAAGACAGAAATGTCATGCTTAGCAAATGTTTGTGCTAAGCAGTGCCGTAAAATTGGCCCCTGTTTATTGCTAATAGTGGCAAGGTTGAGAAGTATTGGTGTACAGCCAATACACAGTGTTTTCAGAAACAAGTTTTGTTGTTGTTCATCTTTCTCTCTTATTATTTCTTTGACTGAATACTGTAGGTCTAGGATCCAACGTTTCAGGCAACGAGGAGGAGCATCTCTCTGCGCTACTGGAAATCCTTCTGTATATCAATAATTTCAACCTGGTCACTAAGGAACAGCATGTCTAGTACCTCATGTCCTCATTCGTCATCTTTCTCCTACTGGTGTGCTTGTGGCTGGGTTGAGTCTTCCACTGTTGCACCAGCCGGTCTGCTCCTGTTTTGTGCTCTAGAGCTCTAGAGGTGCAATCCAATAAATTATCAGATGATGACGACATCCTAAAATCAATATGACGACATCCTGAGATAATTTATCACGGGACGTTGACATCCTAAAATCAAGATGACGACTTCTTGAGATAATTTATCACGGAATGACGACATCCTAAAATCAAGATATCATCATCCCAAGATGCTTAGTCTCAAGATCTCAACAAGTCGGATGGCACCTCTAGGGTTCCATACATTTACATTTCTAAAACTGTATTTATTACGATTGTCAAAGTGCCTGAACCAAAGAAATTTATTTGTACAAATGCACAATTTGAAGTGGATCAAGAATCTATAATCCTATTTATTCTTTTCTTACTGGCTGTATAGAAATTGATATAAATCTATCACAACATTATTATAGCTAAAGAAAATATCAAAGTACGTAACAATATTGTGCGCCAATATGAATGACGACCACAAATCTTGCAGAAATGGTTATACAATACAGTGGAATGTCACTATAACAAACACGGCAGGATTCACAGAAATTGTCCATTATAGCGGTCATTTGTTCACAGAAATTGGGAGCCAAGGATGATGTTCAGTATAGCCCTATGTTCATTGTAGCAGCGTTCCACTGTACTGCGCTATTTTTCTACATTGTATAAACTCAATAAGTTACATGTTTAATGTTCATGTACATCTTTAGACACATTAGTATCTATTACTGAACATTGACATATTGTGTATGCTTTAGGCTTTGAGAAAGATCATGGTCTGATGGAAATGTCAGTTGCCTTGTTATATTTCAGGTCATTCTTGTGGTTGATGAGCAGTTTGCAGCATTTTTTCACTCATATATTTTAATGTATATGTATTCAGATTGACTTCAATATGCATCATTATCAGTGTGTATGTCAGGTTTTTTAACTGACTGAATTGCAATGCAACATTTGATCAGGTTCGAATCCTGCTCTAGTCAATATAACCTTGTCCACCATTCTACAATGTTTATCATGTCAGAGTCTACAGAAATGTGATTGATTCTTTAAAATTAAATTGTGCAAATTACTTTTTGATAGCCTTGATTCATATTGTCTTTATTCATTCATGCATGAAGTATGTATCATATGAATAATATCAAATGAAAGCTGATGAACTAAGCTTTCCAGATATGTGTCATTTATTATTCAAAAGTGAAATTAAAATAGGATTAAACATTGACAAATCTCGGTTTCGTTTTATCTGGGACACCCTGTAAATATTCAGGCTCAAGTATTATTTTCAATGCTCTCTTTTGAATTCTTCCAAGCAAATAACTTTGACATTTAGAGAGCCATTCCATACAGGTGTGGCATATTCAGTTATGAAATTTGGTCATAATGCATGTTTTGACAGAATCCTTTATACTTGGCAAAGTTAGCTCCCCATGGATTACACTGTTTTATGTTACAATCTATGCTGTATTTGGTAGCTCTCATTATGATATTCATAATTCAAATTCAATCAAACATTTTGAAAATTGGGGTTGTTCACAAGTTGAAATTCTGAGAAGGATTCTGGCACTAATTTATTCATAGATAAGTCCAATCATAGATAAGGAGTTTAAACATACTTTTAACCATATCAGGTGATATTCAAATAAATGATTTGAAACGATGGCAAGAAACACAAATATCATGTCTTGAGTTTCATTCATTACTGAGTCCAAGTATAATGAGCAAAAATAATTTTGATCTTTGGAAGATCAAAAATCCTGTGAAAGGATTTATAAATACTGTGGGAATTTTTCGTTGTTTCCTTTAAAAAGTGGGCAGTGGGCACCATATGGGACAGGGAATTTCACGGAAGACTGTTTTATCTTTCTTTACCATGAATCTGCATTTCTTTGACAAAACCAAAGTATGATATTACCTTTAATTTAGTACATTTAGGCTGATTTTAAGTCACAACCTAAACACCTTCCATTTAACATAAAACTGGGTTTAATGTCTGTTGGCCTCCAATACTAAGATAAATAATGATATCGTGGGGCAATTTTTATTTAAAAACCTAAAATAATCTCAGTGTCTGTTGCTCATGAAATGTGATGTCAATCCAAATCGAAGATGACATCATTATGACTTCATCAATAATTGATCCAAGCGAGAGACCTCACGCCCCCACCCCCATGCACACACCCACACATTTCAATATAGTAGGAATCATTTTGTAGAATGAAAGTTTCATTCAACATCACTGTTGACTCTATGAAAGTTTCCAAAGACAATTAATTTGATTTGAAGACCCCAGCTTGTAATAGCTTGCATGGTTTCATTGGACAGTTCATTTTAATTGTTTAGGCCAAATTTTATCCATTTTCTTCTTCTCCATCTAAGTATTTTTTAAAATTATTGATGCAAAGGTAGTATCATACTTTGGTAGCATATACCGAAACAGAAATCTGCAAGGTTTACTTATAACTTGCAGGGTATAAAGATGGTGTTGGTAGAAACGTAGTGTTATAATTTTTCTGCCTGAAATGCTGTATTTATCCAGAAAAGAGTAAATTAAAAGTGGAACAAAAATGATTCAAACAAATACTGTGGCCGTTTTTCATTGTTTTTTTCAAAAGTGATGACTGTTCTTGCATCTTTTTTGATATTTTTGCCCATAAATCTGCATTTCTTTGACAAAAACCAAAGTCTGATATTACCTTTAAGTATTCGTATAATTATTGATCCTATCGTTTGTTTATTTTTGTGTGATTTATTTGTTTTATAAGTTGAATTGTCAGCATATTAGAAATAATTGGCACTGCTGATCCTATACTGGTATAATTATATTCTCTAGTAAAAAACGACCTAAACTGATAGCGAACATCCGACGCATGAGGGCGCTATTTTTGTAAACACACACTCTTTCATGAAGACCATGTGTACATCGGCTGCTGCATTGAACGATTTGAGGAGATTTTTGTCTGCTTTCCTGCCCGAGTCCTAAGCAGAAGATGCATTTTCCAGGTGAGTCTTGGTCTGAGGTTTACTAGAGATTATCTTAAATACACTTTTAGCTCAAAACGAAGTCTTTTTGTGGCTTTTTTTACAGCAAATTTTAAATGCCACTTCAACTTGTACAAGAATTGCACTGACGGCGATTGTGGGTTTACGGGATCCCAAAACACATTGATTTTTTTGGCTCTGAACTAACTTCTACTCCTCAAAAATGATACTTTTGACTTTCAGCAAATGTTCCTAGGTCCTTAAAAGCCTACATTGAAGAAATTTGTTAAACATTTCAGGGTTAAAATTCAATTTTCTTACGCGCTTCTTGTAAACTTTAAAACAGACCGTCTGATCGCGTGAGGCCATTAAATTTTTGTCTGGTCTGGTTAGTCTAGTGCCCAGACCCAACAGACCAAGAGTCCTCAAAATGTCAGAGTGGAAACCAGACTATTCTCGTCTGCGGCCGTCCGTGCGGCGGTGAAATGGTACAATCTTGGTTACCGTTTTTACCCCATAATTTCCCTCAAAAATCAAAGCCCTGCCCTCTTTCCAAAAATTTAAGCTTGGTAATATAGAGGAGGAGACCAACAAAGTATATGTAGGTAAGTTACTTTTCAAATAGTAGTTTCCTTTCCTTTATAGTTTTAGGACCCGTAAAGCTACAATCCCCGCACTGACGACCATCATTTGTGCACAACTCTATGGAACCAGCAGCAGAGGGCGTTTTGAGATAAATTGCTGCGGCTGCATTCAAAGTGTATCATTGTATGTCAAAACAATGGCATTACCTCAGTTTAGTACACTCAGGTTAGCTGGTACCGAGTCCCAGTTAGGTAAGTTAGTTTACTGTAGAAGCTGGGTACCAGCTACCCTGAGTGTACTAAACTGAGGAAACCCCCCAAAAATCCCATAAAACTAACTTTTTAGATATGCTACACCAGTGTAACACAGCTGAGATTGAAATTTATCATAAATTGTATGCAGTATAGGTCTACTGCTGTGCATTTTCGGAGCTTTTGAAAACAGGAAAACGCGTTGAAAAAATTAGCGGTTGCCCGAGCTCCGATTTATAAAAATGAATGACAGCGCTGTATTGCGCACGTGTTGATAATGTGCACGATCAAAGGATGCATAGTGCTGTATGTAGGAGTGTGTAAAACATGCTATGTACAACGATCGTTGCGTCAAGGTATACATGAGTTTCTGGTCTCGATCTACGTGCGTGTTTGGAAATCTTGCGATGATTTGGTACCGGCAACCTTACAGAATATTCAGTCAGAATTGTTCATAACTTGCTCAGCGTGACAAATCACATTTCTTACCAAAAAATCTTCATTGAAGTCGGCCGGAATCCATGGTACCGAGTGTACTGGTGCACAATGTATGCTTTGAATGGTGCGGCGCACATTACACATCGTGGAATTTTCTGGATGCAATGCTGCTGCTGCATGGGCCGGGCCATGCGGCCACGTGGTGGGCATGCGGTGTGCATGATGCATCGTACGCGATATGTTTACATGTAATTCTTAAATCTGACATCTGTGTATTACTGTAGTTTTAGCCCCAGTCTAAGACAAAATGTCAATTAACCTTGTAGAATTTCTTGTAATATATCTGGAAAGTGAGTTTTGCAGGGTCTTTTTGTCTTTTTTTTTGGACCTACAATGATACACTTGGAATGCAGCGGTAGCCATTTTTCTCAAAACGCCCTCTGTTGGTTCCATAGGTTTGTGCACAAGTGATGGCCGTCAGTGAAATTCTTCCCAATATGGTTAATACATGTACTAAAACTAGGGCTCCAGTTACTGAATCTAGCTAGTATTGTAGCCTGCACGTACTACTTACTAATAATAAAAACCGGATTAACAACCAAATTTCCATGTTTTGTGTATCACTTGCAATTGTTTGTTGGCTGTTGTTCGCTTACCATGAATATCAAATGGAATTTTCAGTGGTGGTTTGTTTTATTGGGCAAGCCATTTTTGTGCTAAGCAATTTTTGGTGCTAAGCATTTCTATGAAATTGGCCCCAGAACTTCACTGCAATAGAGCTGCTTAAAATCTGAAAGGTGTGGCTTTTGGATACTGTCCATGATCAACATGGACTCAATCAATCTGTCAATCAGGTTTAGTGCCAACACAGGACACAGCAGGGGCTTGAAGTTGATAGTCCAAGGCTGTGGATTATAGAAGCCCAAGACCCCAGGCCTGCCCAGGATTTTCAGTGGCATGGCCCAACCAGTATTAAAGCTGTTATAGTTCAAGTCTAGGGATTATAGAAGCCCAAGACCCCAGGCCTATCCTGGCTTTTCTGTGGCAGGGCCCAACCAGTATTAACGTTTCTTTCCATCCAGGACACAGCAGGGGCTTGAAGCTTATAGTTCAAGGCTGGGGATTATAGAAGCCCAAGAGCCCAGGCCTGGCCAGGCTTTTCAGTGGTAGGGCCCAACCCGTATTAACGTTTTGATAGTTCAAGTCTAGGGATTATAGAAGCCCAAGACCCCAGGTCTGGTCTGGCTTTTCAATGGCAGGCAACCAGTATTAATGTTTCTTTTCATAAACTATGATCCAGGACACAGCAGGGGCTTGAAGCTGATAGTTCAAGGCTGGGGATTATAGAAGCCCAAGACCCCAGGCCTGGCCTGGCTTTTCAGTGGTAGGGCCCAACTAGTATTAAAAATTATTTTCATAAACTATGATTCAGGACACAGCAGGGGTTAGAAGTTGATAGTTCAAGGCTGGGGATTATAGAAGCCCAAGAGCTCAGGCAAAGCCTAGGCCTGGCCAGGCTGTTCAGTGGCTGAGCCCAACCAGTATTAGAGTTTGTCTGCATTAACTGTATCCTTTTCGTTGTCAATTAGAGCAAAGATGGCTCCGACACGGAATCCACGGAAAAAGAAGACAGCATCAACTACCAACAGCTGAAGGACCAACTTAGCACGCTCACAACAGCCCTGGCAACCGTAACTGCGCAGAAATCCAAGATGGAGGCTAGTTTCCAAGCCGACAAAAAGAAACTTTGAGTAAGTCAACATTTTCCTTCTTTTCTTGCTGTTTTTAATAACCATACATTTTTTTAATATTATTGAAAAATTAACAATTATGTAAATTGACTAGAGTGGGATTCGAACCAGTGACCTTCTGAATACCGTACCTGCGCTCTTAACAACCGAGCTATCCAGCCCTGTGTTGGCAGTGTACTTAATAGTCAATTATCTTTGTTCCCTAGCCAGTCAGAAGCAGTGTTGGAGTCGAATCCTCAAATTCGAGTACAGAGTACATAGCCGAGTCCGAGTACCAAAATCCGAGTCCATGTCCAAGTACATGCACCGTACCAACACACAGTGCCAAAGCAGGCAGTTTGCTTCACAAATATGTTTATTGAAGTTGGACGTTAATTGTGCAACTCTTCTTAGAAATTCTTGTTTTACAAACCATGCAAATGACTAAAAAGTTCCCGATGACCTTCATACTCCAATTGTATAATTTATCGGAACATAATCAACTGTAAAATTGTAACAAAAATGAAATTTGCACTAAACATGCTAAATGTAAATGGTCGAGTACTCCCAAAGTTTGAGTACATAGACATGATAGAATCGAGTATGGGCCAAGTACATTTATTTTGGAGTACTTTTAATTTAGTACGGGCCGAGTATTTGCATGTTCTCGAATTGTACTCGAGTACGAGTACTCCAACACTGCTTAATAAAGGGAGCATATAGGATTTTATTGAGTTTGAGACTGAAAATGGACTCAACAGTTTGTAAACATTGCAAACAGTCACCATGGGAAATCTTGGTTTCGAACATTAGATGCTGTGTTTTTCAAGGAAATCAAGATTTAGTGTCTTTTCCAAAGATTGTTCGTCCGAACGATTTTTGGAACAAACAAATAAAGTAAACTATTCTTCATGTTTTATAAGAAAAATCGAGTTGGGTTTTCACTATTTTTCTCGTGACTCAGATGTCCGATTGAGCTCAAATTTTCACAGGTTTATTATTTCATGTACATGTTTGATCAG
This sequence comes from Astropecten irregularis, assembly GCA_963971285.1. Taxonomy (NCBI): domain Eukaryota; kingdom Metazoa; phylum Echinodermata; class Asteroidea; order Paxillosida; family Astropectinidae; genus Astropecten; species Astropecten irregularis. The sequence goes on from OZ020255.1 coordinate 7,326,102, forward strand.
GCAAAGTATGAGTGCTGTCCTGCGACCTTTACCAATCATGTATTGTACCTTTGATTATAATCAATGATCAAAGTTTTGTCATACAAGAAACTTAACTTTTATAGTAATAATAATAATAATAATAATCTTTTATAAAGGAATTTGTAAAGCGCACATATCCACCTAATGAAAGGCGCTCAATGCGCTAGATGCACAGAGGAATAACAACAACAAAATATAAATATAAAGCATATACTAAACATGTACCAAAATAAGTATAACATACAGGAGATTCCAACATTTATGAAAACACTAATGGGAGACTTTGGTTCCGGTGAAGACCGTTTCTCCAAAGTCTCCCATTGAATGCCTGAGCCATGAGATGGGTCTTCAGGGATGTCTGAAATAAGGAAATGGACTCTGAACTTTGAATATGTAAAGGTAGTTGGTTCCATAGGCGAGGAACTGCTACTGAAAATGATCTATAGTGTGGTTTCATATAGTGCAAAATGTGGTGGTCGCCATGACACATTGGACGCGCATTACATTACTCACAGTGTGAAATTAACTATGAATATCATGCGCAAGACGGCAAAGAAAGGTGGCGCAGGAGGAACATTGAACATCAGAAATATCTTCCCACATATTTGTGATGTTTGGTACATCGTACATCACAAATAAACAAATATCTGCGCAGTTTCGTTTTGCGATGTTTGCACGTGCATTATAATGATATATTACAATACCGGTACATCGTACAACACAAATCTGCGCACATTTTTATTTGTGTATTTTTATAGTGGCATGATTTTTTCTGAAAATTTTTTTCTTGCTTTAGTTTACGATAATTAGAAAGTTATTAAAACAGCGGTCAACTGCTGCGAACAGCGCAATAACGTTATGCAGTTAGTGGTTGTGATTCACCCATAATGTCATGTGTCATGGCGGCCACAAAAATGCGTAAGGACACCTATCCCCCATGAGCGATGTGACCTGGGTTCAGACAGTAGATATTTGTGACATGATTGAATCATGCAAGATTGTTTGTAAGGTGTGAGGAGATCCATGATGTAAAAAGGGGCTTTGCCATTGAGAGCCTTATAGACAATGAATAGAAGCTTGTAGATTATCCTGTAAGAGACTGGTAACCAGTGAAGATCTTTTAGAATGGGGGTGATGTGAGCAGGCATTTTAGTTAAATGTAATGAGACTGATGCCTCTGACTTTTTGAATTCACAGCAAGAATTTGAGGAGTCTTTGTTGCACTATCAAGAAGGAAGAGAGCAGTTTGCTGAGGAGAAGTCTAAACTTCAGGAGCAGCTCCAAGAGGTAATATCTGTTTGTTTGTCAGGCAGGTGGAATGTCTGTCTATCTGTCGGTTTGTAGAACCAGCTGCAATTTTCTTGAGTCTTGTAACCCTAACCCTCTGCACCTACCACAAAATATAAGAGCTGCTTGACTGTGGAAGTGTGTGGTATAAAAGCAGCACTTGTCTTGTTTGGTAGGTGTAGAAGGTTATGGTTAAGTCTTTCTGTGGAGACTGTGGTAATGTGTGATAAGCAGCTCTTGTCTTGTGTGGTAAGTGTAGAGGGTTAGGGTTAAGTCTCCCTGTGGAAAAGTGTGGTAAGCAGCTCTTGTCGTGTGTGGTAGGTGTAGATGGTTATAAAGGTTAACCCCAACCCTCTACACCTACCACACAACACAAGTGCTGCTAACCGCACACTGCTAAGGTCTCCACAGGGGACTGGATATTTACCCTAACCCTCTACATCTACCACACCAGACAAGAGCTGCTTACCACACATTACCACAGTCTCCACAGAGGGACTTTACCCTAACCCTCTACATCTACCACACAGGTCAAGAGCTGCTTACCACACACTACCAGTCTCCACAGAGGGACTTAACCCTAACCCTCTTAGCTACACCTGCCACACATGACAAGTGCTGCTTACCACACACTACTAAGGTATCCACAGGGAGACTGGATCATAAACCACATATTATCAGACAAACCACACTGGTGTATTCAGGACCACACTTAACGCAGTAAAAACTATGTGTGGTAGTCTGTGGTATGCAGGAGGGTTAGGGTTCTTCGACCTCTTGATATTATTTCATCAGCCAGAAGAATTGGTCAAAATGATCCCTATTTTTATTTTAAAAAAAGCCTGATTTAGACGGCATTTTGGTGTAAACATTCCAATTTGCTGTTTCATTTTTTAGGGACGGAACAAATCCAGAACACAGCAACAAGAACGGGAACAGGAACATGTAGACCACGCTGTTATGATCAGAGAACTACAGACACTACTAGCTCAGGAACGGAACGACAAGGAGAGACTAGAGAATAAGGTCAGGTCAAAGGTCATTGTCATGAAATATGCAAATTACTTTGGTCAGAGGCTAAAACCGACTTTTTTCAGAAAGGCGCGCTATCTTCCTCATAGTTTATAGCTATGACTACCAGGAACCATTTCGAGCAAGAAAAATGCCAATCAACTTGTCATGGAAGGATTTTTGTGTAATTTGAGGCCATTTTGTTCGTGACTGAAACTTCAACAATTTTAAATACCACCGGTAGTTTTTGTCCGGCGACATGCAAAATGTGATGCAATTTCGTGTTTCATATCTTTACAACGCCATTGAAATCATCGGACAATAAAAATGGCAGATTGTGCTGTAAGTAGTATGTTATAATACAGGGTTTCGGCTCTGAAAATACTCAAGTCTTCGGAAGACATGATTGGTTGAATATCCGTATGATGTGCATTCTTCACGTCGGCCATTGCGTGATGTTACGTCGTAACTCCCGATATGCACGATGCTGAGAAATCAGCATCACACGGAAGGTGCAGCGTGCGAAATATTAAACTTTCCATGAAGGTTCAATGAATTTAAAGATCTCTGTGTATTCTATAGAATATGCTTCCACTTGATACTCAAAGCCATCTTCACCTCAAGTCATGTTTATATTCAGTTCACATCGGTAAAGATCTTTGACAGATTGTGATTGTAAACACGCTTTCACGTGCAGTTGATCGTGCATGCATGCACCACACACACACACTCAATCCAAATAGCTTTCAGCAAACGTTATGCTGATTAATTGTTCCACATGCAAGGTTCTGATTGGTTTATATGTGTGCTCCCATGGAATGTGTGTACATAAAGTGGGACAATCATGAACCCACTACAAGCGTACTGGCGTATTTTAATCAAATTTGCGTACAAAATACGACAATTGCGGACTGGTTGGCAGTAGGCCTGCTGCCTATTTCACGAAACGCTAAGACGCATCTTAGGAAGGGTAACTCGTCCTATGTCAGGACGCGTCCTAGGATCGATTTCACCAAAGTTAAAGACGCGTTCAATGCATCTCAACTTTCATAGCAACGTGGCTGAACCCGTCTTAACTTAGGACGGGTCTGGGGGTCGTCTTATCTGCACGAACACGTACATATTAAATACTGAATAGCAACAATGCCAATGGCATAACGCTTCTTGCTGAGTGAAATGGACTCGGCGGGCGGGGAGCCGTTGGTAGGCCTAGCCTAGGCGAGTTAATATTCCGTGACCGGAGAAATCCACTCGATAGTTTAAAATGAAGAAGAAAACGTAGAGGAATAGGTCTGTTGTTTGACAGGGATTAATTCAAGATTGATATATGCATTTGACCTCGTCGCCCATGTGAGTACGTTATTTCAGCAGACAAAAACTTTTCACCCAACAACCAATCAGCCATCTTGAGTTTACGTACTTCATTCATGCTGCGCGCGCATACCGCAAGCATAAAACTATGGCTGTTGCATGCACTCGCTCCAATTGAATCATGTAAACATGGTGCAGCCGTTGTATTTGGAAAGGCCATCCTCGTCCAATAATTTACAATTTATTTATCAGCATGACAGACTGATCTTGGCTAAGACGTGTTTGGTGAAATCGATCCTAGGACGCGTCATAGCTAAGATCGATCTTACGGCTAGGACTCGTCCTAAGTCCTGAGATCGATCCTAACATAAGAAGAGTTTCGATTAATCGCGAATGTTGTCGATTAGTAAATTCTGAACTACTCGATTAATCGTGCCAGCGCGATTAGTGCCTTCGAGTTGCGATTAATTCCATGAGTTACTACTATTCTCACTCGATCAATAGCCATACCGTGTGTGTTGCATGGAGCAGCTGCATAGACTTGATGACAAGTCGTTAGACATTCGTGTTTTGTCCGTCCGTCTGTCAAAATTAGGTACAATCATTATGCATCATGCATCGTTCGTATCACGGTGAGGCAACGCAATCTAATTGATTCAATAGGGGTCGAGGGTGTATGTACCGCGGTCGCGTCCCCGCATGTTGGACATTATGCAGGACGTACACAGTGTAATGTGAACGCGCACACCGTACCCCTGGTGTAGCGATACAATTACCGACTTGATATCAAGTCTACTTGCTGCACGTGCACCGGATGCCCACCCAATTGTGACAGCACCATGACAACATTTTGAGATTACACTGCAATTGGCCAGTAGCCCTTTTAATAATACTGCCTTATATGGTCAACGTGGATGAGGCATGAATGAGGGCTATACCATTTCGCTGTTTATTGAGGTACATTTAGTTACGTTGCATTTTCAATGAATACTATTTATCTCACTTAGAAATAAAACGAAAGGTTCTCGCACACAAACATGAGTTATTGGATACATACAGTTTAAACGTGTCAGGGTGAATTTTTATTCAAGCCTGACAGCTGACAACGAAGTGTTTACAATGGATTGGGCACCATGGCCAGCGAGGCTTGGCGCATGGCGCGATGGCATTCAACTACTCGAGTACAGACACTACTCGATTAGACGATTACTGTATTGTTTCGTATCGTATGATAATCATGAAGTGAACATCTGGAGTAATCGTGAAATATAAAATAATCGCGATGTGTTTAGTAATCGTGAACTGTATAATAATCGTGTTCACTGTTCAGTAATCGTGAACTTTATAATAATCGTGTTCACTGTTCAGCCTACATAGGGTGTACATAATGTGTCATCGTGTGCTATCGTTGACCTGTACATGCATGTATGGGACTACGTCTGTGTGTACGTACGTGAGGCAGTAACTGCATGCCTTGTCGGCCAACACTCCGCGAAATTACCCTACTTTACTGAAGGAATACCAATATTATGGACGATATTAGCTTCACAAATTTTGCATTATAACAAAAATGGCAGTGCTCAATGCCTCGGAAATCAGAACTGATCGCTGTTAAAACTTGTAAGAATCAATGCATTACACTAGTGCAGTTTACTGCAGTGTCGCTATGATGAAAACAAGGTACGTGCCGCTTGTATAGTCACTTCCGTGTAATCGCGATTAAACGATTAATCGCGATTATTTCCTCCGCGATTAATCGATTAGTGAAAAGCACTAATCGCCCAGGCCTATTTGGCAGGTCTGTGAAGGTCATATGTTGTCTCAGTTGGGATTGCATGATTGGTAGTCTCAGAGGTTGCAATTCAGCACATTAGCTGCGAGTAAGGATGATGAGACTCCCAAATTATTATTCTTATTTTCGCCTCTATGTTCCTAATTTCTCATAGGTCTCGGGAAGGAACCAATTCTGAAGAATGTGGTGCTGAAGAATATCTGAAGAATGTGGTGCTGTGCTATCTCCAGACAGAGAGCCATTCCAAGAGGCAACAGATGTTCAACGCCATAGCAACCATCCTCCAGTTCACCCGAAAAGAGGTACTTTAAAGCATTAACCCTATTAACTCACCTAGGATGTGGTATCCTGAATACCACAATACACCACAGTGCGGTTTGTGTGGTTTATAAATGGTCCAGTCCACCTGTTTGCTAGTGGAGACTGGTAATGTGTGGTCAACAGCTCTTGTATTTATGATATGTGCATACGAAGATTAGGGTCAATATATTGTCTCAAAATGCATGAAATCTACAGGGGCCAATAGCGCTCCGCACTTGCGCTAAACATAGCACCAGATCTCAGACGAACATTGCAACCATGCAAACGTGTGTGTGTGCACGTGCATGTACACGACGTGTGTGAGACAATGTTTGTCTGACATCCGGGGATTTTGTGACGTCATTAGTGCGGAGCACTATTTCATAGAGCCACTTTACAACTAGACATGTGTTTGTGAACAAACACTGAGCTATTTCGAGTATGTTTTATAAAATGTACGAAACAAACATGTACAAAATTGGCCCAGGACAGAGAAATAAATAGTTTATCAGCGGTGTCTGAATTGTTTTAAAAACGGAACGTCGTCACTAGTCATGAGAAACACAGAAATGGCAGAGTCTACTATTGGCCAGCACGCATAGTATGTTTGGTTGTGCTTATGGGCGGTGGAAACAGCAAAATGACTGATTTTCTAGCACTTCGTGCTACGTTTACATGTACACAATTGGCCCACTACTGTGGATAGCCATATCAGCGGTCCAAAAAGTTCCAAAGCACGTGTTTTGTGTTATGTTTGACTCTAAATGGCAAAATTAATTATACAAAAAAATCAATAAAAAATCAAGCGATGACGTCATGGTGACATCACTTCACATTAGGGATACTAATACCATTTCCTACCTACCTACCTACCAAGTTTCAATACAATCGGATATTCACTTATATGTGATTCTTGGAAAAAATGGCAAAATTCAATATTCAAAAATCAAAGAAAAAATCAGCTGATGACGTCATCGTGACGTCACTTCACATTTAGGATACTAGTACCATTCCCTACCTACCCACCAAGTTTCATCACCATCGGATATTCTCTTGTATGTGAATCTGAAAATCGGCTTTTTGATGACGTCATCATGACGTCACACCTTTTTGGTACAATTGTGGCATTTGCTTATAACCTAACAAACATTTTACCTAAAGAATTTCGAAAATACGATTTGTCGTTCAGAAGATATAAAGAAAAGGTCCAAAAATTGAATAACACATGACGTCAAGTATGAAGTTGATCGGAAAAAAAAAAAGAAGAAAAAATATAAGAAAAAGAAAAGCTTTTCCGCGTTGTACGAAACAGCTAATTAGCATAACATTTTTTTTTGGCTTTTGTTCGCTGACCATGAATATCAAATCAAATTTTCAATGGTGGTTTCTTTAATTGAGCAAGCTATGTTTGTGCTAAGCAATTTTTTGTGCTAAGCATCTCTATGAATTTGGCCCGGCCCCAGATTATGGGTTGGAATCCAGCCATGGGGTTAATAGTGGTGCTTGCGTCCTTGCACAAGACGCTTTGTTACATATTGCTTCTCCTCACCCAAGAGTAAATGGGTACATGTGAGGGTAGACGTACATGACGTTACAAGGTGGCCAGTCCATTAAGCCCTGCCCTTTTTTGTTTCTGACAAACCACACCCTAATTGCTTCATGCCTGACATACGTTTGATACGCATCAAATAAAACATGGGCGGACTGCATCGTGCATTATGGCGTCGGACATCAGCCCATATTCATTGCACGTGTGTTCATAGGAGGGGCTTAATTAGTAGATCAGTTTACAGTGACCCCATCCGCATGACTAATGTAATGACCCAGGTCAAAGGTCAAATTTATTAACTCTTCTCCAATTCTCGATCGTTCACAGAAAGAAGGCGTTATGAAGAAACAAGGCGCGTCGTGGTGGGGATACGCCCAGAAGTGACCTAACGCTACGCCAACCAAAAATCACGAAGAATAATGTATATTTTTTTATCAATAACATGGGACATACTCAAACTTCCACAAAAAAGCTTACCATGGCTATTTAATTGTCGACCGTTAAAAATTACGGCTTTAAGTTTTGTAGTGCACCCTCATTTGACGAGCCAGTGTCAGTTAACTTATAGCAGTTATTTGTTTTTGGGCAAACTGATTTCAAAATAAGATAAAGACTTAAAGGTAGTATCATACTTTGGTTTTTGTCAAAGTAATACAGATTCGTGGGCAAAAATATCAAGGAAGATACAGAAAAAGTTATCTGTGAAAATGTCAGTCCCGTACGTTGCCCACTTTTTGAGAAAACAGCGAAAAACCGCCACAGTTTTCCCTTTTATTTTTGATCTTTTAAAAGATTTTCGGTCGTTGTTTTACTAATTTCTGGATAAAAACACCATTTTAGGCGGAACAATTTTAATTGCATGTTTCTACCAGCACCATCTTCATACCCTGAAAGTTATACGTAAATCTGTGAACATTTCTGTTTTGGTCTCTTACCAAAGTATGACACAACCTTTAAATCACTTCTCCCCGGGAAGTGATTTATCCGCCATTACTGGTGTGTCCCAGCTGCCTGCCTTTTGTCCGGAAACAAAAGAATTTACACTCAGCCGCACTCTATAATTGCAGGGTGTACGTCCCCTGATTAGGGGGACGTACACCCTGCAGTATAGTGTGCGGCGGATGTAAATTCTTTTGTTGCCGGACAAAATACGGGCGGGAACACTGCAGTAATGACAGGTGTTTCCTACCTCCATGGTCGCGCCGTCAGATCGGTGTATAGTATCGGTGTATACATTTTTCAAATTGAAAACGGACAAAATCTATTTATGAAAACTTCCTTCTTCATGGGCCATTCTCCCTTTAAAGGTAGTATCATACTTTGGTAGCATACCGAAACACAATTCTTCACAGATTTACCTATAACTTACAGGGTAAAAAGATGGTGATGGTAGAAACATACTGTTAACATTTTTCTGCCTGTAATGCTGTATTTATCCCGAAAAGAGTAAAACCAGTCAGCAAAATTATTTTGGATCTTTTAAAGATCAAAAATTAAATAGAAAAGACTGAAGAAATACTGTGGCTATTTTTCACTGTTTTCTCAAAAAGTGGGCACCGTATGGGACTGAAATTTTCACAGATGTCTGTTACTGTATCTTCCTTGATATTTTTTGCCCATGAACATGATGAATCTGTATTTCTTTGACAAAAACCAAAGTATGATATTACCTTTAAACCTGATCATGTGCAGGTCTAGAAATATAACATTTGTACAAAATGTGCATGAAATGTTTATTTGGATATTGAAATCATTTTCACTGTATCTCAAATGAGTGAAACATGACGCTAAATCAGATGTGCATGATTGTGACCAAACAGCAGAATTAATTTGTCAATTTATGTATCACTTTGTATGTTTGATCTGTTTGTGGTTGTTTTTAGTGTGTTTCGGATGCATGTAATTGGGTAACAGAAAGTGTTATTCCTGAAAATGGCTATCATTTTGGCTTTTAAAATATACAAAAGTGCATGCGGTCCAAGCCCAGCCATCCTTAATTTTTGTATCAAATTCTTCCGGCTCAGCATTTTGTTGGAACTTTGTGTCCTGGTACTCCTGATACAATTCAAACTTTGTGAGTTTGCTTATTTTGTAAAAGTTATTACTCAAATATTGCTACAGGTATTGAAGAGATGAAATAATATTTGTATTGTGTTTAAAGTAAATTTTCCTTTTAAGCTTACATTTGGAATTATTGATGCTATGTGCGATTTTAAGAAAATATAGTTCACTTGTACTTCATGGCAAAATGAACACCTTTGCGTGCTTTCCATCTTTTATGTTCTTAATAAAAATTAACAGCCCACACAATAGGGTGGGGGGGGTGGAGCTGGGCAACAAACCAGAGCACAAATAGCCAAGATTATCATTCATTTATGCCTGTGCCGTGTATAAAATATTATGTACCCGACTCAATGCACCACACAAAATACATGTACCTGAAAAAAAAATCAATGGGCCGTTAAGCTGAATATCATATTCTTTGTAACCTCAAATGTTTTTTAAACTATGCAACTTGCCAGTGGTCGTGCAACTAATATATTGTGTAATTACGACTGGTTATCACAACCTGGGGTTCAGTGCTTCAGCCTGTTGTGGAGACTTGAAAAATGTTGGCTTAAAATCTTGCGCTACATTGTTTTGAACGTGGAGGGTTGTTTTTTTTTCTCGGGCTAATTAGCAAACATTATAATTAGCTAACAAACAAAAATTTGAAAAGAATTGGGTAGATGAGGGTTCAAACTACCATTTACAGTATTGCACCAAAAACCAAACCCAAGACGAATGGGGAACAATATGCGATACTGACTGGGATGAACCAGACGGCAAGGTATGTGAAATGTTACATAATCAATCATTATTCGTGAAACAATGTTTCTGTGTGAAAACACATAAAAGTTCTATTTATTCAAATGTCTCTGTGAACTAAAATCCCCTGAAATACTGTCATCGTGGAGGGAACTGCAGCTGAATACCTCAAGATCTGCAAGTTACGGGTGCACCCAAGTAAATAGTCCCAAAATCTGTCCTCCGAGCTCATTAATAAAAGTTAAGCACTCAATATATTTTAAATAAGAGAGTTGTGAGAGCTATGAAAATGAGGGATTGACGAAATATGGCTCTGGACCTCCTGCCTGGAATCTGGCCTTCCATTTGTGACCATTTGTGATGCAATTTTTGGTGAGAAAATGGGTCTATTTCAGCCGCTTTGCAGAGGGATGTTTTTTGGAAAATGGAGTTCTTTGACTGGAGTGATCCACACCTTGTTTCAAAAATTCAATGGTCAACCCACCATAAAATGAAAAGAAAATGAAAGGTGACATGTTCATCATCATTTTTCTGTGCAACTTCAACAGTTGTTAGAGTTCTGTATATTTTTAAATGATTTTTTAAGTATAAGGATTTATCACTGCTGTCTAAGGGAGTTTATTTGCTTTATCGATTCTTTTTGCGGTATCGATTCTTTTTGCGATGGAATCGATTTTAGAGATGGTATCGATTCTAGCGGCGGTATCGATTCTATCGGCAGTATCGATTCTTTCGGCGGTATCGATTCTTTTTGCGGTATCGATTCTATCGGCGGTATCGATTCTTCTTGTGGTATCGATTCTTTTTGCGGTATCGATTCTTTCGGCGGTATCGATTCCTTTTGTGGTATCGATTTTTTCGGCGGTATCGATTCTTTCGGCGGTATCGATTCTATCGGCGGTATCGATTCTTCTTGTGGTATCGATTCTTTTTGCGGTATCGATTCTTCTTGCGGTATCGATTCCTTTTGTGGTATCGATTTTGTCGGCGGTATCGATTATAGCGGCGGTATCGATTTTAGCGCTGGTATCGATTATAGCTATGGTATCGATTTTAGCAATGGTATCGATTTTAGCGTTGGTATCGATGTGAACATTAAACAGTCAATCCCAGGCCGGCCATAACCGTGGAGCCAGTGTTACGGCAGCTAGGGTTGGACTAAAATCGCATCTTCTTTGCATGGCTGAGGATTTCAGTAAAACAAAATTCGCCAGTGAATTTTTGTGAATGACTTAGGTTTCCAAGGAAAGCTTGAGGAAAATGCACATTGATTCTTGACTACATGGGACTCATAGTTAAGTTATACATCATTGCAGGGGGTAAGCCAGTGAATGAGGTAAAAAAAAAACACCTCTAAAAATGATCATGTTAATGGATTAAATGAGAAATTAATAGTTGAAAGTCACATGTCACATGTAAAATACTATACAAAGGTGTGTGCCTACTGTTCACTTAGTCCCAAAACCCGTCCGCCGAGCTCATTTATAAAAGTGGAAGACTCAATATATTATAAATGAGAGAGTTCCAATTAGAGTTCTGAGAGCCATGAAATTGAGGGATTGAAGAAATATGGCACTGGACCTCCTGCCTGGACTTTGGGTTTCCATTTGTGATCATTTTTGATGCAATTGGGTGAGAAATTGAGTTTAATTAAGCTGCTTTGCAGAGGGATTTTTTTTAATGGCCTCTTTGACTGAAGTGAACCATATACTATGTTTTAGGGGTGGTCAGCTGAGGATGACTATATCTCAAAAATTCAATGGTCGACCCGCCATAAAATGAAAAGAAAATGAAAGGTAACATGTTCATCTTCATTTTTCTGTGCAACATGAACACCTGTGAGACTCTTGAGTATTTTAAAATGAAAAAAAAAAAATGGTACTGCTGGTATAATTATATTCTCAAGTAAAAACGACCAAAACTGATAGCGAACATCTGACGCATGAGGGCGCTATTTTTGTAAACACACTCTTTCATGAAGACCATGTGTACATCGGCTGCTGCATTCAACGATTTGAGGAGGTTTTCGTCTGCTTTCCTGCCCGAGTCATAAGCAGAAGAGGCATTTTCCAGGTGAGTCTTGGTCTGAGTTTTACTAGAGATTATCTTTAATACACTTTTAGCTCAAAACGAAGTCTTTTTGTGGCTTTTTTTCTACAGCAAATTTTAAATGCCACTTCAACTTGTACAAGAATTGCACTGACGACCATCATTTGTGCACAACTCTATGGAACCAGCAGCAGAGGGCGTTTTGAGATATGCTGCTGCTGCATTCAAAGTGTATCATTGTAGGTCAAAACAATGGCATTACCTCAGTTTAGTACACTCAGGTTAGCTGGTACCGAGTCCCAGTTGTATTTAGGTAAGTTAGTTTACTGTAGAAGCTGGGTACCAGCCAGCTAGACCCAGTAACTGGGGCGCTGAACTCCCTTTTTTGACTTTTGGGGTTGAAGGTCGGTCTAGCGCCCCAGTGAATTATATTGCTCCAAATGTGTCGTACACAGGAAAAACAAAATTTCACGGCACTTTCGCCGAAAATGTCCCCAAATTACACCAAAAACATCACAAACAGAATTGAAACTCACTCCTTTGCTTCTACGAAAGTCAAAGATGAAATACATTTGGAGCAATATATTTCACTGGGGCGCTAGACCGACCGTCAACCCAACAAGGAAAAAAAGGGAGTTCAGCGCCCCAGTTACTGGGTCTAGGTACCAGCTACCCTGAGTGTACTTAACTGAGGTAACCCCAAAAAAATCTCGTAAAACTCACTTTTTAGATATGCTACACCAGTGTTACACAGCTGAGATTGAAGTTTATCATAAATTGTATGCAGTATACTGCTGTGCATTTTCTGAGCTTTTGAAAACAGGAAAACGCTTTGAAAAAATTAGCGGTTGCCCGAGCTCCGATTTATAAAAATGAATGACAGCGCTGTATTGCGCACGTGTTGATAATGTGCACGATCAAAGGATGCATAGTGCTGTATATGTAGGAGTGTGTAAAACATGCTATGTACAACGATCGTTGCGTCAAGGTATACATGAGTTTCTGGTCTCGATCTACGTGCGTGTTTGGGAATCTTGCGATGATTTGGTGCCGGCAACCTTACAGAATATTCAGTCATAATGTCACTTGCTACATTCACAATGGTATGGTGTTCCATTTGTGCCGTCAACGTGTCGCATTTGCTTGTTTGTTTTGGGGTTTTTTTTTGGCGACGCATTTACAATACATGTAATACAATACAAATCGATACAAGTAATAAACTGAGCACTGGAAACTGCTCATGGGCAAAAAAAAGATGCGACGCCCAAAAACACTTGTGACGACAAAAAAATGCGACGCGTTGACGGCACAAATGGAACACCATACCAGTGTCAATGTTGGAAGTCCCAGAATGACGTCATCATGTTTACAAACTCACTCCTCGCGCTTTACGGATTTCAGACAAATTGAGGTGAGAATGAAAACTCCCTTAAAGAGTGTATCCAGTACGTAGAATACTTGTAAAAAAAAGAACTTCTGTGTATTCCTGAGTCCATATCCTGCCTGAAAAAACAAAAACTCAAAATACCATTCCGACCTTTTGAGTTGGGCTTTAATTATTGTATTTTCTTATATAAGCATTTTCATAATCATATCACCAACATAGATGCAAACCCTTACTGTTTATATGCTCCTGTGCAGCGGACAAGGCATGCCGTAGCTGTGCTATACCATCTGACCCATCCAGTCCTTTTATAGGCCTTCTGCATTGAGAATCTACAATCCATTTTGTTTCATTCATTTCCTCTTTCTTTATTTGACAGTTACAATGGACAAAAACGTTGACACGATTCAGGTTTAGCTACCTTCAAATATCAGGATAACCAGCTTGTTCACCTATGAACTGGAGAGGGCGCTAGTTGCTGACAAGCTTTATATGATCATCCATTTGTTAAAGGATTTGCCATCTGTGTTTCATGAGGGAACGTCAATCTGAACCATCTGCAGGTAAGGATATTTCCATATCAACATCTGCATGTATGATTTACAGCGGTTGCTAATGGGGTTGCCGTAGATAGTGTCTGTCTCCCTCTAGTGATCATCATGACTCAAGTATTGCCATTCAAGTGAGTGTCTGTCTCCTTCTAGTAATCATCGTGAGTCAGGTATTGCCACTCAAGTGAGTGTCTGTCTCCTTCTAGTAATCATCGTGAGTCAGGTTTTGCCACTCAAGTGAATGTCTGTCTCCTTCTAGTAATCATCGTGAGTCAGGTATTGCCACTCAAGTGAGTGTCTGTCTCCTTCTAGTAATCATCGTGAGTCAGGTATTGCCACTCAAGTGAGTGTCTGTCTCCTTCTAGTAATCATCGTGAGTCAGGTATTGCCACTCAAGTGAATGTCTGTCTCCTTCTAGTAATCATCGTGAGTCAGGTATTGCCACTCAAGTGAGTGTCTGTCTCCTTCTAGTAATCATCGTGAGTCAGGTATTGCCACTCAAGTGAATGTCTGTCTTTCTCTAGTGATCTTCATCTCATTTATTTATGTGCACTTTAGAGACTCCCCACTCTTGAAAATAGAAGACGTGTTAACATGGTTAATTATTGTATTTTCTTATAAAAGCATTTTCATAATCATATCACCAACATAGATGCAAACCCTTACTGTTTATATGCTCCTGTGCAGCGGACAAGGCATGCCTTAGCTGTGCTATACCATCTGACCCATCCAGTCCTTTTATGGGCCTTCTGCATTGAGAATCTACAATCCATTTTGTTTCATTCATTTTTGTCTTTCTTTATTTGACAGTTACAATGGAGAAAAACGTTGACACGATTCAGGTTCAGCTACCTTCAAATATCAGGATAACCAGCCTGTTCACCTATGATCTGGAGAGGGCGCTAGTTGCTGACAAGGTTGATATGACCTTCCATTCGTTAAAGGATTTGCCATCTGTGTTTCATGAGGGAATGTCAATCTGAACCATCTGCAGGTAAGGATGTTTCCATATCAACATATGCATGTATGATTTACAGCGGTTGCTAATGGGGTTGCCGTAGACAGTGTCTGTCTCCTTCTAGTGATCATCATGAGTCAAGTATTGCCACTCAAGTGAGTGTCTGTCTCCTTCTAGTAATCATCGTGAGTCAGGTATTGCCACTCAAGTGAATGTCTGTCTCCTTCTAGTAATCATCATGAGTCAGGTATTGCCACTCAAGTGAGTGTCTGTCTCCTTCTAGTAATCATCGTGAGTCAAGTATTGCCACTCAAGTGAGTGTCTGTCTCCTTCTAGTAATCATCGTGAGTCAGGTATTGCCACTCAAGTGAGTGTCTGTCTCCTTCTAGTAATCATCGTGAGTCAGGTTTTGCCACTCAAGTGAGTGTCTGTCTCCTACTAGTGATCATCATGAGTCAAGTATTGCCACTCAAGTGAATGTCTGTCTCCTTCTAGTAATCATCATGAGTCAGGTATTGCTACTCAAGTGAGTGTCTTTCTCCTTCTAGTAATCATCGTGAGTCAGGTATTGCCACTCAAGTGAATGTCTGTCTCCTTCTAGTAATCATCATGAGTCAAGTATTGCAACTCTAGTGAGTGTCTGTCTCCTTCTAGTAATCATCGTGAGTCAAGTATTGCCACTCAAGTGAGTGTCTGTCTCACTTGAAAAAAAATCAAAAATCTAATCTGACATCGGTCTCACTTGAAATATAGGGCAATTCCACGATAACACCGTGACGCTTTAGAAGATTTTTTCACTCTTCAAATGTAAATAGCAAACTAAATGTAAGCCTAGAGAACAAACTTTCAATGTGTATCTATTACTATCAGCACAGGGAACTTAAAAAAGGAAAGAATTAATGAAACTTCATAATAATTAATAAGTTATGAATGATTAATTACTACCGTAACACCGTGACGCAAAATGGACATGCATTTGTTCACTCTTTGTTTACTCTGTGAAGTTAAAGAACATTGTTGGTGGCGTACCGTAACACCGTGACACTTATATACATTTACACATGATATTCATGTATACTCCCCAGGGAGTTGAGATGGTTTCAGGAATGTAAATTATGGCCCAATGACCAGGGATTGATTTGCGCCATGAGCGTCATGCTTGGCGGATACCGGCGCATTATAAGTGTCCATTATTATTATTATTATTATTATTATTCAGGAATACTGTACATTTCACAGGGGTTTCAAGATAGTATTTCCTCCAAGTTGTTATCATGGGGTGATTTTCGCACGTTTTGCCTGCTTTTCCACTTGTCAGCATTACAAATGACAAAATATGTTCGTAAAGATGTTTAAAAAATTTGCATTCTTGGACAGTAGTGCGTTTTGCAGGGACCCCCCCCCCCCCCCCCTTTTTCTTTGTCAGATACAATAGGTTTGGAAACGAGTGCTGATTTGCCTCACCCATTTTTCAGGGTTGACACTTGCTTCTGTCTGGTTGTTCTCTTAATATGTTTGTTCCATTTTTATTTCTCCCCCTCTTTTCCTTCACCTGAGCACCTCAACCCCACTCTGCCTTCCATTGTCTTACACTGGTTCCAGTATACAGTTGATATTTTGAAGAAGTTACTTGTATTATTGACTGCATTAGTATCATTCTAAATGCCTTTGGCTGAGCCCTTTTGTTTATTGTAATAACAGTTCTCAAAACATCAAGCCTCCAACAAATGGTCACCCCAACAAAAGTCATTTCCATTAATTTTCTGTGCTATTGCAATGCAAGTCACTGTGTTACAGTCACGGTGTTACAGTTACTGTAACACCGTGACAGGTTTTTAATACTTTTTAATTAATTAACAAAATGACCGATCATCATTTCAGTACTTGTATATGGTACTTATTTGTGCTCATGATTTGGACAATCAAAATCATTCCTTCTGTGTTTGTACTTTTCATATAATATCAAAAACATTCGTTTTCACTGTAACACCGTGACAATTAATTACAATAAATTAAGTATTCACTGAAGCATGATAAATTGAAATTATTGAACTTTTGATCAATTTATTATGACAATCAACCCTAAAACTCTGAAAATAAGTTGACAGTTTGCACTTTCTTTTTTTATTTCTCTTGCCACATCCATTTAACATCAATGTATTTTTTAATATTTAATTGAAATTTTAGTATGCTGATTTCATTTGCGTATTTAGACATGTTAATTATGTTATTTTTGAATTCAATGATTATTTTTGAAAAAATTCAGTCCTTTAGCATTAATTTGATACCAAAACCATTAAGATCTGACAAGTTTGAAAATTGCAAAACTGCCACTTTTTGACACGTGAGTCAAAAATAAAAATCCTGCTTCTCCGGGTCTCGAACCTGGGATTTCTAGCTCTCAGGTCCGGACATCTTCCAAACTGCCACTTTTTGACACGCAAGTTGAAAAAAAAAAAATTCTTCAGATCCGGGTCTCAAACCAGGACTTTTTTGTTCTCAGGTCAGGACCTGTTCCAAACTGCCACTTCTTGACATGCGAGTTGAAAACTTATTTCATATATAATTTTGTCTTTTCAGAATTTGCTAGAAAACTAGAAGAAGAATCTAGTGGATCCATTGAAGATTATGGCAGGCTGTCAAGGTATGGATCTAAATCATCGCACAGGTATGATGTCTAAATCTTTTCCCAGATTAAAAAAAAAAATCAAATTCGACACCACACTCGCTTGAAATATATGCAAATTTGGCATTATTGTCACGGGTCAAAAAGTTGCAGTTTTCACCAGCTCCGGACCCGAGAGCCACCTTTTGACACTTCAAAAAAATTGAATCGAAAAAAATTGAACTTTGGATTTCGACTTGTTATGTCTTGTTGTGACTTGTAATGACTTATGGTGTTTTATTTTGACTTGACGTGACTTGTGATGACTTGTGATGACTTGTGGTGACTTGTGGTGACTTGTGATGACTTGTGATGACTTGTGGTGACTTGTGGTGCCTTGTAGTGACTTGTGGTGACTTGTGGTGACTTGTGATGACTTGTGATGACTTGTGGTGACTTGTGGTGCCTTGTAGTGACTTGTTATGTCTTGTTGTGACTTGTAATGACTTATGGTGTTTTATTTTGACTTGACGTGACTTGTGATGACTTGTGATGACTTGTGATGACTTGTGGTGACTTGTGGTGACTTGTGGTGACTTGTGGTGACTTGTGGTGACTTGTGATGACTTGTGATGACTTGTGGTGACTTGTGGTGCCTTGTAGTGACTTGTTTTGTCTTGTTGTGACTTGTAATGACTTATGGTGTTTTATTTTGACTTGACGTGACTTGTGATGACTTGTGATTACTTGTGATGACTTGTGGTGACTTGTGGTGACTTGTAGTGACTTGTGGTGACTTGTGGTGACTTGTGGTGACTTGAGGTGACTTGTGGTGACTTGTGGTGACTTGTGTTGCCCTCTGGTGACTTGTGTTGCCCTCTGGTGACTTTTGATGAGTCAATAACCAACTGTGGCAAAACTCCAACAAACACAAGTTTTGTGGGTATTTTTTTATACTGTACCATTTCATTTGGAGGAAATTATAGTTTTCCTCTGACTTTTGTACTGATTTGCAGGTTGATCGCTGTTGCACTGTCTAGACCCCGGACAACCCGTTCACCCGTATAAAAACCACCTACTACGTGAACAAGCCCGGTATGAGGATGGATTACATCCTGTATGATACCAGGACTGGATTGCCGAGTGACTTGCCTTGAGAGTAGCCTGATACTGGCCAGCATACCAGGGACCAACATACACTACTCAGACCACACAGGTGTGGAAGCCCTCTTTGAAATGCAGAAGATCAAAGGTCAGTCCTACATCATTAGTTTTTATTGAAAGGTGAACAAAGAATAATTGACTGGAGCAGGATTCGAACCTGTGACCTCCTGAATACCGTACAGGCGCTCTACCAACTGAGCTATTCAGCCCTACGTTGGTGGTTTCCCTAAAAGTCAATTATCTTTGTTCGTTTGGCAGTCAGAAGCCATGAAACCACGCACATAGGCCTACTGCTTCAGTCAGTTTCCCTTGTGGTTATTTGATGATTATATCATTATTTTTATATTATATTTGTACATCAGTTGAGCTGAGCCTTGGTCTGAACTATACAAACCTGTTTTATGGTTCTATTGTGTATAATTATTTCAATATTTATTTCAATCATGACCTGCAGTGATTATTGTCAAAGTGTTCAATCGAGATTGTAAATTGAGCATTGAGTGAGTGAAATAACCTGGAACCAATTTCATTTAACTGCTAAGCACAAATATTTGCTTAGCACAAAAATGTCTTGCCCAATACAAAAGCAAACAACCATTAAAAGTTGCATTTGATATTCATGGTCAATGAACAACAGCTAAAGAACAATCACAAGTGATACACAACACATTCAAATGTTTTTTTATTAAGACAGAAATGTCATGCTTAGCAAATGTTTGTGCTAAGCAGTGCCGTAAAATTGGCCCCTGTTTATTGCTAATAGTGGCAAGGTTGAGAAGTATTGGTGTTCAGCCAATACACAGTGTTTTCAGAAACAAGTTTTGTTGTTGTTCATCTTTCTCTCTTATTATTTCTTTGACTGAATACTGTAGGTCTAGGATCCAACGTTTCAGGCAACGAGGAGGAGCATCTCTCTGCGCTACTGGAAATCCTTCTGTATATCAATAATTTCAACCTGGTCACTAAGGAACAGCCTGTCTAGTACCTCATGTCCTCATTCGTCATCTTTCTCCTACTGGTGTGCTTGTGGCTGGGTTGAGTCTTCCACTGTTGCACCAGCCGGTCTGCTCCTGTTTTGTGCTCTAGAGCTCTAGAGGTGCAATCCAATAAATTATCAGATGATGACGACATCCTAAAATCAATATGACGACATCCTGAGATAATTTATCACGGGACGTTGACATCCTAAAATCAAGATGACGACTTCTTGAGATAATTTATCACGGAATGACGACATCCTAAAATCAAGATATCATCATCCCAAGATGCTTAGTCTCAAGATCTCAACAAGTCGGATGGCACCTCTAGGGTTCCATACATTTACATTCCTAAAACTGTATTTATTACGATTGTCAAAGTGCCTGAACCAAAGAAATTTATTTGTACAAATGCACAATTTGAAGTGGATCAAGAATCTATAATCCTATTTATTTTTTTCTTACTGGCTGTATAGAAATTGATATAAATCTATCACAACATTATTATAGCTGAAGAAAGTATCAAAGTACGTAACAATGATGTGCGCCAATATGAATGACGACCACAAATCTTGCAGAAATGGTTATACAATACAGTGGAATGTCACTATAACAAACACGGCAGGATTCACAGAAATTGTCCATTATAGCGGTCATTTGTTCACAGAAATTGGGAGCCAAGGATGATGTTCAGTTTAGCCCTATGTTCATTGTAGCAGCGTTCCACTGTACTGCGCTTTTTTTCTACATTGTATAAACTCAATAAGTTACATGTTTAATGTTCATGTACATCTTTAGACACATCAGTATCTATTACTGAACATTGACATATTGTGTATGCTTTAGGCTTTGAGAAAGATCATGGTCTGATGGAAATGTCAGTTGCCTTGATATATTTCAGGTCATTCTTGTGGTTGATGAGCAGTTTGCAGCATTTTTTCACTCATATATTTTAATGTATATGTATTCAGATTGACTTCAATATGCATCATTATCAGTGTGTATGTCAGGTTTTTTAACTGACTGAATTGCAATGCAACATTTGATCAGGTTCGAATCCTGCTCTAGTCAATATAACCTTGTCCACCATTCTACAATGTTTATCATGTCAGAGTCTACAGAAATGTGATTGATTCTTTAAAATTAAATTGTGCAAATTACTTTTTGATAGCCTTGATTCACATTCATGCATGAAGTATGTATCATATGAATAATATCAAATGAAAGCTGATGAACTAAGCTTTCCAGATATGTGTCATTTATTATTCAAAAGTGAAATTAAAATAGGATTAAACATTGACAAATCTCGGTTTCGTTTTATCTGGGACACCCTGTAAATATTCAGGCTCAAGTATTATTTTCAATGCTCTCTTTTGAATTCTTCCAAGCAAATAACTTTGACATTTAGAGAGCCATTCCATACAGGTGTGGCATATTCAGTTATGAAATTTGGTCATAATGCATGTTTTGACAGAATCCTTTATACTTGGCAAAGTTAGCTCCCCATGGATTACACTGTTTTATGTTACAATCTATGCTGTATTTGGTAGCTCTCATTATGATATTCATAATTCAAATTCAATCAAACATTTTGAAAATTGGGGTTGTTCACAAGTTGAAATTCTGAGAAGGATTCTGGCACTAATTTATTCATAGATAAGTCCAATCATAGATAAGGAGTTTAAACATACTTTTAACCATATCAGGTGATATTCAAATAAATGATTTGAAACGATGGCAAGAAACACAAATATCATGTCTTGAGTTTCATTCATTACTGAGTCCAAGTATAATGAGCAAAAATAATTTTGATCTTTGGAAGATCAAAAATCCTGTGAAAGGATTTATAAATACTGTGGGAATTTTTCGTTGTTTCCTTTAAAAAGTGGGCAGTGGGCACCATATGGGACTGGGAATTTCACGGAAGACTGTTTTATCTTTCTTTACCATGAATCTGCATTTCTTTGACAAAACCAAAGTATGATATTACCTTTAGTTTAGTACATTTAGGCTGATTTTAAGTCACAACCTAAACACCTTCCATTTAACATAAAACTGGGTTTAATGTCTGTTGGCCTCCAATACTAAGATAAATAATGATATCGTGGGGCAATTTTTATTTAAAAACCTAAAATAATCTCAGTGTCTGTTGCTCATGAAATGTCAATCCAAATCGAAGATGACATCATTATGACTTCATCAATAATTGATCCAAGCGAGAGACCTCACGCCCCCACCCCCATGCACACACCCACACATTTCAATATAGTAGGAATCATTTTGTAGAATGAAAGTTTCATTCAACATCACTGTTGACTCTATGAAAGTTTCCAAAGACAATTAATTTGATTTGAAGACCCCAGCTTGTAATAGCTTGCATGGTTTCATTGGACAGTTCATTTTAATTGTTTAGGCCAAATTTTATCCATTTTCTTCTTCTCCATCTAATTATTTTTTTAAATTATTGATGCAAAGGTAGTATCATACTTTGGTAGCATATACCGAAACAGAAATCTGCAAGGTTTACTTATAACTTGCAGGGTATAAAGATGGTGTTGGTAGAAACGTAGTGTTATAATTTGTCTGCCTGAAATGCTGTATTTATCCAGAAAAGAGTAAATTAAAAGTGGAACAAAAATGATTCAAACAAATACTGTGGCCGTTTTTCATTGTTTTTTTCAAAAGTGATGACTGTTCTTGCATCTTTTTTGATATTTTTGCCCATAAATCTGCAATTCTTTGACAAAAACCAAAGTCTGATATTACCTTTAAGTATTCGTTTAATTATTGATCCTATCGTTTGTTTATTTTTGTGTGATTTATTTGTTTTATAAGTTGAATTGGCAGCATATTAGAAATAATTGGCACTGCTGATCCTATACTGGTATAATTATTATTCTCTAGTAAAAACGACCTAAACTGATAGCGAACATCCGACGCATGAGGGCGCTATTTTTGTAAACACACACTCTTTCATGAAGACCATGTGTACATCGGCTTCTGCATTCAACGATTTGAGGAGATTTTTGTCTGCTTTCCTGCCCGAGTCATAAGCAGAAGAAGCATTTTCCAGGTGAGTCTTGGTCTGAGGTTTACTAGAGATTATCTTAAATACACTTTTAGCTCAAAACGAAGTCTTTTTGTGGCTTTTTTTTACAGCAAATTTTAAATGCCACTTCAACTTGTACAAGAATTGCACTGACGACCATCATTTGTGCACAACTCTATGGAACCAGCAACAGAGGGCGTTTTGAGATAAATTGCTGCGGCTGCATTCAAAGTGTATCATTTAGCGCGTTCGATTTGGTTACTCGCGCTTGCTCGTGCTTTCAGCTCGGGTATAGGTGCACATGCGCAATTGGTAGTAATAAACGAACGATATTTGCCCAAGTTTCAACTAGACGGGTCAAGACTCACGGAGGTTGTGCGTTGCAAATACTGTATCCAATCGTCGATTATAAGGTGATAGAAGCAACATTCGGCCATAGCATTCCCCATTTATTTCACTTCCAGTTTCAAAAATGATTTTCTTCCGAAATATACTTCTCCTGGCTATTTTACTCATCCACAAGTTAAAACAAAAAATTATTTTCAATTTTGTTACAAGGAAAAGTTCCGTCTGTTTGCATTTTGGCCATCTTGGAACAATGCACTATGGGATACTTACCGAATTAACCCGCTCGGCGAGTCGCTCACTTGGGCCAGACCCGAGTAAGCGCGAGATGTGACGTCAAAGTCAAATCGAACGCTGTCGCGCTTCCCGGAGTAAGCTCGAGTGACCAAATCGAACGCACTAATTGTAGGTCAAAACAATGGCATTACCTCAGTTTAGTACACTCAGGTTAGCTGGTACCGAGTCCCAGTTAGGTAAGTTAGTTTACTGTAGAAGCTGGGTACCAGCTACCCTGAGTGTACTAAACTGAGGAAACCCCCCAAAAATCCCATAAAACTAACTTTTTAGATATGCTACACCAGTGTTACACAGCTGAGATTGAAATTTATCATAAATTGTATGCAGTATAGGTCTACTGCTGTGCATTTTCGGAGCTTTTGAAAACAGGAAAACGCTTTGAAAAAATTAGTGGTTGCCCGAGCTCCGATTTATAAAAATGAATGACAGCGCTGTATTGCGCACGTGTTGATAATGTGCACGATCAAAGGATGCATAGTGCTGTATGTAGGAGTGTGTAAAACATGCTATGTACAACGATCGTTGCGTCAAGGTATACATGAGTTTCTGGTCTCGATCTATGTGCGTGTTTGGAAATCTTGCGATGATTTGGTACCGGCAACCTTACAGAATATTCAGTCAGAATTGTTCATAACTTGCTCAGCGTGACAAATCACATTTCTTACCAAAAAATCTTCATTGAAGTCGGCCGGAATCCACGGTACCGAGTGTACTGGTGCACAATGTATGCTTTGAATGGTGCGGCGCAGATACACATCGTGGAATTTTCTGGATGCAATGCTGCTGCTGCATGGGCCGGGCCATGCGGCCACGTGGTGGGCATGCGGTGTGCATGATGCATCGTACGCGATATGTTTACATGTAATTCTTAAATCTGACATCTGTGTATTACTGTAGTTTTAGCCCCAGTCTAAGACAAAATGTCAATTAACCTTGTAGAATTTCTTGTAATATATCTGGAAAGTGAGTTTTGCAGGGTCTTTTTGTCTTTTTTTTTGGACCTACAATGATACACTTGGAATGCAGCGGTAGCCATTTTTCTCAAAACGCCCTCTGTTGGTTCCATAGGTTTGTGCACAAGTGATGGCCGTCAGTGAAATTCTTCCCAATATGGTTAATACATGTACTAAAACTAGGGCTCCAGTTACTGAATCTAGCTAGTATTGTAGCCTGCACGTACTACTTACTAATAATAAAAACCGGATTAACAACCAAATTTCCATGTTTTGTGTATCACTTGCAATTGTTTGTTGGCTGTTGTTCGCTTACCATGAATATCAAATGGAATTTTCAGTGGTGGTTTGTTTTATTGGGCAAGCCATTTTTGTGCTAAGCAATTTTTGGTGCTAAGCATCTCTATCACCGTGTTTACACTTGATACCACGAGGGCGATCAGATCCCGCGAGGGCGATCAACGCGCGATCAAAGGGCGATCAACGATGAGTGTAAACGCTCGCGCGATCAGGATCCGATCCCGGGATGAAGAGGGATCTGATCCACCTCTCGGGAAGGATCGGATCCGGTTCCGATCTCGCGTGCAGGATCAAGGTTTGAGTGTAAACGCAACGCGGGATCGGATCCTGCAATTTACAGTGACAGCATCCGGTGCAAGCATGGCCAAGCGCGCGAAAACAAGTCCGTATTTTACCAGCCACTGCAAGTATTGTTTATTGCACGATGCACAGACAGCATGGTCCAAGATACAAACAACATTACGCTGGTAACCAATATTGTGAGCTGCACGCACGTGTGCCTAATAAGCGATAACTGGTACTTGCAACTTTCGTTCTCCTTTTCCTGTCTTCATGATTATTTCGATCACCGTTCCAAAGCTTAAGTTAAATCCTGTCACATTGTGATTTTTTCTTTAAGGGTATACTCTCTAGCATGCTTTAGCCATTTTATTAGACGTAGTAGTTTTATAAGCCAGTGTTTTTCCGCGAGGAAATTTGTGTGGAAAACATCAACAATTTGTTTTTAGAGAATACGCCACACGGCATGCAGTCACGTTGCAAGATGGCGAATGGAGCAATACGCGGTAGGCTGTGGACACTCGAGAGTTGACTGGACAGAGTGGATGGCACCACTTGAAACATAGCGATGTTTAACACAATCTCACAGAGCTTGAAGAAAATGGGATTTGTGAAGACCGTCTGAGAAATGTAAGACCACAGAAAAATACGATCGGTTTGTTTTCGCGCGAAATGAATAACCTTTGAACGCTTGCTTCCGTTGTCCAACGCACGATCATTGCGGGATCAGGATCGAGTATAAACGCGGCATGGATCAGATCCCTCGAGCTTGATCGCGACCGCAGGATCTGATCCTCCGTTGCGCGATCAAGTGTAAACACGGTGTATGAAATTGGCCCCAGAACTTCACTGCAATAGAGCTGCTTAAAATCTGAAAGGTGTGGCTTTTGGATACTGTCCATGATCAACATGGACTCAATCAATCTGTCAATCAGGTTTAGTGCCAACACAGGACACAGCAGGGGCTTGAAGTTGATAGTCCAAGGCTGTGGATTATAGAAGCCCAAGACCCCAGGCCTGCCCAGGATTTTCAGTGGCATGGCCCAACCAGTATTAAAGCTGTTATAGTTCAAGTCTAGGGATTATAGAAGCCCAAGACCCCAGGCCTATCCTGGCTTTTCTGTGGCAGGGCCCAACCAGTATTAACGTTTCTTTCCATCCAGGACACAGCAGGGGCTTGAAGCTTATAGTTCAAGGCTGGGGATTATAGAAGCCCAAGAGCCCAGGCCTGGCCAGGCTTTTCAGTGGTAGGGCCCAACCTGTATTAACGTTTTGATAGTTCAAGTCTAGGGATTATAGAAGCCCAAGACCCCAGGTCTGGTCTGGCTTTTCAATGGCAGGCAACCAGTATTAATGTTTCTTTTCATAAACTATGATCCAGGACACAGCAGGGGCTTGAAGCTGATAGTTCAAGGCTGGGGATTATAGAAGCCCAAGACCCCAGGCCTGCCCAGGATTTTCAGTGGCATGGCCCAACCAGTTTTAAAGCTGTTATAGTTCAAGTCTAGGGATTATAGAAGCCCAAGACCCCAGGCCTATCCTGGCTTTTCTGTGGCAGGGCCCAACCAGTATTAACGTTTCTTTCCATCCAGGACACAGCAGGGGCTTGAAGCTTATAGTTCAAGGCTGGGGATTATAGAAGCCCAAGAGCCCAGGCCTGGCCAGGCTTTTCAGTGGTAGGGCCCAACCTGTATTAACGTTTTGATAGTTCAAGTCTAGGGATTATAGAAGCCCAAGACCCCAGGCCTGGCCAGGCTGTTCAGTGGCTGAGCCCAACCAGTATTAGAGTTTGTCTGCATTAACTGTATCCTTTTCGTTGTCAATTAGAGCAAAGATGGCTCCGACACGGAATCCACGGAAAAAGAAGACAGCATCAACTACCAACAGCTGAAGGACCAACTTAGCACGCTCACAACAGCCCTGGCAACCGTAACTGCGCAGAAATCCAAGATGGAGGCTAGTTCCCAAGCCGACAAAAAGAAACTTTGAGTAAGTCAACATTTTCCTTCTTTTCTTGCTGTTTTTAATAACCATACATTTTTTTAATATTATTGAAAAATTAACAATTATGTAAATTGACTAGAGTGGGATTCGAACCAGTGACCTTCTGAATACCGTACCTGCGCTCTTAACAACCGAGCTATCCAGCCCTGTGTTGGCAGTGTACTTAATAGTCAATTATCTTTGTTCGCTAGCCAGTCAGAAGCAGTGTTGGAGTCGAATCCTCAAATTCGAGTACAGAGTACATAGCCGAGTCCGAGTACCAAAATCCGAGTCCATGTCCAAGTACATGCACAGTACCAACACACAGTGCCAAAGCAGGCAGTTTGCTTCACAAATATGTTTATTGAAGTTGGACGTTAATTGTGCAACTCTTCTTAGAAATTCTTGTTTTACAAACCATGCAAATGACTAAAAAGTTCCCGATGACCTTCATACTCCCATTGTATAATTTATCGGAACATAATCAACTGTAAAATTGTAACAAAAATGAAATTTGCACTAAACATGCTAAATGTAAATGGTCGAGTACTCCCAAAGTTTGAGTACATAGACATGATAGAATCGAGTATGGGCCAAGTACATTTATTTTGGAGTACTTTTAATTTAGTACGGGCCGAGTATTTGCATGTTCTCGAATTGTACTCGAGTACGAGTACTCCAACACTGCTTAAAGGGAGCATATAGGATTTTATTGAGTTTGAGACTGAAAATGGACTCAACAGTTTGTAAACAGTGCAAACAGTCACCATGGGAAATCTTGGTTTCGAACATTAGATGCTGTGTTTTTCAAGGAAATCAAGATTTAGTGTCTTTTCCAAAGATTGTTCGTCCGAACGATTTTTGGAACAAACAAATAAAGTAAACAATTCTTCATGTTTTATAAGAAAAATCGAGTTGGGTTTTCACTATTTTTCTCGTGACTCAGATGTCCGATTGAGCTCAAATTTTCACAGGTTTATTATTTCATGTACATGTTTGATCAGGCAAAGTATGAGTGCTGTCCTGCGACCTTTACCAATCATGTATTGTACCTTTGATAATCAATGATCAAAGTTTTGTCATACAAGAAACTTAACTTTTATAGTAATAAAAATAATAATAATAATCTTTTATAAAGGAATTTGTAAAGCGCACATATCCACCTAATGAAAGGCGCTCAATGCGCTAGATGCACAGAGGAATAACAACAACAAAATATAAATATAAAGCATATACTAAACATGTACCAAAATAAGTATAACATACAGGAGATTCCAACATTTATGAAAACACTAATGGGAGACTTTGGTTCCGGTGAAGACCGTTTCTCCAAAGTCTCCCATTGAATGCCTGAGCCATGAGATGGGTCTTCAGGGATGTCTGAAATAAGGAAATGGACTCTGAACTTTGAATATGTAAAGGTAGTTGGTTCCATAGGCGAGGAACTGCTACTGAAAATGATCTATAGTGTGGTTTCATATAGTGCAAAATGTGGTGGTCGCCATGACACATTGGACGCGCATTACATTTACTCACAGTGTGAAATTAACTATGAATATCATGCGCAAGACGGCAAAGAAAGGTGGCGCAGGAGGAACATCGAACATCAGAAATATCTTCCCACATATTTGTGATGTTTGGTACATCGTACATCACAAATAAACAAATATCTGCGCAGTTTCGTTTTGCGATGTTTGCACGTGCATTATAATGATATATTACAATACATCGTACAACACAAATCTGCGCACATTTTTATTTGTGTATTTTTATAGTGGCATGATTTTTTCTGAAAATGTTTTTCTTGCTTTAGTTTACGATAATTAGAAAGTTATTAAAACAGCGGTCAACTGCCGCGAACAGCGCAATAACGTTATGCAGTTAGTGGTTGTGATTCACCCATAATGTCATGTGTCATGGCGGCCACAAAAATGCGTAAGGACACCTATCCCCCATGAGCGATGTGACCTGGGTTCAGACAGTAGATATTTGTGACATGATTGAATCATGCAAGATTGTTTGTAAGGTGTGAGGAGATCCATGATGTAAAAAGGGGCTTTGCCATTGAGAGCCTTATAGACAATGAATAGAAGCTTGTAGATTATCCTGTAAGAGACTGGTAACCAGTGAAGATCTTTTAGAATGGGGGTGATGTGAGCAGGCATTTTAGTTAAATGTAATGAGACTGATGCCTCTGACTTTTTGAATTCACAGCAAGAATTTGAGGAGTCTTTGTTGCACTATCAAGAAGGAAGAGAGCAGTTTGCTTAGGAGAAGTCTAAACTTCAGGAACAGCTCCAAGAGGTAATATCTGTTTGTTTGTCAGGCAGGTGGAATGTCTGTCTATCTGTCGGTTTGTAGAACCAGCTGCAATTTTCTTGAGTCTTGTAACCCTAACCCTCTGCACCTACCACAAAATATAAGAGCTGCTTGACTGTGGAAGTGTGTGGTATAAAAGCAGCACTTGTCTTGTTTGGTAGGTGTAGAAGGTTATGGTTAAGTCTTTATGTGGAGACTGTGGTAATGTGTGAAAAGCAGCTCTTGTCTTGTGTGGTAAGTGTAGAGGGTTAGGGTTAAGTCTCCCTGTGGAAAAGTGTGGTAAGCAGCTCTTGTCGTGTGTGGTAGGTGTAGATGGTTAAGGTTAACCCCAACCCTCTACACCTACCACACAACACAAGTGCTGCTAACCGCACACTGCTAAGGTCTCCACAGGGGGACTGGATATTTACCCTAACCCTCTACATCTACCACACCAGACAAGAGCCGCTTACCACACATTACCACAGTCTCCACAGAGGGACTTTACCCTAACCCTCTACATCTACCACACAGGTCAAGAGCTGCTTACCACACACTACCAGTCTCCACAGAGGGACTTAACCCTAACCCTCTTAGCTACACCTGCCACACATGACAAGTGCTGCTTACCACACACTACTAAGGTATCCACAGGGAGACTGGATCATAAACCACATATTATCAGACAAACCACACTGTTGTATTCAGGACCACACTTAACGCAGTAAAAACTATGTGTGGTAGTCTGTGGTATGCAGGAGGGTTAGGGTTCTTCGACCTCTTGATATTATTTCATCAGCCAGAAGAATTGGTCAAAATGATCCTGCTATTTTTATTTAAGAAAAAGCCTGATTTAGACGGCATTTTGGTGTAAACATTCCAATTTGCTGTTTCATTTTTTAGGGACGGAACAAATCCAGAACACAGCAACAAGAACGGGAACAGGAACATGTAGACCACGCTGTTATGATCAGAGAACTACAGACACTACTAGCTCAGGAACGGAACGACAAGGAGAGACTAGAGAATAAGGTCAGGTCAAAGGTCATTGTCGTGAAATATGCAAATTACTTTGGTCAGAGGCTAAAACCGACTTTTTTCAGAAAGGCGCGCTATCTTCCTCATAGTTTATAGCTATGACTACCAGGAACCATTTCGAGCAAGAAAAATGCCAATCAACTTGTCATGGAAGGATTTTGGTGTAATTTGAGGCCATTTTGTTAGTGAGTGAACTTTCAGAAAAACCGATGTGGGCCCCCACAGCAGTTTTTTTCAATTTTGGCCCAAAACCGACTCTTTTCAGAAATGCGCGCAATCTCCTTCATAGTTAGCTATGAATACCAGGAACCATTTCGAGCAAGAAAAATGCCAATCAACTTGTCATGGAAGGATTTTGGTGTAATTTGAGGCCATTTTGTTTGTGAGTGAAACTTCAAAAATTTTATGTGGTCCCCCACATGAGTTTTTTTGATTTTTGCCCAAAACCTGACTTTTTTCAGAAATGCGCGCTATCTTCCTCATAGGTCGCTATGACTACCGGGGACCATTTCGAACAAGGAAAATGCCAATGAACTTGTCATGGAAGGATTTTTGTTTAATTTGAGGCCATTTTGTTCGTGACTGAAACTTCAAAAATTTTATGTGGTCCCCCACATGAGTTTTTTCGATTTTTGCCCCAAAACTGACTTTTTTCAGAAATGTGCGCTATCTTCCTCATAGGTCGCTATGACTACCAGGAACCATTTCGAACAAGAAAAATTCCAATCAACTTGTCATGGAAGGATTTTTGTGTAATTTGAGGCCATTTTGTTCGTGACTGAAACTTCAAAAATTTTATGTGGTCCCCCACATGAGTTTTTTCGATTGTTGCCCAAAAACTGACTTTTTTCAGAAATGCGCGCTATCTTCCTCATAGGTCGCTATGACTACCAGGAACCATTTCGAACAATAAAAATGCCAATCAACTTGTCATGGAAGGATTTTTGTGTAATTCTAGGCCATTTTGTTCGTGACTGAAACTTCAAAAATTTTATGTGGTCCCCCACATGAGTTTTTTCGATTTTTGCCCCAAAACTGACTTTTTTCAGAAATGCGCGCTATCTTCCTCATAGGTCGCTATGACTACCGGGAACCATTTCGAACAAAAGAAACTCCAATCCACTTGTCATGGAAGGATTTTTGTGTAATTTGAGGCCATTTTGTTCGTGACTGAAATTTCAAAAATTTTATGTGGTCCCCCACATTAGTTTTTTCGATTTTTGCCCCAAAACTGACTTTTTTCAGAAATGCGCGCTATCTTCCTCATAGGTCGCTGTGACTACCAGGAACCATTTCGAACAAGGAAAATGCCAATCCACTTGTCATGGAAGGATTTTTGTGTAATTTGAGGCCATTTTGTTCGTGACTGAAACTTTAACAATTTTATGTGGTCCCCCACATGAGTTTTTTCGATTTTTGCCCCAAAACTGACTTTTTTCAGAAATGCGCGCTATCTTCCTCATGGGTCGCTATGACTACCAGGAACCATTTCGAACAAGAAAAACTCCAATCAACTTGTCATGAGAGGAATTTTGTGTAATTTGAGGCCATTTTGTTCGTGACTGAAATTTCAAAAATTTTATGTGGTCCCCCACATTAGTTTTTTCGATTTTTGCCCCAAAACTGACTTTTTTCAGAAATGCGCGCTATCTTCCTCATAGGTCGCTGTGACTACCAGGAACCATTTCGAACAAGGAAAATGCCAATCCACTTGTCATGGAAGGATTTTTGTGTAATTTGAGGCCATTTTGTTCGTGACTGAAACTTTAACAATTTTATGTGGTCCCCCACATGAGTTTTTTCGATTTTTGCCCCAAAACTGACTTTTTTCAGAAATGCGCGCTATCTTCCTCATGGGTCGCTATGACTACCAGGAACCATTTCGAACAAGAAAAACTCCAATCAACTTGTCATTGAAGGATTTTTGTGTAATTTGAGGCCATATTGTTTGTGACTGAAACTTCAAAAATTTTATGTGGTCCCCCACATGAGTTTTTTCGATTTTTGCCCCAAAACTGACTTTTTTCAGAAATGCGCGCTATCTTCCTCATAGGTCGCTGTGACTACCAGGAACCATTTCGAACAAGAAAAAGTCCAATCAACTTGTCATGGAAGGATTTTTGTGTAATTTAAGGCCATTTTGTTCGTGACTGAAACTTCAAAAATTTTATGTGGTCCCCCACATGAGTTTTTTCAATTTTTGCCCAAAAACTGACTTTTTTCAGAAATGCGCGCTATCTTCCTCATAGGTCGCTATGACTACCAGGAACCATTTCGAACAAGAAAAATTCCAATCAACTTGTTATGGAAGGATTTTTGTGTAATTTGAGGCCATTTTGTTCGTGACTGAAACTTCAAAAATTTTATGTGGTCCCCCACATTTTTTTTTAGATTTTTGCCCAAAAACTGACTTTTTTCAGTAATGCGCGCTATCTTCATCATAGGTCGCTATGACAACCGGGAACCATTTCGAACAAGAAAAATTCCAATCAACTTGTCATGGAAGGATTTTTGTTTAATTTGAGGCCATTTTGTTCGTGACTGAAACTTCAAAAATTTTATGTGGTCCCCCACATGAGTTTTTTCGATTTTTGCCCCAAAACTGACTTTTTTCAGAAATGCGCGCTATCTTCCTCATAGGTAGCTATGACTACCGGGAACCATTTCGAACAAGAAAAAGTCCAATCAACTTGTCATGGAAGGATTTTTGTGTAATTTGAGGCCATTTTGTTCGTGACTGAAACTTCAACAATTTTAAATACCACCGGTAGTTTTTGTCCGGCGACATGCAAAATGTGATGCAATTTCGTGTTTCATATCTTTAGAACGCCATCGAAATCATCGGACAATAAAAATGGCAGATTGTGCTGTAAGTAGTATGTTATAATACAGGGTTTCAGCTCTGAAAATACTCAAGTCTTCGGAAGACATGATTGGTTGAATATCCGTATGATGTGCGTTCTTCACGTCGGCCATTGCGTGATGTTACGTCGTAACTCCCGATATGCACGATGCTGAGAAATCAGCATCACACGGAAGGTGCAGCGTGCGAAATATTAAACTTTCCATGAAGGTTCAATGAATTTAAAGATCTCTGTGTATTCTATAGAATATGCTTCCACTTGATACTCAAAGCCATCTTCACCTCAAGTCATGTTTATATTCAGTTCACATCGGTAAAGATCTTTGACAGATTGTGATTGTAAACACGCTTTCACGTGCAGTTGATCGTGCATGCATGCACCACACACACACACTCAATCCAAATAGCTTTCAGCAAACGTTATGCTGATTAATTGTTCCACATGCAAGGTTCTGATTGGTTTATATGTGTGCTCCCATGGAATGTGTGTACATAAAGTGGGACAATCATGATCGCACTACAAGCGTACTGGCGTATTTTAATCAAATTTGCGTACAAAATACGACAATTGCGGACTGGTTGGCAGTAGGCCTGCTGCCGATTTCACGAAACGCTAAGACGCATCTTAGGAAGGGTAACTCGTCCTAGGATCGATTTCACCAAAGTTAAAGACGCGTTCAATGCATCTCAACTTTCATAGCAACGCGGCTGAACCCGTCTTAACTTAGGACGGGTCTGGGGGTCGTCTTATCTGCACGAACACGTACATATTAAATACTGAATAGCAACAATGCCAATGGCATAACGCTTCTTGCTGAGTGAAATGGACTCGGCGGGCGGGGAGCTGTTGGTAGGCCTAGCCTAGGCGAGTTAATATTCCGTGACCGGAGAAATCCACTCGATAGTTTAAAATGAAGAAGAAAACGTAGAGGAATAGGTCTGTTGTTTGACAGGGATTAATTCAAGATTGATATATGCATTTGACCTCGTCGCCCATGTGAGTACGTTATTTCAGCAGACAAAAACTTTTCACCCAACAACCAATCAGCCATCTTGAGTTTACGTACTTCATTCATGCTGCGCGCGCATACCGCAAGCATAAAACTATGGCTGTTGCATGCACTCTCTCCAATTGAATCATGTAAACATGGTGCAGCCGTTGTATTTGGAAAGGCCATCCTCGTCCAATAATTTACAATTTATTTATCAGCATGACAGACTGATCTTGGCTAAGACGTGTTTGGTGAAATCGATCCTAGGACGCGTCATAGCTAAGATCGATCTTACGGCTAGGACTCGTCCTAAGTCCTGAGATCGATCCTAACATAAGAAGAGTTTCGATTAATCGCGAATGTTGTCGATTAGTAAATTCTGAACTACTCGATTAATCGTGCCAGCGCGATTAGTGCCTTCGAGTTGCGATTAATTCCATGAGTTACTTCTATTCTCACTCGATCAATAGCCATACCGTGTGTGTTGCATGGAGCAGCTGCATAGACTTGATGACAAGTCGTTAGACATTCGTGTTTTGTCCGTCCGTCTGTCAAAATTAGGTACAATCATTATGCATCATGCATCGTTCGTATCACGGTGAGGCAACGCAATCTAATTGATTCAATAGGGGTCGAGGGTGTATGTACCGCGGTCGCGTCCCCGCATGTTGGACATTATGCAGGACGTACACAGTGTAATGTGAACACGCACACCGTACCCCTGGTGTAGCGATACAATTACCGACTTGATATCAAGTCTGCTTGCTGCACGTGCACCGGATGCCCGCCCAATTGTGACAGCACCATGACAACATTTTGAGATTACACTGCAATAGCGCTCCGCAATTACGCTAAAAATAGCACCGGATCTCAAACAAACATTGCAACCGTGCACGTGTGTGTGTGTGCGCGTCCATGTACACTACGCGTGTGAGACAATGTTTGTCTGACAGCCGGGGATTTTGTGACGTCATTAGTGCGGAGTGCTATTGGCCAGTAGCCCTTCTAATAATACTGCCTTATATGGTCAACGTGGATGAGGCATGAATGAGGGCTATACCATTTCGCTGTTTATTGAGGTACATTTAGTTACGTTGCATTTTCAATGAATACTATTTATCTCACTTAGAAATAAAACGAAAGGTTCTCGCACACAAACATGAGTTATTGGATACATACAGTTTAAACGTGTCAGGGTGAATTTTTATTCAAGCCTGACAGCTGACAACGAAGTGTTTACAATGGATTGGGCACCATGGCCAGCGAGGCTTGGCGCATGGCGCGATGGCATTCAACTACTCGAGTACAGACACTACTCGATTAGACGATTACTGTATTGTTTCGTATCGTATGATAATCATGAAGTGAACATCTGGAGTAATCGTGAAATGTAAAATAATCGCGATATGTTTAGTAATCGTGAACTGTATAATAATCGTGTTCACTGTTCAGTAATCGTGAACTTTATAATAATCGTGTTCACTGTTCAGCCTACATAGGGTGTACATAATGTGTCATCGTGTGCTATCGTTGACCTGTACATGCATGTATGGGACTACGTCTGTGTTTACGTACGTGAGGCAGTAACTGCATGCCTTGTCGGCCAACACTCCGCGAAATTACCCTACTTTACTGAAGGAATACCAATATTATGGACGATATTAGCTTCACAAATTTTGCATTATAACAAAAATGGCAGTGCTCAATGCCTCGGAAATCAGAACTGATCGCTGTTAAAACTTGTAAGAATCAATGCATTACACTAGTGCAGTTTACTGCAGTGTCGCTATGATGAAAACAAGGTACGTGCCGCTTGTATAGTCACTTCCGTGTAATCGCGATTAAACGATTAATCGCGATTATTTCCTCCGCGATTAATCGATTAGTGAAAAGCACTAATCGCCCAGGCCTATTTGGCAGGTCTGTGAAGGTCATATGTTGTCTCAGTTGGGATTGCATGATTGGTAGTCTCAGAGGTTGCAATTCAGCACATTAGCTGCGAGTAAGGATGATGAGACTCCCAAATTATTATTCTTATTTTCGCCTCTATGTTCCTAATTTCTCATAGGTCTCGGGAAGGAACCAATTTGGAATATCTGAAGAATATGGTGCTGTGCTATCTCCAGACAGAGAGCCATTCCAAGAGGCAACAGATGTTCAACGCCATAGCAACCATCCTCCAGTTCACCCGAAAAGAGGTACTTTAAAGCATTAACCCTATTAACTCACCTACGATGTGGTATCCTGAATACCACAATACACCACAGTGCGGTTTGTGTGGTTTATAAATGGTCCAGTCCACCTGTTTGCTAGTGGAGACTGGTAATGTGTGGTCAACAGCTCTTGTATTTATGATATGTGCATACGAAGATTAGGGTCAATATATTGTCTCAAAATGCATGAAATCTACAGGGGCCAATAGCGCTCCGCACTTGCGCTAAACATAGCACCGGATCTCAGACGAACATTGCAACCATGCAAACGTGTGTGTGTGCACGTGCATGTACACGACGTGTGTGAGACAATGTTTGTCTGACATCCGGGGATTTTGTGACGTCATTAGTGCGGAGCACTATTTCATAGAGCCACTTTACAACTAGACATGTGTTTGTGAACAAACACTGAGCTGTTTCGAGTATGTTTTATAAAATGTACGAAACAAACATGTACAAAATTGGCCCAGGACAGAGAAATAAATAGTTTATCAGCGGTGTCTGAATTGTTTTAAAAACGGAACGTCGTCACTAGTCATGAGAAACACAGAAATGGCAGAGTCTACTATTGGCCAGCACGCATATATGTATGGTTGTGCTTATGGGCGGTGGAAACAGCAAAATGACTGATTTTCTAGCACTTCGTGCTACGTTTACGTGTACACAATTGGCCCACTACTATGGATAGCCATATCAGCGGTCCAAAAAGTTCCAAAGCACGTGTTTTGTGTTATGTTTGACTCTAAATGGCAAAATTAATTATACAAAAAAATCAATAAAAAATCAAGCGATGACGTCATGGTGACATCACTTCACATTAGGGATACTAATACCATTTCCTACCTACCTACCAAGTTTCAATACAATCAGATATTCGCTTATATGTGATTCTTGGAAAAAATGGCAAAATTCAATATTCAAAAATCAAAGAAAAAATCAGCTGATGACGTCATCGTGACGTCACTTCACATTTAGGATACTAGTACCATTCCCTACCTACCCACCAAGTTTCATCACCATCGGATATTCTCTTGTATGTGAATCTGAAAATCGGCTTTTTGATGACGTCATCATGACGTCACACCTTTTTGGTACAATTGTGGCATTTGCTTATAACCTAACAAACATTTTACCTAAAGAATTTCGAAAATACGATTTGTCGTTCAGAAGATATAAAGAAAAGGTCCAAAAATTGAATAACACATGACGTCAAGTATGAAGTTGATCGGAAAAAAAAAAAGAAGAAAAAATATAAGAAAAACAAAAGCTTTTCCGCGGTGTACGAAACAGCTAATTAGCATAACATTTTTTTTTGGCTTTTGTTCGCTGACCATGAATATCAAATCAAATTTTCAATGGTGGTTTCTTTAATTGAGCAAGCTATGTTTGTGCTAAGCAATTTTTTGTGCTAAGCATCTCTATGAATTTGGCCCGGCCCCAGATTATGGGTTGGAATCCAGCCATGGGGTTAATAGTGGTGCTTGCGTCCTTGCACAAGACGCTTTGTTACATATTGCTTCTCCTCACCCAAGAGTAAATGGGTACATGTGAGGGTAGACGTACATGACATTACAAGGTGGCCAGTCCATTAAGCCCTGCCCTTTTTTGTTTCTGACAAACCACACCCTAATTGCTTCATGCCTGACATACGTTTGATACGCATCAAATAAAACATGGGCGGACTGCATCGTGCATTATGGCGTCGGACATCAGCCCATATTCATTGCACGTGTGTTCATAGGAGGGGCTTAATTAGTAGATCAGTTTACAGTGACCCCATCCGCATGACTAATGTAATGACCCAGGTCAAAGGTCAAATTTATTAACTCTTCTCCAATTCTCGATCGTTCACAGAAAGAAGGCGTTATGAAGAAACAAGGCGCGTCGTGGTGGGGATACGCCCAGAAGTGACCTAACGCTACGCCAACCAAAAATCACGAAGAATAATGTATATTTTTTTATCAATAACATGGGACATACTCTTTTAACTTCCACAAAAAAGCTTACCATGGCTATTTAATTGTCGACCGTTAAAAATTACGGCTTTAAATTTTGTAGTGCACCCTCATTTGACGAGCCAGTGTCAGTTAACTTATAGCAGTTATTTGTTTTTGGGCAAACTGATTTCAAAATAAGATAAAGACTTAAAGGTAGTATCATACTTTGGTTTTTGTCAAAGTAATACAGATTCGTGGGCAAAAATATCAAGGAAGATACAGAAAAAGTTATCTGTGAAAATGTCAGTCCCGTACGTTGCCCACTTTTTGAGAAAACAGCGAAAAACGGCCACAGTTTTCTCTTTTATTTTTGATCTTTTAAAAGATCAAAAAGATTTTCGGTCGTTGTTTGACTAATTTCTGGATAAATACACCATTTTAGGCGGAACAATTTTAATTGCATGTTTCTACCAGCACCATCTTCATACCCTGAAAGTTATACGTAAATCTGTGAACATTTCTGTTTTGGTCTCTTACCAAAGTATGACACAACCTTTAAATCACTTCTCCCCGGGAAGTGATTTATCCGCCATTACTGGTGTGTCCCAGCTGCCTGCCTTTTGTCCGGAAACAAAAGAATTTACACTCAGCCGCACTCTATAATTGCAGGGTGTACGTCCCCTGATTAGGGGGACGTACACCCTGCAGTATAGTGTGCGGCGGATGTAAATTCTTTTGTTGCCGGACAAAATACGGGCGGGAACACTGCAGTAATGACAGGTGTTTCCTACCTCCATGGTCGCGCCGTCAGATCGGTGTATAGTATCGATGTATACATTTTTCAAATTGAAAACGGACAAAATCTATTTATGAAAACTTCCTTCTTCATGGGACATTCTCCCTTTAAAGGTAGTATCATACTTTGGTAGCATACCGAAACACAATTCTTCACAGATTTACCTATAACTTACAGGGTAAAAAGATGGTGATGGTAGAAACATACTGTTAACATTTTTCTGCCTGTAATGCTGTATTTATCCCGAAAAGAGTAAAACCAGTCAGCAAAATTATTTTGGATCTTTTAAAGATCAAAAATAAAATAGAAAAGACTGAAGAAATACTGTGGCTATTTTTCACTGTTTTCTCAAAAAGTGGGCACCGTATGGGACTGAAATTTTCACAGATGTCTGTTACTGTATCTTCCTTGATATTTTTTGCCCATGAACATGATGAATCTGTATTTCTTTGACAAAAACCAAAGTATGATATTACCTTTAAACCTGATCATGTGCAGGTCTAGAAATATAACATTTGTACAAAATGTGCATGAAATGTTTATTTGGATATTGAAATCATTTTCACTGTATCTCAAATGAGTGAAACATGAACGCTAAATCAGATGTGCATGATTGTGACCAAACAGAAGAATTAATTTGTCAATTTATGTATCACTTTGTATGTGTGATCTGTTTGTGGTTGTTTTTAGTGTGTTTCGGATGCATGTAATTGGGTAACAGAAAGTGTTATTCCTGAAAATGGCTATCATTTTGGCTTTTAAAATATACAAAAGTGCATGCGGTCCAAGCCCAGCCATCCTTAATTTTTGTATCAAATTCTTCCGGCTCAGCATTTTGTTGGAACTTTGTGTCCTGGGGCCGATTTCACTAACGTTTTGCGATCATCGCTAGGCCCAAATCCATCGCTAAACGGAAAATTCCTACACAAAGTACCGATCAATTTTCCGTGTAGCGATGGATTTGGGCTTAGCGATGATCGCAAAGCGTACGTGAAATCGGCCCCAGGTACTCCTGATACAATTCAAACTTTGTGAGTTTGCTTATTTTGTAAAAGTTATTACTCAAATATTGCTACAGGTATTGAAGAGATGAAATCATATTTGTATTGTGTTTAAAGTAAATTTTCCTTTTAAGCTTACATTTGGAATTATTGATGCTATGTGCGATTTTAAGAAAATATAGTTCACTTGTACTTCATGGCAAAATGAACACCTTTGTGTGCTTTCCATCTTTTATGTTCTTAATAAAAATTAACAGCCCACACAATAGGGTGGGGGGGGGTGGAGCTGGGCAACAAACCAGAGCACAAATAGCCAAGATTATCATTCATTTATGCCTGTGCCGTGTATAAAATATTATGTACCCGACTCAATGCACCACACAAAATACATGTACCTGAAAAAAAAATCAATGGGCCGTTAAGCTGAATATCATATTCTTTGTAACCTCAAATGTTTTTTAAACTATGCAACTTGCCAGTGGTCGTGCAACTAATATATTGTGTAATTACGACTGGTTGTCACAACCTGGGGTTCAGTGCTTCAGCCTGTTGTGGAGACTTGAAAAATGTTGGCTTAAAATCTTGCGCTACATTGTTTTGAACGTGGAGGGTTGTTTTTTTTTTCTCGGGCTAATTAGCAAACATTATAATTAGCTAACAAACAAAAATTTGAAAAGAATTGGGTAGATGAGGGTTCAAACTACCATTTACAGTATTGCACCAAAAACCAAACCCAAGACGAATGGGGAACAATATGCGATACTGACTGGGATGAACCAGACGGCAAGGTATGTGAAATGTTACATAATCAATCATTATTCGTGAAACAATGTTTCTGTGTGAAAACACATAAAAGTTCTATTTATTCAAATGTCTCTGTGAACTAAAATCCCCTGAAATACTGTCATCGTGGAGGGAACTGCAGCTGAATACCTCAAGATCTGCAAGTTACGGGTGCACCCAAGTAAATAGTCCCAAAATCTGTCCTCCGAGCTCATTAATAAAAGTTAAGCACTCAATATATTTTAAATAAGAGAGTTGTGAGAGCTATGAAAATGAGGGATTGACGAAATATGGCTCTGGACCTCCTGCCTGGAATCTGGCCTTCCATTTGTGACCATTTGTGATGCAATTTTTGGTGAGAAAATGGGTCTATTTCAGCCGCTTTGCAGAGGGATGTTTTTTGGAAAATGGAGTTCTTTGACTGGAGTGATCCACACCTTGTTTCAAAAATGCAATGGTCAACCCACCATAAAATGAAAAGAAAATGAAAGGTGACATGTTCATCATCATTTTTCTGTGCAACTTGAACAGTTGTTAGAGTTCTGTATATTTTTAAATGATTTGTTAAGTATAAGGATTTATCACTGCTGTCTAAGGGAGTTTATTTGCTTTATCGATTCTTTTTGCGGTATCGATTCTTTTTGCGATGGAATCGATTTTAGAGATGGTATCGATTCTAGCGGCGGTATCGATTCTATCGGCAGTATCGATTCTTTCGGCGGTATCGATTCTTTTTGCGGTATCGATTCTTTTTGCGGTATCGATTCTTTTTGCGGTATCGATTCTTTCGGCGGTATCGATTCTTTCGGCGGTATCGATTCTATCGGCGGTATCGATTCTTCTTGTGGTATCGATTCTTTTTGCGGTATCGATTCTTCTTGCGGTATCGATTCCTTTTGTGGTATCGATTTTTTCGGCGGTATCGATTATAGCGGCGGTATCGATTTTAGCGCTGGTATCGATTATAGCTATGGTATCGATTTTAGCAATGGTATCGATTTTAGCGTTGGTTTCGATGTGAACATTAAAAAGTCAATCCCAGGCCGGCCATAACCGTGGAGCCAGTGTTACGGCAGCTACGGTTGGACTAAAATCGCATCTTCTTTGCATGGCTGAGGATATCAGTAAAACAAAATTCGCCAGTGAATTTTTGTGAATGACTTAGGTTTCCAAGGAAAGCTTGAGGAAAATGCACATTGATTCTTGACTACATGGGACTCATAGTTAAGTTATACATCATTGCAGGGGGTAAGCCAGTGAATGAGGTAA
Organism: Astropecten irregularis; assembly: GCA_963971285.1. NCBI lineage: Eukaryota > Metazoa > Echinodermata > Asteroidea > Paxillosida > Astropectinidae > Astropecten > Astropecten irregularis. Next base: position 7,368,265 of record OZ020255.1, read on the forward strand.
AAAAAAACACCTCTAAAAATGATCATGTTAATGGATTAAATGAGAAATTAATAGTTGAAAGTCACATGTCACATGTAAAATACTATACAAAGGTGTGTGCCTACTGTTCACTTAGTCCCAAAACCCGTCCGCCGAGCTCATTTATAAAAGTGGAAGACTCAATATATTATAAATGAGAGAGTTCCAATTAGAGTTCTGAGAGCCATGAAATTGAGGGATTGAAGAAATATGGCACTGGACCTCCTGCCTGGACTTTGGGTTTCCATTTGTGATCATTTTTGATGCAATTGGGTGAGAAATTGAGTTTAATTAAGCCGCTTTGCAGAGGGATTTTTTTTAATGGCCTCTTTGACTGAAGTGAACCATATACTATGTTTTAGGGGTGGTCAGCTGAGGATGACTATATCTCAAAAATTCAATGGTCGACCCGCCATAAAATGAAAAGAAAATGAAAGGTAACATGTTCATCTTCATTTTTCTGTGCAACCTGAACACCTGTGAGACTCTTGAGTATTTTAAAATGAAAAAAAAAAAAATTGGTACTGCTGGTATAATTATATTCTCAAGTAAAAACGACCAAAACTGATAGCGAACATCTGACGCATGAGGGCGCTATTTTTGTAAACACACACTCTTTCATGAAGACCATGTGTACATCGGCTGCAACTGCATTCAACGATTTGAGGAGATTTTCGTCTGCTTTCCTGCCCGAGTCATTAGCAGAAGAGGCATTTTCCAGGTGAGTCTTGGTCTGAGTTTTACTAGAGATTATCTTTAATACACTTTTAGCTCAAAACGAAGTCTTTTTGTGGCTTTTTTTCTACAGCAAATTTTAAATGCCACTTCAACTTGTACAAGAATTGCACTGACGACCATCATTTGTGCACAACTCTATGGAACCAGCAACAGAGGGCGTTTTGAGATAAATTGCTGCTGCTGCATTCAAAGTGTATCATTGTAGGTCAAAACAATGGCATTACCTCAGTTTAGTACACTCAGGTTAGCTGGTACCGAGTCCCAGTTGTATTTAGGTAAGTTAGTTTACTGTAGAAGCTGGGTACCAGCTAGACCCAGTAACTGGGGCGCTGAACTCCCTTTTTTGACTTTTGGGGTTGAAGGTCGGTCTAGCGCCCCAGTGAATTATATTGCTCCAAATGTGTCTTACACAGGAAAAACAAAATTTCACGGCACTTTCGCCGAAAATGTCCCCAAATTACACCAAAAACATCACAAACAGAATTGAAACTCACTCCATTGCTTCTACGAAAGTCAAAGATGAAATACATTTGGAGCAATATATTTCACTGGGGCGCTAGACCGACCGTCAACCCAACAAGGAAAAAAAGGGAGTTCAGCGCCCCAGTTACTGGGTCTAGGTACCAGCTACCCTGAGTGTACTAAACTGAGGAAACCCCCCAAAAATCCCATAAAACTCACTTTTTAGATATGCTACACCAGTGTTACACAGCTGAGATTGAAATTTATCATAAATTGTATGCAGTATAGGCCTACTGCTGTGCATTTTCTGAGCTTTTGAAAACAGGAAAACGCTTTGAAAAAATTAGCGGTTGCCCGAGCTCCGATTTATAAAAATGAATGACAGCGCTGTATTGCGCACGTGTTGATAATGTGCACGATCAAAGGATGCATAGTGCTGTATGTAGGAGTGTGTAAAACATGCTACAACGATCGTTGCGTCAAGGTATACATGAGTTTCTGGGCTCGATCTACGTGCGTGTTTGGGAATCTTGCGATGATTTGGTGCCGGCAACCTTACAGAATATTCAGTCATAATGTCACTTGCTACATTCACAATGGTATGGTGTTCCATTTGTGCCGTCAACGTGTCGCATTTGCTTGTTTGTTTTGGGGGGTTTTTTTTGGCGTCGCATTTACAATACATGTAATACAATACAAATCGATACAAGTAATAAACTGAGCACTGGAAACTGCTCATGGGCAAAAAAAAGATGCGACGCCATAAAACAATTGTGACAACAAAAAAATGCGACGCGTTGACGGCACAAATGGAACACCATACCAGTGTCAATGTTGGAAGTCCCAGAATGACGTCATCATGTTTACAAACTCACTCCTCGCGCTTTACGGATTTCGGGCAAATTGAGGTGAGAATGAAAACTCCCTTAAAGAGTGTATCCAGTACGTAGAATACTTGTAAAAAAAAGAACTTCTGTGTATTCCTGAGTCCATATCCTGCCTGAAAAAACAAAAACTCAAAATACCATTCCGACCTTTTGAGTTGGGCTTTAATTATTGTATTTTCTTATATAAGCATTTTCATAATCATATCACCAACATAGATGCAAACCCTTACTGTTTATATGCTCCTGTGCAGCGGACAAGGCATGCCGTAGCTGTGCTATACCATCTGACCCATCCAGTCCTTTTATGGGCCTTCTGCATTGAGAATCTACAATCCATTTTGTTTCAATCATTTTCCTCTTTCTTTATTTGACAGTTACAATGGACAAAAACGTTGACACGATTCAGGTTCAGCTACCTTCAAATATCAGGATAACCAGCCTTTTCACCTATGAACTGGAGAGGGCGCTAGTTGCTGACAAGCTTTATATGATCATCCATTCGTTAAAGGATTTGCCATCTGTGTTTCATGAGGGAACGTCAATCTGAACCATCTGCAGGTAAGGATGTTTCCATATCAACATCTGCATGTATGATTTACAGCTGTTGCTAATGGGGTTGCCGTAGACAGTGTCTGTCTCCCTCTAGTGATCATCATGACTCAAGTATTGCCATTCAAGTGAGTGTCTGTCTCCTTCTAGTAATCATCGTGAGTCAGGTATTGCCACTCAAGTGAGTGTCTGTCTCCTTCTAGTAATCATCGTGAGTCAGGTTTTGCCACTCAAGTGAATGTCTGTCTCCTTCTAGTAATCATCGTGAGTCAGGTATTGCCACTCAAGTGAGTGTCTGTCTCCTTCTAGTAATCATCGTGAGTCAGGTATTGCCACTCAAGTGAGTGTCTGTCTCCTTCTAGTAATCATCGTGAGTCAGGTATTGCCACTCAAGTGAGTGTCTGTCTCCTTCTAGTAATCATCGTGAGTCAGGTTTTGCCACTCAAGTGAATGTCTGTCTCCTTCTAGTAATCATCGTGAGTCAGGTATTGCCACTCAAGTGAGTGTCTGTCTCCTTCTAGTAATCATCGTGAGTCAGGTATTGCCACTCAAGTGAGTGTCTGTCTCCTTCTAGTAATCATCGTGAGTCAGGTATTGCCACTCAAGTGAATGTCTGTCTCCTTCTAGTAATCATCGTGAGTCAGGTATTGCCACTCAAGTGAGTGTCTGTCTCCTTCTAGTAATCATCGTGAGTCAGGTATTGCCACTCAAGTGAATGTCTGTCTCCTTCTAGTAATCATCGTGAGTCAGGTATTGCAACTCAAGTGAGTGTCTGTCTCCTTCTAGTAATCATCGTGAGTCAGGTATTGCCACTCAAGTGAATGTCTGTCTCCTTCTAGTAATCATCGTGAGTCAGGTATTGCAACTCAAGTGAGTGTCTGTCTCCTTCTAGTAATCATCGTGAGTCAGGTATTGCCACTCAAGTGAATGTCTGTCTCCTTCTAGTAATCATCGTGAGTCAGGTATTGCCACTCAAGTGAATGTCTGTCTCCTTCTAGTAATCATCGTGAGTCAGGTATTGCAACTCAAGTGAGTGTCTGTCTCCTTCTAGTAATCATCGTGAGTCAGGTATTGCCACTCAAGTGAGTGTCTGTCTCCTTCTAGTAATCATCGTGAGTCAGGTATTGCCACTCAAGTGAATGTCTGTCTTTCTCTAGTGATCTTCATCTCATTTATTTATGTGCACTTTAGAGACTCCCCACTCTTGAAAATAGAAGACGTGTTAACATGGTTAATTATTGCATTTTCTTATAAAAGCATTTTCATAATCATATCACCAACATAGATGCAAACCCTTACTGTTTATATGCTCCTGTGCAGCGGACAAGGCATGCTGTAGCTGTGCTATACCATCTGACCCATCCAGTCCTTTTATGGGCCTTCTGCATTGAGAATCTACAATCCATTTTGTTTCATTCATTTTTGTCTTTCTTTATTTGACAGTTACAATGGAGAAAAACGTTGACACGATTCAGGTTCAGCTACCTTCAAATATCAGGATAACCAGCCTGTTCACCTATGATCTGGAGAGGGCGCTAGTTGCTGACAAGGTTGATATGATCATCCATTCGTTAAAGGATTTGCCATCTGTGTTTCATGAGGGAACGTCAATCTGAACCATCTGCAGGTAAGGATGTTTCCATATCAACATCTGCATGTATGATTTACAGCGGTTGCTAATGGGGTTGCCGTACAGTGTCTGTCTCCTTCTAGTGATCATCATGAGTCAAGTATTGCCACTCAAGTGAGTGTCTGTCTCCTTCTAGTAATCATCGTGAGTCAGGTATTGCCACTCAAGTGAATGTCTGTCTCCTTCTAGTAATCATCATGAGTCAGGTATTGCCACTCAAGTGAGTGTCTGTCTCCTTCTAGTAATCATCGTGAGTCAAGTATTGCCACTCAAGTGAATGTCTGTCTCACTTGAAAAAAAAATCAAAAATCTAATCTGACATCGGTCTCACTTGAAATATAGGGCAATTCCACGATAACACCGTGACGCTTTAGAAGATATTTTCACTCTTCAAATGTAAATAGCAAACTAAATGTAAGCCTAGAGAACAAACTTTCAATGTGTATCTATTACTATCAGCACAGGGAACTTAAAAAAGGAAAGAATTAATGAAACTTCATAATAATTAATAAGTTATGAATGATTAATTACTACCGTAACACCGTGACGCAAAATGGACAGGCATTTGTTCACTCTTTGTTTACTAAACAAACTCTGTGAAGTTAAAGAATATTGTTGGTGGCGTACCGTAACACCGTGACACTTATATACATTTACACATGATATTCAGGAATACTGTACATTTCACAGGGGTTTCAAGATAGTATTTCCTCCAAGTTGTTATCATGGGGTGATTTTCGCACGTTTTGCCTGCTTTTCCACTTGTCAGCATTACAAATGACAAAATATGTTCGTAAAGATGTTTAAAAAATTTGCATTCTTGGACAGTAGTGCGTTTTGCAGGGACCCCCCCCCCCTTTTTCTTTGTCAGATACAATAGGTTTGGAAACGAGTGCTGATTTGCCTCACCCATTTTTCAGGGTTGACACTTGCTTCTGTCTGGTTGTTCTCTTAATATGTTTGTTCCATTTTTATTTCTCCCCCTCTTTTCCTTCACCTGAGCACCTCAACCCCACTCTGCCTTCCATTGTCTTACACTGGTTCCAGTATACAGTTGATATTTTGAAGAAGTTACTTGTATTATTGACTGCATTAGTATCATTCTAAATGCCTTTGGCTTAGCCCTTTTGTTTATTGTAAAACAGTTCTCAAAACATCAAGCCTCCAACAAATGGTCACCCCAACAAAAGTCATTTCCATTAATTTTCTGTGCTATTGCAATGCAAGTCACTGTGTTACAGTCACGGTGTTACAGTTACTGTAACACCATGACAGGTTTTTAATACTTTTTAATTAATTAACAAAATGACCGATCATCATTTCAGTACTTGTATATGGTACTTATTTGTGCTCATGATTTGGACAATCAAAATCATTCCTTCTGTGTTTGTACTTTTCATATAATATCAAAAACATTCGTTTTCACTGTAACACCGTGACAATTAATTACAATAAATTAAGTATTCACTGAAGCATGATAAATTGAAATTATTGAACTTTTGATCAATTTATTATGACAATCAACCCTAAAACTCTGAAAATAAGTTGACAGTTTGCACTTTCTTTTTTTATTTCTCTTGCCACATCCATTTAACATCAATGTATTTTTTAATATTTAATTGAAATTTTAGTATGCTGATTTCATTTGCGTATTTAGACATGTTAATTATGTTATTTTTGAATTCAATGATTATTTTTGAAAAAATTCAGTCCTTTAGCATTAATTTGATACCAAAACCATTAAGATCTGACAAGTTTGAAATTTGCAAAACTGCCACTTTTTGACACGTGAGTCAAAAATAAAAATCCTGCTTCTCCGGGTCTCGAACCTGGGATTTCTAGCTCTCAGGTCCGGACATCTTCCAAACTGCCACTTTTTGACACGCAAGTTGAAAAAAAAAAATTCTTCAGATCCGGGTCTCAAACCAGGACTTTTTTGTTCTCAGGTCAGGACCTGTTCCAAACTGCCACTTCTTGACACGCGAGTTGAAAACTTATTTCATATATAATTTTGTCTTTTCAGAATTTGCTAGAAAACTAGAAGAAGAATCTAGTGGATCCATTGAAGATTATGGCAGGCTGTCAAGGTATGGATCTAAATCATCGCACAGGTATGATGTCTAAATCTTTTCACAGATTAAAAAAAAAATCAAATTCGACACCACACTCGCTTGAAATATATGCAAATTTGGCATTATTGTCAAGGGTCAAAAAGTTGCAGTTTTCACCAGCTCCGGACCCGAGAGCCACCTTTTGACACTTCAAAAAAATTGAATCAAAAAAAATTGAACTTTGGATTTCGACTTGTTATGTCTTGTTGTGACTTGTAATGACTTATGGTGTTTTATTTTGACTTGACGTGACTTGTGATGACTTGTGATGACTTGTGGTGACCTCTGGTGACTTGTGATGACTTGTGGTGACTTGTGTTGCCCTCTGGTGACTTGAGGTGACTTGTGATGACTTGAGTTGACTTGTGATGACTTGTGGTGACTTGTGGTGACTTGTAGTGACTTGTTATGTCTTGTGGTGACTTGTGGTGACTTGTGTTGCCCTCTGGTGACTTGTGTTGCCCTCTGGTGACTTTTGATGAGTCAATAACCAACAGAGGCAAAACTCCAACAAACACAAGTTTTGTGGGTATTTTTTTATACTGTACCATTTCATTTGGAGGAAATTATAGTTTTCCTCTGACTTTTGTACTGATTTGCAGGGTGATCGCTGTTGCACTGTCTAGACCCCGGACAACCCGTTCACCCGTATAAAAACCACCTACTACGTGAACAAGCCCGGTATGAGGATGGATTACATCCTGTATGATACCAGGACTGGATTGCCGAGTGACTTGCCTTGAGAGTAGCCTGATACTGGCCAGCATACCAGGGACCAACATACACTACTCAGACCACACAGGTGTAGAAGCCCTCTTTGAAATGCAGAAGATCAAAGGTCAGTCCTACATCATTAGTTTTTATTGAAAGGTGAACAAAGAATAATTGACTGGAGCAGGATTCGAACCTGTGACCTCCTGAATACCGTACAGGCGCTCTACCAACTGAGCTATCCAGCCCTACGTTGGTGGTTTCCCTAAAAGTCAATTATCTTTGTTCGTTTGGCAGTCAGAAGCCATGAAACCACGCACATAGGCCTACTGCTTCAGTCAGTTTCCCTTGTGGTTATTTGATGATTATATCATTATTTTTATATTATATTCGTACATCAGTTGAGCTGAGCCTTGGTCTGAACTATACAAACCTGTTTTATGGTTTTATTGTGTATAATTATTTCAATATTTATTTCAATCATGACCTGCAGTGATTATTGTCAAAGTGTTCAATCGAGATTGTAAATTGAGCATTGAGTGAGTGAAATAACCTGGAGCCAATTTCATTTAACTGCTAAGCACAAACATTTGCTTAGCACAAAAATGTCTTGCCCAATACAAAAGCAAACAACCATTAAAAGTTGCATTTGATATTCATGGTCAATGAACAACAGCTAAAGAACAATCACAAGTGATACACAACACATTCAAATGTTTTTTTATTAAGACAGAAATGTCATGCTTAGCAAATGTTTGTGCTAAGCAGTGCCGTAAAATTGGCCCCTGTTTATTGCTACTAGTGGCAAGGTTGAGAAGTATTGGTGTACAGCCAATACACAGTGTTTTCAGAAACAAGTTTTGTTGTTGTTCATCTTTCTCTCTTATTATTTCTTTGACTGAATACTGTAGGTCTAGGATCCAACGTTTCAGGCAACGAGGAGGAGCATCTCTCTGCGCTACTGGAAATTCTTCTGTATATCAATAATTTCAACCTGGTCACTAAGGAACAGCATGTCTAGTACCTCATGTCCTCATTCGTCATCTTTCTCCTACTGGTGTGCTTGTGGCTGGGTTGAGTCTTCCACTGTTGCACCAGCCGGTCTGCTCCTGTTTTGTGCTCTAGAGCTCTAGAGGTGCAATCCAATAAATTATCAGATGATGACGACATCCTAAAATCAATATGACGACATCCTGAGATAATTTATCACGGGACGTTGACATCCTAAAATCAAGATGACGACTTCTTGAGATAATTTATCACGGAATGACGACATCCTAAAATCAAGATATCATCATCCCAAGATGCTTAGTCTCAAGATCTCAACAAGTCGGATGGCACCTCTAGGGTTCCATACATTTACATTTCTAAAACTGTATTTATTACGATTGTCAAAGTGCCTGAACCAAAGAAATTTATTTGTACAAATGCACAATTTGAAGTGGATCAAGAATCTATAATCCTATTTATTCTTTTCTTACTGGCTGTATAGAAATTGATATAAATCTATCACAACATTATTATAGCTAAAGAAAATATCAAAGTACGTAACAATGATGTGCGCCAATATGAATGACGACCACAAATCTTGCAGAAATGGTTATACAATACAGTGGAATGTCACTATAACAAACACGGCAGGATTCACAGAAATTGTCCATTATAGCGGTCATTTGTTCACAGAAATTGGGAGCCAAGGATGATGTTCAGTATAGCCCTATGTTCATTGTAGCAGCGTTCCACTGTACTGCGCTTTTTTTCTACATTGTATAAACTCAATAAGTTACATGTTTACTGTTCATGTACATCTTTAGACACATCAGTATCTATTACTGAACATTGACATATTGTGTATGCTTTAGGCTTTGAGAAAGATCATGGTCTGATGGAAATGTCAGTTGCCTTGATATATTTCAGGTCATTCTTGTGGTTGATGAGCAGTTTGCAGCATTTTTTCACTCATATATTTTAATGTATATGTATTCAGATTGACTTCAATATGCATCATTATCAGTGTGTATGTCAGGTTTTTTAACTGACTGAATTGCAATGCAACATTTGATCAGGTTCGAATCCTGCTCTAGTCAATATAACCTTGTCCACCATTCTACAATATTTATCATGTCAGAGTCTACAGAAATGTGATTGATTCTTTAAAATTAAATTATCGTTGTGCAAATTACTTTTTGATAGCCTTGATTCATATTGTCTTCATTCATTCATGCATGACGTACGTATCATATGAATAATATCAAATGAAAGCTTAGGAACTAAGCTTTCCAGATATGTGTCATTTATTACAATTCAAAAGTGAAATTAAAATAGGATTAAACATTGACAAATCTCGGTTTCGTTTTATCTGGGACACCCTGTAAATATTCAGGCTCAAGTATTATTTTCAATGCTCTCTTTTGAATTCTTTCAAGCAAATAACTTTGACATTTAGAGAGCCATTCCATACAGGTGTGGCTTATTCAGTTATGAAATTTGGTCATAATGCATGTTTTGACAGAATCCTTTATACTTGGCAAAGTTAGCTCCCCATGGATTACACTGTTTTATGTTACAATCTATGCTGTATTTGGTGGCTCTCATTATGATATTCATAATTCAAATTCAATCAAACATTTTGAAAATTGGGGTTGTTCACAAGTTGAAATTCTGAGAAGGATTCTGGCACTAATTTATTCATAGATTTGTCCAATCATAGATAAGGAGTTTAAACATACTTTTAACCATATCAGGTGATATTCAAATAAATGATTTGAAACGATGGCAAGAAACACAAATATCATGTCTTGAGTTTCATTCATTACTGAGTCCAAGTATAATGAGCAAAAATAATTTTGATCTTTGGAAGATCAAAAATCCTGTGAAAGGATTTATAAATACTGTGGGAATTTTTCGTTGTTTCCTTTAAAAAGTGGGCAGTGGGCACCATATGGGACTGGGAATTTCACGGAAGACTGTTTTATCTTTCTTTACCATGAATCTGCATTTCTTTGACAAAACCAAAGTATGATATTACCTTTAATTTAGTACATTTAGGCTGATTTTAAGTCACAACCTAAACACCTTCCATTTAACATAAAACTGGGTTTAATGTCTGTTGGCCTCCAATACTAAGATAAATAATGATATCGTGGGGCAATTTTTATTTAAAAACCTAAAATAATCTCAGTGTCTGTTGCTCATGAAATGTGATGTCAATCCAAATCGAAGATGACATCATTATGACTTCATCAATAATTGATCCAAGCGAGAGACCTCACCCCCCCACCCCCATGCACACACCCACACATTTCATTATAGTAGGAATCATTTTGTAGAATGAAAGTTTCATTCAACATCACTGTTGACTCTATGAAAGTTTCCAAAGACAATTAATTTGATTTGAAGACCCCAGCTTGTAATAGCTTGCATGGTTTCATTGGACAGTTCATTTTAATTGTTTAGGCCAAATTTTATCCATTTTCTTCTTCTCCATCTAAGTATTTTTTAAAATTATTGATGCAAAGGTAGTATCATACTTTGGTAGCATATACCGAAACAGAAATCTGCAAGGTTTACTTATAACTTGCAGGGTATAAAGATGGTGTTGGTAGAAACGTAGTGTTATAATTTGTCTGCCTGAAATGCTGTATTTATCCAGAAAAGAGTAAATTAAAAGTGGAACAAAAATGATTCAAACAAATACTGTGGCCGTTTTTCATTGTTTTTTTCAAAAGTGATGACTGTTCTTGCATCTTTTTTGATATTTTTGCCCATAAATCTGCAATTCTTTGACAAAAACCAAAGTCTGATATTACCTTTAAGTATTCGTATAATTATTGATCCTATCGTTTGTTTATTTTTGTGTGATTTATTTGTTTTATAAGTTGAATTGGCAGCATATTAGAAATAATTGGCACTGCTGATCCTATACTGGTATAATTATATTCTCTAGTAAAAACGACCTAAACTGATAGCGAACATCCGACGCATGAGGGCGCTATTTTTGTAAACACACACTCTTTCATGAAGTACATCGGCTGCTGCATTGAACGATTTGAGGAGATTTTTGTCTGCTTTCCTGCCCGAGTCATAAGCAGAAGAAGCATTTTCCAGGTGAGTCTTGGTCTGAGGTTTACTAGAGATTATCTTAAATACACTTTTAGCTAAAAACGAAGTCTTTTTGTGGCTTTTTTTACAGCAAATTTTAAATGCCACTTCAACTTGTACAAGAATTGCACTGACGACCATCATTTGTGCACAACTCTATGGAACCAGCAGCAGAGGGTCGAGGGCGTTTTGAGATAAATTGCTGCGGCTGCATTCAAAGTGTATCATTGTAGGTCAAAACAATGGCATAATTACCTCAGTTTAGTACACTCAGGTTAGCTGGTACCGAGTCCCAGTTAGGTAAGTTAGTTTACTGTAGAAGCTGGGTACCAGCTACCCTGAGTGTACTAAACTGAGGAAACCCCCCAAAAATCCCATAAAACTAACTTTTTAGATATGCTACACCAGTGTTACACAGCTGAGATTGAAGTTTATCATAAATTGTATGCAGTATACTGCTGTGCATTTTCGGAGCTTTTGAAAACAGGAAAACGCGTTGAAAAAATTAGTGGTTGCCTGAGCTCCGATTTATAAAAATGAATGACAGCGCTGTATTGCGCACGTGTTGATAATGTGCACGATCAAAGGATGCATAGTGCTGTATGTAGGAGTGTGTAAAACATGCTATGTACAACGATCGTTGCGTCAAGGTATACATGAGTTTCTGGTCTCGATCTACGTGCGTGTTTGGAAATCTTGCGATGATTTGGTACCGGCAACCTTACAGAATATTCAGTCAGAATTGTTCATAACTTGCTCAGCGTGACAAATCACATTTCTTACCAAAAAATCTTCATTGAAGTCGGCCGGAATCCACGGTACCGAGTGTACTGGTGCACAATGTATGCTTTGAATGGTGCGGCGCAGATACACATCGTGGAATTTTCTGGATGCAATGCTGCTGCTGCATGGGTCGGGCCATGCGGCCACGTGGTGGGCATGCGGTGTGCATGATGCATCGTACGCGATATGTTTACATGTAATTCTTAAATCTGACATCTGTGTATTACTGTAGTTTTAGCCTCAGTCTAAGACAAAATGTCAATTAACCTTGTAGAATTTCTTGTAATATATCTGGAAAGTGAGTTTTGCAGGGTCTTTTTGTCTTTTTTTTTGACCTACAATGATACACT